>OU015653.1:13712500-14326250 GCA_907165275.2 Zygaena filipendulae
TTGATCAAACTTGCCGTACTACCTACCTACTAATGCCGACACAACCGATCACCCGGCTTGTCAATGACGAAATGACAGAGAGAGACACTTTCAGAGAAACAGATCAGGCAGTCAGTGTGACCAGATTTAAATCGATAAACCTGCTAGCTGCTACACTAAAAAACTGCTAAATCCTTTTAAATGTGCAAATATTGTGTAACTCAATTATTTTATACCTATATTATGAGTTAAGACGAGCGAAGTCTTATTTACCCGGTAGCAATAATTTGAACTTTTTTTCATTACTATCTCTAGATCCACAAGTTACCAAGGCTGCCAGCAAATAAATCGCGGCTATACGGTTGCACGTTCCGTGGATTTGCACGAATGCATTCGAGCGCGCTCTGTACCCGTTCTGTGGCTTGGTGAAATTTTACTCTGACAGCTGTCAGAGCGTAGTTTATTTATTTATTCTTTATTGCATAGTAAGTACAAATGGCGAACTTAATGCCTTGCGGCATTCTCTACCAGTTAACCATTGGGTAGACGGAGAGATATAGAAGATGGGGTGTGCAAACAAAACAATATATAAAATACTTAATACAAGATACTAATAATTAATAACTAAAACATAAAGACGCAATTTACTCATAATACATACTAAAACACATGCATATCCTACACATACCTATACAATAAAATACATACATACATAGTTACATATATATATATGTATATATATACATATGCATATACCACATATACATACATACCATATACATACAATATACATACATATACATACATACCATATTATACATACATACTGAGTGGACATATATAAATATATAATAATATACTTACCTAAAACTATAAAAATTGAGAAAACGGGAGGAACGCAAGTTTTAAATCGCCATTCAAGGCAGGCTGCTGGACTCCATGAAGTGACTCCTAACTCTACTCTTAAATATAAATTTGTTGGGGCATTTGCGCAGCTCTACAGGCAAGTCATTCCAGAGTCGTACGGCAGTTACAACAAAAGATTTTGAAATGAATCCGGTATGATGAGAAGGAATATAGAGAAGGAGGTTATTAGAGGATCGTAGTGAGAGTGAATGAGAATCGGAGAGAAATTGAAATTGAGACTTTAAGTATTCGGGACAGTGTGGATCATGTAAAATAGAAAATAGGGTACAAAGGACACGAACATTCCTGCGATCTTGAATAGGCAACCATTTACGTTGGGAACGGTATTGGGAAATATGGTCACCAGTAGTTTCACCCGTTCCGTGGCTCAGAGTGCAGCAACCAAACAACCATCTCCGAAGCAGGTTAATTTTCAATCTGACAGCTACGTATTGTTTATGAAGTGTCAATGTTTGCGCCAAAAACCGGAATCGTCGAAAAAGAAATCAATCGGAGTTCTTACGAACAAAGGGGAGGTGTCGTAGTAACAAAAAGTTTATAATTGGATGAAAAACAGTCTTATTTGCAATGTGAGTTGAGAGAAAACAAATGGCGCCTGAAATTTCAAATATTTTGAGGTTATAAAAACAACTCGATCGTTCTGTGGCTTGGTTGCAACTCAAACGAGTGAAATTTTAACCGAACAACTGCGCCCAAATCCACGGAACGCACACTTGGGTGTAATCGGTCGCGTGATCCTAAAAGTGCTAACAGACGACCGGATTTTGTGCGCTCTGTACATCGAACTTGGTGCGCTCTGTCCCATATTCGATCGTCTGTAGGGCTGTCCGCCGCACATTATTATTATTAACATCTGTGCGGTGTGTTCGGATGGTTTGCACATCGAACGCGGTGCGCCCGAACCAAGTTCGATCGTGTGTACGGCGCACCGCACCGTTCGGCGCATACATGCGCATACATATAAATAAAACCGAAGTGTCTGTTTGTTAACCCAAATTACTAAATGCACATTAAATGTATATGAATGTATACATATACGGTACTGACATCCTTACTAATATTATAAATGTGAAAGTGAGTTTGTTTGTTGTTTGAATTTTTCTATATATTTCTGTTTGTGCCGGCTAATCTCTGACATGATTGGACCAATTTTAACGGGACTTTCACTGACAGTTATATGCAGTAACATAGGATACTTTTATTAAAAAAAAAATGTTCCTAAGGAAATTCCGAAAAGCACACGGGTGAAACACAGCTAGTCTTTAATAAGTTACATATTGCTATACCTACTCTTGTCTATTTCTCAGGTATATTTATCCCATTCTTGTCTTAGTTCCGTTAATTAGTGGCAGTGGTGATGTGGCTCCTATAACCAACACTTACGCCATTTTATTTTATTTTTTATCAGAGACATGAGAAGCGGCCGTGTTGCATGCTCAAAAACCGTAGACGGAGCGACTAGACTCTGGAGCGCATAAATTAACTAGACTTATGGCTGGACCGTGCGCTCGTCTGTTGCGCAGGTCGCACCTGGTCGCACCGCACCACCGCACACGGTGCGGTCCCGTACAAGTTCAGTCGTCTGTTAGCATGATATGTGGCGACAAAGCCAGTGATGCCAACCCTCAAAAATATTTACCCCTAAAAGTTAAATACAATAATATTATAAAAAAATAACTTTATAGTAAATAGCAGCGCCGACATTTTTGCCTAGTTTCAAAAGTCTTAAAAAAAAACAATTTAATCAAAAGCAAAAATATTTCTTGATTTTTTTTTACGACCAATCTTTTTTTCGTAATTAGAAAATGAAGATTTATCATCAAAATTCTAATTATGAAATTCTTAATTTTTTGAAATTACGACTTTCGTACCTAGTAAAAATATCGTAGTAACAGTATCGATCGTAGTTAACCATAATAGGACGCTCTGTGGGAGTTGCATATAACGACAAACTCCCGACGAATGCCCCATTTGATGTTACCTATTTCATACACACTGTTTATCACTTATATATCACTATTATGCAAATTTCACCACACTCACACAATATAAATAACAATAAAGTAAGTAAAACAAAAACTAAAACTGACGTCCATTTCTGCTAAAATCCCGCCAAAAGTTCTAAGCAGTAAGCATAGACAACGTAACCACAGTCGCGTCCTAACTCCTATCACCTATACCTATTATGTTTTTTTTTTATGTTTATGGTAAACACTGATGCCATTTTTTTAAAAACTTGTGTATAAAAAAAAAGTTTTTCTCAATTTTCATCTAGTTTCCGGAAAATGTGATTTTTTCTTAAATTTCTAGGTGCCACTCAAAGAGTTCTACAAGTTTTTCCTATAACTTATTTCGATATAACCGAAAAGAAAGACGCCAGGTTCAGATGAAAATAATTAATTAAGTATTTAGAAAAAAACAATATTCAAAAATCTATTTTTTTGTTAGAGTTCCGTTGGCCCCCCAAAGAGTTCTACACATTATCCTTAAAACATTTTTCGATTTGACTAATACTTTTCGCGGTACAAGGCCGTAAAAAATGAAAATTGGGAAATTATTTCAAAACCATTTTTGGTCTATGTAAACAACAGAACCTCAGAACAATAACAGTAGCAAACAGAACTATTTCCAAAAAGTATAAAGAACTCCAGAACTATGTGGGGGGCCACTAGAACTCACTTTATTTTTTTTTTATTTTGACATTGGGGGGGCCAACTTCACACCGCCCAAGTTTCTGGAGCTGGAAACTGTTTTTAAAAACTAAAATGAAAATACGAATATGCTCAGAAGTGCATGCACTATATTCGGAGTTCTCTTACAGACTCGCTGTTATCTGTACATGATTCAAACTTAATAATAATTTTTCAACTAAATACTTACTAAAATTCTTATAAAATAAACAAGGGGCGTTGCAGGTGTGCTTAAGGCGAATTTGCTGATCATGCTTGTGACACATGCTCAGGTGCGCGTGGGAATCACTGAATATTTACGCGTTTGTTATTTCTACGCGCCCTTCAGCGCAATGTATAACGAACTTGGTTTTATCAGCTTCGTTTATTATCGACTCTTTTCGTATGAATAGGGCACTTGCATGAATTTTTTTTTTCCTGTCTATTTTAAAGATATATGGCCTACATAAACAAAGCAAGAACGAGAAAAAAAATATTTGCATAAATTAATTTTCACGATGATGCTTTTCAAAGGCTCTGTTTTTGAAATATTGACACAATTTCTTATTATAAATTTCATGCAAGTACTTACTCTATTGCTTTTGTAGTTGTAGCTAAAGTTTGAGTTTTTGATAGGCTCCAAAGTGGTTTAATTTTGAAAACAGTCGGTTGCAATTCAAACTTCTTTCATTGAAAAATCAAATCAAATCAAATCAAATATACTTTATTGCACATCACAGTAGAAGACATAATATTTACAAAAACACAGAAACATCACTGGGCTACTTACAAATTACCAACACGTTCGTTCGCTACGCGACTCTCATAGTGACAAACTAGGCACCTACCCAGGCGCGTCGCTTGCAGTGAGGCCAGCTGCGAAGGTACGCTTCACTGTCATGTCACTAGGACGTCAGTCACTCAGCGAGTAGCTTCTCTTCGAATTGACTCTTATTAATTGTAAAACATGAATTAACACGGATATTATAAATGTTAAAGTGAGTTTGTTTGTTGGTTTTTGTTTGTTTGTTACATTTTCACGCCTCAACGGCTCAACCTATAATCATGCAATTTTGCATTCACGTTGTCAAGGGTACAGAGAGGTAGGGTACTTTTTATCCCGGAATACCTGCAGAAACTCTGGAATTACCGCCGGTGAAACCGCGGGGAACAGCTAGTAATGTTGTATTTAACACGCAGACAATTGCAGTAGGTAACGTAAATAATAAATTTGCATGCGTGGCGTGGCGTGGATAATTTCACATTTTCTTTACACATTTTATTATATACCTATGTAAAGCTACATACACCTATATATTATAAAACAAAGTTCTTCACCTGTGTGTCTGTCTATCTGTTCGCGATAAACTCGTAACTTAACGGATTTTTATGCGGTTTTCACTAATGCATAGTGATTCATGAGGAAGGTTTAGGTTACGGCATCAAGCGTAAACGGAGGAGAAAGTTCTTATGAAAAGAGTTTGGAAGTTCCTGCGGAAATTCCGAAACATACGTAGGTAAATCTCCGAAACAGTTGAACCTATTTTGACGGGACTTTCAGTGCTAATTAACTGCAGATGTTATAAGAAGTGAACCAGGCTACTTTGGAGTTCCTGCGGGAATTCCGAAACACACGCAGGTGAAACCGTGGGACACAGGTAGTTTATAATAGATATTGGTCCTAAAATTATAGTTTTGCTTACCATAAGTAGATACCATACAACCTTCTCTATGTTTTATGAAATAATAGGTAAAAAAAATCAGCTGACGTTTGCTAAATAGTTCGCTAATAAGTTTAAAATACATAGGTATTGATATACATAGCGTACCATGTAGTACATACATACATATCAATGCATACATAGCAGTCAAAATCATCCCTCCTTTTTTAACCGATTTCCCAAACTGAATAATAAGTATTTCACGGTTTGCCATTCGATTACTTTAAAATGCTTGCTAAGCAATTTATGTGTCACAATACATACGGTGAAGAGGAGCTGATGGTGATGTAGGTATCAGGAGAACTCCTCAACAATTAACGTCCCTGCTTCGGGAAAAGCAATATATTATAAAAGGTAATGAGCAGTTGGCATTAGGCTATTGTAACTTAGATAAATTACAAACCAACCCACTTAAAAGCGAGAAATAAGCAAAGTTTTAACAAAAAAATAAAAACCGACTTCCAAAAAAAAAAAACTAAAAAGCTAATAATAATATTACGTGTATTATTGTCTTTTGGATTAAATCGGTATTTTGTTATTTTTAGCTTTTAAGCTAAAAATATGTTTTGTTTATTGGGAGTCGGTATTTATTTTTTTTGTTTCGTCATAGTCAGGTAAAGATAGGTCTGAGCCTAACTATTTTTTACCTACCGTTAAATAAGTTTTATTATGATAATATGTACTTTTTCGATACACTTGCCTAGTGTGACCCGTAACTAAACGCGAATTGTGTATATAAATACGTCTACCTACCCTATGCATTTTATTGAACACAATTACTATTTAAACGCATTGACAATAACTGTACTCAAAATTACCAAATTTATTTAAAAAATCAACAAAATTTTATTTAAAAAAAACTTTCTAAAGGGTTGCATAAATTCTGTCAGTATGTTCGGTTCTAAAGGGATTGATATAATTTTCATAATAACATCTTTATTGTTATTAGTAAAGAACTCAGAACAGGAAGTTTACGTGTTCAAAGTAATAGCGAATCGAGACGTACCTTCATATATACAACAGAAAAATTACGAGACCAATGAAGATATATTTTCCGATTACACCGGCACAGCGATTCGGAATAAGCCAAGTCGAGTGGTGGCGAGTGGAATGAGAGTGGACGGGACGGGTATACTGCACCGTCTGCCTGTCGTGGCCGAGGTGCGCAGTGCCAACCCCGAAGTGTTTGTGGGAGGATGCCCCAAGGGTACGGTTCGACGAGATGATGGTGTTTGTGTGCCACCACCTACAGAATAAGTCCCTTATTTGTATTTAATACGTTCAAATGTACAATGTACCATACAGCTTAATTTAGGTCTCGTAATGAGATCACAGAGCAATTGAATATAACACTATGCATGTACCTGTATAAAGTTACTGCTATAACAGTATACGCGAGCCATTTGAGCTGTTTTGGAGCAACACCAACGGACCCGATTGTTAGCGATTCATATTTTGTATAAAGTCTAGAGGAGTGATGGCCACATCACATCCCTCTTGACAGGTGACATAAAACGTCATGTGACGCGTATTTGGGGTGGAAGCCGTCAACGGTGAGTGAGATCGGCATTATCGTTTGTGGAATTGGCGCGAGTGCACGCACGCGCGCATTTACTTTGTGATACAGTAAATAAAACAGTTGCTTAATGTATTAATCGAGTATCATTTCTAACAGTTCAGAAGTGCGGTAAAGAAACCAAACACCCATGGCCAGGACTAAGGCGCTCCGGTGCATCACACCAGGCGCCAGGCGCAGACCGGGTAAGCGACGGTGCTGCCCTGTGCATATTCTCAAGGTGCGGCCTGACGACGAAACATAAGACCAGAAAACCAAGTTCAATCTGGTATGTACTTACCTAGTGTCTTCGTTTAATGCTGAAAGCGAGAAGATACAGCGGTATCTACTGAATATGTGAACGCTGGATGAGTCTTTGTTTAGCATACAACACGCAACATTATGCATAGTTTAATATATTGATATACATATAACGGTATTTACAGAATACGTAAAGGCTGGTTTATTTCTTCTTTTAGTTGTCATACAAAATAAGTTTCAGACATTATATAGTTAAAATTTATATCTACCCACATAGCAGTGTTTACTGATATAAAGGTTGTAATTTTCCCTTTTCTGAAAGCCATGGTGCAAGTTTACCCACCTAGGTAGGTGTGTAAAAAAAGAAAAAAAAAGTAACTAATGTTTATCACGAAAGGTGTAACAACACCATGGACCAATTAATTAATTAGTTCAATTGATCCATGAACAACACGAAAGTTAGCTGAGTTGCATAGTTTTTCTTTTGTCTCATAGGATCTCCTATGCAAGTTAATAGTTCCCAGCTCTGATATCAAGTTAGTTAGCATGCCTACCTACTATTTGAATGAAGTATCTAATAATCATGCAAACAGACAAAGCTTCATTGAATCATTTAGTATAAATCTGTGGATGCAGTAATGTTATTTTGATTAAAGAATTATCTAATCTTACAGTCTAGTGGGTAATAATATTGTACCTACCTGTGCTTTAGAAATAATCTCTTATGATTTTCTTATGATAAAAGACTAATATTAGTGACTACCTTCAAATAAAAAAAAAAAATAGAACATCAATTTTGTGACCGAAGTATTCACTCATAATTTATTACAGTGCCTTTCCTAAGTTTCTTGTATGAGGGGATTGCTTCTATCTGAAGTCGAGATCTAACTTTAGCTGTGGTTAACCTTAATTAGAAAAAGAAATTTGGTAATTCTTTCAACTTCAAAACTAGCCAAATTTTGAAAACGTGCAGCTACCTAAACAGCTTAGTAAAGAGTCAATCAGTAGCAAATATCGCTTAGTGACTAGGGTTGTAACACCGTAGTAGGGGCTTGAGTTTTATCCCTAGGAGATGTAGCAAGACTTTCAAAAATAGCAGTAAAAAAATGAGACTAGCAAGCAAAACTAGGTAAATTCAAAAGAAAATCATCAAAGCTTTGAGATACTCCGCGGTTTCACCCACGTTAATTTGAGGAAAACCCTACAAAATATATTTATTTAGGGACGACAGTTTTGATGTGTATGGTTCTAAATCTAGAATAGAAGTCCGTCAAAACCATAATGAAAATACAAATCAGAATATACAGTTTGAAATTTATAAAAATAATTACATTAGAATACAAAATATTATAACAGTTACAATAAGTATAGGCCATAGATAAGCAATGGTGCGTTACCTAAACTGGCGAAAGTTTGAGTAAATTGTATCTTAAAATTGTAGCATTTTTTTTGTAGCAATTCTTTTGTGTTTAATATTTTGATGGTATTTGAACAATGTAATAAGGTAAACACATAATTGAAAAACATTCTATAACTCTTGATAAAGCGTCTTGTATCAATAACTTAATTGTGTTGGTTATCGTGGGCCAATTGTAACATAAAGTTACCTTATAACATCAGCTATCCACCTGTAACAAATGTTTGAACTTGCTTCGGTGTACCTGCCTCAAAGATTATTCGGAGCACAAAGATTTAAAAATCATCTTCTATTAAAACGTAATGACCATAATACATCATGCATCTGGTAGAAAGCTGTTTGACACTAACTGTGTCCGGTTTCACTTGTGCGAAACTCGTTTTGTAAAAAGATTCCTTTTCTTGACGCCCATTTAAATGGATTAAATCCCTTATGTTACTTCAAGCTAAGCTTGATTTACCTGCGGAAACCGCGTGGTAATCCGTTCATTAGTTTCGAAGGTTAGCGTGAACGGACACGCAGATTCTACTCTTTTATTGTGTTGCCTTTATGTTGCTTCAAGCTGAGCTTGATTTACCCGTGAAGACCGCATGGTAAGCCGTTCATTAGTTTCGAAGGTTAGCGTGAACGAACACGTAGATTCTACTCTTTTATTGTGTTGCCTTTATGTTGCTTCAAGCTAAGCTTGATTTACCTGCGAAAACCGCATGTTAATCCGTTCATTAGTTTCGAAGATTAGCATGTACGGACACGCAGATTCTAATCTAGATAATAATTAGATTCTAATTAGTGTCGATAGATTACAAACAGACACTTCAATATTATTTAACTGCAAAAATGTAGGTAAAACAGAAAATTAATAACGCAGGAAAGTAATTTTATGGTGATTACTGAATCGATGGTTTAGTAAATCAGAGAAATAATACAATACCTAATACTAAAGAAAGGTATAGTTTAAAATTGAATAAGTACACTAAAACACGACATAGAAGACTAAATAAGTCCCGTGAAAAAAAAAAAAATCTCTAAAATAAAGTATAAAATAGAGATACTACCAGGGTTTCTTAACCTTTATAATTCATATGATCTGAATAGGGCGTCATCACCAATGTAGTCGTTGATTGACTAACATTCAATAAAGGTTATGATATATCCATTCGTTGTTTTAATGCATTGACCAAACGTCAATATCGAGGTTTAGAATGTAAACTTACAATAATCGTACATGTACTAGTATAGATTATTGAAAGCCGCAGGTAGGTACCGAAAAACGCGTGTCGAGTTAATCTTCGTTATTTCAGTCACCTATGTATTTTGAACTCATCTATTTTGTACTCCGAGCTGGTGGTTTTGTAGATAATTAACCGTAACCATGTTTGAGTAGGGATCAGTGTAGTATTATCGTTGGCGTTTCGCCAGAATTGAAGAAAAAGAAGAAAATATTGTCATTTTATGTGCAATAAAGGATTAAATAGTAATAATATTAATAATGATATAGTATAACTTCAGTACACCACTTAGATTCACAACGAGGATTACTTAAACCAAAAAGGACCTACATAATAGTGGATTCCCTAATAGAGTAGTCTGAACTCTCTCAGTTTTTTTTTTTTAAAATCGCCCAGTGTTCCGTTTTCACTCAATGTGATAAAGGTATTAGAATGTTGTGTTGATGCAAAAGATATCATGTTAGTATCACTTTGCCGAGTCGGCAATGGAAGGCACACTCTTATAAACAATTAATTTATCAATCATTATAACAGTAATTTCCAGAATAAATCCAAGTATATTCTCATAGTGACAAGAACTAACAGTAAATTGATAATATATATCGTATACTTCAATTACCCATAATATGAATATTGTGGAGGACCAAGTAGACCCCCTGTCTAATAATCACCCTTTTAATATCCATGCTATTCTTCTTCGACTACAGCTCTGTTAGAGTATTGCGCTAAGGTGAAGAATATTTGTTTATCATGAAGAATGGTATGGTATTAGTATGGTGTTCAATAAATTACAAACAGAACGAAGAGAGTCCTAACCAATATTTAGTAAACTAGGTACCTATCCTTGAAATATGACAAAATAAGTTATCGGCTTTAGCAATCTTCGACCATATTCCACAACTTTATAGAATATCATGGCATAGATATTAGGGATAATGTTTTAGAGAAACTATTTAAGACAGTAAACAATACTAAAATAAATTCAAAGGACTTTGAGCTTACCCTAGTAAAACTTATCTTCGCAAAGTGTTAATTATCCAAGATAGATAGATACACATCACACCAGTAAGTGACATTAAGATATGTTAAATAAACTGAATGAGACAAAGCCTTGTAATAATGTAATAGATAATACCAAATATAAAATATAAGAGTTGATCAGGGCTTAATTGCATCAGTATGATACCTTGTGTGTTTACGATTTACTAGCAAAATAACGTAGTTGCCCTGTTGAGCACCCTGTATCTTGTAAGGGCCTCCCTTAGTGAAAAATTTATAGACATGAACGACTACATAATCTACGATGCCTCTTTGGATAAATCATGTCACTGGATTTCGTAGAAAATCGAAAATCGTAGTATCGTTAGATCTATCTTGACTATCAAAGATATTTTGTATAGCTGTTTTACGGCTAAAACGCATTCCGCTTAGCAGAACGCGAACATAGTCATGTTATGTAACATTAGTAGAAACTAATAGTACTTACAAAGAAGCGTAGAAAAGTAGACTTAAGCAAACGGGTAACTTTGGACCTATTTTCTTCGTAATGGTGAATTTTAGTAAAAAGAAAATACGTCTTCATTATTCAGTCTCATAAGACACAGAGAAAATAGTATGATAACTAGCGACCATGTAGGCGGTGTAGGCGCATTACGGTCGCAACGAAGCAATTACTCTAACTTTCCCGAAACTCCCCTTGCTGGCACCTCGAATGTATTTCCCACAATATTTCCAAAACTGAAATTTTGAAACAGTGACTGGGTAGAAAAGTAACCGAACGGCGGCGTTCTACCTACATTCATTATGCCAGTAAATGTATTTGTGCACTATGGTCTTGTGCACGGGAGTCACCCGGCGATACTAGTTTTCATCCTAAACTGAGTTGTTGCCTCTTCTATCTATTCTGTGGTAAAAGGTTTGCGGTCAGAATTTAACAACTCTGTCGAGTTATTGAATTGCAATAATAATCCCTTAATATCTGGGTCACCGAGCTTCGCTCGTTGTGTATAGCGCCATCTGTTTTTAAGTAGAAAACAAACACTCATATTTCATTGCCTGAAAACACGGATGAAGCGACGCTTTCAAAAATGAAACCTAGCTAGATTGATTAATCGCCCCCGAAACCCCCGGCATACTAAATTTCATAAAAATTGTTGGAGCAGTAGTAACAGTAATAAAATTGAAGAGTTTGTTGTGAACAGATTCTTGAAGTAGGTACTTTTCACAAGTAGAACTATTTAAGTTATTTAATTTACTGATAGCGTAAATTGAGGCAACGAGCCAATGAACTGGTTTATTTATTTATTTATTTGTTTAAGTACACAAAACAGATTGTAGTCATTACGATTTTTACTTATTGTAGTGTATTATTATATGTTCCGACCACAAACCAGAGATATGCATACCTAGAAAGACTAAAAATATCGAGCGAAGTACAAAGTAATATTTAAATTTATTTTGATATTTATGGATCTCAGAAAAATAGAACCACAATTAGCAAGTGCGACGGAGGTAGTCGTTGATATTTTTTAAGTATACCCTAAAATTACAATTAAAACGTCCACATCTGCACCTTTAGCGACGAGCTCATTATATTGGCGACACATCCGTACAACTGGATTGTAAAAAGATGTGTTGTTAGTGAATACCCGAAGTGAGAAGGTATTGGGACGTCGATAGCGATAATTGGTGTTGAAATTTAAAAGTGATAGGATGTAAGGGCTACCGATCTGGTGGTGTATTATTTTATGTAGCAGGATCTGGTCTCTACCCTTGCGACGGGTTTCTAAAGAGATCATACCGAATCTGTTCAACCTGTCCCCGTACGTCTGAAGCGATCTTGTGGAATTTTTATACCTGAAAGTAATTAACTTTAGACAGCGTTTTTGAACTCTTTCAATTCGGTCAATGTGCACCGTGTAGTAAGGAGACCATACAACCGAGTTGTATTCGAGAGTACTTCTGACGAGGGTGCAGTAGAGATAAATGATGCTAGCGGGTCTTTTTTTAAAACCTTTGGTGGATCTGGAGATGAAGCCCAACAGACTGAGGCTTCTATTAATTACATGATCATTATGGTATCTAAATGTAAGTTTTTCGTCAAATATTATACCTAAGTCTTTAGCTAACTGGTATTGCTTTGGAATTTTTCTTGTTGTTTATGGTCAGACCATGGAGCGAGCGTGCTGCCGATGGCTACCTGCTGACACCGCAGTGAGCGTGCTGCCTGAATGTGAAATAATAAACCCCGGAGCGAGCGTGCGTCCATCGATCAGCATTGGAGCGAGCGCGCTACCTATCGTGATGACAGGACGTTGGAGTGGGCAAACGGCAGGTTACGACTTGGTGGTGCAAGATTGTGCTGAAAGAGTCAGACCGGGTCCCTCGGTGGGCAAACGGCAGGCTACATCTTGGTGGTGCAAGATTGTGCTGAAAGAGTCAGACCGTGTCCCTCGGTGGGCAAACGGCAGGCTACAACTTGGTGGTGCAAGAATGTGCCGAAAGAGTCAGACCGTGTCCCTCGGTGGGCAAACGGCAGGCTACAACTCGGTGGTGTAAGATTGTGCTGAAAGAGTCAGACCGTGTCCCTCGGTGGGCAAACGGTAGGCTACAATTTGATGGTGCCAGATTGGGCTTAGAGAGTTAGACCGTGTCCCTCGGTGGGCAAACGAGAGGCTCGGTGGTGTTGTGTAATATTGAATTAAATCCGATTGTGTCCCTCTGCAGGCAAACAAATTTGTGAAGAGGCGAGTCTGATGTATTCACATGATGGAAGAATCTACAAATGCTTACTTTGATGATCTTAGAACAGTTTAAATCAATAAATTGTTTATGAATGTAACAACAAAATATGTTTCAGTTAAGTATTATTCTGATGTTTATTTTGTATAGATTTCGTTTTGGATTATGTTTATTTTCAAATTGATTTGTACTTTTGTACCGTTATTAATATTACTTTATTTAAAATGAAAATTTATTATATTGATAATTTTAATTTTGCTTCCAGAAATATTTACTTGCAAATATTCTATTTTCTTTTTAGATAGATATTTTGTTTTCTTTTCTTCAAATCATGAATTAAGTCAAAAAAAATATAAAATCTTGTATTAACACATACTTTAAGGCTATTTAATGTACTTAATTAATAATGTTGACATTTAGATATTGTCTTAGTCAACGGATAAATTTGTGTAATTTTGTTACCATTACAATGTTCCTAATAATGTTCTTCATAAAATTACTACTTATTGGAGATGTTGTTTAAAAGAAATTAAGGTATTTGATTGTTTAGTTATAAATTTAATTCTTTGTATGGGGTCATACTTTACTGTAGAATGGCCGAGAGACATTTTTTTTAGGAATGGGGACATTCCATTAACAGAATGGCCGTCTGTTAGCGATTCATATTTTGTATAAAGTCTAGAGGAGTGATGGCCACATCACATCCCTCTTGACAGGTGACATAAAACGTCATGTGACGCGTATTTGGGGTGGAAGCCGTCAACGGTGAGTGAGATCGGCATTATCGTTTGTGGAATTGGCGCGAGTGCACGCACGCGCGCATTTACTTTGTGATACAGTAAATAAAACAGTTGCTTAATGTATTAATCGAGTATCATTTCTAACACGATAAATCGATAAATATCATAAATAAAATCTTTCTCCTTTATATTGTATCTAAGAACTTACCTACTTTGTCATTTATTATTTTATTTCCATCCATTCCAAATCCCTGAAGATTCACCGTTGGCAGGTGGTTAAGTAGTAAGTGTAACTGACTTCTGCGGCAATTGTCGCCGATTGGATCACCGTATCAGGGTAAACATGCGGCAAACATTTGCGTTTACACTGAGTCTGGTTTTAACTTTCCTACTAATATTATAAATGTGAAAGTGTGGATGTTTGGATGTTTGGATGTTTAGATGTTTAGATGTTTAGATGTTTGGATGTTTGTTACTCAATCACGCAAAAACGGCTGAACGGATTTGGATGAAATTTGGCATGCACGTTGTCAGGGGTACAGATAAGGACAATAGGTACTTTTATCCCGAAATTCCCGCGGGAATTCTGGAACAAAAAGTACCCTATGCCATTCAGAATCACTGTAGTTTCCTATGAGTGAAAGAATTTTCAAAATCGGTTCAGTAGATCCAGAGATGTTCCCCGTGGCTTTACGAGAGTGGAATAACGGAGTTCCCGCGGGAGTCGTGGAAACAAAAAGTACCCTGTGTCCTTCTCTGTACCCCTGACAACGTGTAGTATGCAAAAGAAGATTGCGCCGTAATATGTATAATATGAGCTCCGTCCCGACCGTCCCAAAACTTTATGTGGAAGATTTCTTTTAAGAATAGCTGTTCACCCGCGGTAATTTCGGAGTTCCCGCGGGAGTTTCGGATTACAATATAGCCTATGTTACTCAGCGATAATGTAGCATTCTAATGGTGAAAGAATTTTTGAAATCGGTCCAGTAGTATTTGAGTTAAATCGTAACAAACAAACAAACAAAAAATCAAATCTTTCGTCTTTATACTATTAGTATACACTACCTAAACATAGTAAATACATAATTATAACATACTAGCTGTGCCCCGCGGTTTCTCCCGCAGTAATTTCGGAGTTCCCGCGGGAATTCCGGGATAAAAAATACCCTATGTCCTTATCTGCACCCCTGACAACGTGCATGCCTTTCATCCAAATCCGTTCAGTCGGCTTTGCGTGATTGAGTAATAAATATCCATACATCCACACTTTCACATTATCCTACTAATATTATAAATGTGAAAGTGTGGATGTTAGGATGTTTAGATTTTTGGATGTTTGGATGTTTGTTACTCAATCACGCAAAAACGGCTGAACGGATTTGGATGAAATTTGGCATGCACGTTGTCAAGGGTACAGAAAAGTACCCTATGTCCTTACATAGGGTACTTTTTATCCCGAAATTCCCGCGGGATCTCCGAAATTAACGCGGGTGAAATAGAATTAATTATTGCATACTATACACGTTGTCAGAAGTACAGAAAAGGACATAGGGTGCTTTTTATCCCGGAATTCCCGCGGGAACTCCGAAATTACTGCGGGTTTATAATATTAGTAGGATGACAAAAAAAAATAAAAAAATTGTGTGGTAATGTTTATTTGTCTCGAACTCTCGACCTATAAGGAGAGCTTTCTCTTTACAGTTACGGACCCAGCGCCCGACCCATGTATAAAGGTAAAAAAATAACCACTAAGAAATAATTTAGAACATGTGTACCTACTATCCTTTTAAATTAATAAAAAAAAACGCCTTTTCTGCCGTACCTACACCTAAAATTCATTGCCTTACATTCAAGGAAGAGTTTAGCCACGAGTTAAGCCAACAAACTACTAACTTCTCTTCATGAACAATCCGTATCATAATATGAGTATTAAAGGATACCTACTTTTATCTCGCAACAAAGAGTTCCTGGTGGAATTCCGAAATTGAAGCAGTCTGGACTGTAGATAGATCACCTTGAATATCTACTGTGTAACTATTGAAGACCTTCACACTTGAACCGCAACTAACTAAGATTTAGCTACTACACTATTCACCCGCGTTAATTTCGGAATTTCCGCGACAATTCTAGGATAAAAAGTACCCCATGTCCTTTTCTGTACCTCTGACAACGGGTAAGCAAAATTTCATAATGTTCAGTTGAGTAGTTATATAAGACAGGAGAGCGTAAGGCTAAGGCCACACCATAGGTGCCAAGCTTAGAGACAAACTAGGAGCTATTTATGCTCGTGTACAAGATACGCAGTGGTCACATACAAGCTTAGTGACCATTTAGTGACACACAAATCCATTTTCGCGTCTTTTGTTGATGAGAACAGAAACAATAATTTATGTCACTCTCCAAACTATGAAATAATATGTCACTAGGGCCAGTCACTCAGCGAGTAGCTTCTCTTCGAATTGGCTCTTATTAATTGTAAAACATGATTTAACACGGAATAATTAAATGCTTACTATTATTAAAGTTAAAGTGAGTTTGTTGGTTTTTTTGTTTGTTTGTTTGTTACACTTTCACGCCTCAACGGCTCAACCGATAGTGATGAAATTTTGCACACACGTTGTCAGGGGCTTAGAGAAGGCTATAGGGTACTTTTTATCCCAGAATTCCCTCGGGAACTCCGAAATTACAACGGGTGAAACCGCGGGGAACAGCTAGTAATGTTGTATTTAACACGCAGACAATTGCAGTAGGTAACGTAAATAATAAATAATTAGCGTGGATAATTTCGAATTTTCGTTACACATTTCATTATGTACCTATTTATAGCTACATACACCTTTAACTTCACTATAGTATATCATAAAACAAAGTTCTTCACCTGTCTGTCTGTCTATTTGTTCGCAATAAACTCAAAACTACTTAACAGATTTTCATGCGGCTTTTACCAATGAATAAGTATTCATGAGGAAGGTTTAGGTTACGGCATCACGCGAATTTTAATTTTTTTGTGTTTGTTAAGAGGAGGGATTTTAAGAAAAAAGTTTGAAAGTTCCTGCGGGAATTCTGAAACTCACATACCTATTAGGTAAAACTTTCACTCCTAATTAACTGATGTTATAAGAATCAGGAATCACCTGAAAAGGTGCCGAATCTATAACTTTTGGTCCAGGGGACGAGTCGGTACCATAAAAATAAATATTTTTTTAAAATCATTGACTGGTCTCCTACCGGGGGACCAATAGGCACCTGTATACAGGGGCCGAATCTACAACTTTTATTTCGGGGGATGAATATTAGGGGGCCAGTGGGTACCGATCCAATTGGGCTACTTTGGAGTTCCTGCGGGAATTCCGAAACTCACGCGGGTGAAACCGTGGGGCACAGGTAGTTTATAAAATAGATATCAGTCTTATAATTATAGTTTTGCTTACCATAGGTAGATACCATACAACCTTCTCTATATTTCCGAAATAATTGATTAAAAAAATCAGCTGACGTTTGTTGAATAAGTTCAAAATACATAGGTAGCGGTCAAAATCATAGGTAACCCTCCTTTTTGTTTCATCACAGTCGGGTAAAGATAGGGGTGAGCCTAACTATTTTTTACCTACCGTTAATTAGTTTTATAATAATAATATGTTTTTCGATACACTTGCCTAGTGTGAACCGTAACTAAACGCGATTTGTGTATAAATACCTACCTACCCTGTGCATTTTACTGAACACAATACTATATAAACACGCTGACTGTGATTTTACTCAAAATTAGAACCATATTTATTTACAAAATCAACAAAATTTATTTTAAAACATAAAACCTTTTAAAGGGTTCTGTAAATTCTGTCAGTATGTTCGGTTCTAAAGGGATTGATATAATTTTCATAATAACATATTTATTGTTATTAGTAAAGAATTCAGAACAGGACGTTTACGTGTTCAAAGTATTAAAGGATGGAGACGTACCTTCGTATATACAACAGAAAAATTACGCGAGCAACACCAAGCAAGATATAAATTACGATTACGATTTCGAACCGTCTGATCGGGGTGAAGTGTCGCCAGTTTCGTCTGTGAGCTGTGAAAACAAAAATGGGAATCTTGGACCGTGCTCGACCGCCAGAGCGTTCCGGAATAAGCCAAGCGGAGTCTTAAGGCAGGCGGATGGGACGGGTATACTTTACTGGAACGTCAATAAGCAAAAACGTCCCTGATTAAATTATTGTAACAGTGGATTAAGTCGACTCCGCAATTTATTTTATTATTAGTACCTACGCTTTATTGAGAGTTTCAGAACATTTTTTAATACCTAGGTTAGAAGACTAAATTTTAATTTGCGCTCCGTCATGATCTAAATAAATAAAAAATATTGGACACGTATTTTTGCCGGGATTGGACACGTATGTATGGTGGGGTATAATAAATTGGAGGTGCGAAGGGAACTGGCGCCGAGACTGTGGCCAAGGGCCAAGGGGTGACGCCGCCCTTACCCCTTGGCCACAGTCTCGGCGGCAGCCGGCGGCATAAACAAATGGTAGACAACATACGAAGTTGGCCACAGCTATCAGCGGCGCGAGCTGTGGCCGACTTCTTATGTTGTCTACCATTTGTTTTTGCCGCTGCCGAGACTGTAGCGCCGCCCTTGCACGCGTCGTGACGTCACGCCGCCATGCTACAGTTTATTACGACGTTATGACATCACGACCACGAGCCCCCGCTCCTAAACTTTCGATGCACTTTATCTAAGTATTAGTTCACAAAATTACGAGTAAGTAGGTACTTATTTTTTTTGTTAATTATCTAACTGACGGACTAAATAGATTTTTTTTTGCATACCCCGGAAACATGCCTATTATTACATTGTTTACATACCAACAAAATGTTGAATATAAAAATGTAGATCCAAAATGGCGCTATAATTTTAAAACACTATTTACTCAAAATTTCTCCAGTGTTGGGTAACACACTATTGCTTATTTAATATCCACTTCACCATATTATGTACATACCAGCGGCTGAGGTGCGTGATTCGAGTGAATAATTTATTATTATTAATAAATTATATATATAATAATTTATTATTATTAATAAATTATATTATAGGTACCAAATCATAATATATATAAACCTTTTGTTTTTGTCCTGTCCACCTAAAGGTTGTCTGGTAGAGATTGCTAGTAAAACGATAAGATCGCCGATTTTGTATGCCTTAATTTATAAGTTTTGTTTTTGTAAACACAATGTAACAATATTATTTTGGTGTTCAATAAAGAGTATTCTGTATACATATTCTATTATATTCTAAACTAGCTGTGCACCGCGGTTTCACCCGCGTGAAAAGTTTTTATGTAAAAACTTTTTTTCCCGAAATCCGCTTTCAATGAAACAAAGCTTATATGTAGCCTCAGGCTAAGCTTAATCTACCTGTGAAAATCGCATGACAATCCATTCAGTAGATGCGGAGATTATCGCGAACAGACAGACAGAAAAGAATTTTAAAAACTCTTTTTTTGTGCTTGGTTACTCTTCTTTTATCACCCCTCTCAATTTTAAGTAAAAATATTCAATGTACAGAATCGCAAATTCTACTCTTTTATTATAGTGGTAGCTGTTCCCCGCGGTTTCACTCGCGGTAATTACAGAGTTTCTGCAAGAATTCCGGGATAAAAAGTACCCTATATCCTTCTCTGTACCCTTGACAACGTGAATGCAAAATTTCACGATTATGGGTTGAGCCGCTGAGGCGTGAAAGTGTAACAAATAAACAAAAAACCAACAAACAAACTCACTTTAACATCTATACTATAATAAAAGAGTAGAATCCGCGATTCTGTATATTGAATATTTTTACCTATATAGGCTTTGTTTCATTTAAATCTGATGTAGGGAAAAAAAGTTGTTATATAAAAACGTTTCACGCGGGTGAAACCTCGGGGCACAACTAGTTCATAATAAGAAGGGATTGAATTATTCCGTGTTAAATCATGTTTTACAATTAATAAGAGCCAATTCGAAGAGAAGCTACTCGCTGAGTGACTGGCCCTAGTGACATGATATTATGCATACTATCGCAGCTGGCCTCACTGCAAGCGACGCGCCTGGGTACCCACCCAGTTTGTCACTATGCGAGTCGCGTAGCGAACGAACGTGTTGGTAATTTGTAAGTCCGCTAGTTTTTAGTAGATTTTTCAAAGGAAGAAGTTTGAATTGCTCCTGTTTTCAAAATTCAACCACTTCAGAGCCCATAAAAACTCAAACTTTATCGTTATAATACATATCTTCGCTTAACTTATCGTCTATCTAAATTGCTCGTAGAAATGTTCGAATTCTTCATGTCCCAGGCCTTGAAGAGGCCTTGAAAATATATAACAACTTTGTTTTGATTTTATTAAATTTAAGAATTGAGTTTCAATCAACAGTAATTTCTTTAGTTTGGAGAGTGACATATTATTGTTTCTGTTCTCATCAACAAAAGGCGTGAACGTGGATTTGTGTGTTACCAAGCTTGTATGTGACCACAGCGTATCTTGTACACGAGCCTAATATAGTTCCTAGTTTGTCTCTAAGCTTGGCACCTATGGTGTGGCCTTAGCCTACGCTCTCCCGTCTTATATAACTACTCAACTGAACATTATGAAATTTTGCTTACCCGTTGTCAGAGGTACAGAAAAGGACATGGGGTACTTTTTATCCTAGAATTGTCGCGGAAATTCCGAAATTAACGCGGGTGAATAGTGTAGTAGGTACGTACTTAAAAGCACTGAATGGAAGCAGTTTATAGCTAAGATTCTTTTTTGTCATCAAAATGATTCGTAATTTTGTAAAATATTTTTAGATAGTTATTGAAGGATTTATTTGTCCTTAATGATTTAAATAATAGTTTGATTTTTAACATTTTAAGGTAAGGGTTTTGGTAGCATTACTTTCCATGGCTATGCGCTAAGCAGTTCTATAGGTTAACTTAGTCGGTAGGTACCTATATCTTAGTTAGTTGCGGTTCAAGTGTGAATGTCTTTAGTAGTTACACAGTAGGTATTCAAGGTGATCTATCTACAGTCTAGACTGCTTCAATTTCGGAATTCCACCAGGAACTCTTTGTTGCGAGATAAAAGTAGGTATCCTTTAACACTCATATTATGATACTTACGGATTTTTCATGAAGGGAAGTGAGTAGTTTGTTGACTTAACTCGTGGCTAAACTCTTCCATGAATGTAAGGCAATGAATGTTAGGTGTAGGTACGGCAGAAAAGGCGTTTTTAACCGACTTCCAAAAAGGAGGAGGTTCTATGTTCGATTGTATGTATGTTTTTTTTTTTTTTTTTTTTTTTTTAATGTATGTTCACCGATTACTCGAAGACGGTTGGACCGATTTGAAAAATTCTTTAAATTAATTTAAAAGGATGTTCTAAATACACATGTTCTAAATTATTTCTTAGTGCATTTTTTTACCTTTATATCTACATGGGTCGGGCGCTGGGTCCGTAACTGTAAGGAGAAAGCTCTCCTTATAGGTCGAGAGTTCGAGACAAATAAACATTACCACACCAATATTTTTTTTTTGTCATCCTACTAATATTATAAACCCGCGGTAAATTTGGAGTTCCCGCGGGAATTCCGGGATAAAAAGCACCCTATGTACTTTTCTGTACGGATGTTTGGATGTTTAGATGTTTGGATGTTTGTTACTCAATCACGCAAAAACGACTGAACGGATTTGGATGAAATTTAGCATGCACGTTGTCAGGGCTACAGAGAAGTACATAGGGTACTTTTTATCCCGGAATTCCCGCAGGAACTCCGAAATTACCGTCGGTGAAACCGAGGGGCACAGCTATTATATAATATTAGTAGGAAAATTAAAACCAGACTCAGAGTAAACGCAAATGTTTGCCGCATGTTTACCCTGATACGGTGATCCGATCGGCGACACTTGCCGCAGAAGTCAGTTACACTTACAACTTAACCACCCGCCAATGGTGAGTCTTCAGGGATTTGGAATGGATGGATATAAAATAATAAATGATGAAGTAGGTAAGTTCTTAGATACAGTTTAAAGGAGAAAGATTTTATTCATGATATTCATCGTTAAATGTCCGTTGGTGTTGCTCCAAAACAGCTCAAATGGCTCGCGTATACTGTTATAGCAGTAACTTTATACTTATGTACATGCATAGTGTTATATTCAATTGCTCTGTGATCGCATTACGAGACCTTAATTAAGCTGTATGGTACATTGTACATTTGAACGTTTTAAATACAAATAAGGGACTAAGGGACATTTTCATCTGGTGGCACACAAACACCATCCTTTCGTCGAACCGTACCCGTGGGGCATCCTCCCACAAACACTTCGGGGTTGGCAACGCGCACCTCAGCTGCAACAGGCAGACGGTGCAGTATACCCGTCCCGTCCACTCTCACTCCACTCGCCACCACTCGACTTGGCTTATTCCGAATCGCTGTGCCGGTGTAATCGGAAAATATATCTTCATTGGTGTTGCTCGCGTAATTTTTCTGTTGTATATATGAAGGTACGTCTCGATCCGTAAATACTTTGAACACGTAAACTTCCTGTTCTGAATTCTTTACTAATAACAATAAATATGTTATTATGAAAATTATATCAATCCCTTTAAAACCGAACATACTGAATTACTGACAGAATTTATGGAACCCTTTAAAAAGTTTTTTTTTAAATAAAATTTTGTTGATTTTGTAAATATGGTATGTTGAGTCAAATTACAGTCAATGTGTTTATAGTATAGTAATTGTGTTCAGTAAAATGCATAGGGTAGGTAGACGTATTTATATACACAATTTGCGTTTAGTTACGGGTCACACTAGGCAAGTGTATCGAAAAAGTACATATTATTATAATAAAACTTATTTAACGGTAGATAAAAAATAGTTAGGCTCAGACCTATCTTTACCCGACTGTGATGAAAGAAAAGGGAGGGATAATTTATGCTTTTGACCGCTATGTAGGTATTTTAAACTTATCTATTTATTTAGCAAACGTCAGCTGATTGTTTTACCAATTATTTCGGAAAATATAGAGAAGGTTGTATGGTAGACATCTACCTATGGTAAGCAAAATTATAATTTTAGGACTGATATCCTACTAATATTATAAACGCGAAAGTTTGTAAGTATGTATGGATGGATGGATGTTTGTTACTCTTTCACACAAAAACTACTTGATGGATTTAAATGAAACTTTACAATAATATAGCTTACCTATACATCAGATTAACACATAAGGTACTTTTTATCCCGGAATTCCCGCGGGAACTCTGAAATTAACGCGGGTAAATCCGCGGGGCACAACTAGTCTATTATAAATTACCTGCGCCCCACGGTTTCACCCGCGTGAGTTTTGGAATTCCCGTAGGAACTCCAAAGTAACCTAATTTACTTCTTATTCAGTTAATTTCAGTTAATTAGCAGTGAAAGTCCCGTCAAAATAGGTCCAACTGTTTCGGAGATATACCTAAGTGAGTTTGGGAATTCCCGCAGAAACTTCCACACTCTTTTGATAAGAATTTCTCCTCCGTTTACGCTTGATGCCGTAACCTAAACCTTCCTCATGAATCAGTATTCATTGGTGAAAACCGCATGAAAATCCGTTAAGTTATAAGTTTATCGCGAACAGATAGACAGACACACAGGTGAGGTTCTTTGTTTTATAATATATGTATAGGTGTATGTAGCTTTATATTGGTATATAATAAAATATGTAAAGAAAATGCGAAATTAACCACGCTAATGTGAAATTTATTATTTACGTTACCTACTGCAATTGTCTGCGTGTTAAATATAACATTACTAGTAGCTGTTCCCCGCGGTTTCACCCGCGTTAATTTCAGAGTTCCCGCAGGAATTACGGGATAAAATATATAAATATATGTCCTTCTCTGTGCCCTTGACAACGTGAATGGAAAATTTCATGATTATGGGTCGAGCCGTTGAGGCGTGAAAGTGTAACAAACAAACAAACTAACAAACAAACTCACTTTCACTCTTATAATAGTAAGGATTTAATTATTCCGTGTTAATTCATGTTTTACAATTAATAGTGAAAACTTCAAGTAGTTCACGTTAATTTTATGTGAAATAAAAACTTAAGAAAAGGAGTTTATGGTCCCCATTAAAAAAAGCATCAAATAAAATAGACATTTAAAAAAAAGTATTGTGAAGAATATTAAACGGTTTACGTTTATTACAAGTAATGTGTAATGTTAACATGGAATAGTTTACGTTTTCATATAATATGTGAAAAATAATTAAATCGTTAATATCAAGGATGGGAACCTCGAACCACGTTTAGCTCACAGAAAAAAGCAACCCGTGAAAGTGAATAGCGATTTAGTAGTGTTTTTTTTATAAGTACCTAATCTATATACAACGTGTTAATGAATCGAACAAAACCTGATATCTACACCCCATTAAAAAAAAAAAAATATGATTAAAATATAAATTAATATGCCGAAAAAATTAATTAATAGTCTAAAAGTTATCGAACATTAAATTGGAGAGGACCTATCGACGAAATATCGAGTATACTCTTTCAAACAAAAAACAATTTTTCAAATCGGTCCGATCAAAACTCGTGAAATACGTATTAATTATTGTTGAGTAGTTCCCTGGTCCGACGACCATCTAAGGTCTTCATCAACAGTTCCACTTCTTCGAATTTAGCTTTCCACAAAAAATACACAAATATATAAAATACACAAATATACACACACACAATAATAGCTTAAAATACACAAATCGCTATAGTAATAATAATAATAATAATTGGGAGTATACCCTTTCAAACAAAAAAGAATTTTCCAAATCGGTCCAACCGTCTTCGAGCGTTTTCGAGTAAATCGGTGAACATACATAAAAAAAAGAAAACATACATACAGCCGAATGCATAACCTCCTCCTTTTTGGAAGTCGGTTAAAAAGTAGTTTGGTCGGATATTGAGATCCGATCATAATTAATAATAATTAATTGAATTGAATTGAATTGAATTTAGTTTATTTATAATTATGCTTTTCATGTTCAGAAATATGCCAAGTTTTCCAGTTAAGTGTTAACAAACTTGCGGTAGCTGAAAGCGGTGTTTTATAAGGGCTCGCGAAGTTTTCTACCTAGTAAAAATTTTGTACAATAATTTTAAAAATAACTTTTAATATGAACTTTTTCAAATAATTCATACCACTGAAAAAATTACAAGGTAGAAAACTTTGCGAGCCCTTATAAAGCACCACTTTCAGCTAGTTATCAACGCGAATGTGAGTTTGTGGCTAAGGCCACTCTACAAAGAGCTTCAAAGAGCCAAGTTACTCGCTGAGTGACTGGTCCTAGCATCGACCACACAGCCCATAGACGCCTAATAACAGGCGAATGGCTCCTGGCAACACATCTGACTTATAGTTCCGATATAAATGTCCGCGCGGAAATACTCAATCAGTGTCGACCACTACTGTGACCTGTCAACACGATCGGAGTGCATAAAGGAAGTGCTAAAAAAAAACTCAAAATGCCTCAGTGTAGCATTAAATGGTGCGGTAAAAAAAGCAACACATCTAATATGGAGAAAGATGGGATAACATTTCACTTGTAAGTAACTATTATCTTTATTTGTTTATGAGAAACAAGGAAATCAACAAATTTTTTCGCAAGTACGGAGTTCACGGTTCACTGGTCGTGGTTTTAAAACAAAGTACTCAAACTATCGTGCCGTCTCATTCTTTCCCGTTGCGTAAATTAATCTATTTCTTTCCAACGTTTCGTGGCGCGTGTAACTAGCGCGTGGCCTTGAATTAGCCAATCACGGCGTGTAACTAGCGCGTGTGGCCTTGAATTAGCCAATCACGGCGTTGCAACCCCGCTTCATCTTACCTCAGCTAGTTGCCAGAATGCATTCAATACGCAAAATCAAACATTAGGCGTCTATGGGCTGTGTGGTCGATGGGTCCTAGTGACATATTATGCATACTATCGCAGCTGGCCACATTACAAGCGTTGCGCCTAGGTAGGTGCCTAGTTTGTCGCCATTCGAGTCGCGTGTTGGTACGAACGAACGTGTTGGTAATTGGTACGTTGCCTAGTGATTTTTCAATGGAAGAAGTTTTAATTTCTGCTGTTTACAAAATGAAACCACTTTGGAGCCCATCAAAAACTCAAGCTTTTTCGTCATATCTTCGCTTAACTTATCGTATATCTAAATTGCTCCTAGAAATGTTCGAATTCTTCATGTACGAGGCCTTGAAAAGTATATATCAGGTATCTAACAACTTTGTTATGAATTTTATTAAATTTAAGAATTGAGTTTCAATCAACAGTAATTTCTTTAGTTTGGAGAGGGACATATTGTTTCTGTTCTCATCAACAAAAGGCGCGAAAGTGGATATGTGTGTCACTAAGCTTGTATGTGACCATTGCGTATCTTGTAGGTACACGAGCATATAGCTCCTAGTTTGTCTCTAAGCTTGGCACCTATGGTGTGGCCTTAGCCTCTCACGTCTTAACTACTCAACTGAACATTATGAAATTTTGCTTACCCGTTGTCAGAGGTACAGAAAAGGACATGGAGTACTTTTTACCCCTAGAATTGTCGCTAAAATTCCGAAATTAACGTGGGTGAATAGTGTAAGTACTCAATAGCACTGAATGGAAGGAGTTTATAGCTAAGATTCTTTTTTGTCATCAAAATGATCCGTAATTTTGTTAACTATTTTTAGATAAGTAGTTATTTATTTTTCCTTAATGATTTTAATAATAGTTCGACTGACATGTTTGGGCAAGGGTTTTGTTACCATGACTTATTTAAGAAACATAATTATAATAAATAAAACATAATCATAATTTTAATAAATTTATTAGTTTTAAAACACGATTTATTCAAAACTTCTCCAATGTGGGTTAACACACTATTGCTTATCTATGTCCATTTTATTTTTTGCTATTATCCTTGGTCTGAGGATGGGGGCCGGAATCCGTAACACGGGATATCCTAGCACGGATTCCGCTCATTCACCTTGGCTTTCTACATAAACTCATATGATACTGACGGATTATTCATGAAGGGAAGTTAGTAGTTTGTTGACTTAACTCGTGGCTAAACTCTCCTCTGAATGTATGGTGTAGGTACGGCAGAAAAGGCGTTTTTTAAATTTATTCATAACACAATTAAAACCAGACTCAGAGTAAACGCAAATGTTTGCCGCATGTTTACCCTGATACGGTGATCCGATCGGCGACACTTGCCGCAGAAGTCAGTCAACGGTCACACTTACAGTCAACGGTGAATCTTCGGTGATTTGGAATGAATGGATATAAAATAATAAATGACAAAGTAGGTAAGTTGTTAGATACAGTATAAAGAAGAAAGATTTTATTTATAATATTTATTATCGTTTAATGTCCGTTGGTGTTGCTCCAAAAAAGCTCAAATGGCTCGCGTACTTTTATAGTAGTAACTTCATACTTATGTACATACATAGCGTTATATTCAAATTCAATTGCTTTGTGATCGCATTACGAGACCTAAATTAAGCTTCATGGTACATTGAAAGTTTGAACGTATTTAAATACAATTAATTTTTGGGAGGTAATTTCACACAGACACCATTTACTCGACCCGTACCCGTGGGGCATCCTCCCACAAACACTTCGGGGTTGGCAACGCGCACCTCAGCTGCAACAGGCAGACGGTGCAGTATACCCGTCCCGTCCACTCTCACTCCACTCGCCAACAATCGACTTGGCGATACTTCAGACGGTTCGAAATTGTAATCGTAAAATATATCTTGCTTGGTGTTGCTCTCGTAATTTTTCTGTTGTATATACGAAGGTACGTCTCGATCCTTTAATACTTTGAACACGTAAACGTCCTGTTCTGAATTCTTCACTAATAACAATAAATATGTTATTATGAACATTTTATCAATCCCTTTAGAACCGAACATGCTGAATTTATGGAACCCTTTAAAAAGTTTTTATTTTTAAAATAAATTTTGTTGATTTTGTAAATATGGTTCTAATTTTGAGTCAAATTACAGTCAATGTGTTTATATGGTAATTGTGTTCAGTAAAATGCATAGGGTAGGTAGACGTATTTATATACCTACACGATTCGCGTTTAGTTACGGGTCACACTAGGCAAGTGTGTCGAAAAAGTACATAATATTTTATTATAATAAAACTTATTTAACGATAAGTAAAAAATAGTTAGGCTCAGACCTATCTTTACCCGACTATGACGAAATTGAAACAAAAAGGAAGGATAATATGCTTTTGACCGCTATGTATTTTAAACTTATTTATTTAGCAAACGTCAGCTATTATTTTACCTATTATTTCGGAAAATATAGAGAAGGTTGTATGGTAGGTGTACCTATGGTAAGCAAAATTATAATTTTAGGACTAATATCTATTATAAATTACCTGTGCCCCTCGGCGTGAGTTTCGGAATTCCCGCAGGAATTTCCAAACTTTTATCATAAGAACCTTCCTCTCCGTTTAAGGGTGATTCCGTGACCTAAACCTTCCTCATGAATCAGTACTGGTCCATGAGGAAGTCAAACCGCATGAAAATCCGTTAAGTAGTTTTGAGTTTATCGCGAACAGATAGACAGTCACACAGGTGAAGAACTTTTTTTTCATGATATAAAGTGAAGTTAAAGGTGTATGTAGCTATACATAGGTATATAATAAGATGTGTAAAGAAAATGTGAAATTATCCACGCTAATGTGAAATTATTATTTACGTTGCCTACTGCAATGGGCATGTTGACTAAATTTTTTTTTTAGTCCGTCTTGTAGATTAATAAAAAATATTGGACACGTGTTTTATCTTTTTTTACGTAATCAAAACATAACGGCGATACATTGAGTCGAAAGTTCTCGTGACGTCACTAACCGGACAGTTTGTATAGCGGCTTATAGCGGTTAGTGACGTCACGACCTTTATCTCCGTATATTTTCATTTACTTTGAAAATGCAAAAAATGCGTGTCTATTGTTTTTTATTTCCTAACTAACGTACTAATTAGAATTTAGATTTTCATAAGTAGTCAACATCCCTATTGTCTGCGTGTTAAATACAACATTAAGTACTAGCTGTTCCCCGCAGTTGCAAGCGCAGTAATTTCGGAGTTTCCGCAGGGATTCCGGGATAAAAAGTACCCTATGTCCTTCTCTGTGCCCTTGAAAACGTGTATGCAAAGTTTCATGATTATCGGTTGACTCTTTGGGTATTCTTCAGGGTACGAAAATCGAAATTCTAATTAGTCCGTCAGTTACAAAATAAAAAAATAATAGACACGTAGTTTTTGCTTTTTCAAATTAATGAAAATAAACATAGATAAAGCGCGTTAAAGTTTAGTGTGGGGGACTCATGACGTCAATATTCATTATAAGCCCCATACAAACTGCACCGGGTTGTGACGTCACGCGAAATTTCAACTCAATTTATCGCCGTTTTTTTGATTAAGTAAAAAATGAAAAAATACGTGTCCAATATTTTTTATTAATCTGCAAGACGGACTAAAAAAAATTTTTTGTCTAGTAGCCAGTTCCGTGTTAATTCATGTTTACAATCAATAGTGAAAACTTCAAATTATTCACGTTAGTTTTATGTGAAACAAGAACTTATGATTATTAAGAAAGAAAGAAAGAACAGGAGTGTATTGGTACCTATTAAAACGCACTAAATAAAACAGACATTTAAAAAAGAATTACACGTATTGTGAAGAAGATAGATAGAAGAAGGGTTTACGTTTATTAGAAGTAATGTGTAATGTTATACGTTTTATATGTGAACAATAATTAAATCGTTAATATCAAGGATGGGAACCTCGAACCACGTTTAGCTCACAGATAAAAGCAACCCGTGGAACTGAATAGCGATTTAAGTAGTGTTTTTTTTTTTATAATCTGTCGGCGAGAGGGTAGTTTCTTTAAAATAACTGCTGTTTCCCGCCGTCGAATAGCGGTTGTAATAAGTTCGTTCCCCCGCTCCACTCCATTGCCCGACTCGTCTTTGTTAGAACTTGATGTAAAATGCGGATACCTATGCATAATCGACGTTTCATTGTTACTTTGTGTTCAGTTTAGAGCAGTTATAGTGTCGTATCAATCTAGTGTGGCTATAATGATTACGTGTGCTGTGTCATCTAATTGTTTCCAGAGGTTTGCTTAAGTCGGGAGCACGGGCAGTGGAGGTGAGCGTTGATGCATTGGAAAGGGTACCCATTAAACCTACACCTGGGCCGCAAGTCCCAGGCACTGCTCCGTGTTCCCTACGGATATCTGGTATGCTGTACAACCTCTATGTTGGTGCAATTAATTGTAATAGTTTCTAGTTCGTTCTAAATGTGTCGCTCAGCTAATAGTCTCGGTCATACTTTCATCGCTGCCTGTCCTTTCGTTACAACATCCTGCCTTCAGTTACACTGTTATGTTATCATATGCCATAATGGTTCAGTGGCTAGAACAGCGGGTTGTGAAAGAGTCGTTATGTTATCATCAGTTAGTCAGCTATCATTACAATAGCAGATAACTATCAGCTGTTATCTGCTTCCATGTTTCTTTAAATCTACAAATCTATATACAGCGTGTTAATGAATTGACACATTGGCCATTTCGCTCCATTCACATGAGCGTAAGGTGAAAAATTTACCCGGGACTGTTAATTACTTTTCTGTTATACAATAGTTCTTGTAGTAATGAAACGGTCAAGCCGCGTGTTCTGACTAAGGCCCGCCGCCCATTGTGACTTTTTGTCGACGTGACTTTCTGTCACTTAGTCAAGTGCAATGAAAACTATACTGAGTGCGCTCATTATGGTGACGTGACAATACGGTGACCTCAGTATAGTTTTCATAAGTGACAGAAAGTCACGTCGACAAAAAGTCACAATGGGCGGCGGGCCTAAGGTGTAGAGTTTGAGAGTTCTCCCCCCCGATTGTGTTCTCGCCTTGTCGTGGCGGGGAGGCTCTAGTAGCCGTGGACTGGTTCTTCTTCTTCTTCTAGTTTAAAGGGTTGGGGGATAAAAGTTATATTTTTTTTTTCTTTGTGTACTAATACTAGCTTACATACCAAATTTCAGCTTTCTAGGACATTACGAAATACCCTAAGAACTTTGATGATCATGAGTGAGTCAGTGACGAAATCGGGGTTTTTTAGATATATCAATAAAATCTAAAGTATGCGGTTAGCAGTTCTATAGGTTAAGTTAGTAGGTAGGTACCTCTTAGTTATGTACGGTTTATACACTTTAAGTGTAAAGGTCTTTAATAGTTACACAGTAGGTATTCAAGGTGATCTATCTACAGTCTAGACTGCTTCAATTTCGGAATTCCAGCAGGAACTCTTTGTTGCGAGATAAAAGTAGGTATCTTTTAACACTCATATTATGATACTTACGGATTGTTCATGAAGGGAAGTTAGTAGTTTGTTGGCTTAACTCGTGGCTAAACTCTCCCCTGGTGTAGGTACGACAGAAAAGGCGTTTTTTTAAATTTAATTATAAGGATCTGGGTACACAGTTCTAAATTATTTCTTAGTGCATTTTTACCTTTATACATTCTCGCGCTGTGTCTGAAACTATAAGGAGAAAGCTCTCCTATAGGTCGAGAGTTTGAGACGAATAAACATTACCACATAAAATTTTTTTTTTGTCATAAATACATAATTATAACACATAATTAAAACCAGACTCAGAGTAAACGCAAATGTTTGTCGCATGTTTACCCTGATACAGTGATCCAATCGGCGACACTTGCCGCAGAAGTAAATACCCGCCAACGGTGAATCTTCGGTGATTTGGAATGGATGGATATCCCACTAATATTATAAATGTGAAAGTGTGGATGTTTAGATGTTTGGATGTTAGGATGTTTGTTACTCAATCACGCAAAAACGGCCGAACGGATTTGGTGAAATTTGGCATACATGTTGTCTGGGGTACAGAGAAGGACATACGGTACTTTTTATCCCGGAATTCCCTCGGGAACTCCGAAATTACCGCGGGTGAAACCGCGGGCCACAGCTAGAAAAAAATAAATGACAAAGTAAGATTATAGGAAATACCTACCCTAAAAATGCTTTCCATAGATTTGTACGTTGTAATTTGTAAGCTGGTGTATTTCTGTTGGCTGAATAAATGAATAAATAAATAAATAAATACAGTACAAAGGAGAAAGATTTTATTTATGATATTAATCGTTTAATGTCCGTTGGTGTTGCTCCAAAACAGCTAAAATGGCTCGCGTACTTTTATAACAGTAACTTAATACTTATGTACATACATAGCAGTGATCGCATTACGAGAACTAAATTAAGCTTCATGGTGCCTTGAACATATGAACGTATTAAATACAATTACTATTTGTCAGGTTTCACACAGATACCGTTTACTCGTACCATACCCGTAGGGCATGGTGCGTCAAACGCGCTCGGGCTAGGATTGCGCACCTCGGCCGCAACAGGCAGATGGCGCAGTATACCCGTCCCGTCCACTCTCACTCCACTCGCCAACAATCGACTTGGCGATACTTCAGACGGTTCGAAATTGTAATCGTAAAATATATCTTGCTTGGTGTTGCTCGCGTAATTTTTCTGTTGTATATATGAAGGTACGTCTCGATCCTTTAATACTTTGAACACGTAAACGTCCTGTTCTGAATTCTTTACTAATAACAATAAATATGTTATTATGAAAATTTTATCTATCCCTTTTGAACGCAACATGCTGACAGAATTTTCGTTTGAGTAATAGGGTAAGTACAGGAACACTTTAAATTTTTTTTTTTTAAATAAATTTTGTTGATTTTGTAAAAAATATGGTTCTAAATTTGAGTCATATCATAGTCAGTGCGTTTATATAGTAATTGTGTTCAGTATAATGCATAGTATTTATACACAATTCGCGTTTAGTTACAGTTCACACTAGGTAAGTGTATCGAAAAACAATCTAAGAAGGTTGTATGATACCTACTACACCTATGTTCAGCAAAAATATCCTTTTAAGGTTAATATCTATTATAAACTAGTTGTGGCCCGTGGATTCACCCGCATTAATTTGAGGAAAAAACCTACTAATATATATACAACGTGTTAATGAATTAACTGAAACCTGATACACCCCATTTAAAAAAATAAACAATAATATGATTAAAATATATTTTAAGTCAAAAAAATGTATACTTTAAAAGTTATTCAACATTAGTTCGGAGGTGACCTATTTACGAAATTCCAAGCGCTGCGCCCGCGCCTACCGGTTCGAATTTTTTTGCTGCGGCGGCGTATGCGACAAATATTGTATTAAAAATAATTTAGACATGGGCTAGTAAAAATGAAAAATATAACCTATATTAAAACATAGAGTTGATTCTGAGCAAACTACTTTCTAGTTTTCGATTAATTCATTAACACGTTGTATATATTATATCCCACAGATAACCGTTTAAGCAGCAATAACGGAACCGTTACCTAAAAGGAATAATTTTCCCCGTTTTCGCAACATTTTTCATTGCTGCTGTGCGGGGTTAGCCAAGTTGACATTTTACAATCGTTAACGCATAGAAAACATAAGTAACGAAACGTCATGTCACTTGGTCAGCCAATCAAAACTCTAGTTTTCAAGTGGTCACGTGAAACTAGAGTTGTGATTGGCTGACCAAAGTTTTCTATTCTAGTTTTCTATGCGTTAACGATTGTAGAATATCAACTTCGCTAACCCCGCTGCTCCTATTGGTCGTATCGTGATGTTATATTCGGATATACGGATAGACGGAACGGTTGAAGTTATAAGGGTTGCTTTTGGCTGCAAAATCCCCTACGAAACATCGTAATTCCTTAATTATTATTATTAATCGGCACAGAGCAAATAATCCCTATACAACGTGTAATGAATTAACTGAAAACCTGATACACCCCATTTAAAAAAATATACAATAATATGATTAAAATAGATTTTATGTCGAAAAACTTAATACTTTAAAAGTTATTCAACATTAGTTTGGAGGTGACCTATCTATGAAATTCCAAGCGCTACGCCTGCGCCTAGCGGTTCTAAATTTTTTTGCTGCGGGCGGCGTTCGCGCCAAATATTGTATTGTAAATAATTTAAACATGGGCTAATAAAATTGAAAAAATATAACCTATATTAAAACATAGTGCGATCGATTCGGAAGTCGATTCTGAGCAAACGACTTTCTAGTTTTCAGTTCATTCATTAACACGTTGTATATAAATGCGAAAATAACTTTTTAATACAGTTGCTCAAAAAGTGGCGTATTGCAGGGACGTTTAGCGTTCGGGATGTGAGCTATTACATACTCGAGCTTTTTGTTTACCTTTCCCGAACTCGTGCGTTCTCTTTGCCAACTGTCAAAAATGGCGACACGACTTTGACACACTTTTTGCATTGCGAAACGTAGGTTTCGCATTACTAATACGACTAGCGCCATCTCTTGATCACAGTTGGAACTTAGTTGAGTTTGTTGTGTTTTTGATATTTTATTAAATTGCTTAATTTTTTCGTAACTGTATTAAAAATAGTTGTTCAGTACACGTGCGGAACCGTCATTGCTACTAGTTCCGACTGTCAACCCTCACCTTCGGCTGCGCCTCGGCTCGGGTAGACATTTGTCGGAACTCTTTGCAATGACAGGCTTTCCGCACTTATAATGAAATATACTATTTTTTGTCTCATTGTTTGTTATGCTTTCACGCCTTAACGGCTTAACTGCAGGGCAATTAAACTTTTGTTACTATCATATTTTAGTTTCAATCAGAAAAATAGCGATTCTGTGATTAAGTAACCATGTTTACTGTTTAGGCAGTAACTTTTGAAGTATTTTTATTTTGGTTGATTGCTAGATAGGTATATTTGGTGTGAAAACGTGCATGTTGTTTATGTAATCACCAAACCACCATGTTTTTGATTGCAACCGAAAAATGATAGAAACAAAGTTACATAATAAGAAACAAAAGTTACATAAGCCAGACGGACGCGGTGGAGTTTTATAATATTACTAGCTGTCCCGCGCGGTTTCACCCGCGATCATTTCGAAGTTCCCACGGAATTGTCCCATACAAAATTTTCATAATCTTTTCATCCCCTTTTTTTCAAAAATCCTTTCTTATCGAATGCCTACGTCATACAAAGAACACACCCTCCAAGTTTCAGGTTTCTACGATCAGCAGTTTAGGCTGCGTTGATCCATCATTTCTATTTCTATTAAAATGTGTAAAGAAAATGTGAAATTATTCACGTTAATTATTTACTACTGCTGTGCCCCGCGGTTTCTCCCGCGGTAATTTCGGAGTTCCTGCGGGAATTTCGGGATCAAAAGTACCCTATGTCACTCAGGACTACCGTGGCTTCCTATAAGTGAAAGAATTTTGAAAATCATTCGAGTAGATCCTGAGATTTCGTACAACGTAACAAACTCACAATTATTCACAAACCCACAAATTTTACCTCTTTATAATACAAGTATAGATTTATGTTACTGTTTTTGAAAATGAAAATTCTAATTAGTCCGTCAGTTAGAAAATAAAAAAAACAATAGACACGCATTTTTTGCTTTTACAAATAAATTAAAATATACAGAGATAAAGCGCATTAAAGTTTAGGGTGAGGGGCTCGTGACGTCACTAACCGCTAAAACCGCCATACAAACTGTCAGAATAGTGACGTCACGCGAAATTTCAACTCAATATATCGCCGTTATTTTTTGATTACGTAAAAAAAAAATACGTGTCCAATATTTTTTAATAATCTACGAGACGGACTAAAAAATAAAAATTAGTCAACATGCCCATTCTATTATATCGTGTTAATTCATGTGTTTTACAATTAATAGTGAAAACTTCAAATTATTCACGTTAATTTTATGTGAAACAAAAACTTGTGATTATTAAGAAAGAAAGAAAAGGAGTTTATTGCTCCCCATTAAAAAAAGCACAAAAAAAATAGACATTTACAAAAAAAATTAAGAACTTTGTTTTATGATATATATTATAGTGGAGTTAAAGGTGTATGCTATAAATAGGTATATAATAAGATGTGTAAAGAAAATGTGAAATTATCCACGCTAATGTGTTTATAATTTACGTTACCTACTGCAATTGTCTGCGTGTTAAATACAACATTACTAGCTGTTCCCCGCGGTTTCGCCCGCGGTAATTTCGGAGTTTCCGTAGGAATTCCGGGATAAAAAGTACCCTATGTCCTTGCCCTTGGCAACGTGTATGCAAAATTTCATGGTTATCGGTTGAGCCGTTGAGGCGTGAAAGTGTAACAAACAAACAAACTAACAAATAAACTCACTTTCACTTTTATAATAGTAATGATTGAATTATTCCGTGTTAATTCATATTTTACAATTAATAGTGAATACTTCAAATTATTTATTCACGTTAATTTTATATGTAACGAAAACTTGTAATTATTTACGTTCATTACAATATGTAATGTGTAATGTTAACGTGGAATTATTTTTTAAGTTTACGTTACGTTATTATTTACGTTTTCACATTATTACACCTAGGTATATATGTGCACAACATTGATAGGTATATTTTCAAGAGATATATTGTGTACAAATTTGGATTTATTATTTATTTTTAACCGACTTCCCAAAACGGAGGAGGTTCTCAATTCGACGCGTATGGTTTTTTTTTATGTTGGTTACATATGATGATGATGATGAAGACCGCAGATGGTCATCGGAACTACTCAATAATAGGTATTTCACAGGTTCCAATTCGTTAACTTTAATTTGATTTCTAAACAATTTATGCTCGTCACAATGTATATGGTGAAGTGGAACTAAAAATAACAAAATACCGATTTAATGCAATGATAATATATGATAATATTTGTGTCTCAGTTTTGTTTTATGTATAATTTATATGTTGTGTATGCATTTTGTATTGAACTAGGAAATTATATTTAGTTCCTCTCAAGCACCACCAAGCACACTTTCTGAACACCGTGAAGGTTGACTGGTAGAGAATGCCACTGTGGCATAAGTCCGCCTTTTGTACCATGTTGTGCAATAAGCTTAAATTAATAAAAATAATATTATGTGTATTTTGGTCTTTTGGATTTAAATCGGTATTTTATTACTCTTAGCTGTTAAGTTTTGTGTTTTTGGAAGTCGGTTTTAATTTTTTTTCTTGTGTGTTGTGCTGAAAGAAATGTATTTTTTTTCTTTCTTTCAATATCAATTAATTTAAGGTATTAATTTTTTTTTATAACCTTCTTCTTTACATACTAGATTATATAAAAGGAGCTTCCGCTGTCTGTTCACGATAAACTTATAAACTACTAAACGGATTTTCATGCGGTTTTCAACAATAGATAGAGTGATTCATGAGGAAGGTTTATATCTAAAGTTTATCCTGGAATTCCCGCGGAAACTCCGAAATTACCGCGGGTGAAACCTCGGGGACAGCTAGTATAGTATAAGTAAACCAGCAATCAAAGGTGAATAAAAGCGACGCCATCTATTCTACTTATCCTATTCTCTTTAGATATAGTAGATATATATAGGTATAAGTAGGTACGCGTATAATTAAGAAAAAGTTTATTTTTAGTTTTATATTTCTGTACCTACTACCTACCAGCTGTGCCTGCAGTTTCACCCGTGAGTTTCGGAATTCCGCGATCCTAACTAATATCATAAACGCATTGTGAGTTTGTTGGTCACGCTTTCACGTCTAACTATTCAACCGATCATCATGAATACAATATGTTGTCAGAGGTACAGAAAAGGACATAGCGTTAAATGAATTTATTGAATAATCTTCGTTACTTATCTCTAATACAAAGAGATGCTGGCTTCTGATGTAGGATAAACCTGTGTTTCAGAAACCAGCGTTACCAGCTCGTAGTGCTTCACTAGTACTTTATATTTTGGTACTTTTTATTCTGGATTGGTGTGGAAATGCGCCGTTTACGCAGGTGAAACGGTAGGTACAGCTAGTGATATTTTAAGTATGTACTTACATACTTTAAAATACCATTGCTAAGAAATTTAGGGCTAACGTTTTTTTGTCATCAAAATATTCCGTAATTTTGTAAAACTATTTGTCCTTAATGATTTTATAATTAAATTTTTAATGACCTTCCTTGGCTATGCGGTAAGCAGTTCTATAGGTGAAGTTAGTATCTATCGCTTAGTTATTTGTGATTCAAGTATCAATAACTATATTAGTTACCTACATAGTGTTCAAGGTGATCTACAGTCGAGATGTGTGTCATAGTTCAATTATTATTGCTCTCATTGACTTCCATAACATACTAATATATATACAACGTGTTAATGAATTAACTGAAAACTAGAAAATAGTTTGTTCAGAATCAACTAGCGAATCGATCGCTATGGGTTATATTTTTTAATTTTTAGTAGCCCATGTCTAAATTATTTATAATACAATATTTAGCGCGTACGCCGCCCGCAGCAAAAAAATTCGAACCGGTAGGCGCAGGCGTAGCGCTTGGAATTTCGTAGAAAGGTCACCTCCAAACTAATGTTGAATAACTTTTAAAGTATAAATTTTTTGGACATAAAATATATTTTAATCATATCATTGTTTATTTTTTTAAATGGGGTGCATCAGGTTTTCAGTTAATTCATTAACACGTTGTATACAGGTTGTTATAGAAAGGTGTAGTCATATTTGATGACCGCGTTCACGTTATCATCTACAATGATTTGACATTAATAACTGAACCGGTATCATGAAATAAACTTTCCTAAAATTTGCTAGGTTTGCAGTTGTTAACTTGTCTCTGCGCCCCAACGGTGATAAATTGCATCAAATGATCTTGAATCCGTCACCTATAACCCAGTGATGTGACATGTTTATTTTGTTGCAGAAGCAATCGATAAAAGCAATATTCTTATTTTGTTTACGAAATTTTGTAGTAAGTTTTTTGAGCTTGATATCACGGTCAAATATCTTGTACAGTACAAGATTGCCAGATCACAATCTTCAAATATGACTACACTTTTCTGTAACTTCTTATATACATATAATATTCCTATGCATACTCATATTATTGAGAGGTAAAGTTTGTGAATTGTGAGGTTGTGAGTTTATGACGTTGTAGGGGATCTCTGGATCTACTGAACTTGAAAATTATTTCAGTTTTAGGAAGCTACGTGTCCTGTTTGACATAGGGTACTTTCCATCCCGGAATTCACCCGAGAACTCCGAAATTTCCACGTGTGAAACCGCGGGGACAGCTAGTATTATATATAAATAATATAATAATAATGAGTTTATTGGTAACAAAATCACACATTAAGAAAACAGTTTTGATTTACATTTCAACAAGTTCATGGCAAATGCTACATATAGAATACCTCTGATGCCTAAACTAGGTCTAGCCTGTAATATAGACATTCATAAGTGGACGCTGATAAGCAATAACATGTTAAGCCACAAATTTAAGTTATTGATACAGAACGATTTATTGAGAGTTAAGGAACGTTATTTAATTATGTGTTTACATAATTACATTGTTTGAATATGGAACTAAATATTGAACATAAAAAATGTTGACAGAAAATGGCGCTATAATTTTAAAACACCATTTACTCAAAATTTCTCCAGTGTGGGTTAACACACTATTGCTTATCTATGTCCAAGTGTAATATTATGTCATGTAGGTATATGTATTGTGTAATTGATGTTAGAAAAACTCTATTTTACCAAATAGGTAATGGAATAATCGAACAAAAAAATCGAATTGTGTGCAAAAAAACTAGAGTCAGCAATCGCAAGGTAAAGTAGGTAGGTATCTTGCAATCGTTTTTAATGTGCTTCTTGCAATTTTTTTTCGATTATGCTATGACATAGTCTCAAGTGTTATTTGAAAAATTTCTATTAATGACATTTAAATCTAATTATAATATGTAGTATAACTCGTTTCAAGGATGTCTCGAACCGCAAATAAGCGTCTTGTTCACATATCAGCAAAACCGGATGAAAAGGTAGGTACTTTTATAAACAAAAGCGGATAAAGAAACTGTAAAAGTGAAGTGTTGATGATTGTACTAGCGAGTATAATACTGTAGATAGCAATCGAGCAAAAGGCTTAAAGATGAATAAAAGTAACGCTATTTCTAACCTCATCCTTTTTTTATTTTGTTATGGTTTTTCGCACACAGTGCCTTTAGAATTTAGCGAGTTTTAATAAATTATAATAAATGTACTTAGGTATGTTTTGTTACCATTGTACGGTTGGAAATTGTTGGTATAAACTTCACTAATGTTGCTGTAACCTTCCATATACTTCTTGGCGGTATTGGAGAACATCGAAGGAATCAGCTCGACGGGCTGCATGGTAAGTATTTATAGATGCACATTCAAAGAGCCTCTGCGAAACCCACTGTCCAAAATACGTAGTAAGCCGTAAAACCTCAGAATCCACTCAGAATGTTTTTATTTATTCATATGTTTGGTAGTTACTTATCTATTTGAATGACAGTTGAAGTTTCTCAAGCAATATTATACGTAATCTACCTAGCGTCGTAAGCTGTAGCTCTGGAGTCAAATTACGAGTACATGTTTCTATGGTACATTAAACATTGGCTGGAATATGCTCTGATTTAATCAGCCTTCTGACATATACCATTTACTCGTACGTCTCCGCTAGGGCATGCCCCCTCGAACGAGCCTCGCTCATCGAGCGTAACGTTCACCATGGCGTTACCAGGTGTAACACTAGTATCGTTCACTTTGTTATTTTTGTTTCGCAGAGTGTGCGATGCATTCGTCTCAGCCGATCTCCCGCCGTCAGGGTGCATCGGCGCTTTTCTCGTCGCAGACTTTTCTGTATAAACCTGATCGTGTACGTCAGTGTTGTGTTGGACAGTGTTTTCTGTAGTGATTCTTTTCCTTTGTTGATATTCATTATTAATAAATATATCATTAGTAAATACATTGACGGTTGTTTGAGTGTCTTGTGTTCTCGCCGGCTCGCTCCGGTGCGGCGAGGCGGCGGTAGGTCGCTGCCCATGAAGGTTCACATTCGTCCTTTCATAGGCCACTGGCGATACTGGAAATACTTGATTGCGATCAGCTGATGCGCTAACGTACGAAACACGATCTCTCGAATCGTAAAACTGGTCCGGAGGGTTCTGTGCTCTGCGTTGTTGATTTTGGACCGCGATAGGCATCTTCGATACAGGCTTCTGGGGATTTCGTTGTTGAGTGCTCAGTGGATTTGGCGTCGGGTATATATGGACATTGTTTCTCAAATGTATTTCTGTCCCGTAACTTCTCGGTTGCACATACGAAGGTAGGTATTCGTCGTTCACTATTTTGTACACATAAATGTCTTGTTCTGAATTCTGTATTGACAACAATAAACAAGTAATAACGAGCACTGTATCGATCCTTGATGAACGCGACATGGTGAAAGCACTTTGTTTTATACACCGATACACTTTCAACTTTGGATTATGTTATAGTTAACAGATAACTGTGTATATCGACTCGAGTAGTAAACACGACCACTGACTGTAAAATAATAAGCGAATGATGATAACCGGCGATGCCACCAGTCTCGCTAGCGCTACACTATTAAGACAATCGTTGTTTCATTTAAGGTCAAGCTGCTATAATAGATAGGTACTTCGAGCATTTCATATTTAAAAATGTGTATGAATTTATTTTACAATAAAAATTTAGGTTGTTTTTGTAGAGACCTCATGAATGAACGAAGTTGGTTTTAACATTAAGCGAAATGAAATAAATCTGTTTGTTTATATAGTTACTATTGTAATATATTAGGTATTTACACATAATACGCTGTGACTCACGGTTCACACAGTTTACGTATCAAAAACATTTGCATGATGTGAATGGTGGTGTCCTATTTGATACTTACCTGTTTCTTAGAACCCAATAAAATTTTATCAGAAATCGATACTATAATTTACTACAAACCTACGAGTAGGTATGCGTAATATTAAAATTTATTTTTTATGCCTATAATTAAGTACCTATTATTTATCTAGCGTATGACGTTATTCAATAAAAAAAACCTCCCAAGCTTCACATTTTGTAAAATTCCATAATGAATGACCAACAAAATAATCAAGCTTTTGAATAGAACACCATTCTGAATAGAAGGTTGAAGTCAGATTTCATGTAAAACCTATGAGAAGGATATAACGGTGTAAACATATCAACAAAGTGATGAACATATGTACCTAAATACTAGTCGTTTCCTGCGTTTTCACGTGCGTTAATTGCGGGGATCCTGCCGTAATTCCAGGTTAGAAAGTACCCCTAACAACGTGTAAGCAAAATTTCATTAGGATCGGTTGAGTAGCTGAGGCGTGAAAGCGTAAAAAGTACCTATAGCTTGAGCTGAGCTCCCGCAGTCAATTTGCGTAAACTCCTACATAAATCATTAGTTCTTTTATACTAGATAAATGCTTATCTACGTATTGAAGATATAACTTGACATTGTTGCCGGTGAACTATGGAACAACACGCGAGCAATATTATACAGCCACATATGACGACACAGCCACAACACTATAATATGAGGGATATTGAACCTTTGCGTTATCTATTTACTACAATATGCGTGAAACCCTTTCAAATTAATAACTGCACCGATATCGAGGAAACATAATAATAATAATAGATAGATAGATAGATATTTATTTTCTCTTTAAAAATTACATTTACATTTTGTGTCAAAATTAAATAAATTCACTAAAGAGATTGTCAATATAATTAAAAGTTTGAAATAATACTATTTGATAACACTAGTAACGGTTGTTGAAGGTAAAACGTAGTGATTACCTTCTCTCTGGTTGAAGGGTGAAAGCCGTACCGAACACACGCGTGTCACGTGAAGTCTTCGTTATTTCAGTCACTTTTCAGCATCTATTTTGTACCCCGAGCAGGAAACTGGCTTTGAAGAGAGCCATGTCTTAACTTGGGGAACAATCTAACATTGTCATTGGCGTTTCGCCATAATTAAAGAAGTAGATGAAGAAATTTTTATCACTAAGAAACGTTGTCATTGGCAAATTATAATTATAGACGCCATTGTTAAAGAAGAAGAAGAAGAAGAAGAACACTAGTAACGAAAAAATGTCAACTTATACCAAAATAAATAAATAAATGGGTAAACAATTTATTTTTAAATAAAGTGTTACCTTAATAATAAATAATGTCATAAATACTCTTTTACAGAGTAGGTATATAATAATAATAATATGTTGCTTGAAGCCAATCTTAATGTAGATACTCTTGGAAAAAAATACTTAAATCCGTTCGGCAGTTTTAGTGATTAGCGTTGTACAGACAAAAAATAGTTTTGTGTTTTATTTTAAATTGAAAGGGAGCGATCCCTTTCAATTTTTTCTATACATATTCAAAGTACACGCGATTCCACTGTTTCAATATAATTTGATTTTTGTTTGTTTGTTACGATTTAACTCAAAAACTAGGTACTGGAACCGATTTCAAAAAAAATTCACCATTAAAAAGCTACATTATCTATGAGTCACATAGTCATTGTAACCCGAAATTCCTGCGGGAACTCCGAAATTGCCGCTGGTAAAACCGCGGAGAACAGCTAGTGTGGTGGATACTGATTAAAAGGTTTGTCATCTGCTTGTCTCACACTTCTTACTGCGAGGTAGGCGTGACTCGTGTACCATACTCACTCTTATTTTATTGATGGTTGTTGTGCACTTGACCTTCTCCTTAACAACGCAAGCGGATTGCCCCACAATAACAATGGCGCTACCTTGAATGTAAACCTCAGTTTCCATGATTTTTTTATCACGCTTCCACCAATGGTGATTGTATATTTTTGTCTTGCAGCTTTGTGTCACTAGTCTCTATTAAGCTGTTGTTCTTTAGTGATTCACATAGCATATAATATACAGGTTTAGTCTGAAAGGGATTGCTAAGCCGGGAGTGCTTCAAAGTGTTGCTGACGACAGAGTTATTATTATTTTATTTTCTTTATTTAGATTACCAACGATCATACAGTAACAAAAAATATTAAACTCTAAGATAATAACGTAAGGCTAATTGTACAATCTTTTACAGGTTTATTTTATTCCTATAAATACATATCTCGATTTTGCATAGAACTTGGCACTCATTTAGATCTCCATTCTTTTTGCGGCGAAGCCCACAGCCAAGCATAATTTTTGTATTGAACTTGGCTCTCCTTTTTTACATTTATGTTTTTGGTGGGATTGTTATTAATTACACCCTTCTCGACTAATCTGTATACAGTTGGTATGGTTTACGTTATGCGATTACGTAGCGTAGGTACAGGCTACAGCAAAGTAAACGTCAGATTTTGAATATATTTTGTATATTGAACATGCTAATTTTGTGAGATAACCGGACACATTATTTTATACGTACATAATATATTATGGCAATTCGCGCGTCGGTCATGCATGTATTAAAACGCACACAGAAGAAGGAACGTTATAATATCATACGCACGCATAATTTTGTAATTCCACAGCATGCGATATGGTATTTTCCATTTAAAAAAAAAAAGTTCCATAAATACTTTATATTATTAACCGACTTTCCAAAAAGGAGGAGGTTCTCAATTCGACGCGTATGTTTTTTTTATGTTTGTTTAATAAGAGTCATTTTGCGATACCTAGGTACCTGTGGAGTTATGAACCACAGAATGGTAGGACCCACAAATAAATTCTGGAAACTAACGCCAAGTTCCAAACTCATGAGCTGTCGACTCTGCTGCTAAAAGGTCATTTTATCATACGTTATTTTTAATTATATTTTTTTTTATTTTAGTTCTTTTATTATTTGTGTAAATTATTAGTATAGGCTACCTTTATCAGTATGTTATGCTGACCAAGAAGAACCGAGCAAGTTTTCTATGACATTGTACCTATAAAAATCTCACCCGTCAAAAGCCTAAGCATATCCGAGGTAATTTCGGAATTTCCTCAGGAACTCTTCGTGTCGGGATATAAGTAAATATCTTAGTTAATTCCTTCCTTATATCATCTGTCAGTGAAGGAATTTTTCGAATCAGTAAGTAGTTCTAGAGAAACCATCAAACCCATCAAATAAACAATAAACTTTTCCACTTTATTATGGAATATGGATAGGTACCTACACGAGCCCTGCCTGGGTATGGGTTCGATCGATGTTATTGGTGCGTAATAAAGTAGGTAATATCGACTCATAACAATCAATGGTAGTAGTAAAAGCGTGATTCATAATTTATTATGGACTAGCTGTGCCCCGCGGTTTCACCCCCGTGAAACGTTTTCATATAACAACTTTTTTCCCGACATCCGATTTAAATAAAATAAAGCCTATATGTAGCTCCAGGCTAAGCTTAATCTACCTGTGAAAACCGCATGTCAATCCGTTCAGTAGATTCGGAGATTATCGCGAACAGACAGACAGACAGACAGAAAATAATTTGAATAATTTGAACATGAAGCAACTATAAACTTGTAGGTATGTGCATTTTATAATTAATTTAATCTTATAATATATACTTTAAATAGCTTTTAAATTGCATTGTTAAAAAGTTCTATTAGGCGTTACAGCCTGTGATAACTCAATAATTTTTAAGGTCATTACAATTAGGTCTAGCACTAATTTGTGATGTAATGTATTATTGTCTAATAAAGAATTTTATAATTAAAATAAATAATTAAAAAAAAAAACCTTTTTTTGTGGTGGTTTACTCTTCTTTTATCGCCCCCTGTCAATTTTTGTAATAAAAATATTCAATGTACAGAATCGCGGAATCTACTCTTTTATTATAGTATAGATAAATGAAATATACATACTACAATTAGTACTACTACCGCGCTATACTTTGCCACTCAATAATATGTAGGCACTGGTAGAAAGCTGCAGCATCTACCCCTGAGTGACTTGGGATATTTTTCGGAATTCCATCGGGAATTCCAAGATACAAAGAAACCCTGTGTCCTTTTTGTACCCCTGACAATGTGTAGGTAGGTATGCATAATTTCATGATGATCGGTCGAGCCGTTGTAGCGTGGAAGCGTAACAAACGAACAAATAAACTCACATTCACATCTATATATAAAAGAAAGTCGTGTTAATTACACTATTTATAACTCAAGAACGCCTGAACCGATTTGGCTGAAAATTGGTGGGGAGGTAGCTTAGAACCAGGAAACGGACATAGGATGCTTTTTATCCCGGAATTCCCGCAGGAACTTCGGTCGGTGAAATCTCATGAAATTTTGCATACTTAGGTACATATTGTCAGGGGTACAGAGAAGGACATAGGGTAGGTACTTTGCACTCCGGAATTCCTGCGGGATCTCCGAAATTTCCGCGGGTAACACCGCGGGGCACAGCTAGTTTATAATATACCTAATAAGGATTGGGTTATTACTTTATTAGTCATTCCCAGCGGTCACCGTAACCCTGGATTCGTTCGGAATAAATTTGAAGAAAATATTCCACTTTGGCGGTGCCTTCTCGCTTCTCATCATTGTCTTTGTGTCAGCGTCGCGCCGCGGCCGTAATACGTCACATACATTTCAGTCAACGAGAAAATAAACGAACTATAGAGAGGACATGCGGAACAAGCGCGCTACGGTTGCAAGGAAGTTAGAGCGAATGCTCTAAGTTCCCAAAAACTGCTTTTGTTGGCATCCCGATGTATTTTTCACAATTTTCCCAATAGGTATCCACTGTGAATTTTGACAACAATGGGGATGAAGTGTCAAAAAGATTCACGATGGAGGCCTTTCCGAAACAAATTGCATTTTCTATGGACATGCGAAGTAATTTTCAAATAATATGAAAATATGACGCGATGTTGCGTACCAAATTGTAAAGAAGACGGAATTCATTGCAATTTCCTAAAGATCTTATGCTAAAAAGAGGAAATATAAATACAAAGCTGCGATTATTATTTGTTTTATATGTATATTATGTTTTTTTTCACTTGAACGTCCTTATAAACATATTGTGCTATGATTTTATTGTTATTATTTTATTGGGATCACTCCATACAATTTATGACTTCGCATGTAGTATATTATATAGTTTTTGATTATCTAGTAATTTTTTTTTTACGAGCAAAAAGTCGTCGTTCCAGAGATTGGGATTTCAGTCCCAATATACCTACATACCTACAAACCACGTTTTATAAAGTAAAGTTTTATTAATCGCTGTTTCCCGCGGTTTCACACCCGGAAATTTATACAAAGTACAAAGTACCCTATGTCCTTCTATGTACCTCTGAAAACGTGTGTACAAAATTTCATGATAATCGGTTAAGCCGTTAAGGCGTGTAATCCTCACAGACAGACAGACAGACAGAGTTACTTTCGCATTTATAATATTAGTAGGGATATTTGATAACAAAGTAATATTTAAGTAATGTTGAGAAAAAAAGCACAAGGTTATTTACAAATCACGTTAAATACCTACGCCAAATTATTGCAAAACTAGATTTTCATTCTATAAGACTGAATTTATTACTCCTTACGATTTTTTTAGCGCATTAGAAGTTACAAATAAAATTGCTTTTCTAAAGGTGCATGTATATATAGATTTAGACTATACAAAATGGCTTTATTTGCCGGTATTTTTTTTTTCCTTATAGTTAGTTGTATTTTAATAAAGGGGTAAGGGATTGAAATAAAACAACAAAATTAACAATAATTAAACAACTTAGTTAACTTTATACCAATAAGGTAAATTGATACACTACACTAGGTTATATAAGTGAGTATGTACGATCCAAGTACACCAAAGAAGTTCTTTGTCAGTTCCAGTTGAGTGTTCAATTTTTTACACATTCGGTATTTATAATAATCTCCATTACGCTCATTCAGTAAAAACTGATAAGTGAGACAATTATTGTAACTTTAAGATACGAGTATAATGGCAGTAAGGATTGGGGTGCTGCATGTAGGCAAGCTTCAAAAGCATAATTTTGATTTTAAACATCTATTGTTGGTATTACAACAGTGGGTTTTGGTATCCGGGTGACTGTTGTTTCTTTCCTTTTAGTTGTCGCCTTTGGTTTGGCTTTGGGTTTTGTGCGAGACGCGGTGGTGCCTTTCGGTTGGTTCTTTCTTGTGGCAGTACGACGCGTGGTTGATGGTGGTTTGGTTGTAATTATCGGTTCGGGCTTCTCAGTAACCGCAAGAGTTTGTGGGACGGCTGGTAGTGCCGATTGTTCTTTTACGGTAGAAAAGCTTGGTGGCTCTAAAAATGGCAGCGTCGGTGGTTCTGGAGCGGTAACAACTTCAGTTTTTATAACAGGCTCTTTTTCTGCTGTTAAGTTGACCAAATTAGTTTCTGTAACGCAATAAAATATTTAAAATTCTTATTGTTATCTACGAATTAATACAAAAATAGTTAAAAAAAGGGAACAACAGAAAACTGACTGACTACCTATAAGTGGTAAGTATTTCAGTTTGGAACTGAAAATAAGAAAGGAAAAACTTGTAATACTGATTCTTTTTATGAGTTATACGACACTTTTTATTGCGATTTGTTAAATTCATATCTCTTACTAGCTGGCCCCCGCGGTTTCACCCGCGGTAATTTCCGAATGGCTACGGGAATTTCAGGGTATACTATATGTACAAAACCTTACGCTGGAATCACTCTATCTATTGGTGAAAACCGCATTTAAAAAATCCTAACAGTAATCTTTGATTTTATAGCGAACAGACAGACAGACAGACAGACAGACGCAGCAGAGGACTTTGTTTTATAATATGTAAGGAAAAATGTAAGGATGTTAAAAGTTATTACTACCTATATAGGTAATAAAAAAAAAATGGAATGGATAAGAACTTGTAAGTATGTACCTAGTTTTCAGAAAATTCCTGCATTGAAGACCAGCGTTGGGGTGTATAAGGTATTAACAATAATTCAAATTAGTATCGTTATTTTCAACTATCTGGTATTCAGTGTTGTCTTAATTGATTTTACTTGTACTAAATAAATATTCTTCGGTAAGCGTTAATAAGTAAAATTAAGACCACGATACCTAATAAAAGTCAAGAGGACCTATTAGATTTTCGATAAAGTACTTATTTATTTATTTAATTAGTACACAAAACAGTTAACAACCGAAAATAAAATAATAAATACATTCATAAAAGTAAAAGAGCTAGATTGCATACCAAGATATGTGTACATATTAGAGTAAGGGCATACTATAAAATACCAAAAAATATATAAAAATTAAAAATTAAAAGTATACTATATAAAATATATAATAATATTCAATAAATATATAAAAATAAAACAAATAAAAATAAACAAAAGGATTACTACTCCAAGGAAACAAGGATTACTTGACAGTCTTAAGAAGAGATGACACAACACTGACATGACACTTACTCAGACACTTACTTGGAATTTCCTCAACGATTGTCGTCGTTGTCGTCGTTGACGCTGGTGAAGATGGCTCTGAATCTTTAGGTATTTCCAATTTTGGGAGTTCTGGTTTTTCAGCGTTTGGCAGTTGTACTCTTTGTGGGAGTAAGAGGAGCAGAGGGTATTCCGGTAGATCTGGTTTCATAAAATTCAGTGACTGCGACTGCGGTAATTCAGGCTTAGAGAAGGCTGGAAGTTGGGGTTTTGGCAGTTCAGGTTGAGGGATAGTTGGTAATTGAGCTTTTGATAATTCTGGTTGGATCAAGGTCGGGACCTGGGATTCTGGTGATTCAGGTTTAGGGAAAGTTGGCAATTGGGGTATTGATGATTCTGGATTTACTAAGGTTGGGAGTTGAGATTCTGGTAATTCAGGTTTAGGGATAGTTGGTAATTGAGAATTTGATAATTCTGTTTGGACGAAGGTCGGGAGCTGGGGTTGCTGCAGTTCAGGTATAGCAAAAGTTGTTAATTGAGCTTTTGATAGTTCTGGTTTGACAAAAGTTGAGAGTTGGGGTTCTGGTAATTCAGGTTGAGGGATAGTTGGTAATTGAGCTTTTGATAATTCTGATCGGATGAAGGTCGGGACCTGGGATTCAGGCAATTCAGGTTTAGGGGAAGTTGGTAATTGGGGTATTGATGATTCTGGATTTACTAAGGTTGGGAGTTGAGATTCTGGTAATTCAGGTTTAGGAATAGTTGGTAATTGAGATTTTGATAATTCTGTTTGGACGAAGGTCGGGAGTTGGGGTTGCGGTGGTTCAGGTATAGCAAAAGTTGTTAATTGGGGTTTTGATAATTCCGATTTGACAAAAGTTGGGAGTTGAGGCTTTGGTAGTTCAGGTTTAGGGAAAGTTGGTAATCGGGACTTTTGTAACTCAGGTTTGACGTATGTTGGGAACTGAAGTTTTGGAATTTCTGGTTTTCTAAATGTTTGAAATTGGGGAGTTAGTGTTGGGACTGGAAGTTTTGCCGGTTTCTGATTTCCTAAAGACGGGAATGGTGTGTTTGGGAGTTCTGGTTTTGAAAAGGTAGGAAATTGGGGCTTCGGAGGTATTGGTGGTTGGCCTGTTGGGAGTTCCAGTTGCTGTAAAGGTGGAAGGTTGGTCTTTGGAGGTTCAGGCTGTTCAATTGATAGAATATTGGTCTTTAGTGTTTCAAGTTGTTCTACTGCCTTTGGTAGTTCAGGTTTTTTCGTTTCCAGTAGATTGGTCTTAGGCAGTTCGAATTGCTCAATTGCTGGAAGTTCAGTCTTAGAAAGCTCCGGTTGTTTGACTACAGGAAATTCAATTTTTGGAACTTCAGCTTTAGTTAACTCAGATTGTTTAATTGCGGGAAGTTCTAATGGTGGAAGTTCAGTCTTATAGAGCTCAGGTTGTTTCACTACAGGAAGTTCAATTTTTGGGAGTTCAGTTTTAGGGAGCTCAGAAGGTTCAATTGCGGGAAGTTTCGATGCTGGAAGTTCAGTCTTAGGGAGCTCGGTTTGTAAAACTGAGGAAATTTCTATTGCCGGGAACTCTGATTTTGGTGTTTCATTTTCAAGTTCGGGCTCAGGAAGCTTCACTTGTTCAGTAGCTGGAAGTTCAGCTTTAGGCTGCTCGGGTTGTTCGTTTGGTGAAAGTTCCGTCTTAGATAGCTGAGGTTGTACAACTTCTACATTTGCTGTTTCTGGTTGCTGAAGTAAAGGAATCTCTTGCTTTTCTTGTCCTTGCGAAATTGATTGTTGGGATACTTGGAATGTCGCTTGTTCAGGTTCTTGTAATGTCGGTAGTTGAAAACCAGAATCCTCAGCCAGCTGCCAGTTGTTTGGTTGTTCTGGTTGTTGAAAGCCTAATTCTTCAGGCTGTTGCCAATCATATTGCCCTGGCTGTATCCAGCTAGGTTCTTCTGGCTGCCCCCAGGTAGGTTGTTCTGGTTGTTCCCAATCTAGTTGTTCGGGCTGTTGCCAATTTTGCTCTTCCGGTTGTCCCCAGTTTGGTTGTTCTGGTTGTTGTGATTCGAGTTGTTCATTAGCTGACTGTTGATCTTGTTGCGATAGTGCTTGTTCCGAATGAGGTAATGCTGGTTCTTCCAATTTTAATTCTTTAGTATTTTCATTGTTGGCTGGTTGTTCCGATTGCGATGGTAGTGATTGTTCAGGTTGTTCGGGTTGTTGGTTGCTTGAATATTTAGGTTCTTCCAACAAGGATATTTGTGATTGTTTTTCCGTAGTTTCTACAGATCCTGTAGTTTTTTCTGTTTGTGAAACAGTTTGTTCCGACTGCTGCAAAGAAGATTGATCTAACGGTTCCAAATTTTGTGGAGCAGGTTGTTGTACCAGTTGTGAAGTTGATTCTTCAGGTTTTTGACTAGGGTGTTCAAGCTGTTCCAACATTGGTTTTTCGGGTTCTTGTATATTGGGAGGTTGTTCCACTGCTTTTTCTTCAGATTTTTCTGAACTAGCTAGTTCGGGTTGTTTTTGTTGTTCCAATACTTCCTCTTTAGCCTGTTCAGATTGTTTGGAAACTAACACTTCAGCTTGTTGAACGGCTGATAGTAGAATTGGTAGTTCTGGCTGGGCTGATTGTTCCAGGTTGGCCAATGTAGGTTCTTCCACTTTAATTTCTGTCGTTCTGTTGTGTTCTCTTTGTACGTCAGTGCTATCCTGCTGATAAAATAAAATAAAATGAAGGTTGGCACTTGGCAGTAAGTAATTACTGAATGTTTGATATAATTTTACTTTTAGGAACCTAGTATTGTAAATAAGTTCATAACTAACATAAATCCATAAAAACTGCGTACTAAGGATTAAGTCATGACTCAAAATATGATTTAAATAACATTTGATATTTTCATTTAATTCGTTTTGTAGTAGATTTTTTAATAATTCTGTATATTTGTATGTATAATAATAATTATTGTCAATCAATTCATCTTGTGTTTTAGATCGCATACCTGTAGCTCAGGCTTCTTTTCCTCTTTTGTTGTAGAGGGTTTTTCAGATTGACTTTCTGCATTTTCAACAGTGTTCATGTTAGTCGATACACCGCCTTGATATTTGTTGCTGCTGGCCTCGAAGCTAGTTCTACTCAACACATTGCTTCCACTGCTCATGAATGGGGTGGCTCGCAGTACATTATCAGCTGTCGGTACTGCTGAAGTCAAATTATCATAAAAATAAAAATGAAGTTTACTTTAATCTTTGCAGGAGAAACGAGATGTAAATTTTCTATTTTAAATCTATTTACCAAACTAAAATTTACAATTAGTTACTGTTTATACAAAACGACCATCACTTATGAAAGCACTAAGGAAAGCTGTTATTGAAACAAATAGGAACAATTCTTATTTAATGAATATAGTTTAATTAGGATTTTTTAGTCATATTGAAAGGATCATTAAAAAAGAAAGAAATTCCATATTTTACTTTAACCTGATTTGATTTGAATCAATACTAGCTGTACTAGCTTTTCCCGCGGTTTCGGGACTCATCACATCAAAGAATTTTCAGAACCACTTCTGTAAAAAATTTAAATAGGGTGCTTTGAACCGGTGTCTACTAGGTTTTCTCAGTGCGAGCCCTAGCCTTTGATCAGGAGAGCGAGATTGTCTCTCAGCGCCCTTTAGTCGGTGCTTACATTTTACTTAAATTGTACTTTGGCTTCGCCATCAAAATGAAATATTTGATAAAAAATGTTTTTTGCATATTTTGATTTTCTGGCATCCCTTGCTACTCGGTGCGGCGTCTAGAGCGACCGCTCCTCTCTTTGGCGCTAGTAAAACATAATAATCGTCAGTGTTAATTATATTTTTGCTTTTCTGAGGACGTTCCCTACACGCTCGGCATACGTTCTCCTTTGGCTAGTGGCAGGCAAACGCTTAGAATATAACAAACACCATCAGTATGAAACTTACGTGGAGCTTTCGCCAGTTCTTTCTCTTGTTTTTCAGCTGATTTGCTTTCTTCTGCAGTCTTGTTGCTTTTCCCTATTGACTCTACAATGTTATTAATTATGTCGGATGTGAAAGGTGGTGGACTGAAAATTTCATCAGGCCGTTGTGTGACATACTCCTGACCTCTGTTTATCAGTAAAATTGATGGTGTCGAGCTCTCAAACGACGAAGGCAGCTGGCTCACGAACCGATTAGAATAATAATCGGAGACGTAGGGTGAGTAGTACGGCAGACCGGTCGGGAAGCGGCTCTGGTAGTATGACTGTGCTCGGAGGCCATCGAGGTATTGCTGCAGTCGGTTTTGAGAGCTATACCTAATTGAATTTAAAGCTGGAAAATTCATAAAATTATTAGATATATACTGAACACTTTACTAGTTCATTGAAGGTGAAAGTGAGCGAGTGCTAGTAACTCAATATTTCTTACCGAAAGGCGGTCTGTAAGTTGAGAACGAACTGATGCCGCTGTCGCTTCCTGGGTAAAAGTTGCGTAAGGGCAGCTCTGTCTGCTGTGTCGTTTCAGATGTTTTGGAGTCGGTGATCTTCTTCAATTGCTGAATAAACTGCTCCTGGCTAGTTTTCTTCGAAGAAGGTAGTTTGCCAACCAATACAAAATATTTGTTGGATTCTGTAAAAGAAAGGATGGGCTATCAGTTCGCTACTTCAAGACTGACTTTCTGACGATGTGACCAATCCATACACACGTATACTCAGCAGCAAAAATATATGCGAACGCCTTTGACAATTATTGAATTTTACTGCAATAGTAATAAGGTTCAAAGACTGACCATAGTGTTTATATTGATGTTGGTGTACCTATAGAGTGCTTAGTTTAATGGCGTTAGAACATGACCACAAATATATCAGGTAGGTACTTATGACATAAAAAAACTTAAGTTCAAAATTAAATACGCTGTTGAAATGTCAACTTCATTTTAAATGAATGTCAACATAATTATAACATCTATAAAAATTACAACAGAATCGCACATCAATAACTAGGAATACGAGATGATAACTTCAAAAGTTCAAGGTTACTACGTTTTTTGTATCATTGAAGGAACAGCAAAATACCCAATTTCGAATCGATCAGATATGTGCAAGATGATCATGTCCATCACCAACTACAAAACAGCTGATTATCTTCAAACTGTTAAACGGATTTTCTTGAATGAAAAAGAAGAATCACGATCAAGTCACCTTTCATAAAAAAAAATTGATTCAGCTGTTTTGGAGCTATGATGCTACAGACAGACACATATATACACGTCATAACATCCCTGTATCGGAGGTTAATACATATAAGACACAATCAATTATGATGAGGTACGATTAGATAAGAAATATCGAATAAATTGAACACTTAATAATCGAAAAGTAGAAAAAAGCCATGTCATGTGTACCTAATGGTTAGTACTTACTTATTCGTGAGAACAAAACAAATGAGCCTCAAGTCTTTGTGATCTTTCGGCTCCATCTTCAGACCCTCTCATCATCATCATCATCATGAGCCTATATTGGAAAGTAGCAGGGCAAAAAAACAAACTGGCCAATTTGTTGGGACTGTGCTACGATGGCATAAGGATGTTTCAGGCCCTAACCCGGTTCTATCTTCAGTATAGTTCGATGATACCATAATACTGCACTATCACCGAACTTATACCTACATTAATATTTCATCTCGATCGGATGTCAGCAAGTGATTGAAAAATCGTTTATAAATTTTAATATCAGGCTATTTACACAAGTACATTGCAAATACAAGCTTGTAAAATAAAATAATTACTATCTTAACACTATGTTCATACTGGTATCAACTTACATGTTTTAATAAATAATTAAGTAGATAATTATAGACAAAGGAAAATCAACTAGTTAGAGATTGTATCTATCACATCAACGACTGGTTTGGTTATTTTAGTTTTCATATTATTTTAACAGTGACAATGACTTTTGGTTTCTATCCGTTATCCGTAATAGAAGTTGTAAAATTATGTAAAAAGGGCAATTAAAATTCATTAGACAATCGTAATCTTCTACATGTCTCCTATTAACTCTGTCTGTATTTGAAGTTATGTTAATTAATTACTAATTACAAATTGTAATCGTGGGTTGCTTGTAAAGCCCGCTCCACATTCACGCGAGAATCTTGCGAGAAGAGCCGATGTTCTCCGCCGTTTTGGTTTTCTCGCGTTCTCGCAAGATTCTCGCGTTAATGTGGAGCGGGCTTTACATTATTGGTTCGAGGGTTGGGTGTGGAACGCGTTTGTGGGATCGGCAAGTTGACATTTTGTGTAACCTGACTCCTGAGTTCCGTATAGGCTAACGCCACACTACAAAAAGTTTCGCTTACCTATTGTTAAGAGCCAAGAAACTTGGCGAATGGCTAATCCTAGTGAACAGACATATCACTGCATAGTGTAAAACAAAGTCGCTTCCCGCTGTCTGTCCCTATGTTTGATTAGATCTTTAAAACTACGCAACGGATTTTCATGCAGGTTTTCACTAATAGATAGAGTGATTCATGAGGAATCTCTGTATTTATCCCGGAATTCCCGCAAGAACTCCGAAATTATCGCGGGTGAAACCGCGGAGGACAGCTAATTGCATACTATAGCAGCTGGCAACACTGCAAGGTGCCTTGCTACTCAACATACGATGCCAGTGTGGTCAGTTGTGAGACTATGCAATATGTCTGTTCACTACGATTAGTTACTATGTGAGAGTAGCTTGGCTCTTAGCAATAAGCCAGACTTGCCACTGATAATATAATATGTACTATACTAGGCCTTGCTAAGCACGTGGTTTTTACATGCTAAACTTGTGAATTGTAAGAAAATAACATCTTATATTTTATGATACCGATGAAAGGAGAGTACTTTATTAGGTAGAGTCACTCAATTTTCTAACTCAGTCAGTGACGGGGCCGGGGCTGACCTTTTTTTTGCTTTTTAACCGACTTCCAAAAAGAAGGAGGTTCTATGTTCGATTGTATGTATGTTTTTTTTGCACGAAAATTCCTTTAGTGACGTAGGTGTCTAAGTGTGCACTTAGAAAGGATTTTTGAACATTCAACCGCTAAGGGGTTGAAAAGGGGTTGCAAAGTTTGCCTGGAACAAATCACCGAAACCGTTGGACCGATTTTGACGGGACCTTCGCTGCCAATTAGCTGATGTTATAAGAAGTAAATTAGACTACTTTGGAGTTCCTGCGAGAGTTCAAAAACTCGTGCAAATGAAACTGCGAAGCACAGCTAGTTATAACTTAAAAGCCATTATACACCAACCAAAAGTTAAACAAAAAAAAATAAAAAAATCATTCAAGTCTATCTTGATTTGATTGTAAATATATAAAAAAAAAACTAAAACGGTCAGCCTTATGTAGGTAGGTATAAATTTCTTCAAAATTAAATCGTACCGTTTATAAGAAGAACGGCCGCAATTAGAGTCGTTTTAATGACTGAACTAATTAAGTTAAATTTAGTAAAATTCCAATTGAATTAATTTAATAAACGTCTTTGAATGCGGCATATTTGTTTTATTAATAACTAGCTGTCCCGCGCGGTTTCACCCGCGATAATTTCGAAGTTCCCGCGGAATTGTTCCATACAAACATTGCAACCCCTTTTCACCCCCTTAGGGGTTGAATTTTCAAAAATCCTTTCTTATCGGATGCCTACGTCGTACAAAGAACACACCCTCCGAGTTTCAGGTCTCTACGATCAGCGGTTTAGGCTGTGCATTGATCCATCAGTCATTCAGGACGAAGCATTTTATATGTATAGATATACATATTACATAAAATTTATATAGGTACCTATTTACGGAAAACTTAAAATAATAAATTTGTTTTCTAAAATCTCCACTTAGAATTAAGTACTTATCTAATCATTATAACGACTCTGAGTGCGGCCGTAAGACTTTAACTCCAAAACGATTTGAAACAAATATTTCATACCTAACTCTTATCCTTACCATTATAAATGCGAATATGAGATTATTAGCTTGTTTGTTACGCTTTTACGCCTTAACTGCTCGACCGAACATCATGAAACTTTGCAAACACGTTGTCAGGGGTACGGAAAAGGACATAGGGTACTTTTTACCCCGGGAACCTTGCGGGAACTCGTGGTTAAAAATAAAACAAAAATATGACTTACCTTCTTCATCTTTACTTGTTTCTGGTTCCGTCTCGAGCTGAGCGGGCAGTTCACTTGTTGATACTATCGGAGATTCCGTTGTGGAAGCATCCCAGCTGTATATAGCAGTGGACGAGGGGTACAAAGCATCTAGAAACGACTTCGGGGTGATTCGGTACTGGTGACTTAGAGTCAGCAGGCCGAAAAGTAATAACGTTTTAGTGATCATTTTGACCACCACACTGACCGGTACACAGCTTTGTGTCCGATAGACGGCTTCGAGTCACAATGTCAAGTGATGTTAGCCCCCAAACTCGTTATGTTTTATAATATATGTCGCAGCTATACAAGCTATTTCATCTGACTTCTGTGGTGAAAGACTAATGTTTTTTTTTTTCGGTATCTCTGTAGAAAGACAGACAGTTCCAGCCATAGTAATCACGAATCAGCCCATGGCATGATGATGAGCACAAATACATAGTATGGGATATGTATATTCGAAGGAATCGAGTCAAAGGACCAATTAAAAAATACCATCACCAATATTCAATAGAATTTTGAAGTGGTGTCGATAAAATACTTAACTGGAGACAGCTCAGCCATGGGCTGATTCGTGATTACTATGGCTGGAACAGTCTGTCTGTCTACAGAGATACAAAAAAAAACTTATTAGTCTTTCACCATAGAATTTTGAAGTGGTAAAAAGTGGTAATAACCAAATAAGAATATGATGAAGATTTTTTAAAAATAAAACAACACTTTTGATTTAAAGATTTGATTAAAAGACCACCATTGCTGAACAAAATTCGAAGGAAAACTAGGGAAATCCAGGATCCTTTTGTCTTGATAGGGTTAAGTGCCTATACTATCAGATAAAACATTAGCTAATATTATTTTATTGTGGACATACTGAAGTACAAATCTATTTTTCGTTGTCTACTTAACTATATACCCCTAATTATTAGTTGTTTAAATTAATATTTATAGCCTTTAATCAGAGCTTATTCGTTTTTCTTATTTTTGCTTTAATTATTTTTTAGTTGATGCTAGTGTCATCAACTAAAAAATAGTTAAAGGAAAAATTCATTAGATCATTAATTAGGGAACCAATCGGACAATTTAAACGAGTTGTGATGATGAGTAAATGTTTGCAAGGTTAACTCGGCGTGCCGGTTGTTTTGATCACATACTCATGCAGACGTATAAACTTCTTTGTTTGTTCTGTTTTTTAAGAAGCATGGTAACTAGGAACTCGCCTTGCTTCTCGTGTTACAGTCCCCTATAGATACTTGAGTCATCCTTGTCTGTCTTTAAGTGGCACAACGTGGTTTCGATGGAGATCGCTTCAGCTAGATAATGAGAGCACATGGATATTAGAAAGAAAGAAGAAAGTACATTTATTTATATACACGCTCACGTAGGATATTACGTAGTGGACTTCTTTCTATTATTTTTTTTTCAAATATTTACAGTGTACTTACTAGTACCTACCTACCTATAAATATTTTATATTTAAAAGATAATAATATGTATGTACCTACTATCAGAAACTAAATAATATACTGGGTGTAAGATTGAACGAGGGACTTATTCAAACCCTCGTTAACTCATGCTTACATGTAACTAAAAAAATATAGATGAATGAAAACACTAATGAAATTGAATGAAAATTATTGAATTTTTTTTTTATTAACAACGTGCATTTACGCGGGTGACTTTTACATGAGATCTGTCGGCGCGTCGTCGGTAGCTTGCGCGCTCAATTTCCATGAATATTTTTTCTACGTTAATTTTTTTTTATATTCTTTTCAGACATTTGAAAGGAGAATCGGATATTGAACAGTCTCCTTATTTATTTATTGTCTCATTCAATGACTCCCTCGTTTAACCTGACACACTATATAATTTTGGCCTGATGCTTCTGCAACAGCAGTGTAATTGGGTATTCTCCAAGGTTTGAATATCAAAATTCTAATTAGTCCGTCAGTTAGAAAATAAAAAAATAATAGACACGTATTTTTTGCTTTTTCAATTTAATGAAAATGAACATAGATAAAGCGCATTAAAGTTTAGGGTGGGGGGCTCGTGACGTCAATATTCATTATAAGCGCCATACAAACCGCATTGAATTGTGACGTCACGCGAAATTTCAACTCAATGTATCTCTGTTATTTTTTGAGTACGTAAAAAAAGAAAAAACACGTGTCCAATATTTTTTACTAATCTACACGACGGACAAAAAAAAAAATTTTGTCAAGTAGCCAATTGAAGTATGTATGTATATGTGTGTATACATATCTATGTAGTAGTAAATTAGGAGGTGCACGAATCAGGTAGAGGATGCCCTCAAAAAGTTGCGTACACAGAGAAATAAAATTAATCAGAGAGGACATGTAGGCGGGGCAGACGCGCCATCGTTGCCAGGGAAGTTAGAGCAAATGCTCTAGCTTGCCCAAAACGTTTTTTGTTTCGGCAACACATGTATATTTACCACAATATTCCCAAAAATGTGAATTTTGAAAACAGTTACTAAGTAAAAACATAACCATAAAGCGTTTAATACATTTCTTTACGTTAATGAATGTTTTATTGCGTGATGAATAGCTTTGTGTGCGAAAATCACCCGGCGACACTGGTTTTCATCTGTTTTCATACAAAACTAAGTTGATGTCCCTTCTATCTGTTATTTTCTGTTCTGTGGTAGCCTAGTTATGTATGTATGTATGTACGGTGTACCTATATGTGGACGGGTGAAACATATCTAAGGACGATCGGAATTTTTTAATTATAGACAATAGAATAAAACTATTTTATGAAATCAACAGATATATGTAAGTACACGTGTTTTTTTAATATTCAAAATAGATTAGGTTTTTAATAGCAATTAATGATTGACTAATAATAAAGATGTCTTAAGGAAACCTGGATGACCTTGTCGTTAATTGACGTTGGTTGAATAACAACCCAATCGGGTCAATTGATGCTGGTTGTATAATAATACGTTTAATAGTTTTCACTTCCTTTGTGGTCATTTGAACCCGCGACATTTTAGTTCCTTAACTTCGACTATTAATTATATAAATAATCATCGCAAATGAACTGGTTTTTTTTTTTTGTTAAATCGAACGATTGTAAAAGACTAGCTATTCTCTCCCGGTTTCACCCTCGGGAACTCTTAGAAGTATCCTATAACACTCAGGGACTCCTGAGCTCTTTAGGCTAAGGCCACACTACAAAGAGTTTCGCTTATTGCTAAGAGCCAAGCTACTCGCCGAGTGACTCTAGGGTGGGGGACTCGTGACGTCAGTATTCAGTATAAGCCCCGTACAAACTGCACCGAGTTGTGACGTCACGCGAAATTTCAACTCAATGTTTCGTCGTTATTTTTTGATTACTTAAAAAAAGGAAAACTACGTGTCCAATATTTTTACTGTACCTACACGACGGACTAAAAAAAAAATTGGTCAAGTAGCCACTTTTATTGCACACATTATAAAAAAAAAATCGGATTTTGTGGGGGTCCTGTCCCCCGTGCCCCTCCCTAGCGTGTATAGCGCCTAGCTAGTTGATAGTGTGGCCAGCTGCGATGTCATGCAATATGTTTGTTTACTAAGGGTTAGTTACGCGGTGAGTTTCATGGCTCCTAGCAATACGCTATTCCTTTGTAGTGTGACTTTAGCCTTACTATAAACGAATGGATGATGTGAAGCAAAGAGGGGATACTCTATACTAAGGAGATGAAATACAAAAATGAAGTTGTTTACTGCGTTTTCTTCTATAAGTAGAAAATGATTGTAATTTGTAAAACCTCTACATTTAATTTGCATAATTTAAAGTATGTTGTTTTTACCTATAATTAGTTGTACCTACACGTAGCTTAAGACCTAAGCCGTATTGTTATTTAAAATACTCGTGTATCAACTGCTGATAAACTTAATAAATACCTAAATAAATAAATATATACCTAGTTACCTACTCTTTGATTGCAATGTGAAATATTGAGATCACTGAGATAATAATTCAATCACTTTTTCAATGATTACTAGGTACTCGAAAAAGGAAAAACACAAAACTAAAAAGCTACACAAGACAAAAATACACGTAAGTAATATTATTATTGGTTTATGCTACCATTGATCAGTTTATTCGGTTTGAACTTTGAATAGTTCCGATGACCATATTCATCATCAGTTCCACTTCTTCAAATTTTGCTTTCCGAAAGCAAATGAACGATTTACTGTAAAAAATATCCAAATCAAAAATATATGTATGCCTATAATTTTTTAAGAGTTCCCTCGATTTCTCCAAGAAGCCATCATCAGATCCCAACTTGATGGCAATGGGACCAACTTGGGTGTATTGTATACCCGATCGAACAAAAAAAAAATTCAAATCGGTCCAACCGTCTTCGAGTAATCGGTGAACATACATACAGCCGAATGCAGATCCTCCTCCTTTTTGGAAGTCGGTTAAAAATGGACGGTTATCTATGTATTTTGAGTATGTAGATGGTTATTATTAATTTATTAAAAATAACCAAAAGTGAGGTTATTTTTAATAAATTAATAATAACCATATTTTCGGCATATACCTATACTGACCCCAATGATAAACCTACCTACTCATAATGTCATTGACTTACCCATTATATAAGTACTGAACAATAAAACATTGAAATAGGTAGGCCGGGGTTGATTAACTTTGACATAGTTAGTAAAAGAAAAAAAAAAAAATTGATTATTTATTTATATTTTTGATATAATTACTCATTTACAATCATACTAGAAATAAAGAAAACGTTCCCTTTTTACGTATTATACCTAACTACTCATATAACTTACACCGAAGAATATTAATGAAATCCGCTTCGAATATCAATTTGGGATGTGCCATCTTCCGTGTTTCCAATCGGTTTGTTTGTCGTTGTCTCGCTACTAACAATTTGCTGATTCTTTATGTCATTTAATAAAATATTTTCTTTAAACCCGACTTCAGTAGTCGACGTTACAGGCGGTGTTGGTTCTATTGTTGAAGGTTGCACTTTAGCGTCTAATTGTCCCAGATGAAAGTTATTTCCTTCACCATTGAAAACTATAAACTTAACTGGAGGACTTATTGGTACATTTAATACTGGTCTTTGTATAGGGCGTAAAATAACCACGTTAGGCGTATTAACATTTCCATAATAAACAGGTCTGTAATTGGGTGGTCGGATTAAATTATTTGATGGAAAAGTTATTAAAGGGGTCCAATTTATACGGATCGGTGTCAAATATGGACCGCCATGCGCTTGAAGTAATCTCGGGTTTTTGTTGTCAGAGTTCGCCCCCAACGTTGTTATTAAAACTAAAATTAGCACTGACATCCTTGATATTAGTTTCACTTCCATATTTTCTTGTTTCACATTAATTTATGTATTTAATTCTGTTGATTATTTTTTTTTAAATACCTCTACGCCTTCCTGTTTGACAAGTTGCGATCTATTCTATTAATTTTATATTTGGCGGGTAGATAGTAGGTACATATCCACAGTACCTACTTATCCACATAATCTTATTCACTTGACATTTTAACATTACGTCCATGCAGTGTTTGCTAATAACAAAATATTTTAAAAATCATAATTTCGATCTATGGTAATATTCTTGCAGTTAATTCTAATAAGTAAGTTTAGGTACTAGCCGAACCAGTTGTTCGAGGGTTTTGAACTAATTTACTTATTGGGAAGTTGTGAAACGAAACGTAACAAAAAAAACACATTACCTACTGAGTTAAAGGTCACGCTTATTTAATTTCTCAGTATTATAACGTGCTAGTGCTAATTATTGAAATGAAAAAATGCAAATTAGGCTTGATATGGGTAAAAAATGCTGATTCAAATTGTTATGCTAAGCGATAATTCTAATTCGTCCAACTTGTATTTGTTTCATCATCACCACATATCGCTGATACTTCATAACTTGATATGACTGACAAAACTGGGGCTTTCACCTAAGTTTGTTTTGACATTGCCACAAAGCGCCACCAGCCCTTATTCGACTAACAACATTCCTTGCCCATAACGCGCGTCCCAAACGCCCAAACGTTCTAGATGCCAAGATATTAGAAATTATTATTTTTTATGACAAGATACGTTGTAGGTAAATGATTTTTTTTGCAGTAAGTAAAACTTCTTTCATTACGAGGGAAAGACAATGTTTGCGGCGTCTTATCTTAGCGCGGCGTGTTATGGTCATAGTGAATAAAGGCCCAGGGCCGGCAATCTTGATAACGTTTTGAAAACGTTATCGTATCGATCGTTAACTAGGGACCCAAAAATCAAAACGATCAACATCATTACAGTAACCAACATTACATTAAATGCAAGCCTCGACTCGAAACATGCAATCTACGTAATGACGGCTACCTACTGTAATGATGTTGATCGATATGATTTTTGGGTCCCTAGTTAGCGATCGATACGATAACTTGTTCAAAACTGGGTCCTTATTCACCATGACCAAAAACATTCCTTGCCCAAAACGCGCGTCCGAAAAAAACAATTTCAAACGCTCCAGATGAAAAAAATATAAGAAATTTATATTCTTTATGACAAAAGAAATTTTGTAATAGTACATTGTTATCCTAGGGGTGAAAGTAAGTCTTTCTCCCGAGGGTAACACTGTGCTTTTCATTACGAATGCAAGGAAAGTCAAAATAAAAATAGGAATTAGCTAAAGAAAAAAATTAGTGAATTTTATTTTACATAAATCAACCATACTGGCCAGTAAGTATGCCCCCTATGACATAAAAAAAAAAACTTGAGTTTCTGCAGTATCCAGCTGTCAGTTGAAAGCGATTCTCCCTGGGGCTGAAAAGGGTTACTTTCAACCCGCTTCTCAGGCAACTTCAGACCTACTTTCCGAGTATGAGTAATGAAAATGTATTTTTCATTACTCATACTCGGAAAGTAGGTCTGAAGTTGCCTGAGAAGCGGGTTGAAAGTAACCCTTTTCAGCCCTAGGGAGAATCGCTTTCAACTGACAACTGTCAAATTATTAAAAAAAAACTAGGTCTATTTTCACATTTCTATTGAACCATGTTTCAACTTTCTATACAGCCAGCGCGATGTAAAATTGAAATAACGTAAAGTTTAAGTAGGTATTAATTAAAATAAAATTCACTCACTTTTTCTTAAGCTAATTCCTATTTATATTTTTTTTATTTCCTTTAATTAAAAATTAATAATTAAAGATAATATTTTTTTTAGGTCGCCACAATGTAAATAAGAAATACTGGCTGAATAGCTAGCCGGCCAAAGAAAAAGAAATAGGTGGGAAAGTGTCAAGCGACTATCCGATCTTCACTCATTTTTTCTTTAGCTAATTCCTATTTTTATTTTGACTTTCCTTGCATTCGTAATGAAAAGCACAGTGTTATCCTCGGGAGAAAGACTTATTTCGTCCCTCGATCTATTGGCGCCCTCACTACGCTCGGGCGCCAAACCCCGTCTCGGGACTAAATAAGTTACTTTCACCCCTAGGATAACAATGTACTATTTTTAAAGTGAAACTTCTTTTAACACGAGGGAAAAGCAATTTAAGTGGCGCCTTGTCTTAACGCGTCGCGTTATGGTCATAGTGAATAAGGGCCCGGTTCGAGACTGCTGGCTGGACCCAAACTAAGCAGAGCTTGTACCTAGTACCAACTATGGATAAATTCATACTTTATAGCCAGATTCAGGGTTATCCTAAAGCGGGAATCGAAGCTGCGACACGTGGTATATATAGCATATAGTAGGTGGTGGTTCATTAACCATTAGGTACCTACACTAACGATGCTGTCATTTATAATGCGCTTATTACACTTTGCAATTTCAGGCCACCAATTTAGGGCTCTAAATCGGATACAATTTAGGGTCGGTGAGTGAGAGAGAGAGCGAGTAATCACACTACACTAAATTGTACCCTAAATCGACTACTCTAGGTTGACCGACCTTAAATTGGAACCAATTTAGGGACCAATTTAGGGTCGGTGAGTGAGAGAGAGAGCGAGTGATCACACTACATTAAAATGTCCTACAGCAATCGATTCAGGGTACAACTTAGGGTAGTGTGATTACTCGCTCTCTCTCTCTCTCACCCACCGACCCTAAATTGTATCCGATTTAGAGCACTAAATTGGTGTCCTGAAATTGCAAGGTGTATCTAATAAGCGCTTAAGGTCTCACTTCTTAAATAGGTAGTTGTTATGAGAAACGCATTGTTGTTAGAAACGTGGAGTGCCATCATGTTGTAAAAAATAAAACTACATTGAAATATGAATGAAAACTGTATTAAATATAACAAGAACTTTAATACTTATGGTTAAAAACTAAACAAATATAATATCGTCGGGGATAGTGCAAATCCGCGTAACTAGCATTGGATAAAACCGCGTATCTATATGTGAAAAATGTAGCTATAGGCTTGTCAAACAAATTTTAATTTTTAGTCCGTCTTGTAGATTACAAAAAAATATTGGACACGTATTTTTTGATTTTTTACTTATTAAAAAAATAACGGAGATACATTAAGTTGAAATGTCGAGTGACGTCACGCCATGCAACAGTTTATAGCACGTTATGACGTCAAGAGCCCCCACTTTTAATCTTTAAGGCGTTTTATCTTGGTATTGTTTTCATAATTTAAAAAAGCTAAAATACGTAGTTTCTATTATTTTATTAATCTACAAGACGGACTAAATAGATTTTGATTTTCATACCTCGGAAAAAAGCCTATTTATAATACCGTACCGCCGCCTAAATAAATAACATTAACATAATTATTAGATAAATTGTTAACAATACCATGGACCAATAAATCTTGTTTAATTGGTCCATGACAATACACAAAACATGTAAATTATTATCTACTCTCTACGTAAAAACGAGCCCAAGGTCTGTTGAAAAGAAAAAGTTTTAACCCTCTCCTATAAACATATATAGGTGCAGATCTGAGATGTTGTGGATGCGGATTTTTGAGGGCTCACGTCCGCTGATGCGGATTTTTAAGATCTCATATTATAAATAAAATATATGAATGAAGAATTAAAACAATGATAAATTAATTATTAACTTTTTTATTAATGGAAATTAGTATTAAGAATAATGCTCCTATTTTTTTTAACTCCACTTACTAATTTTCATTCGCCGGCCCCGCCCAATTTCTTTTCTATTGCAACTTGTATTACATGCACATTGATCCGCATTGATTAATGCGGATGCAGATGTTCAAATCTATCTATAATGCTTGGACAATATAGCTTTTATAACCTAATACTGTATGTGCTGTGCTGTTGGTGTGCCAATAAATAAATAAATAAATAAATAAATCTATGCGGAAGCTCCGCATTTGCGGAGCAAATATTTGCAACAACCCTGGTGCAGTAGTGGATAAGCGGTTTTACACTATCTTTGACGATAAAAGCATTTTAAAATTTTTAATAAGAACATTTATTTGAGTAAATAATATATTATTAGGAATATACGTACATACTTGTTTTAGGAGTTTCCCTCAGTATGACGGTAGACAGAGGAACTAAATCTGATGAAAATTTGTTTAAAGGCATTGTGTAACCGCCCGTCTATTATTAATTCCTTAAAATATTTTACTTGTACAAGTAAATAAAAATCAGGACGTATAAAAACTTAACATTATTTATTTTATTCTTTATATATTTTTTACATTCACTTATATATTAGTAGTGTTAAGGCACAGTTGTCTTAGGTATAAGTTTCTTTTAATATATAGATAATAATTTAAATAACACCTAAATACCTACATGTTTGGTGCTATTTGGTGATAGTAAATATTTTAATTTTATTAAAATATAACGTGTAAATTAAGTATAGAAATGACAATTTAAATGTGACTTGATTTAAAAGAATTGAGGATATTAAGATGATATGTCAATCGACTATTAAACAGCTTGGAAATGTCGGTTTATAAATCAGAAATATCGCCTAAAAATATTAAAATATTTATTACATTTTTCGACATGAAAATATTTGCAAACCATGATAGAAATTTTACACGTGATTCTAACTGGTGAAGAGGGTCATAGTATTTTTAGCTAGATATTTGGACGTAGATAAGCAATAGTGTGTTAACCCACATTGGAGAAATTTTGAGTAAATCGTGTTTTAAAAGTATAGCGCCATTTTGTGTCAACATTTTTTATGTTCAATATTTAGTTACATATTTAAGCAATGTAATGAGGTAAATACATAATTAAAAAACGTTCCCCAACCCTCAATAAATTGTTCTGAATTAATAACTTAATTTTGTAGGTTAACATGTTATTGCTTATCTGCGTCAATTTATAACTCTAATATTTATTTATATCTACTCTTGAAATTGAATAAAATTTTATGTTTTTCCACAGTAGGTATACTACTCAGACGAAATAATCGTCTGAGGTGTACTATAATAGTTTCCAGTGGCGAAGGTACCATAGAAGCCGATTCCCACCGGCTTCCCTTCAGACGCAACAACTCTCTCTACCGTAATTGAGAACGTTGTCAGGGGTACAGGGAAGGACTTTTTATACCGGAATTCCCGCGAGAACTCCGAACTTATCGCAGGTGAAACCGCGGGGAACAGTTAATAGTTTAATAAGTTGAAATTAAAGTAGATTTCCGGCTTCCCCCTCTCAATATTTCACCCTTCGCCACTGATAGTTTCTTAATATAAATAAAGTAAAATGTAGATAAATGTCAACAATAAATTAATATGTTAAACTAATTTTTTATTTATTTATTCAATCGAAATTTCACGTTTTATTATACTAGTTAGGTAGGTATCTACTTAATATATTAAACAAATAAGTACTTGGTATTGTTACCCGTCGTCATGATGCCTATTGGACCTTGCCAAAAATGGATTCATAGCACATTGACAACCAACTCATTTAGATCAAACCGTATGTACCTATATATAAATAGTAGATATTATAAAAAAATTGTTGATATAGATTATAATAAAAATATTTAACTTATCGCCAGGCTTCAGTGTTTTCATCATTTATTTTTGAATTGCGACTTGGTCATAAAGCAATTTGGACAAAATAAAATTTACTTAGACAAAATTCGACTTGCAATTACAAAATTGTGCTATGAATCCCAAAAAATATATCTATCTAACAATTAAATATGCAGCACAGCTAATAGTTATTCGTCTGATAGTGTATAATTTTTTAATAAAAAGTAACACTTTTTATCCGTATCGTCATTGCATTTCCTGATAATAATATTATGATAATAATAATATAAAATATAATAATTTCCTGATAAATAAACTCGTAAATGTCGCAGTGGAATAATAAAATTACAATAACCATTTAATTATTATCAAAATCAAATAGGTACGGTGGAATTTCTGAAACAATATTGGGACATACTAGATAAGCAATAGTGTGTTAACCCACACTGGAGAAATTTTGAGTAAATTGTGTTTTAAAATTATAGCGCCATTTTGTGTTAACAATTTTTCTGTTCAATATTTAGTTACATATTTAAACAATATAATGAGGTAAACACATAATTAAAAAACGTTGCCGAACTCTCAATAAATCGTTCTGAATAGGTAACTTAATTTTGTGGGTTAACATGTTATTGCTTATCTGCGTCCATTTGTATTTAGTAACTTCCTGATTAATTGGTCCTCCTCCCTTAACTAAGTTGACATTCTACAATCTTTATCACACAGAACAGGAAATAACAGATACATAGAAGGGACGGGACATCGACTTAGTTTAGAATGAAAACAGATGAAAACCAGTGTCGTCGGGTGATTTTCGCGCACAAAACTATTTATTCATCACGCACTAAAACATTAACGTAATAGTACATTGTTATCGTAGGGGTGAAAGTAACTTATCTAGTCCCGAGACGGGGTTTGGCGCCCGAGCGTAGCGAGACTAAATAAGTCTTTCTCCCGAGGATAACACTGTGCTTTTCATTACGAATACAAGGAAAGTCAAAATAAAAATAGGAATTAGCCAAAGAAAAAAATGAGTGAATTTTATTTTACATAACTCAACCATTAGGTGTGCTACTGGCCAGTAAGGGCATTCTCTATGACATAAAAAAAAAAACTTGAGTTTTTGCAGTATCCAGCTGTCAGTTGAAAGCGATTCTCCCTAGGGCTGCAAAGTGTTACTTTCAACCCGCTTCTCAGGCAACTTCAGACCTACTTTCCGAGTATGAGTAATGAAAAGAAATGTTTTGAACGCTTGTTGGTTACGTTTTTACATAGTCACTGTTTGAAAAATTCACCGTTTTGGGAATATTGTGGAAAATATAGGTACCTACTTGGGATGGTAGCAAAAGAGCATTTGCTCTAACTTCTTTTGCAACGCTAGCGCGCCTGCCCCGACGCGGCATTAATCTCTAGTTAATTTATTTGCTCTGTGCGTTATCACTACCTATAGAAAACTAACGGTCGCACTCAGAGTCGACTTTAATGATTACTTAGTTAAGCATAGATTAAAAAAAAAAAAAATGCCGCAATCAGACAAGTTTAATAAATTAATGTCGATTGTCATTTAACTAATTAAGTTACATCTCATTAAATGCCAATTAACATTAATTTACTGAACGTCTCTGATTGCGGCAGTTTTGTTTTAAAAATCTATACTTAACTAAGTAATCATTAAAGTCGACTCTGAGTGCGGCCGTAAGGAACGATGTCACGTGGTCAGGTAAAATCGTCTAATCAAAACGTCCGTTTTGCGCACCTGACATAAAGATTCAGTCACGGCCGCACTCAGAGTCGTTGTTTAAATTAATTTTAATTGGCATTTAACTAATTAAGTTGAATTTAGTTAAATGCCAACTAACATTAATTTAATGAATGTCTCTGAGTGCGGCAGTTTGTTTTTAAAATCTTTACTTTAAAAATTCAGTAATAATTTAAACCGACTCTGAGTGTGGCCGTCAGTTTTCTAAACCTTAACGATTATTCACTTCATTCACCTTAACAGTTTCACTCGCCTGAGTTTCGGAATTCCCGCAGGAGCTCCAAAATAGTCAAATTTACTCCGTATAACATCAGCTAATTAGCAGTAAAAGTCCCATCAAAACTGGTCCTACCGTTTCGGGGAATCACCCGCGTGAGTTTCGGAATTCCCACAGCAACAATTATTTTTTTAAAAATAAAACTAGCCTAAGTTAGATACTTCTTATAACATCAGCTATCTGCTAGTGAAAGTCCCGTTAAAATCGATCCAGCCGTGTCAGAGATTAGCCGGAACCAACAGACAGACAGACGAACAACTTAAAAATTGATTTTTTGTGTAAGTACCTACCGCATATACTTTCATATTATGCATTTAGTGAAATGCTGTTAATTTGGAATTACAAACAGACACTTCAATCTTATTCAAAAGATATTGTCAACTTGGCTAAGGGGCTCATCAGATATTTTTATAATTTTTACTCCACATACACAATATTGGAAATTACTTGTAGATATTGGAAATAGGTAAGAGATGTTGTATCAAATTAAACAGTTTCAGGATATTATATAGATAGCTATTATAACTTCTTCTTCTTCTAACTACAACTATAACAGTTATCGATTAATTCGGTCGAATTTCCTAAACGTTAATTCCTATATTTAATGAAAGTTTAAGTAATATGTAGTGTAGCATTTGGTGAACACATGAAGTGCGATTATTAAATTTATTGATTACCAATAAAATTAATATAGCAAATATATAACGATAACATCAACTCCCTGCGGATGAAGCGCCAATATCGATCGACATACGTAGCAGATACGTAAACTTGAAATTATACCGGATGAGATTAACAGACAAAAAAAATCGTAACTCCATCCGTCTCATTGTTTATTTTGCACCCCTTCTATTATATTATATAATATTATAAATTTTTAATTTATTCCCAATGTAACTAACCGCCGCACTCAGAGTCGACTTTAATGATTACTTAGTTAAGTATAGATATTTAAAACAAAACTGCCGCAATCAGACAAGTTTAATAAATTAATGTTAGTTGGCCTTTAACTAATTAAGTTACATCTCAATAAATGGCAATCAACATTAATTTACTGAACGTCTCTGATTGTGGCAGTTTTGTTTTAAAAATCTATACTTAACTAAGTAATCATTAAAGTCGACTCTGAGTGCGGCCGTAACTACTTAGTTATTGTAATTATGTATTGATTTATAGACGACAATCGTTTATTATACTTAATACGTTACCGGAAAGGAAATGTACCACTGATATTTTAATTATAATTTTTTTTCTACATTTTAAATGCTGACATTGTCACATAGAGTAGATATGGGTATGCTGACGTGATCGCACAGATTTGATGTGGGTTTGCTGACGTGATCGCACAGAGTCAACGTGGGTTTGCTGACGTGATCGCACAGAGTCGACGTGGGTTTGCTGACGTGATCGCACAGATTTGATGTGGGTTTGCTGACGTGATCGCACAGAGTCGACGTGGGTTTGCTGACGTGATCGCACAGAGTCGACGTAGGTTTGCTGACGTGATCGCACAGATTTGATGTGGGTTTGCTGACGTGATCGCACAGAGTCGACGTGGGTTTGCTGACGTGATCGCACAGAGTCGACGTGGGTTTGCTGACGTCATCAGATACAGAGGACGACGGCATGCTGACGTTGTCGCATATAGTGGATATAGGCACGTGTCCGTCGGCGGCGCAGGCGGGGGCGGTGTGCACGGGGCAGGGCGGGCGCTTCGCCGGGCGCTTGGCGCGCGCCCGCTCGGGCGGCTTGGCGCGGGCGGGCCGCCGGAGCACCTGCGGGGGGCGCCGCGGCGCCTCCGCCGGCGCCGACTTGTCGAACACCTTGCGAGTGGCCGGCGGCTAGGGGGATTTTAACAAAAAGAAAAGAAAGTTGTCTATTTAATAAACACTTTGTGTCGTCTCACGCTACTTACAGAATTTCAAGTGGAAGTAAAACGTCAGTCTACCTCCGGAACCACTGGCCAAGCAACTTTACATACCGTGTCTCTTCAAACTTGATATTGGCAGAATCACCGTCAAACCGGTGGAGCCATAAAACGACAAATTGGAATTGGGATTGGAGTGGACATTTAAATCCTTAGGTATATTTTAAATGGGAAAGTAACTCTTTCTGTCTGCCTGTTACGCTTTCACGCCTCAACGACTTAACCAATCATCGTGAAATTTTGCATACACGTTGCCAGGGGTACAGAGAAGAACATACACTTTTTATCCCGGAATTCCTGCGGGATCTCCGAGATCACTGCGGGTGAAACCGTGGGAAACAGCTAGTATTATACTTAAATAAAAATAGCCATCACAGGCGATCATAAACGGTGATCGGCGAGTACAGCCGAGTATGCCCTCTACACTATCGTGCTCGCGCATAATCGTCTACATCATCATAATAGGGATGTGGACTACTTTTGAAAATCAAAATTCTAATTAGTCCGTCAGTTAGAAAATAAAAAAACAATAGACACGTATTTTTTGCTTTCTCAAATAAATTAAAATATACAGAGATAAAGCGCATTAAAGTTTAGGGTGAGGGGGTCGTGACGTCACTAACCGCTAAAACCGCCATACAAACTGTCAGAATAGTGACGTCACGCGAAATTTCAACTCAATATGTCGCCGTTATTTTTGGATTACGTAAAAAAAGAAAAAAAATACGAGTCCAATATTTTTTAATAATCTACAAGACGGACTAAAAAATAAAAATTAGTCCACATGCCCATTGTACTCGGCGATGATGTAGTGGAGCCCTTACAGAGCAACAGTATTCTTTGGTTTCGCCTACCTTGGGCCGGGGTCAGTCGATGACGTGTTTGATTTTGACGTACAGCACGCACGCGAACAGAAACCCGAAGATGGGTACGACGGACATGCCCACGCCCACCGCCGCCAGCACGATGAGGTGCTCCCGGATGTGCACGGTGAGCGGCTCCACGCAGCCCTGGCGGGGACAAAGACAGATCAATACGTTAACCAGCGATGATAGCTCAGTGGTTGGTGCGTTCAGATCAAACGCCGCAAGGCGTAGGTTCAAACCCTAACAATGAGCTTGAGCTGTCGGTGAAGGAAAACATCGTGAGGAAACCATAGCATGGTGGTAGGGCGCTCTCTAGTGCCCGACTGGCTAGCTACCACCTTCAAGTTGCAAATCTGTCGCCAAGCACCTAACGGTGTGTTCCGGCAGCCCCACTTGAAAACCAGTTCCCATCCCAATTCCAGGTCGGCAACGCACCTGCAAGCCTTCTGGTGTTGCAGATGTCTATGGGCGGCGGTAATCACTTACCATCAGGTGTACCACTTGCCCGTTTGCCCTCTATAACATAAAAAAAAAAAAAACCAACATTGAAGGAGGGATGAGCTGTGAAAAAATTCATTCCAGATATTTTTTTTTCCTAAATGATATATCTACCCAGGGAGGTAAATCATTAAAATACAATCTAGCCAATCTAGTAATGACTAATAGGTAAGTATGTATTTTAAATTTGACCTAAACTCCTAAATAAGACTATGCTAAGAATGTGTCCAATAGCACTTTTCTTATTGTCTCTATTAAGGGGAAGACACTTTGTTCTTGTGTTCTTTGGAAAATGGAATGGAATTCCAGATATGAATCCTTCATCCTTGTACGAAAACGACATCAAACTCGACTTAGTAGATATATGGAAGGAGAAATCGGGCGCAGACTGCGACACGGACGATGCATTCGCCCCCTCCCACTCTCTATACTAGTCCACCCGCGGGAGGGTACTTCGTGTTCCAAACGGTACCCTTTGAGACAAAAGTACCCTCTATACATTTGCATGCGAATGCTTAAATTTTTTTTTCTTGCGATTCCGTGTGCAACATAAACGGCTGTTTACACCGGTATTCCCGAGGAAACTCCGAAACTACCGCTGAGAACTGCAGCTAGTGTAGTATTATATTATGGTAGTATAATTTCGACAACCTGATCGGCACAGTAGGTCACCATGCCTACCCGCTAATCAAGAGGTTCCGGGTTCGATTCCCGGTGGGGGTGGTCTTTGTGTAATGAACACAGGGTTCCGTTTTCCAGTCTAGGCGTGAATATATGTATATCTATAGTATAATATATTATGTAATAATTTACATATGTAGTATATGTATAAACCAAGTTTGCTTGGTTTTCACGACACAAGCTTATAGCTTAGTGTGGGATCAAGTAGATCTGTGTGTTGTGAAGTGGATTATTATTATTATTATTACTAGCTGTGCCCCGCGGTTTCACCCGCGGTAATTTCGGTATTCCCGCGGGAATTCCGGAATAAAAAGTACCCCATGTCCTTCTCTGTACCCCTTACAACGTGCATGCCAAATTTCATCCAAATCCGTTCAGCCGTTTTTGCGTGATTGAGTAACAAACATCCAAATATCCACACTTTCACATTTATAATATTAGTAAGATTAAGTGAGTCCGGTACAGACGTGCGTGTATATGTTGGAGGGGTGGTCGCGGGCGCCGCAGCGCGCGGCCGGCGAGCGGCAGCACGACGCGGGCACGCGCAGCCGCGGCTCGAGCGCGTGCCACGCGCTGCCGCGCCAGTCCGCCGCGCGCGCCGCGCCGCAGCACCGGAACTGCCGACACGGAGCGAACATATCAACTAACGGTCAACCTACACGATACGGTGCGGCTCGGGTGCGGCGTCTAGCGGCGCCACTACGGTATATTACATACAAAATGCATTGTAGCCACACGGCGCAGTGCGGTGTGCTCTGGCGCCGCGCCGCGCTCGCATCGGAGTTGAGACGAGGCGGGGAGGGGAGTAAGCAGCTCGCTGTTGTTTGTCCTGCTCTGTCGTACGTAGCGATGGGCAAGCCTACTCTTTGTGTCGCTGCGGCGCCGCACTACCTGTGTAGTTGCTAGTGCGGCGAAATGACTTGCGGTGCGGCGCCGCACCGCACCGTGTGGGTTGGCTCTTAAGGATCATTCCATAAAACAAAAATTATCACTTGGGATAGGAAAAAAAAGAAAATTCCAATTTGAAATCCAAAAACCCGCTGGATCGGTTGGCATAAACCTTAGCTAGCTCTAATGTTTAGTAAATAAAGATTCGTAGGAGTTAAATGATTTATTTAGCTATAATAAAATAATAATTAATTTTAATGCGTATTTTTCGAGATCAAATTTAATAAAACCAGTGGCAGAATGCTATGTCGCTAACAGAACATGGAAGCATAGGGTACTTTTATTCTGGAATTCCCGCGGGAACTTCCGAGTTTAACGCGGTAAAACCGTGGGAAGTCGACTTTAACTGCACGTCCATAAGCAAAAACATGTTACCCCACAAAATTAAGTCACCGACATTGCTTAGGGCCAACAAAATGTTGAACGTAAACAAATTATGACACAAAATGTGCGGTGTAGTTTCAAAACACCCTTTCCGCAAATTTTCTCTAGTGTGGATTAGCACACTATTGCATATCTATGTACTAGTTGTGCCCCGCGGTTCCACCCGCGTCAATTTCAGAGTTCCCGCGGGAATTCCGGTATAAAAAGTACCCTATGTGTTAATCTGATGTAATATTATTGTAAAGTTTCATTTAAAATCGATCCAGTAGTTTTTGCGTGAAAGGGTAACAAACATCCATCCATGCTCACAAACTTTCGCGTTTATAATATTAGTAGGATTTACACACTAATTTTCTGTCACGGCGTCCCCGAGCACCTGCCACCTTTGCACACGGGACTCGGGAGTGGCTCACCTCCGCCTGCATGAGGTCCACCGCCGCCGTGATGCGGGCGTCCAGCGCGTAGTTGGCGAGCAGCGTCGCGTTCAGCTCCGCGCCCAGCTCGCGCTCCACCGCCACCTCGTAGTAGTAGGCCAGCGCGCCCGCGCCCGCCTCCAGCACGAACGATATCAGCAGGAAGTATGTGTACTGGAATTGTTACAATCACAACACTACACAACACACACATCTACCTACCTTCGACTGGCGCAGAGGTCACCACGCCTATTCGCTAATCAAGGGGTCTCGCGTTCGATTCCCGGTGGGGGTGGACTTTGTGTGATGAACACAGGGTTCCATTTTCCAGTCTGGGTGTGTTTATATGTATATCTATAGTATAATATATTATGTAATTCTATGTAGTATATACCACGTTTGCTTGGTTTCCACGACACAAGCTAATAATATACTAGCTGTCCCCCGCGATTTCATCCACGGTAATTTCGGAGTTCCCGCGGAAGTTGCGGGAAAAAAGTACTCTATATCCTTCAGTTCCCGAGGGAATTCCGGGATAAAAACTATCCTATCTTTTAAGTTGGACCATATTATAAACGGTTGCAAAATTTTATCAAAATCCGTTCAGTAGTTTCGGAGTCCATCGTGGACAAACAACGTGACACGTGATTTATATATATTAGAAGATTATTATTATTACCTACCTACTCGATCCCACACGTGATCCAAGTTGGATATAAGCATATTCTGATCAGCCTGCGCCGCCACTCTCAGTTAGATTTACTTATTTACTAGCTGAGCCCCGCGGTTTCATCCGCGTGAGTTGCGGAATCCACGCAGGAACTCCCAACTTCTCACCGTTTAAACCTTCCCTGTACTTCCACAAATCTTTCAAGATCAAAATTAGCCAAATCGGTCCAGCCATTCTCGAGTTTTAGCGAGACTAACGAACGTCAATTCATTTTTATGTAAGTTGGTATGCCAATAAATAAGCATTTGGTGTCACCAACTGCTTACAAGCTGTGTGAGTGTGTGGCAAAGCGGATAATTAATAACTTATTTATACTTTACTATGCAAGTTTATTCGCTAATAGGTGAGGAACAACATTGGTAATTTAGTAACAATGTGATTTGCAACATACAATTTTTTATGTACCTACTAGGTAGGTACGATTAAAATAATTCAAGAATTGAATCAAGACTTTGCTACGAGGGGCATGGCTGCAGCATCAGACCCGTCGCAATACAGTGTCAGTATGATTGTAGGTAGGTAAATATATACAACGTGTTAATGAATTATCTGAAAACTAGAATGTTTGCTCAGAATCAACTAGCGAATCGAATTTTTTGATTTTTACTAGATCATGTTTAAATTATTTATAATACATTATTGGGCGCGTACGCCGCCCGCAGAAAAACAAATTCGAACCGGTAGGCGCGGGCGTAGCGCTTGGAATTTCGTAGATAGGTCACCTCCAAACTAATGTTGAATAACTTTAAAAGTATACATTTTTTCCACCTAAAATATATTTTAATCATATTATTGTTTATTTTTTTAAATGGGATGTATCAGGTTTTCAGTTAATTCATTAACACGTTGTATATATACATATTAATACTGACACAGAGAAGGCTGGTCCTGTTTTCGGTCCTGAGCCCGCAGCAGCCGAGCGCGGCGAGCGGCACCGCCGCGCCGCCCGCCGCCAGCAGCAGGTATACCACCGCCGGGTACGTGGCGCTGGGCAGCAGGCACACCAGCTGGTGCCGCGCCCACACCGTCCACACGCCCACGGCCAGCACGCCCACGCCCGCAAACTGCGGACAGCGGAACCGTTCCGGGGTAGCTGGTGATCGCGCTAAGTTTCTGCAGTACTATGTTGCAAGTACTATGTTGTTATAAAGTTTGTTTTAATTTCTATTTCATGTTTGTACGTCTAAATGACAGGTCACAGTAGAATCATATACCTACTTTGTAAAATATCACACTTGTACCGTACCTGTGATCACAAACTAGCAATAAATAAAATAAATAAATAAAAATAAAATATGTCATCAACGACTTTAACAAAATGAAAACTTTGGGAACGCCAATTATTTTTTTCTCCTTTTTATCAAGCACGCGATCGGTCCAGAGATCATAAGCAGCTGTTTTGTGTGATAATTAATATTTTAAGCTATCTACCTACCTATCTATCGTATCACGCTGATAATTTTAAAGATGACGATTCAACTCTTATTTAGAAGATAATATTTGTTAGATAATCTTTGAACGAAATTGAATGAGCGTCAGGATCTACAGAAATCTGAAAACAAATACTATGTTTTTCACGGTTTTGTTTTGGTAATAGGTATCATTAATTGGCTGAGTTGAATATGTATATGTATAATCGTTAACGCATAGAAAACTAAGGAACGAATCGTCATGTCATGTGATCACGTAAAATCGGCCAATTACAAGTCCAGTTTTCCTGATTTTATAGATTGTTGCAATTGCTATCGGCATTCGGCTGTTAGTCCGTCTGTAGGTATCTACGTCATTCGGGCTTTCGCTCAAAACCCAGCGCTGTAGCGTCACACTTGCAGCTTCAAGTTAAGCTCAGCACTGTTCAAAAAACCCATCTATAAAAATATTCCTTTGGATTTATTTATGTATATATCATAATTATGTTAATAGCTAATAATGGCTGAATAAATAGGTCTATTCTAATTTTATTGTCCTTGTTGTAAATTACTGTAGAAACCTCGGGTTTAAACCATAAACTATACCTTGCGCACGAGTTAAACCTGTTGTGGCCTTGCAGCGCTGATGAGTCAGACTGAACAAAGTTCATGCCAACCATAGGTACCTAATCGAGGGGAAGCGTGACGTCACGCTGTGTTTTCCGCACTTTGATCATTGATTATACACGGATAACGCCTATATTTATTATTATTAGGTACCGGCTACCAACCGAAGAGGTATTATTACTCTTAGAACAAGCTCCGTGTCAATAAAATTGACGTCAAGCAACAACACAACTATACTATAATACTATGGGATCATAGATCAGATGTCAATAACGTATTAGTTATTCATCTAATAGGTATATAAAATTCTCGTGTCACAATGTTCGCTCCCATACTCCTCCGAAACGGCTTGATCGATTTTTATTTATTTATTTATTTATTTATTTATTTATTTATTTATTGGGCTCACAAAACAGGCAACAATCGAAATATTGACTAAAATTATAATATAAAGTTGTGGAGCTAGACTGTTACCACAGACATGTGGGCACAGCATGGTAAACGCAGTTATTAAATAAAAATACTTAAAGTTATGTTAGTACTGTTAAAATAAAATCATAAAAAAATAAAAAATAGAGAAGAAGGAAACGATCAGAGCAGAGAGGAACGAACCGGGATCATGTATTTTTTTTATGGTTGCTTTAAAAACGTTATGACGTGGGTCAAAGATATCAACAGCAACATCATCATCATCATTTTATGAAATTTTGTATGCATATTCAGTATGTCTGAGAATCGGACAACATCTATTTTTCATCCCCCTAAAGGGAGTTCCTGCGGGAATTCCGAAACTCACTCGGGTGAAACCGCGGGGCACAGCTAGTCTATACTATAATAAAAGAATAGAATCCGCGATTCTGTACATTGAATATTTTTACCTAAAATTGAGAGAGGTGATAAAAGAAGCCCAAAAAAAAGTTTTTAAAATTCTTTTCTGTCTGTCTGTCTGTTCGCGATAATCTCCGCATCTACTGAACCGATCGTCATGCGGTTTTCACAGGTAGATTAAGCTTAGCCTTGAGCTACATATAGGCTTTGTTTCATTGAAATCGGATGTCGGGAAAAAAGTTATTGTATAAAAAACTTTCATGCGGGTGAAACCGCGGGGCAAAGCTAGTCTCTAATAAGTACAGACAGTCAAAAGTGACATATAACACTTTCACAGTTGTTTTTGGACCTTCTATCTACCTAACAACCAACTATTATTTTTAAGTTAATCCTTTCACCGCGCCGTAATACCACGCTCTACGAAAAACGTGCTCCTAGCGCCAGACGTACGTAATATTCCGTTCCTAACAAACCACTGCACTTTAATTTATAATTATAGTACACAACTCAGTGTAGTACAGTAAAACACACACATTAATTTAATGAACGTCTCTGATTGCGATAATTTTGTTTTAAAAATCTTTACCTACGTAAAATTAAGTCATCATTAAAACGACTCTGAGTGCGGCCGACACAGTCCTTGTAGTTTTTAGCTGGAGGTACCTACCTAAGTTAAGGCTACCAAAACATGGCGGTGTAAGTAGCAGATAGGCAAGTATCTTACCATGAGAACTTTTGGCGGGATTTTTAGCAGAAAGGACGTCTGTTTTATTTCTTTGTTTTGCAAATTAGTTTATCGTGATTACTACTGTGTGAATATGGTGAATTTTGCAAAATAGTGATCCTTTAGTGACGAACAGTGTGCGAAAACAGTGAAATAAGATGAAATATAAGATAAGAGGTTTTCGTTTTACTATACAACTTCCCACAGAGCGTCCTATTAAAGTTCAACTGTGAAGATTTGCTGCCAAAAGTTCCGGTAAAGCATCGAAATGCATCTCACCAATGCATTTCGATGTAAATAACTTCAGAAGAAGAAAAAAACCAATGAATTGACTGTATGGACTTAGCTTCCTTTGCCTTCCCCCTTGGGGTAAATTAAAAAAAAAAATCTTACCATGAACACAACATTGTATATGTGCAGAACACACTTGAGGAAGTTGACGCTGCAACAATCAGCGTCCCTGGATTTGCGCGGTTTCACTTTCTTCTTCTTCCCGAGCAATGTGTTGCCATCTTTTTTATCTTCTGCCATATTTGTTGCAGCTGGTAACACTGTCTCACCGAAGACTAACTAGGTGCATTTCCCCCATTATCTTCTATTCTGTAAATGAAATTGAGTATCAAAGTTAATACTTCAAAATTAGTTCGAAATGGTATGACTGTGGAGTCGCCAGTTCTTTTTTGATTACTACCTAGCTGTTCCCTGCGGTTTTCCCGCGGTAATTTCGGAATTCCCGCGGGCACTCCGGGATAAAAAGTACCCTATATCATTCTCTGTGCCCCTGACAACTTGTATGCAAAATTTAATGATGATCAGTTGAGCCGTTAAGGCGTGAAAGCATAACAAACAAACACACTTACGCATTTATATTAGTATAGATTAGGTGCTTGATTTTAGTAAATATGCATTCGTTACGATTGCAGTGTTAATACACTGCAATCGTAACGAATTTATACGAAATTTATAAATAAAACTAAATATTTAAATACAACATTTTATTACAGGGTAGAGCCTATAGGAATGTAATACAACTTCGTCTTATTATATAGAAATAGAAAAATAGATATTAGACAGTAGTAGGTATTGTAGAAATTTTATCAAAATAATTAGTCTTTACAAATATTAGTAGTTGATAAATAATAATAATCCATCAAAACTGCAATATCGCAAATAATATTTTATATACAAATATTTTTTTTTTTTAAAAAAAGGTCATCAGGACAGTATATGCGCCATGATAAAGTATTGATTTAGTTTACATTACAAATACATTGTGATTCTTAATATTTGTTACTACGTACGCAATACATTTTATATTTATAACAATACATAGGAAAAACTAACATTATTACAATTATATTAAATTGTATGCACACCTATTTTAACCAAAACATTAGTAAGTAAACGTAATTTTAATTTTACTCATAATAAATTGCAGACGAGTCAGTTCAATCTATACCTACTTAAAAAGATTTTCCAAAAAGGTTTGGTAGATTTTTTTTTTCGTACATGATTCCGCTAAATAAGCACCCAGAAATGCATGTATGTATCAGCAATTCAGCAATTTTATAGCGATGGGATCACTGACGACTAACACTTTGGCTACCAGTTCACTTGTATCAAATAGTTAGGTAGTTGTATTTATGGATTTCGTAAAAATTATTATCAAATTCCATTATTTTCCAAGTGCTATTTTGTATTGTCACAGTTCAAATATCTATAGGCCGTGCGGGTGAGCACTCGCTCGGGACACCTAAGCTTACCGCCGATTGGATAATTATGCTTTATCGCACACATTTAACGGTGGGACAACTGATGGATTTTTAAACTGTGGCATTTTGTTAACATTATAATATGAGGACGTCCAAGCTAAAAGTACCAATTCTCGGCGTTTAGTTTCCGAGATAATATAAGAGTTTTGTAAAGTTGGGCACAAAAATTGCATCCGCAATTTTAATTGATTATTCAATAAATGCTCAATTTTATACAATTTCATCTATATAAAAAGCAAGTAAAAGTGTGTTTTTTTTTTGTCACTCGAACTTTTATAATGCTTTTTCTCAAATAAAGCTTTTTCAGAATTGAAAAAACTGTGCTAGTTTTTGAATATTTTTTTCAATTCTTACTATCAATTGACTATTCTAGATACCGAATCTAGTCTTATACCCCACTACTGGTACCTTGGACGCCCACATATATTATGTAGTTACACTAAATTATCGTTATTTCCTGCATCACATTAGTCATCGTAATTTTGTAGTGTCAATTCCAACTTGTCAACGACTTTCTTGTAGAATACAATCTGTTGGCGCAGGAACTTTTGCATGGTCGCTTTCAAGTCCACCGTCCTTTCGGCTTTGAAGTGATTGATTTCGGCAAGGAGCGCATACGATATGACGTCGGTCCGCCTCAACACCTCGTTTAGTTGAGCCACCTCCATCTTGTGTTCGGCTGTCAACCGCTCGCACTCGCGCTTCTTCTGAACCGCCCCTTTGTGGTTCGCCAGCACGTCGGGAAACGCACCAACGATACCCTTATACAAGTGGAACTTGTCGCCTAGAGGCTCAAAATCGTATTTCGGCTGTTCCTCATACATTCTGCCGATCTCTATGTAAGCACCACCGGTCAATTTCAAGGCTGAAGTCAATTTAGATGTGGAAACTAAACTTCCCTCGTCCAAACTTAGAGCGTTCCCCAAACTGTATAAAGATTCACCCACTTTCTGACAATCCGCTTTGTATGGCCCCTGGAACTTTTTGGCTTGTGCAATACACATGTTGGAAACTGACTTGACAGCCTGGTCCATGCTCGAGATATATGTGTGGCATTGGTCCGTAATTTGATCCAGTTGGGATTGCAATAAAGCTTTTTCAGGTACAGACAATGATATACAATAATTAAGACCCAGCAGATTGTCCTTCTCCGCTTGCCTTTTGCCCGCCTTCCACAATTTCTCATCAGTGCATGTGAGAAAATGCTGCCACACTGCACTTTTTGAGAGCACCGGGTGCTTGCACATCCAGTCTACAAACTCTTGCAGCTGCACTCTTCTGCGTTCAATGAGCTGCTCATCATATCTGCCCGAAATCTGCTTGTCGGGAAGTGGTGGTATTGGTATCAGACAGAATTTCTCCTGTAATCTCTCATGTAGCCAGTCAAAGTGTTTATATCTCCTAGATACCTGTATGTTATTGAAAGATGGTGTAAGTTGGTAAGCAATGAAACTTTTGATCCCTTTGAATTTGGATTCCTTTTTTGGGGATGCAACAATGACTGAGTACGGCTGTGCAACTGGCGACCAGATGTACCTGTCTTCTTCCTGGATTATGTATACTTTATCTGAATCTGGAACTTCTACATTTAAAGTGCCAAGTAGGTAACTCTCTCCACTGAATTTGGATGAAGGCGCAAATTTGTTTTTCCTAACTGTGCCAACCGATGAACTGAAATTGGAGGCTGTGTCATCAATCTGGTGATTGTAGTCATTGATGGGCATGCCTGGCAAGGGGATCATTTTAGATTGTTGGCCGTGTTGAGGTTTGTTTTGATGGCCCTGGCCAGGCCCTATTTCAGAGTAAGTATCATCATCCCAATCGTCATCCCAGCCATCATCATGTGATGTGGTGCGCTGATAGTTGCTGTCACCGGCATTGTATTGATCGCCCCAATCATCAGCTGCTTGATCATACCGGGGCACTGCTGGAGCTGATTTAGCTTGTGCAGACTCTTCGGGAGCAAGTTTTCTTACATATGCAGCAGGGAACAATCCAGTCTGTCCCTTAGAGTTTTTCCCTTCCCACCACCCTTCACCGATTTCAGTGTTCAAAAGTGTCAATATTTCTCCGCTTGTTATTGACATTTCCGTAGTGTTCGGCTCTCCAGTAAAGTCATACAATGCTTCTACTTGTGTCATCTTGGAGCCTGGAAAATTAGAAATAGATAACTGTATCATAAGCAGCAATATACATGAGTTACTTATTATCAGTTCCTTATCACATTTATCTATAAAACAGTGTGCACATAAATATGATAAAACAGTCTCAAGTCATAAAAGGTATTAAGAACTTATTATAAAGTACAATAGAGAATTTAAATTTAGGGCGTAATTCAATTTGGCGTTGTAAGGAGCTGACACATATTCCTAATGGTCTCAATTAGTGACCACTGTCAGTCATTAGCAAAATGTAGAATTACGGTTGCAAGGAACTCATTGTCTTAACGTTTCCTAAGTTGTTTAGAAAGCAGGCAAATGAATAGGAAGAAAGCGTTCCTTTGTGTGTTAAAAATACAATAACTAGCCTCAAAGTAACATCTTCCGTAACTGTTAACGATTTGGTTTATTTATCACAAAGCAAGGTAAACTTTCAAGCCCGTCTTGATTTTGCCTTTAACTTTGAGTAAATAATATTGTAAAAGACGAGAAACTTGTAAGGATAAAATATTTTGTCGTTTTCATTGTTTTTATTGGAAATCAAGTGACGTCAATTTAGTACGGGGTGTAGACACTGTTCCAAAGAAAATCCAATCAGAATGCCATTTAATATTCGTAGATTGTTAATAAATTTTTATACGGAGAAGCTAATTGAACAATAATTGTAATGCTTTTTTCATTACTTACTTTCAATTCACAATAATTCATGAGATTTTTGTATTTCACTCGATATTCACACAACTACGTGCAGCAAATTATTTTGGTAGAAACGGAATGGATGACATGACTGACATTTATGCCAAAGTATTAGTCATCTGTCTGCTGTCGGCTGTCTGACAATTAGTTTTTTTTTTGATACAGTTTACCGCTTTCGAGGAAGGCAAAAGAAACTTAGTCCATACAGCCAATTCAGATGTTTCTTTCTTCTCCAGAGGTTTTTTTTCTTCTGAAGTTATAATTTATTATTTATATCGAAATACATTGGTGAGATGCATTTCGATCATTTACCGTAACTTTTAGCAGCAAATCTTCACATTTGAACTTTTATAGGACGCTCTGTGGGAAGTTGCAACGACAACCTTTCGATGAACGTCACCTTTCATCTTATTTCATTGTTTCTGCAAACTGTCTGTACATCACTAATCAATCACCTATTATATAAAATCTAACACATTCACACAATATTAATCACAGTAAACTAATTTGTAAAACAAAGAAATAAACTAACATCCATTTCTGTAAAAATCCTGCGTTCCCGCCAAAAGTCTGACAGAATTGTTTTGTTGACAGTTTAGCTTTTTTAACTTTGATAATGCAGTAGTTTCTACGAGTGTCAATGTTTTTCAGTTGCCATTAAGAAAACGTAAAATTAAAATTTTGTTAAAATCGGTGGAGTCATAAAACCACAAATTGGATTGGATTAGATTTGATAAGAATTTATTATTCTCGAACAACTTCAATTGGTAGTATTTTACTTTCGACCCCCTTCAACCCACAGACTTCATTCTCAACTTTTCTTATATTATCTAACCATTAATATAAAGTCAATGTAAAAAAGGTAGGTAGTAGGTACTATAAATAGTAAATCATTTGAGTTTGAATTCATATTGTTAATATGTTTTGACGACTGACGAGTCCGTTTAATTTGGCTTGGTAACTAGAGTCTAGTGATGGAGCCAGGAAGTGGTAAGTGGAACTCTTTAGTAGCCACTAGTAAATCCCTTGAGCTTAGGCTTATAATATAATTTGTCGAGTCTAGCCTGTTTTTTAATTTTTTAACACTTATGTATAGATAATTTTACAATAACTACATTGCCACCGGCCACACATTGCTGCAGTGAAGCTAACATAAAAAAGAAAATTAAAAAAATATTATTACGTAAAATTATTAAAAACTTACCTACCAAAGCTACCTACTAGCTGAAACCCACATTTTTACACGCGTTTTTGAGTTCTTACGGGAATTACGGGATAAAAGAATAGTACCCTAATTCTCATGTACACCTGACGTGTAGATATGCATATTAATTTCATTATCAAAAAATAAAAAATGAAATGCAATGAAAAAAACGAGTAAACATTTTAGTATTTTACCTATTAATCATAATATTTCAGATGGTTTTACATTTCTAGTATTACTACATTCAAAGTAACTGGGTTCCGAGGTCAAACTCCCCAGGCTCTCCACTAATGTGAGTAAGCTACAATATGTATACAACAACGTACCTACCAAATTCGAAGTCTAAAACGTAACAATTTCGGTGTCGTCCATCACCTAGTGGTGATTATTTATATTGTCGTGGCCACATCTAATAATAATTAGCCAATTCATAATGTGACCGGTTATTTTATGAAATAGTCGCCGTCGGCCACATACCTACTATAGAAAGTCACCATATTTTGTATTTGGCGCATCAGAAGCCGCTACCGCACGGCTCGCGCGCCTTCGCCCTGCCTAAAGTCAAAAAGTACTTGTAACTAAACCCTACTTATAGTACGGGAGATACCGATGCTAATTCGGGAGTGACTCGAGCGTCGTTGGGACCTATTGGGTTTTGAAGATTAGGAGATATAAACAAAATAAGGTCATATGATATTTTTTCATTCACCGGTGGGTTTAGCTTCTACAGGCTTTCAAAAATGTAAAAAAAAATATTAAAATGGAAATACTCGAGCGCGTCAGATATTGTTGTTTAGATACTCCAAGGTGTCTCTGATATCGAAAATATATTCATCTGCCGATTTGCGTGGTGGGGGTGGCCATCCGGAAGTGGAGAAAATGAAAAAAAAAAAAAAAACATTTACTCCAGCGCGTCAGATATTCAAAGGGGATGTTAAGTGAGCCCTAAAAATGCTCCCCTTCGAAAATCTGCCCATTTGGAGGTGACGCAAGGTAGTAGCGAATTTTTGAAAATGCAAAAAAAAAACTCAATTTTGAAATACTCGAGCGTGTCAGATTATTTTACAGAAGGTTCAGCTTGCACTTCAAGTTATGTTGGCTTAAAATCTGACAATAATTTTGAGGGGTATTATTAATCTGACTGCTAGAAACAAAAATTATGATTTATTTTTAAGATTTTTTTTTTCTTTCTGACGTAAGTTTAATAACTTTATGAGCTATTTCTTGTTCACAAAAAACACACTTTATATTTCTATGAAATATGTAAAAGCTCACAAAATATTATTCACAAAACTAACTTTAAAGCACAAACAAGCCAAAGCGTTTTACATATTATAATAACATGAACGCGTTGTTTTGTGATGAGCTTTATTATATAATATATATATAATTACATTAAAGTGAAAGGTAAACCTATAGTTTGATGTAATACTTACCTTAACTTATTTTAATATGTATTTTAACCGACCAAAAAAAGTTATAATTTGACACGTTTAGCGCCGTGATATACTGTGATGACGTTATGGCGACGGAAAATAGTGTGCGGACGGTGCGAGAGAGTGAGAGATAGAGAAAAAGTAAAAGGGAAAGAAAGACAGAGATATGAATAGGTACATGTTTCACTGCAGCTGCTCGTTCGATTCGAAGACGATTTTTGTTTCTTCGGCTTATGAAAATCGGCAGATTATATTTTTCCCGCTATCCTTGAGTTATTTACTTTAAAATAAAAAATAAATCAACTGCGCTCGAGAATGTCGAAGTTGCGTTTTTTTTTTTGCAAGTTTGTGATCCTCTAACTCCCTTACGTCACGTTCAAATGGTCAGATTATTCATATACATACTTCTCACTATGTAATTAACCCACCATATCTTAAACTGACGCGCTCGAGTATTTCGAGTTATCAATTTTTTTTTACTAATCTGATCGGTTATTCTAGACGCATCCATCAGTGTAGAGGGCCTATATTTGGTGGAGGTACTCAACATGGTGCAAGGTACCCCCCTTATGTTCATCTGACGCGCTTTAGCTAATCCACAAATCCCCTCTTGGCGGTCCCTACTATTATGAAATGCCATCATTTAACGAAATCGCCGGCCACATCACGAATTCGAATAGGCCAATTCTTATGCGGCTACGACAGATATGCTACGTAATATGCTATGTAATTTTTTCTACATCAGTGGTGGAGATTATTGATATTTATTTGAGCGTCCAACGCGTCCATCAGGCATCAGAGGCCAGGGGAACGTAGGTACGCTAACCGCTCCAAAAAAGGCGCGGCTTGTCAATGTCAATGTCGCAACGTAGAGCATACAGAGATAAAGTCACGACTTTGTAAATTGTGTTACGAGATAGCACACGCAAACGAACGATTATACGTTGCCAAACGTGACATGAGCATTGAACAAACGTGTGACATTAACATAACATGAAATACCTTGTCAACTCGACAAATAGTAGAAAATAAAATCATTTCCGCCAACCAGCCAAAAGTTGGGGTTGGCACACCATCAAAAATGAGGGATGGAAAAAATAGCAGGTACCTACTACAGAGCAATGGTGCACATGACGCATGGTAAAATCTACAAATATTCAAGATAGTAGAACTTAAAAAAATATTGGTATACCTAAGTATAACATTCATACAGCCGGATATCTATAGAACCTCCTCCTTTATTGAAGTCGTTTAAATATACCTAATTACTGGTTTTAATGAGATAATAGGTACTAGGTACCTGTGTCTTGTATAGTTTTTAAAATAAGGGGTATTAGATATTCATCGAGACATGAAAAACATGTAGGTATCTATTTCCCCAACTCTGAACTTTGCCAGTGAACGAACGGCGTTCCTTCTTGTAATACTTTTTTCTTTTATCATGCCTATTTATTAGTTTTTATGTTTACAATTTGTAAAAAAAAAAATGTTTCTTGAAAACCTATTATGCAAGTTGACTTCACACTGGTTGAGATAAATTGGTTGCCTAGTAGGTACTATGTACTTATAAGTGTTCGAAGTTCGAACAAGTTCCTACTTAAAATCACTAAGTAGATACCTGAAGGTTGTAGACTGAAGTTTTCTCGAAGCTAACTCCACAGCAAAAGTTTTAACAAGTCTATTCTACAACGGAGTAAAAAGTTTATATCAAACAGGTGGGCTTAATGAATTTGAACTTAATGTGAACTCTGAAATAATTCTAAAGCGTTTCGAAAGTAATTTTGACGTCCACCATTTTAAGATTTCACAGATTTCTAAGTAAAAGGTGTTGTCCAACGTGTTAGTCTCAAACATCTACACAAACTTATGGTTACCGGTGGCTGGTGAATTCAATATAAATACATTATTATAAAAGTCTTCAACCGCTGTCTTTTTGTTCGCGATAAACTCAAAAGCTACTGAACGGATTTTCATGCGATTTTCACCGATAGATAAAGTGATTTAAGAGGAAGGTTTATACGTCCTTCTCTATACCTCTGACAACGTGTACCCATGCAAAATTTCATGACGAATGGTTGAGGCGTTGAGGCGTGAAAGCGTACCTAACGAACAAATAAACAAACTCACTTTCGCATTTATAGTAGACTAGCTATTTCTCGCGGTTTCACCCGCCGTAATTTCGGCGTTCCCGAGGGAATTTCAGGATAAAAAGTACCCAATGTCCTTCTCTGTACCCCTGGCAACGTGTATTTATGCAAAAATTTCGTGAAGGTGTAACAAAAAAACTCCCTTTCGCATTTTTAATATTATTTAGGATTTGAACGTAGTCCCGATCGTGTAAGGGTGGTTTTGCCGTTCTTAGTGGTTATATACTCATTATACTCTTTGGCCGTTTGGCAGCTACCTACCTACGCCACTGCGTTTGTATTTTGATTATTTATATTTTGAAAGCGATTTACCGCCGCACTCAGAGTCGACTTTAATGATTACTTAGTTAAGTATGGATTTTTAAAACAAAATTGCCGCAATCAGACAAGTTTAATAAATTAATGTTAATTGGTATTTAACTAATTAAGTTACATCTCATTAAATGCCAATTAAAATTAATTAACTGAACGTCTCTGATTGCGGCAGTTTTGTTTCAAAAATCTACTTAACTAAGTAATCATTAAAGTCGACTCTGAGTGCGGCCGTTAATGATTCAAATAATAACGGCTGTACCCCGAGAGAAGGTAATCATTACGGCTAAGCCTAGTACCTAGTTATCTATAACAGCATATGTATCTGTGCGTTTTCCTATTTGTTTTAAATTTCATAAAATATATAATTTTTCATAATGAGAAGATATACCGTTAGACATACCGTTTCAATATTTCACATCAATAAGTACCTACTCAAAATTCATAGTAATAAATACCTACAGGAGATTTGGAAATAAGAAAATTAAATAACGTATATAAAATAAATGAAAAAATAAAAACTTACCCGGCTGCAGTTGTGTTAGCTTCGATAGGCGTTGTCGGTGCCAAAAGTGATAACACTTTCGGTGAAGAGTTACTTCTAAAGCCAACTCGTTCTGCGCAAATCTACGTCGACACTCGAGCTTGAGAGCCTTGTTAGGCAGTAGATAGACATAACAACAAAGTTTTAATCATTATCATAAACGCTTTGGTGCTTTCATCAACTGCTCTTTAAAGTTATATTACAATAAATAATGTGGTGGCGCCAGTAAACATTTATTTATTATTTTCAAACACTCGTCGGTTGACTATTATAATAAAACCGATGTTTGTTTCGTCGTATATTTTGAGGGTCAATATGTACCTACCTTAATTCGGCGCTTTCCTTCTATGTGTGAATCACGGCTCAGAGGACAGAGTTACTGGCACATAAGAAAGCCTTTTTTATTATTTATCAAGATTGGTTTAAATTATTGTTTGGAATGCGTGTGAAAAATTATTATCTAACTTGATTCTGTTCTGTGGTTTTGGTGAAGAACCTCGCCCTCCGGATAAGGAGCGATTTTTATTTTATTATGTTATTTTCCTTCATCATCTTTCTGAATATTTAAATAACGCAGCAGCTGCTCCGCGTGTGTTTTTTGTGGACATTTACCGTGCCGTGGTTCCTGAAGGACCTCTCGCAGTGTCCGTGGGAGGGAAGCCAGAAAGGAGTATTACCCCGGGATTGCGAGGTAACAAGCTTCGATAGTTATTTTATTTAACCGACGAGTGTAAAAGAGACATCCAGGCCGTCCGCATACAGTCCACTATTATTTATCGAAGAGTTGCTGGCGTTGCCAACGACTCCGTTATTTTTCACTCTCCATTTGGTCCATTTTTGGTCCACAATGAGTAATTATACTGCAGACAAACTTGAATAATTAATATCAAACCAAAGGGAATTGATTCAAGTCAGTTCACTGAATGAATTTAGAATGAAAGCAGAATTTTGGTAAAAAACGACGGTGCCACTTTTCATTTCGCGGTAAGCTTTTAGAGTAGGTATAATCTTTACTGTTTGGTGATGGTTCCATCTTCAAATAAAAATATCTTTAAGTTCTGGATTTGTAGGTTGTGATTTGAAAAGAATGCTTTATTTATTTACTAGCTGTTGCCCGCAACTTCGTACGCGTGGAGTTTGAGATATATTTTTACCTGAATTGTACGCGGGGAACACCTCTAACGAAAATGCTAGCTGTGCCAAGCGGTTTCACCCACGTTAATGTCAAAGATCCCGCAGGAATTCCGGGATAAATAGTACCCTATGTCCTTTTCTGTACCTCTGACAACGTGTAGTATGCAATAATTAATTCTATTTCACCTACGTTAATTTTGGAGATTCCGCGGGAATTCCGGGATAAAAGGTAGTCTATATTCTTTTCCATGTCAAAGGCTACATGCATGTCAAATTTCGTCCAAATCCGTTCGGCCGTTTTTGCGTGATTGAGTAACAAACATCCACACTTTCACATTTATAATATTAGTAGGATTTATTGGCAAGAAGTAGGTAAATAAATTGGTGTTACTTAAAAATACGTGAAATTGGTTCAGCATATTCTGCCGTTGCCGGCGCGCCGTGCAAATGTCATCTCACACTGAGATTAAATATTTTGAACAATAATAATCATGAAATACAAACAATAAAATTTAAATGTCAAGACTTCAATAATATAAAAATAACAATAAATTAGCAGTCGATAAAGAAAAGAAGGGAACATTAAAAATATAATATTAAAAAATATTTGGCGAATAGGGTACCTACACAAAAAAGTCAATCAGAATTCAAATACCATTAGAGATTTATCAAGTTTTCTAAGGTCCGTATTCCAAAAGGTTACTCAAGTCATGAATCTAGTTTTAAAACTAATCTCAAGTAAAACGTGATCTGAGTCACCTTCTGGAATACGGGTCTAAGTGTAGAATAAATAATGAAAATGAAAAATATTTACTGACAAAAAGAAAATTATAATGTAAGATATAATATCCGTTGGTGCCCACGCTAGAAAAATCCTGTGTCGTGACTCGTGGGTGCCGGTTTAGAATTAACAATATATGTGTTTAGTTTTACAGATGTCGCAGATGTCGACATGGAAGTTATCAATTAACAAAAACTAAAATAACGATACTAAATCAGCATGGTAAATAGGTTATATGTATATTTTAGTAATATGAATAAATTGTATCTAAATTAAATATACATTATTTGACCAATTAATAATGCCAACGTTAAACTTAACTGACAGGTAAGGTTGTTTCAAAAGACAGCCTCACATAATTTGCGAGAATATTTTGTACAACGAATTTTCCCCATACTTAGGTAAGTGACACGGTCGATTCTACTCAAAAGTTTCTCACCGTACACTCCCTCCTTCATAAAGGTCTCCGTTCATATACTCCCGAAGCGACAGCCGATCGGCTTTAAATGCGAGTATGCTAGTACCAAATAAGTGATTAAAGACGTCACAAATAGCCAAACTTTTGCATTTTTTATATTATTATTAAAATAATTCGAAAGAAAGAAAGAAAGATTGATTAAAGCAAATTTTCGGAGTTAAACAACCGAAAAACTTTATCGCGACTCCCGCCCGCTCAACATTACGTTCTGGGGCCTTACTCTTGAAAATGATTTGTGGCTGAATTCGATTTTGGTTTGACTTCGATTTGATTTCACCTTTTAGTACACACTTTTGTGATCGAAATAAAATCGTATTTGGTGATGTCCGATAAGTCGATAACACGACTCCTATGTATATTGAAATCGAGCAATTTGACAGATAAATTCGATAGAGACACGATCCCAAAGCTTGAAAAGTAGCAAAAATTGATTCCATTTCGATCTCATTTCGATTCGAGATCGATTTGATCCTAACACGATTACGTCAAGAGTAAGCCGGCTGATCCTTTGACCCGGACTTGAGCAGAACAAATTAAGTCATAATGTTCGTTTCTTAACAAAAATCAGTAAGTAAATAAATACAAGTATCTTTGATGAAAATCTTATATGTTATCAGTAATAGATAGAACACATTTCCATTATTTGTTCAAAACTTTTTTATATTTTTTTATCCGGCTTTAAATTAGCAAAATATGGACACTATCAATTCGTAATAATATCAATGGGCACGCGTGCCATGCGGCGTACGCGGGGGTATTGCAGCGAGGGTGAATGACCTCGATCAGCTGTCAGTACATTGTAACCCACGTAAATACCTAGCCGAACGAGCGCTTCGCGAGCAGCGGTGGCGGCCGCGAATAGAGTAGCCAATAAATCAATTGCAAAGTATACATCTTTCGTTCACGATAACTTTACTTTTTTGTACTAAGACCTATCAAAATTAAAAAAGGTGTTTATTAAAACTCCTTCAAGTTTAATTTGTAAAAGTTTGCGCACTGAATAAAAAATATTCCTGTATATGTATTTTATTTCGAGTGACTTTTTATAGAATCTAAAGAACAAACGCATTTATTATTCACAATGGGCACGTACCTACCTATGTTTATTTCGTCAAAGTTTCCCTTTATAAAGCTAGCAACATCGTTATAGTAATAATTCCCTATCCACGGTATTTATTTCGACGGTAAATTGGCTTAAGTCGAAGGCTTACGTAAATCAATTTGGCACCGATGAATGAAAAACGAAAGATCCCTCCAACTGAATATGTTTTAGTACTTATGTAACTAAGTACAGGCGCGGATCCAGCCCCCTTAAAAAAGGCTGTGAGCACGCCCATTTAATTTTTTTTCAGCATTTAACAATATCTAAACTACTTAACCGATTATGATGACACTTTTACACCTTGAAATCACGGACAGTTCATTGTTTTTTTTAATCAAAATAAAAAAAAACAGGTTTATATTCATCATCAGAGTGTGATTTTTGTATCAGGATATCCGCTAATATATATTTTCAAATCTTACTAATATTATAAATGTGAAAGTGTGGATGTTTGTTACTCAATCGCGCAAAAACGGCTGAACGGATTTGAATGAAATTTGGCATGCACGTTGTCAAGGGTACAGAAAAGGACATAGGGTACTTTTTATCCCGGAATCTGTTCCCGTTCCCGTGAATCCCGTTCTGCTCAGTGTGTGCCGACACTTGCATATCCCAGTTTCCAAGTGTAACATTTGCTCCGAAGCGCTGTTAAAATTTACTACTGAAACTTCATCTAATGAAGCGGACTCCCCCGGACTTGACAATATGTTGGAATCGTAAAACAAACGATAAAAGATCGAGTAGTATCCGAGCTCTGGCGTTTTCAATATGGTATACGTAATATTAAAATTGTACCTACGCGGCTGCCCTACGGAAAAACAAAGCACTGTTTTTTTTTTCAAAATGAGTTTTCTTTTGTATTTTTGGCATAACGGATGTTCCTATGTACCTACTCACAACCACCAAAAAGGCTTTAGTCTTAGAGAAATTAAAATTAAGAAAATCGTTTTAAATAAAGCGATTTTCGGTTTTTTGCTCCTCCTGTAAAATTTATTCCGCTGCAATTATCTACTTACTTTGTTTTTCCGTATTCAAAAGGAAACCGATAAGTGAAATGGGGAGTAGGTTCATTGCACCCGTTCGAATTCAGGGCGAGTCGCAAGAAGTTTTACATTTACCTATAAACTTTTCAAATCATAGCAAACTAGCAAAAAGTTCCAAGAAAAAATTTGTGACTCGAACCAGCGCGTTCAGCTGCTACGAGCCTATTTGATGGTATAGATTTTCGAAATGCTAAAGTTATTTGTTAAAACCGACGTAGCACTGTAACCTGTATCGACTTTCATCACCGTGCCCGAAGAAATTTCTCTTCAGAAATATATAAATCTATTTCGAAATAAAATGATATTTATTTTTCGCTGTATTTATTTTATATCTGTGGTTAGACCTCGCACTTTTACGTCGACCTTTCTTTGTTGGTATGCGTGGAATCAATCATATTAGCATGTTGTTGCGAAAAAGTTGAAAAAAAAAAAAAACAAAAACTGGCAATTTGTTGTGAACACAATTTATCGACGAATAAAGCCTACCAACAAGGTGACCTTGGCGGGACGCTGACCGTTGGTCGCCCGTAATTTCGTTGCAAACAACCGTCCGCACTGTTTTAAACCGCTGTTGAAAACTTCGGTTTGGGGCTTGTTTACAACAGTCTGGTACACGCTTTAGGTATAATAATATTATGTACCTACTTCTCCTACCTACACGATGGACCAATAAACGGGATGGCATTTAGCTGCGTCAGCGATTGGACGAAGATTGATTAGTGATGTTCACAATTCTTTCTATCGAGTATCGACACGGAAAACAAAGTAGGTATCGCAACACGCCGCTACAAGCCTAATTGCTTGTGTTTGGCACTTGTGTTGTGTAGGGCTGGTGGTTGAATGAATTGAGTTTGCTGCGTAATTGTTTTTGTTGTTCGGGTCGAACTTTTGTTGATATTTATTTTATATCGTGAATTTCAGGAGTTCCTCGGGAACTCCAAAAAGTATTACATCATATTATGACACTCAAGGTTAGTGTAGCTTCCTATCACGGAAAGATTTCTTTAAATCGGTTCAGTAGTTCCATAGATAACAAAAAATGCTGTTCCCCCGCGGGGTCATCGCCATGAATTTCGGTATTCCTACGGGAACTCCTAATTTACTATGCCTATAACCCACGCAAGTGCAAGCAATATGTTGACAAACAAAATACAGGGTGGTGTGATGCGAAATTTTGTTCAGAAAAATGAATAGCTGACATTTGCCGTAAGGATATACAACTGAAAATTTGTATTAAAAATGTATTTTTTTTTTATTTTTGACACTATGTTATTTAGCCAAAAAATAATCCTTATGATGAAGCCTTTCGATCCGTATGATAAAGCTACAGGGGCCTTATTCTCTACGACCAACAACATTTCTCGCCCATAACGCGCGGCCCAAAAACACAATTCCAAATGTGCCAGATGTCAAAATATTAGAAATTAATATTCTTTCTGCCATAAAGATACAATGTAAACGTATTTTTCTGTAGTGAAAGTTCTTTGAGCAGGAGAGAAATGCAGTTCAAGTGGCGCCTTATCAAGACACGACGCGTTATGGTCATAGTGAATAAGCGCCCAGGATGATTATTTTTCTCATGTAACAGGTTCGATTCCCGGTTCAACCATGTAATTATTTAAATATCTATGAATGCAGTTTAAATTGTTTTTTAAATTCAAATAACGTTTTCTCTCAGTAAAATGTTCCATCTACAATATTCAAGGTAATTTCCCTCCATGTGGCATATCTGTGGGACGCCCTGTATATTTATCGCAATCGGATCAACGTGCAATGTGCGATACGACAGCGCATAAAAAACGAAGAAACTTTTGTGCCATTTGGCTCCTGATCTCAAAAGAAAATAAAAAATTTACAGTCTCAAAACTCATATTTTTTCAAGGCTGCCTTAAAAAATGGTTCCTAGAAATATTGAAAAAGGAAAAAGACAAACAGGAGTTTTGATTAGATATTACTTTCTATGCACAGATAATAGATATACCTACTACCTCTAGTTATTACGAGTTTAATAATATCGTTATGAAAAGACTTTTATGATGAATCCGAAAGATTATACAAAGAAAACAAAATATATGTTTCATAACGTCGCTGTTTCAAACTTCTTGATGTATACCTACTTTACTTGCGTGGTTCCGTTTCAAACTCTCGAGTGGTTTGTTTCAAAACAGGACTTTGGTTCACTATGACCAATACGCATGACAAAACGCATCACTTACCATCAGGTGTACCACTTGCCCGTTTGCCCCCTATGACATAAAAAAAAAAAAAAAATTTTTCCCCGTTCCGAAACAGTTTCACTTAAAAAAAATACATGTAATTGTGTCTTAAAGCATTAACAGAGAAGGTACCTACTAATAGGCAGGTACCGTATATACTTTTATGATATATAGAATTAGTGGAAAGCTGTCAATTAATTGTAGGGATACAAACAGACACTTCAAATTTATTTATATGTTTATCTATGTATGTTTAGATTTAAAAATATAGGTAAAAAAATAGAGTGATGATGTTAATTATTATAATTTAATTGTTAAACACAATTTTTTGATAATATTTCTACAACATTTTAATTTGGCAACAAAAAGTAGTACCTAATCATAGTTACAACCTTTTATGATTGAATTTTGAACCAATTTTCGAACGCATGTTAAAATTTTGCACAAAATACCTGTAATCTCTCACCAAATAATGCTATCGTATTTAAAATTGTCTTTTTTTTGTAACCCATATTATGTTCATAGTGAATAAGGGTTCAGCTCGCAGTCAAGGTGAAGTGTCGACAACAATACTAGCTGTAGCGGTTCAACTCTGGTTGCGGCGGCGAATTCATTAGAGGGACGGCCTTTGAAAGAGTTTCTGTGTTAAGTAGCTTTACTTGCTTTACAGAAGTTGCGAACTAAGCCCTCGTTCACACGGCTATACTGAATAAAGGTCCATTTATGTCTACAGACATCGAGCGTGCCAGATACGTTCGGTGACAGACACGTGCCAAGAAAAAAATGTGGGAAAAAACCAACATACACCGTTTATTTGCAAAAGACGGTTGCACCGTTCCGATGCTCTGTTCACACTGTACGACATATTGTAGCCACAGACACGTACAGAAATGAACCGGGAGACAACGTATTCTTTCCGCGAATACTGGCCCGTGTCTGTCCGCGTCTGCGCCGCCTTGTCACGACAGATGTGAATACGTAAATACGCACTGTATAGGAGAATATAATTTTGTCTGCGACGGAACGTGCCTGGCACACTCATTGTCTGTAGATATAAATGAACCTTTATACACCGCACATTTTGTGCGGAACCATTAATCTTACCAACCAACAGGTTACTAAAACGTCTCGGGTCGTCTATAAATACGCATTCTATCTACCTAAGTGTCACTAAAATCTACATTTATTTTTTTCTATGATAAAACTATCGTAAGTTGTACCTAAATAGTATAAAAATTATTAGGTTGTGCTGGAGGAATATTGTCGAAAATAAAAATACTTGCAGAGATTATAATGACTACAAGAACGACCGGCATTTTGAAAACACAGATCAATAAAACCAACCGAACGCGGGATTTAAGTTACTTTGACTAAAAAAAAAACAGTTCATTCTTATTAGATGACGTGTCAGAACTTTTTATAACTGCTTCACTTGAAAAGATACTCGGTAAAAGACAATCTTTTCCGCCGTGTATATTCAGTACCATAGTCGATTATGGGGTGCTAAGTCGCAAGCTTCTTAAAGTTATTTATTCAATTACTGACCAATTCTGAGGACTATGTGATAGATACTTTTTTTTTCAAAAACTTATTAAAAGTGTAATCTATAGAATTTTCTTTTGAGTCCTTTAAAGAAACGAAACGAACGCCTCCCGCTATAAAAGTCATATTAGGCACCTTCAAAGATATTATTTCATTTAAAAAGACATCGATAATACCTAATAGGATGTGACGTACCTATAGTAAATATTATTTTCATTATAAAAGTATAATAGGCTATTTGTCATTTTTTTTTCTCAATTCTTTTTAGTCCGTCAGCTAGATAATAAAAAAATAATACACACATATTTCTTTCATTTTCAAATTAATGAAAATAAAATTGGATAAAGCACATCAAAGTTTGAAAGCAGGGGCTCGTAATGTCATATGCATGTAAAAACTGTATCTGCTTGTAACGTCACGCGACATTTTGACTCAACGTATCTCGTCTTCTATCTCAGATATTCGTTACCATACTCTCCATTATTTATTTTGCGTGAGACCATACCATGGACACTTTGATACGGTATTCGCTTGGCACACCCTCTCCGGCTAGCGTCGTACTATCTGCAACTGTGTGTACGTGTACAAGTCGTCAATTGATAGCACTCACGCTGCAACTAAGGAAGTTGAGAGGATCCTAAGTAGATTCAAAGCGTCTCTCTACGGCCGTATTGTGCCCACTTTCAGCGTCCTTTAACTCGAAGTTCCGACCCTCATTCTTTAGAAGCTCAAAGGCACCCCAACGGAATACTAACCGCGCCGCGGTGTTCTCCTCGCGCCACTACCCGTTTTCTGAAAAGAGAGTAAATTTCCCTTCAATAAAAGTGAATAATGGCAACCAAGTGTTTTCGTTGAAACTCGGGGCAGAATTTTGTTTTTTGTTTTTTTAATATAGATCTTCTTAAGAACTTTTAGGCGTGGGTTCAAATTTCAACACTAAACCTGAGCTGTCAGTGAAGGGAAACATCGTCGGGAAACCAGAGCATGGTGGATGGTGGTAGAGCAAATTCTTGTGCCCGATTAGCTAGTAGCTACCACCTTCAAGTTAAAAATCTGTCAACAAGAACCTAACGTCGTTTTCCGGTAGTCTCGAATGAAAGATAGTTTCTATTTCAGGTTCGGTGTGTTTATCATTACGAAGGTAAAAAATAATTATTACTGTCTGGTAGTCTTTCAGCAGCGAATGTTTCTATAATAATATTTTTTTCTCCATCGTTAATTAGACCAAGATAATGGAAGTAACGTGACGTCGCTAGTTTGCGCATGATTCGGTGTTTCCACGCTCGGTAAGTACTAAAATATTCATTTGTATTTATTTCAGCCGTTTCAGCGAAACGTCTGTTGTTAGCTAGGTACTTATTTGTATTTACGGGTAACAAACGTAGGATGCAAAAGAAACAGGGTTAATTACTATAAAGTAAAAATACGACATCTTAAAGTTTTAAAATTCCAGACAAATCGTTGATTAATTAAAGTAAAGAAAGTGGTATTGTGTTTTATAGATATGGTGTAAAATATGACCATATAAAATATTATGTGCTATTTTATTCAAATTGACATCAATATTATTTTTAAAAAGTTATACCAAGTTTTTGCCAACCCTAAGCACAATGTTGCCAGTTGCCATTATCGCAGACACGAGACGGGGGTCGGGGGACAGGATCAAAAGTTTGAGGTGTCTACTTCAATATTTATATTGCCTCAGTGACGGGATGGGAACGAGTGCGGGCAACACAAAAGGTGACTTGTGATCTGAGACGACCCGGACTCCGGAGTAACACTCGAGTGAGCAGCGCTGGAGGATCACAAAGATTGCTTTAATATCTTAGATTAAAACGAAAAAAGCGAAACATTTCGGTAGGTAGGTATTTCGTGTTTTATGTGATTGTTTATGGTTTCGCCCACGTAACTTAGGCTTAGGCTACTTTTGTCAGAGTTCCTGCGAGAATGTTTTAGTCCGTCTTGTAGATTAATAAAACATTATGGACACGTATTTTTTCTTTTTTTACGTAATCAAAAACTAACGGCGATACATATAAAGTTGAAATTCCGTGTGAGGTCACACCTAGGTACACTTATTGTTCGGTCCACTGCGTGAAACCGAACACTGCTTTCGACAGCGATTTACGCGATCGAGCCGCTTTCCCAGGGCCCGGTCGCGGCAGTCGATTCATGTCGGTCACGGGCGTCGGTAGACTATCAATTAATCCATTATCATCTACACAATAACAAACGAATCGGCTCGCCAGCCGCGTCCCGTGCCGACCACAACTTCAATCATACAATCACACTGATATCCAATAAACAAATAAATCAATATATCACAGGTCGACCTGTGACTGATATGATCATTGTGCCCCACACATTTATATTATACTTAGTTATGACGTTGCGACCTCCCACCGCTAAACTTTAATGCGTTTTTCAATTATTCGAAAAAGCAATAAATTCGTGTCTATTATTTTTTACTATCTAACTGACGGACTAAATAGAATTTTGATTTTTATACCCTGTCATTATGCCCATTCCTTAACTCACGCGGGTGAAACAGCGGGCCTCAGCTTGTCCTTAACAAGAGCCATAAAGCTCATTCCGCAGTTTACGTGTGAAAGTAACCTCGTCTGGAATGTTGGATTGAGTATTTCCGATTTTTATAACACGCCCCGACTCTCCACTGTACCGAGATCCTTTTGCCTCGTTATGTGAATTTATTGCGCCTCTCGTGAGCTATTTAGGTACACGGTTTATTACACCAATCAGACCTCGGTTACAGGGCGTGAAAATCTAGATCGTCTCTAGCGTTTGCTATCGATTTTTCAAACGACCTCAAAAAAGGAGGATGGAGACACGGGTGCAGACACAGCTACAACCGGATGCAGCCACTTCAGCTACATCCTTGCACCCGGGTGTAGACACAACTGCAACCGGATGTAGCTACATCAGTTGCATCCATGCACCCTGGTGCAGACAAGGCTGCGACCGGATGCAACCACATCAACCGCATCCCCGCACCCGGGTGCAGACACAGCTGCAACCGGATGCAGCCACATCAGTCGCATCCATGCACCCGGATGCAGACACAGCTGCAACCGGATGCAGCCACATCAACCGCATCCCATGCGCTGATGTGCTTGCGACAGAAATGCTAAATTTGTGCCTAAGGGCAGCATTTCTTAAAAAATAGACTTTTCCTTTAGTTTACCATTTGACAAGCGGAAAGCAAGCTTCGCTCAGTGCACCCAGATTTTTTAATGAGCAATTATCGTTTTCAACCACTTCTAGACCTCGTTAAATTTTGTACAGAACCAAATCTTGAAAAACATTACGATAAGCGTAGTTTCCCGTTTTTTTTAGAAGATATTTTATTTCAATAAGACACAAAATTACGTTCACTTTTCTCACCGTAATAAAATGCCGGTTAGACATTTTAAAGATATTTCGTTCTTTTCAACTTCAATGTTTTTATGTTTATAATATTTCCAGTTTATTTGTACTGTTATTGTCAGGGTCCGATCGTAAAGCGATATAGGGCTCGAGGCACGGGCACAGGTGCGCATGCTATGTGTCCGGTATTGCGATGTGTTATTGTAATAAACCGCCCAGAAATCCAAAAGGTTCGGATCGTTTACGGATAATAAGATTGAATGATCCGGGTCCAAGTTTTGCCAAAATATGGCATCCGGAAAGATTGTTTTTTGGGTTCGTAATTTCGTACACATTACAAATAATAAGGCTCTATACAATAAAAAACTTTTTTAAAACTATTTTACCAAGCAAGCTTTTATTCAAATGTGCTAAAAAGAATAAACCATGCATTGTCATCCAAACTTCACGTGTATACAAAATTTTAGCTCAATCGGTTGAAGATATCTGCTTCAAAATTGAGTTGCAAGATTTCACGCTACAAATCACTTTTTCGTAAATTATAATTAAAATATTATAACAACAATTTTTTTAAGTTTTTTGATTAATTTCATGACTCTTAATTATTTTATAGATATTTATAGGTAGATACTTGTTATAAATAAATTTAATGTGCCTATAAAAAACTATTTTTACTGTTAGAAACATAAGTTTTATTTTAAATAATTATACCTATATCAGTTTCAAGATCAATAAGTATTTTAATGCGACCTATATAAATTATAAATTAATTTTGATTAGTTGTGGTAACTGTAGAAAATTCGGTTACGAAACCGCAAACTTTAAGGCAGTCAACACATTATAAAACAAGTGCTCCTTCGCGTCTGTCTGTCTATTTGTCTGTCTGTCTGTCTGTCTGTCCGCGATAAACTCAAAGGCTACTTACTGAATGGATTTTCAGTCTATTCTATGTCTTTGTCTAATTACTGCGGGTGAAACCGCGGGGGACAGCTAGTATGTGTCTTAATTTAATGAAGTTATCTCGAAGAGCAATCAATCTATCACAAAACACATCTACGACAGTACACTAATAAAGCATCTCGTTTTACTATTGACTTTTCTACAAGCCTGTACCTATATATTTGAGCTGTAACGTAAGAACTCCACCGAGTGAAAGATATAAATGACCATATTATATCAATCCCAAAGCTGGAACGATCCGATTGCCATGTACCTATCTTTGCAATCCCCCAAACTATAGGTATGTAAAAATAGGTAGATTTTATTTCAGTCAATATATTCTAAAAAAAAAAATTGTTACGATAAAAATTTATTTTGATATTCAATCTTAATATCAATATCAAATTTTCCAATATTTTTTGTTGCTTTTTATTAGGTACTTGAAAACTGTTAAATTATAACATAGGTACCTAATCTCAAAAACTTAAGAGTTAATAATATTATAATGTGATAATTAGGAAAAACACAAAGTCCAAAGGATTGTTTTTTTCATAAATAATTATTATAGATTCAGATCATTGGTGAAATAAAAAGAAAAAAAAACACCTTGTATTTTTTTTAATAGCGTTTGATAGGGTTAATTATAAGGATCAATGCTTTTAAGATTATTTTCATAGGTATTTTAATTTGGTAATAAAAAAAAATCACATTTTAGTTCAAACTGTATTCTATAAACTGTATTTAATTTGAAATAACTGCGCTTGCAATTCGTGGCTCAAAATACCCTTATAATTTGTAAAACCTTTATGAGCTGGCAACACCGGCTGACAGAAAGCGCCATGGCGGTCCATTTTTTTTTTCTTTGTGACATTCACACGACGGCGTGAATCAGGGTGGAATTAAGAGAGTCGATATATTTGAGCCAGCTTCCGGTGCGGCTGACGCGGGTCTTGTCTATGACTTATATGAGGGAGCGAGCGCCCTGGAGGTAAATCGAGGCGTTGAAGTTTGTCAAGCAGGTACCCCATATTACTAAGTTTACTCGATATCCACTGAACATTTCTCGCAAAAGTTTTCTTGTCAAGTTTAAACTGATTCTTAATTAGAAGATATGCGTACTTAATGTCATGCGCACAGTGGTTTTTCAACTTTATTTACTACTACTTGTTTAATATCAACAATCTTTACACAAAAACTGCTGCTCATCTTTCTATAGGTACTTATTTATCGCTTTTGCTATAACCAACTCTCCTACTCGGGAAAAATCAAGTTTTCCTTATAAAAATAATATCTTATTAGAGATCAAAATATGTACGTATGTGTGTTAATGGTAGATATTAATTATACTGAGCGGAAATTGATAGCTATATTAGTTTCCGTCAGGTTACCATGTCATCCGAAGCATTCTATCTTTTAGTCAAGTAGGTACTTATTATCATTTCGAAGTGCTTGGTTGCAGAAAGATCAACTTATTACATTCATAATTAAACAAATTACTAAAATAAAACTTTACGAAAATTATTATGATCATACAATAAATAAAAATAAAATGTATGTAAGTTTATTTTTATCTATTTTACTTTTCAGTCAGAAGTTTGTGGTAAGGGTTTAGGTAACAAGTCGTTTGTCAAGCGCACATAAAATATAGCGTATTGTTCTTGGGTTGTTATTTACAGTAAGGAGGCTGTCACCGGCATGCAAATCAGTCCGTGTGTCTGTGGGAGGCTAGCTCCTGAAGAGGCTTCATTCGTCGTGCGGCCCTGGTTGTGAGCGTGAGATAAATTACCGAGTAAACACAGCCATTAGTACATGTCGGGAGCTTTGGTTAATTTTATTCATGTTATTCTTTCACGATCTGCGTTTGATAATGGGTATTACTCAGTTTTCCAAAGTCAATTAGTGCTTTACACGTAGTTAAAGTGAAACTTTTATTACGAGTTGACTAAGCTCTTCTGTTACGTATATACAATGTAGGTCACTCATAAGTGGACGCAGATAAGCAATAACATGTTAACCCACAAAATTAAGTTATCGATACAGAACGCTTTATTGAGAGTTAGAGAACGTTTTTTAATTATGTAACCTTATTACATTGCTTAATTACGTAACAAAATGTTGAATATAAAAAAAATGTTGACACAAAATGGCGCTATAATTTTAAAACACGATTTACTCAAAATTTCTCCAGTGTGGGTCACATTAAATTTTGCCCAATTGCAATGTTATAGTATAATTAAAATACCTTACTCTACGACCTCCATCCGTCAACAAAGTATGAGTGACTACAATATGAGTATAGATGGGCAATCAAATTGCTGCTGTGATCGTGCGGCATCGACTATAATTTAATCTTCTTTCTGTAAGTACATATGCATTGTATTTAATGCCAGATGTGACACGAAATAAACCCTGCTGGGTTTTTGTGTCTGACCTTGTAAAAATTTTGTACTTTTTTCTGAGTAAATAAATAAAAAAAAAATGGGCAATCAACCCAGTTCAAACCCGATAAACGCTCAGGTTTAAATCGGGTTTAAACCCAATCACCTGTTGATTGCCCATTTGATTGCCCATCTATACTCATAGAGTAGTCACTCATACTTCGTTGACGGATGGAGGTCGTATTTAAGTAAGGTATTTTAATTATACTATAACATTGCAATTGGGCAAAATTTAATGTGATAAATCGCGACAGATGCCATAGTCCAAAGATTTACTTCAAATAAGTTTTGATAGAAAAAACTTTTTTATAAAACAAGCTTTTATTCAAATGCGCTAAAATGAATAATCCATGCATTGTCATCCAAACTATATGTGTAAACAAAATTTCAGCTCAATCGATTGAAGATATCTACTTCAAAAGTGAGTTACAAGATTCCACCCGTACAAACATACATTGCAAGTTAAATAAAAGCTTTTATCTACACTAATGTTGTAACATTCTACTTATGTTTCCAATACTTGACTTATAATTACTACTGTTATAGCGCAGACAACAAAACACTCAATTTAAGCAATTTCACATGATGGTATAATATCCACATCGATATCGTAAAATCTCATTATAACATCAATAAAACGCGACCAACTTGATTGCAGGGCCAATCAGGTTGGTCGCGTTTTATTGATGCGCGCAGCTGCGCTCTCATTGGTTAGATTTTAATGGCGGCAAAATCACTGTGACAATAGACGTACGCGTGAATTTAATTTAATGCTTTTACTCTTGTTGTTTGATTAATTGCATTAGTGAAGATAAAGTAGTGTATGCAACTTCATTATATGACAGTTGCATAAACTACTATTAAAAAACGCATGAATCGCTCAGGCGAACGGTGGAAACGCTTGACCCATGGCCGCAACTTCATACCTATGGTGATAACACAGTGTTTTCTAACAACAAACAATACATATTGCAAAAGTTGCGTAAACAGAAACGTAAATTAGGAGAGCCAGAAACACTCTCGGAAGTTTTTTGAGCTCGTACAGGCAGGGGATGACTGATGATTGAGGGTCGGGAAATGGGAAAAGTTTGTGCGTTGTGTGGCTACCTTGTTATACATTATCGTGTCGAGTTTGTCGAAATGATTTAGTATTAGAATAAACAAGGCGATAATAAATCACTAATCTTGATGTACCTACATACAGGATGTCCCGTAAATCGACGTCAAGTCATAACCAGGTGATAGGCTAAGTCATAACAGCTGTTAACAGAAATGTATAAAAATCTTGCTATGCCTATTTAAAAAAAGGTCAGTCATTAAAAACTGACGAAATTTTGAAAACTTCATTGGTCAAAATTTTAAGCAGTAGTTTTCAGAAACACTATTCAGGATTACATAATAAGAAAAAAATTGAAAAAAAAGTTAAGGTTTGTAGCAACAGGAGTTAAAGAATTAGGATAAAGGATTTTTATAATTTTTATAAATTTTAAAGATTATTTTTTTACGTTTTTCTATTAAGTTATGACTTAGTCTATCACCTGGTTCTGGCTTGACGTCGATTCACGGGACATCTTGTATAGTTATGAGGTATATATTCGATTCCCGCGCGACTTTCGAAGGAGAACAACCATCGAAATTCTATACACGCGGTAGTGTGTCAAGCCATCTTCAAGTATGTAGCTGTACCTAATTGATAAATTTTGATGACAAAACAGAACTACGTTAAAAATATATTATAAAACAAATGGGACCAACTCTGTGCTTAAGATTTAAAAATCTAAACTATCGGCAGTTTCCGCTGAACCATTAATTTTTTATCGAAATGTGGTTGAGCCAAAGAAAACCGTACAGTTCCTCCCTAGAGCACCCACCTCCGCTGACTTAATAGAAAAATTCCCGGGGCACGTCCAGGATTCCTGCATGATTGGCGAGGCGCGTGTCCGGGTGTTCGCAGCCGGGGTGGGAATTCCGCTCTATTATAGCTTGGGTCCAAATAGAACCTGCTTTTTCCTGGCAAGTTTGTAAAGAAAGAAAAAAACTGTTACTTGGATTTTTGATTGGATCATCATTGATATCTTTACTACTATAAATGCAAATGTGAGTTTATTTGTTACTTTGTTACACTTTCACGCCTTAACTATACTCAACCGATTATTTTTTATCTCGCAATTCCTGCCTGAACTCCGAAATTAACGGGGGTGAAACCGCGGGGAACAGCTAGTACTTATTTACTAAATAAGTATATAACAATTTTTTTTTACATCAATGTCAAACAATAATTTAGTAATTTATATTCAGTATTTTTCCCGTCACGTTCATCCGTCAGTCATCCGTACACATAGGTAGGTAGCGAACCTGCCTGGGTCGCAGGTTCTATCGCCGCATCCAGATAAAATTTAGGTAGAGCTTATCTAAACTAAAATGACACGCCCCACTACTCAATAAGCAGTTTTAGAAGTGCGATATCATGTATAGATAATATATCTTTAATAGTGTGAGTGCGGCGACAGTATGCGGCAACTGAGGACGAATGGCAAGACCAGATTTATATGTATGTGTGGTATCGATATTTTAACGGTTGTGCGTGTGCGTATGCCCGATGGAGGGGCGCGTCATTTAAGCTTAGATAAGCTCTACCTAAATGTTATCTGGATGCAGCGATACAACCTGCGACCCAGGCAGGTTCGCTACCCACTAGAGTAATGTCAACCTTCTGCCTTCCTTTTTCAGAATCTGTTTGTTTATCCTTACAAGGGACAGGAGTTTTACAGGTTTAAAGGTGGGGGCTTAATTTTGGTTTGCTAGTGAGTTGGGTTACCCTGTTGTTGCGTATCATTTTACATTATTATGTTATGTTTAATAACTTTGTCATAATAATATAACGATTTATAAAGAATTTTTAGAAGGTAATTTCTTTTTGTTACAAATTTTTGTGAAAATTTCAAACGCGCACATGTCACATACACACACATTGTATTTTTCAGAATTGATTAAACACAATTCGATGATTTCAAGTATTAAACTAAAGCGTCAAATTATGCGCAGTTTCTATTCATCAAAGTAAATATTTAATTATTTCCAATTCAAACAAAGGATAGTCTGCAATTTAATTCAATAACAACATGCATTATTCCATTGTAGCTTCGCTATAGCCCTAGGGTAGACTGAAAACTAGTTGCGGCTAACTCTATAGGTAGATCACAAGAACAGCTGTGTTGCGCATTGTCCAAGGATTCCAGATAGATGACGCTTGGTGTGCATCCAAGTCTATAAAGACGTGCATTGCTATGCAGCCATAACGTTCGGTTGCTCTGACGTGCCATGCAATGGCAATTGGAATACCTCGCAGAATAAACAAAATGGCACCAGCTACCATAGATGTAAAGTCCGCCTTTTGTACGTAACTGTGCAATAAAGTTCTAAAAGAAATGTAACAGATTTCCTAACAATAGTATAATATTTTCCTTATTTATAGAAATAACTATTTAAACAACAATATAAATTTAGTTTATGAGTTTATTATGACAAATAAAAACAGGAAACCATGAGATTATCGAACTTTTCAACAGGAAAAACATTATATACCAAGGTACAAAGAAAAAAACTTATCGCTTCTCCTCTCGTGAAATCATAAAGCAAAAAAAAAACAAAACACGAAATTGGGAATATAGAGATGGAAATATAAGAAGCCGAGCTTTCTAGAGATGTTAGCGCAAAAAGTGGCGTCAACCGATCCCCTTTGCGATATATATGTAGTTTACGACATCACGACTTACGACGCTCATGGATGGCGGGGTTGCGGGAATCCATCGGTCGAGACTACACGTCGCCTCCACGGCAATATATAGCGGCGGAGTTGACAACGCGTTGTGTGCCCACAGATATGCCTTAAACTTTTCCCATCATACGAAAACCACCCTTTCGTATCGCGATTCGCGACAGTAGATACCTATTCGTGTTTCTTTCCTGTGGGAATAGGGTTGCCAACCTCGCTGCATTTGCTCCCGGGATATTTGCTGTCAAAATGCGAGACGCGGCAAAAAAATCGAGACCTAGCTGTAACAGTGTGGAAGTCTAGAAAAAATTACAGTGAGAGATCGGATTTTCTTGTGCCTTTTCTGTGCACAAACCTTTCTCGGTGCACCGAAGTTTCGTCGCAATTGGACGAACGGAATATAAATGCGCAATGCGCATAGGGAATAAATAAACATAATAGATACAGTGGCGTTTGTATGCATGTATGTCATAAGATGAACGATTTTCGTTAGAGTAAAATTAAACGTGCATTTACTTGTTTACTTCTATGTAAACGCACGTCATAATATAAGAAACATTTTAATTTTTAAGTCGATACAAAATAACAGAGAAAGCCGCTGAGGTTATTTGTTTTTTTTTTATTTTTTTTTTATTTTGGAGGAAAACCTTACGGCTAATGTAACAAAAATAATATATAAAATGGCAGACAACAGCCATTCGCGGAATTCACAAATAGATAAAAAATGTATAAAGAGTTTGAAGAAAAAGTAATTATGAATATGATTTTTAGTTTTAGTTATATGATTTGAGAAGCTCAGTCGACAGTATGCGTCTTAACCCTGCAATGTTAGTGTTGACGATATTAGCGTCGTCACTTATTGAGTTGAACAGATTACATGTGCGGGTAAGTACAAATTGTGCTACCTAGAACCTATGTACGCATAGTAGGTAATTGAAATCTTCGAAAGTGTTGTCGTACGATAAAAGTAAGCCAAGTGGACAATCTATAAATAATCGGTAATGCATAAAAAACCCGCCGCACTCAGAGTCGACTTTAATGATTACTTAGTTAAGTATAGATTTTTAAAACAAAACTGCCGCAATCAGACAAGTTTAATAAATTAATGTTAATTAGCATTTAACTTATTAAGTTACATCTCATTAAATGCCATTTAACATTAGTTTACTGAACGTCTCTGATTGCGGCAGTTTTGTTTTAAAAATCTATACTTAACTAAGTAATCATTAAAGTCGACTCTGAGTGCGGCCGTAAGAGACGTATCATCATGTCACGTGGTCACGTAAAATAGTCCTACCAAAAGTCCAGTTTTGCATGATCACGTGACATAACATTCCTTTACTTATTTTTCTAAAGCGTTAACGATTATAGACTGTCAACTTCGTTAAGGAAGCTGAAGCTCTAGTAGAGCTTTTCTAAATTAAGATGACGCGCCCCTCCATTGGGTATACGCCCACGCACAACCGTTAAAATATAGATACGACACATATAAATCTGGTCTGTCTATTCATCACAAGTGCGCAATACTGTCGCCGCACTCACACTATTAAACACATATTATTAATACATGATCTCGCACATCTAAAAAAAAACTAAAAATAAAAAGCTAAAAATAACAACATACCGATTTAATCCAAAAGACAAAAATACACGTAATATTATTATTGGTTTGTGCTACCACTAATCGGTTTGAATTCGGTGACAAGCCCGCTGGTGTCTGCCCACTTGGGTTGTCCTGTTCACAAAAAGCTGGTAGCGGGAGTCGACTTAGCCCATCTACCCCCTCCATATTTGGCTTGTCACCGACTTCATACCGATTAGTGGTAGCACAAACCAATAATAATATTACGTGTATTTTTGTCTTTTGGATTAAATCGGTATGTTGTTATTTTTAGCTTTTTATTTTTAGTTTTTTTAGTTTTGTGTTTTTGGAAGTCGGTTTTAATTTTTTTGTTAAAAATTTGTTTATTTCTCGCTTTTAAGTGACTTAGTTTGTAATTTCTCTAAGTTACAATAGCCTAATGTCAACTGCTCATCACCTTTTACAAAATATTGCTTTTCCCGACGCAGGGACGTTAATTGTTGAGGAGTTCTCCTGGTACATCATCATCAGTTCCACTTCACCATATAAATTGTGACGAGCATAAATTGTTTAGAAACCATATTAAAGTTAACGAATCGGAATCTGTGAAATACCTATTATTTAGCAGTTCTGATGACCATTTGTGGTCTTCATCATCAGTTCCACTTCTTCAAATTTTACTTTCCAAAAGCAAATAAACGATTTACTAAAAAACATCCAAAATCGCTATAAGTGTACCTATAATTTTTGAAGAGTTCCCTCGATTATTCCAAGATCCCAACATCAGATCTCGACTTGGTGACAATGGAATCAATTTGGGAGTATCCTCTTTCAAACAAAAAACAATTTTTGAAATCTCTCCAATCGGAATCCGTGAAATACGTATTATTGTTGAGTAGTTCCGATGACCATCTGTGGTCTTCATCATCAGTTCCACTTCTTCAAATTTTGCTTTTCAAAAGCAAATGAACGATTTACTATAAAAAATACCCAAATCGCTATAGGTGTGCCTATAATTTTTAAAGAGTTCCCTCGATTTCTCCAAGATCCCATCATCAGATCTGGACTTGGTGGCAATGGGACCTAATTGGGAGTATACCCTTTCAAACAAAAAAAGAATTTTTCAAATCGGTCCAACCGTCTTCGAGTAATCGGTGAACATACATAAAAAAAAAAAAAAAAAAAAAAAAAAAAACATACATACAATCGAACATAGAACCTCCTCCTTTTTGGAAGTCGGTTAATAATTAAGTAGTGGGGCGCGTCATTTTAGTTTAGAAAAGCTATAAAGGGACGTCCCTCTTGTCGCGGGACGGTCGGCAACCCTAGCTGCGAGCTCCCAGACTCTCGTAATCTCGTTCGGCTCCACATCCCAGCACAGTTAGTTACGCGACATCAAATGGCAAAAACTCTAACATTATGAGCACCTATTTACATGTTTATCAGTTTCAAAAGTTCAACTAAGGTTACAAACTGTGTTCATTGTACGTGCGCAGTCGTTTGTTGATGTCCATTAAAATTTTCTTTTGTTTATTAAGAGCGTTCAATTTAGTATTCATTAAAACCGTCTTTGCAGCAGTTTTAATCATTGTGGAAAATTAAATTTAAAACTTGGTCTGTGTGGAGTGGCGCGGAGCTTACAGCTTGAGCTGGTGGTCTGGGATGGCGGGAGCTTAATTAGAAGCTACGACCGAGGCAACTTGCCCGGTGCATTGTCTGGATCAATGAAATCCGATTAAAACTGATGTTGTATCTCGAAGTTCTTTTTAAAGTTTTAGAAACAGAAAATTCTTAGGTGAAACTTTTAGAAAATATCATCATCACACCGCCTCCTTAATCTGTGGTCCTAGGTTCTATTTCATAGTAAAAGGTAATGTATTGTGTTCGACGCGGTGGCCCATTTTTTCATACTTCATCACACGTCATAAACTACAGAGCTGGCGTAGTAGTGTGGAAGGTACAGGACATATTATATTATATTGAGTTTAGTTGAGTTCTTTTCTGTATATATTAACGGGTTCGATTCCCGGCTAAATATTGATTTTTTTGTCAAAACCTGAGTGAACAATTTAAGTCTCTACCAAAATTGTCCCCGCGACTTCTTGAGTAGGTATTTTTCTCTATTCCTCGTAGTTTTGGATTTGACCATTCACGTCCACTTAAAAAATCAGCCTGTACAAGATGTATTTTTTTCATATAGTTCTGCGGTTTTTAGAGCGAAGCTAAACAAAATCTCCGTTTGCCTGACCTGAGCACAATTGTTTAATTAATTTATAAAAGAGCAAATTCTGCGACGAATGTTTTTGAAAGCTTTTAAGGGCGAAAGGTTTTACGTTTCATGTTCCTCTCACGATCAGGGCGGTGAGTAAACGAGTATTAAATTGGATCCTAAATTACGTGAGTGTTATTAATTATTTTTTCGTATGGGACCTTTAAAAATATCAAATTAATATAGGTTTTCTTTGATGTAAAACTTTGTACCTAGATTCACATGTCCATACAAATGCTCTTACAAAAGTGTCGCCGATAGATAAAACGAAAAAAAATTAAATTAAAAATAAAATAAAAACCACCTGTGCAGCTTTATAAATCCCCATAAACTCTTCTAATCCCTACGGGATCGTTTTTGAACTCTGTGCTGTAAGAGTGAATGTGTAACTCCAGAGAAGAGGAGGCGAAGCCCGAGAAGAAGCGCTGCAAGGGTAAGCCACGCCGAACGTTCTCCGCATAGCTGCGCTAACGCAATAAAGCACATGGAGAGCAATCAATCAGACCGAACCGAAGAGGTATGGGTCGCCCTGGAGGGTAACCGAAACCTCTTTGGTTGCCCGAAATATCAGTGACCATAGGCACAGCGACCGACCCCGCGCGGTGTCAATATAGTGCAAACTACAGAAGAGTTTACTGACCAAATATGGTGACCGTACCGAAGACTAATCTTCGGCGGGGAACCTTTGGTCGCGAACTTTCCCGAACAAGCCCTTATTTTTCTCTCAGTGCAGGGGTTCAAGGACATTCACTAGCCTTATCGGCGGCTCTACGGTAAAACAAAGTAATTGCAACTGATTAATTTTAACAGGAGGTGCAAAAACCGATCTTCCATAGTTTAATGATTTTCTTAATTTTAATTTCTTTAAGACTAAAGCCCTTTTGATGGTTGTGAGTAGGCAGAGTAAAAGTAAATAATACATACTTATGAAAAAAAAAGTATACTTATATCAGTCGCCTGGTGGTCCCATATTACAAGCTGTCTCCAAGCAATCGAAATGAAGCAAAAAAGTGGAGTCCTTACCTTGAGCAAAAAACCAATTTTGCCGACGACTTATATATCCAATATCTATGTCCTGGTTAAATTGACACATTATATGTATAGTGTCTTTGATGTACAGTTTACTATTGCTCTTTTGGGACACGTACCAACACCTTACTATCGACCAATTTCAAGATGTAATAAAAACAACTGTACCAATAAAATTGCAATACGCAAATCTTTGGGTTTGGAATTTAAAATTGCAATACGCAACCTTGTGTTTGGAATTTGAACTCTGCGTAGAGTTCAAATTCCAAACACAAGAAGTAAGCAGAATTTACTTTTGCCAGAATACCTATGGTTTTTTGTTCAACGGTTTTAAATTAAAAAAGACGCATTTTTTAACAGCAAGTGAGGTGAACTTTTTTTAACAAGGTTAATTGCGCGCTAAGGTTAATAAGGCAAACTTGTAGTTGGTCATAGATAAGCAATAGAGTCTTAACCCACACTGGAGAAATTTGGCATAAATCGTGTTTTAAAATTATAGTGCAATTTTGTGTCAACATTTTTCTACGTTCAACATTTAAATAGTAATTAAACAATGTGATAATATAAACATATAATTAAAAACTTTCTATAACTCTCAATTAAAGCGTTCTGTATCATAAACTTAACTTTGTCGGATAACATGTTATTGCTTATCGGCGTCCAGTTAAGGTTTGATAAAGATCCTAGTAAGATCCAAGATGTAAGTTTGAGTAGGCTTCTGTTTCCTTTAAAAGTATGAAGTAGGCAATAGTGACCATACTAAGTAGGAACCTATACCTAACCTAAGTTTTTCGGTAAAAGGTTTTGGCAGTAATGCCTACTTATTGTTCGTTGAGATGATAAAATTGTCGTTAGCCAGAGAATGCTTCGGCCTCGGTTCGGCCTCAAAAACTAATCCAATTTAAGCTTTGCCAAAGTTTTGGGTCCAGTGATGTTCAGAAAGAGTATGTAGTAGCTAGTAGGTAAGTACCCATTAAGGTGCGCCATCGGCGATTCCAAATTAGGGGAGACGTAGAGGGTTGTACAATACAATTAGGGGTAGGCGAATGCTTTTGTAGAGGAAAATGTCGTGGAACATAGTTATGTCACTAGTTTTTGTTTTCTCAAGTGTTATAAGCATCATATAATAGTAAGAGGAAAACTCCATTGACTTTCTATGAATAAGGTGTATTTTAAGGGGCTCCATCTTTTAATACTAGGTACCACGATGCGCACAAAAAAATTCGTATCTTCTAAAATATTTATTTATTTATTTATTTATTTAAGCTTATTGCACAACATGGTACAAAAGGCGGACTTAATGCCACATCCAGTCAACCTTCACGGTGTTCAGAAAGTGTGCTTGGTGGTGCTTGAGAGGAACTAAATATAATTTCCTAGTTTTAATACAAAATATAATATATAAATTATACATAAAACAAAACTGAGACCCAAATGCACAGAGCATACCTACGCACAACATGCTGCACATTCCGAATATCTACTGCCTACCAAGGAGATGCCGATATACCCTAGTTCTGAAAACATTCTTACTCGTAGATTGACGAATGTCAGTGGGCAGAGAGTTCCAAAGCTGGATAGCCTGAAGAGTGAAAGAATCAGATACAAACCCAGTCCGGTGAGAAGGAATTGATATTCAATTTATTATTTCTTTATTTATTTATATGTGGTATGAAATGAATAATTATGTTAATTTGAAGGTTTTTTTTGATGATCCGTATACTTCCGCAACATTGAAACTTCATATCCCAAAGCAGTATCCAAAGGTGGCCTTTTTTGCCAGATTTGGTATCTACTTTTTGCTGGCAAAAATGCTTTGTTTTATCGCACTCGGTTTCCTATAGTGTAAAATTTTTCGTGACATTGACGTCAGCGTACTTGCAGACTCTCTCTTGCCAGGGCAAGAGCTAGTCACATTGAATATTCTATATTGAATGTAGATCAATAATTGTGAGGTATTATATACGGGAAATAATATAGGTGGTTATTAATAAAATTTATTTATACTAATGGCAGGCAGTAGCTGTGTCACTTATCTGCCAATTCGACACAGATAAAACGTTCGCTTGACACGAGCTTGACACAGTATAAATGATTAGCTACGAGTGCTACGACGTAGACCTATATCTGTACCATAAAGTGTTTCATTATACAACGTTCCTTCCTTCTGTGACACTGATAAATTACCCCACGAGATGTCAAGGGAAATTATTCGAAACACTCTGGACGTCTCTGGACTTAGTATTGGAAGACAGGTGCTTCATACGAGACAAATTAACACTAATTAAAGAGAACTAGAAATTTAAGTGTACATAGATAGTGGCAGGTAATGAATACGTCTTTGGTGTCGGAAGAGAATATGGATTGATGACAATAGCGTTCGCTTACGATAAATATTTTGGAACTTAACTGTAAAAAATGCTTTTTTTTTGTTTGCAATTGGCGCATAGTAACCATAGCGTATTACCACAGAGTAAGGACAAAGCTGTCTAGACAGGGCAATTTTGAGGTAAGCGGGTCGGCGGGAGGGAGGGACCTGCGTAAACTCAATATTTTATCATTAGATATTGTTTACTTGTGACAACCCTACAGTCTTGATCGGTATTTATTACAAGATGGTGCCGACTTACTTTATCTACTCGATTTACTATTTTCGTATGGACTACGACTACACGCCACGAAAATATTTTTCCCTCAGTGTCTACAAAAGATTCACTTCAAAAAATTTATATAGACAACATGCCTAATTGCATAAAGAATATTAATTCGTAATTTTTTGCTATTTAGTGATGTCTTTTCGACCTTTCTGTATCCTTGACAATGTGTAGATATACAAAATTTCATAAAGATCGAGTCACCGACAGAGAGTTACACAAACATAACTGTTTGATAGTTATACTTGAATATGTCCCTTGTTTAGAATTTGATAAATTTTGCATACCTACTTACTCGAATAGATTTAGCCGAAATGTAAGGTATACAATATAGAAGCCCCCGTTAAAGTCTGTTTCAATTTCCGGTCGTATGCACACCCGGTAGCAAGTAGCTTCGTAACAGCTTGTTCCCCTGTTCCCTCGAGCGTGCAGCTCACCTCGTCGCGGCTCGTACAGTCAGCATCAATAATAATAGGTAAACACTCTTGTCAGTGGTTGTACTTTATTACTATTGCAATAAGATTGAACGACTGTCAAAAGTGGCCACTTATTTCCGATGCGGACTGTACCTTGCCTTACCTTACGTTCTCGATTTGCCCGCGGCGCGCTATCAACCTGTTTGCAAAAGCCTGCATACCTTAAACTTATATAAAGGTAACTTACATTAGTTTAAAAAATGAATCTGACAAAACTTCCTACCGCTGGCTAAAGAATCTTTTGTTAGATAACGAATTATATTGTTTAAAAGATTATTTGAATAAATTCAATTGAATTAATTGAAAATTTCTGTTTTTACTTCTTTGACATTTGTGTATTTTTTAATTTTAATGTCATTTTTATTATTTTTATTATTACATGACATGACATTGATAAAATGTAATAAATCTATTCTACATTCTATTTATTCATTATACTTGCTAAACAAATAAAGTGGGTAAATTCAATAAATATTGTGTCAGCAATTAAAATATGTTTTGATAATTAACAAATAAAAAATGAGCTGCAACACTTGTTTTGCAATGAAACCCTAATGATTATATTTTTCTGACCATAAGTAACGTAGAGCTTGTCTAAACTAAAATGACACGCCCAATATTCAATAAGCAGTTTTAGATGTGCGAGATCATGTATTGATAATATCTCTTTAATAGTGTGAGGACGAATGGCAAGACCAGTTTATATGTGTCGTATCGATGTTTTAACGGTTGTGCGTGTGCGTATGCCCGATGGAGGGGCGCGTCATTTTAGCTTAGATAAACTCTACCAAGTTACTTTACCATATTTACTGATAGAATACAATTCTTTGCTGAACAAAGGCCAATAATTCGACAGACAATTTTTATTATGCTACTGCTCCACCTGCGTGTTGACGCGTAAATTAGTGCGCTAATTTAGGCATTACGTATATGTATTCCGGTTCTGTGTAATGCCACTAAACTATCCCCTAGCCAAAAGGTTGACTGGTAGAGAATGCCTTAGGCATTAAGTCCGCCTTTTGTACATAAATGTGCAATAAAGTTCTTTAAATAAATAAATAAATTACGTAGATGTGGCCAACATTACCATTAACATCAACGTTAACGCTAACGCAGGTGGAGTAGTAGCATTACGAACTGGACCAATTGTGAATTGGTCCTTTTGAAAATTGGATCAATTGCGAATTGGTCCTTTTGAGAATTGGACGTGATGCGCCTAAACGGTTTAAATGATAGCCAAATTAGGTACCTACCTATATTATTATTGGAAGTTTTTTGCAGAGTTCGTTTATTTTATCGCTACCGGTCTGCTGGCTTGTCCCAAACTAGACAACTTGTATTATGATTTATGAGTAGGTGTACAAGTGATATAATTTTGTGGACACATAACTATGATACGTAATAGAATAGTAATACGACGACCCGATTGGCGCAGTAGGTCACCAGGCCTACCCGCTAATCAAGAGATTCCGGGTTCGATTCCCGGTGGGGGTGGACTTTGTGTGATGAACACTGTGAACACAGGGTTCCATTTTCCAGTCTTGACGTGTATGTATATATACATCTACATTATAATATATTATGTAATTCTATGTAGTATATACCACGTTAGCTTGGTTTCCACGACACAAGCTTACAGCTTAGTGTGGGATCAAGTAGATCTGTGTGTTGTGAAGTGGATTATTATTATTATACTGAAGATAAAATAGAAATATTCATCCCTGCGACCGTGTTACGACACTAATAATAAAAATGCGAGGTACCTAACTCTGTCTGTCTGTTGCCCTTACACGCTTTCACTACTCAACCGAGTTATGTATAAATAACAGATGTTTATAAAACGTGTTCGAAACTTATCGTCAAGGGTAGGTTTGCGTATAAATGTGGGGACGGATAATCTTGGCGGGTCAATAAATTTACGTTACTTTAATACGGTCGGTTGGACGAAAAGTTGGAAGCACATTGTCGATTGGGTCGCCCACGTTGGCTTTCTGGTACGTTTGTACTTTGTACCGACGACGTACACTGGACCGCAACAGGACTAGAATAGTAATAAAAACGTAAGTGGCCGATGGAACTCAGGAACGATTATCCCTGGTATGCATGTAAACTAGCTGCCCCCGCGGTTTCACCCGCGGTAATTTCTTAGTTCCAGACAGTCTCGCTGTCTGTCCATAGGGACAGACAGCGAGAAGCGACTTTGTTTTATACTGTGTAGTGATGGTTAACATTCAAACAAAATTAAACGAAGATAAACGTTTTTTTTATCAAATTACTTTTTATTTATTTACTTATAGAAAGGATTATTCGAAACGAACCCCTAAAAAGGGGGGGGGTAGTAAAACATTACTTAATCGTAGCAAAGTTTATTCAATACGCACTTGCATACAATAATGATGTTGAACAATGCCTGATTTCCAAAGGGATCTATGTATAAAGTGATCGATTCAACAACAGTCCTTTACGGATACGGTGTTCTGCGCCTCCGCGCTCAATTTAAATATGTAGTGACTATTAAACGTGACAAGGGTTTCCAACTTTTTTTGACAAAAAAAAACGCATAAAATGGTTTGAATAGGCAAAACTAAAGTATTTAAAAAACATAAAGTATTTTCAAATTTTATGTTTTTATTGCCTTAAAACGCGCACAATTTTCGTAGGTACGCGATAGTGACATCAGAGAGGCTATTATGTAACTTTTGTTTCTATCATTTTTCGGTTGCAATCAAAAATATGGCGATTTTGCGATTACAATATGCACGGTATGACACCTACAATATCTAGTAATCGACCAAAATAAATATACCTCAAAAGTTGAAGCTGTCTAAACATGATTAATTAATCACAAAATCACTATTTTTCTGATTGAAACTAAAACATGATAGCAACAAAAGGTACATAATTGCCCTGCTGTACAAATGTCACAATGTCGACTGTCCTGTTACATTCACATCACATCTGACATCCAACATTTTGTTCCGTAAATAAAAATTATTGAAAAAAAGAAGAGGAAGAAATCGGTTCCTTCATCCGTTTTAACTTATATGTACTGGTACTTAATAGTTAAGTACGTTAAGTACCCATAATGAGTGTTTTGTTTTACGCATCACAGTAAATGTTGAAAATAAAGTATTTTCACATACTTTATTTGTGTGCAAAAGTATAAAGTATGTATAATAACCAAAAATAAAGTAGGATACGTTATTACAAAATACGGTTGGCAACCCTAACCGTGACTGAAGTTCTGTAGCTGTCTGTACCTACGTTCTTCGTACGTGACCTGAACTCGGTCTCGAGAGGCTGTCCTCTTCAGCGGCACAGCCTCCATGTTGCCAGCCGGGTTTTATGACCTCTTAATTCTTCTTGACAGTGGAAAAGTTAAGACAGCTTAAAGCACAAGTCCCGCTGCAAGATGTTTCTTTGGGTTGATGTTTCTTTTTGCTTAGATAGTTTATGAACCTATATTTTTGTACTTTTTAACAGACTTCAAAAAACCGAAGTTATCAATTCGGCTGTTTATAATTTTTTTTTTAAGTATAACTCCGTCATATTCGTACCTATATAGACGGATTTGCAAAATTCTTTTTTTGTTCGAAAGGGGTTTATACCGAAAGGGGTTTATACCGAAATGGTCCCTCTATATCTGATCTAAGTATTTTATGTCTGATCTATAGTATAGATCTGATGATGAGTTTGGTAGAAAGAGGCTGTTGATTAGTAGAGTTTAGAATTACTAAGTGGACTTGAATATAATTTTGTATTGCTGGCTAGCTTATGTCCAGGGCCATTATAATTAAGATACTTTTCGTCTTCGACATGTTGGCGCAATCATCATCATGCCTCTCTGCTATCTAGACGTTCCGGGTTCGATTCCCAGTTTACCGGTCCGGGCGTGTTTATATGTCTTCGGTAGGTACTTTAATAGTAGGTATAATATGTACGTAGTACTATTTAAGGATGTCATGGATATGATATTTCAGATCTGGATTACGGAAAATTATACCGGTTTCGGATACGGTTATGGATATGTGATTATTTCGGATTATCCGTTTATATTAGTTTCGGTTACGGATATTAGATTGAAGTAAAATATAAACACAAATAGTTAAGTAATAATTTGGTTCTATTTATAGGTTTTATCTTCTAGGTATTTAAATAAATGTCAACAACAGATAAAGATTGTAATTTATTGTAATGGAAAAGAACATTTCAGTTTTATAATGACCATAACTAAAACGAATGGTAAGTAACATCTGGCGGTTGGATCGTCTAAAATTGTTATCAAGAAGTTTTCAAGGCTAAAATTAATTATTCTAAATTAGCCCACGACCCTGATGCCGACGTCATCTGCAATGATACCTATTTGTTAAGTTAATACCTGCCTATTAATTAATTAAATCTGTAAAACCGAGCAAAAAAGGGGTCGGAATTTTTTATTTCCGCTGGATTTTGTAACGAAATCCCTTACCATAAAAATGATTGTACACGTTGGTGTAGCGGTAGGTGAACCCGACTGCTACGCTAGTCGTGGGTTCGGTCCTCGCATCAGGATATGAATTTATGTAATTTAATTAAATTTATGTTTATGTATGTTTCAGCCGCGGTGATTTCGGAGTTCCCGCGGGAATTCCGGGATAAAAAGTACCCTAGGTCCTTTTCTGTACCCCTGACAACGTGCATCCCAAATTTCATCCGAATCCGTTCAGCCGTTTTTGTGTGATTGAGTAACAAACATCCAAACATCCAAACATTCAAACATCCACACTTTCACATTTATAATATTAGTAGGATTATTATAAATGGATATTACTGACAGATTAGATAGAATTTTTAATTTTCATACTCCCGCAACATGCGTATTACGTGTTTGTAAGTACACACCAACTGTGAGTAAAGTAGGGAGTGGAAAACCTGTGAATTGGTGTACCGACGAGCCTCATCCAAATGTGTTTCGGTATACGCTAACGAAGCTATTTCGGCTGTAATACGACTCATTTGCGTTCCAAACCAAGCTCCGAAAGAGGGTGTAAATCCTTCGGAACAGTTTTAAAAGGGTGCGCGCCTCCCTTAACCACCCCTCGTACAATTTCTAAGTAACTGTAACTAAATTTTAAGTGCCGATTTATGTAACAGGTAAGTACGTACCTAAAATGGAGTAGAAGCTGTAGTGCCTGTCGCTTTAAGCATGTTGATTTTGTTAGGTTATATTTAACCTTTATCAAAATTTAACGATTTTGAAAAAAAAAAAAACAAAACTGTCGGTGAAATGTTAAGGTACTCATGGCATTGGTCCATTTTGACAAACCGTGTATCATTGGTTCCTGCTACTATCGCACTATCGACAGAACGGAGATCTGTCTGCAAGTCTGTCTGCGATGGGATCCAACTCGTCCTAGTGTTAGTGCCTCGGTAACACTATAAGCTCCTCAGAGAACTGTAGAACGCTTCGTTAGAGTTTGTTCGTTTGTTTGTCTTCCACGCCTTAACCACTCAACCGATCATCATGAAATTGAGAGTACACGTTGTCATGGGCACAGAAAAGGACATAGGGTACTTTTCAAAATAAAAGCGGGTGAAACTCCTTAGGTTTTTCATACTAGGCACACGTCAGGGGTACAAAATAGGATTTAGGGGAGATACCTACTTTAATAATGAAATTCCCACGGGATCTCCGAAATTACCCGAGTGTAACCGCAGGGAATTATTATAGATTACAATAGGTGGGATTATAAAAAGTGGGCGCGTGTAACCTTTATATACAATTAAAGAAATACTGTACTCATATTTTGATGTTGTGATAGATTTGAAGTTACCGCCTTTACAATGACCGGAAACTGATAGCTGTTTCCGTCACATTCATTATAATAGCGGCAAAAAAGTTTTATTTCAATAAACAAAAAGTCTTATGAATGAATGGTTACTTTATTTACTTATAGGCATAGAATTGATATAATAATAATAATCCACATCACAACACACAGATCTACTTGATTCCACACTAAGCTATTATTAGCTTGTGTCGTGGAAACCAAGCAAACGTGGTATATGTATACTACATAGAATTATATTATATTATACTATGGATATATAAACACACCCAGACTGGAAAATGGAACCCTGTGTCCATCACACAAAGTCCACCCCCGCCGGGAATCGAACCCGGAACCCCTTGATCAGCGGGCAGGAATGGTGACCTCTATGCCAATCGGGTCGTCAAAGAACTTCATTCAGCGAGACGTAGAATTACGACTTTTCAAGTGTGGTGAAATCAGCTTACTACGTCACCCGGTGCGAACATTGACAACGATTGTTATTGTGTTGAAATTTCAAACGTAATTTTGATGAAACTTTATACCGTCTATATGTGAAATATCTCTATGCTTCCAAGAATCGAATCCGCGATCTTAATTTCAAATTAATTAAATTCCAAACAAACACCTAATTGCCAGCTAGTTCCAAGAAGTGAGCACAGAATACCTCGTGTGATGGTATTGCTCCTCTGCTGAGTCAATAAATGTTATGTACCACTGAACTAATTGAACTTTGAGGAGGGGCAACCCCTGTTATCTGAAGTATTTCGCTGGTTCCGTTTTTCAGTCTGGCTGTAAATGCGAAAGTGAGTTGTTTTGTTTGTGACGCTTTCACGCCGTAACGGCTCGACCGATCATCATAACATTTTGCATACACGTTGTCGAGGGGCTCCTTTTTATCCTGGAATTATTGCGGGAACTCTGAAATCAGCGCTGGTGAAACTACATTAAATTTTGCATATTACACGTTGTCAGGGTACAGCGAAATAGGGTAAGTACTCTTATTCTGGAATTCCCGTAGAATCTCCGAATTTGACGCGCGTGAAACCGCGGGAAGTTGAAGTAGTAATTTATAATAATAATTTTTTTACTATTTTATTTTACAGTTAACACAGACAAAAAAGTGACAATAGGTAGGTATTTACCTACCAATAACGACAGGACGAGCTAAATTACTTTGGCATGGAGGCAAATTAGAACAAAATTAAACGTACATTTCTCGATTATAAATCATCGCAAAGTAGGTACGTATAAAATCGATAGCTTCTATAAGAGGATGAGATTCGAGAGATTCAAATTACGTCTCGAATGTTTATATAACTGTTACTCTGAGGAGGGAGAAGCGGAGTAGGTATAACGACATCCAAACGAGGAGTCAAAAGTTAATCAAAGTGGAAATACGTTTACTTCAACTGTTTATCTAATCACGATCAATTTTGAACGGCGTATAGAGTTTTGTGAATGGATTATTTTGTTGTACACTGAATCTTTAATGGAAAGGGTGTAATGAAGTATCATTACACAGTCGCCTCATTAATACAAGACAGATTGGGCATATTGAGTGGTTCCCAAGACCAAATTTGATGGATCCTATATACTCTACTTACGGCCGCACTCAGAGTTGACTTTAATGATTACTTAGTTAAGTATAGATTTTTAAAACAAAATTTCCGCAATCAGACTAGTTTGATAAATTAATGTTAATTGGCATTTAACTAACTAACGGCCGCACTCAGAGTCGACTTTAATGATTACTTAGTTAAGTATAGATTTTTAAAACAAAACTGCCGCAATCAGAGACGTTCAGTAAATTAATGTTAATTGGCATTTAATGAGATGTAACTCAATTAGTTAAATACCAATTAACATTAATTTATTAAACTTGTCTGATTGCGGAAGTTTTGTTTCAAAAATCTATACTTAACTAAGTAATCATTAAAGTTGACTCTGAGTGCGGCGGTAAGACAGATTGGGTATATTGAGTGGTTCCCATGACCAAATTTGATGGATCCTATATACTATATATATTGTTTTCCTAACATGCTGTAGAGTTAGCTTTCGAGTTTCGATAAATAAAAAAAAAAAATATACTCTATTAATACTAGATAAATTATTATCTACTATCTTTAAACGAGCAATTCTTGTATATAAATATATATAATATGTATATAATCTGAATCTCGGAAACGGCTCCAACGATTTTCATGAAAAGAATGCAGGGGGTTTCGGGGGCGATTAATCGATCTAGCTAGGTTGCATTTTTAGAAAACGTCATTTTATTCGTGTTTTCAGGCGCCAATGAGTGTTTGGTACTGATTTTCTACTTAGCAACAGATGGCGCTACGAGCTAAGCTCGGTCGCCCAGATATTTATTATTAAGTATTAATTGATAATGAATATTTACTTATTTCCTAGCTCAGCTAGATATTTTCCCTGAAAAATAAGCAAGTTTTACAAAAGCAATCCTAAAGTAGAAAAACTTCGAAAGAATCCAACTTTAAACTTTGATAGTAATACCCGAAGTCAGAACTTTCACAAGCTTTTCATTTTCAAAGCACTTTTAGTTGAAGGATGTAACGACGTACGATCTTCAAGGCAACATCTGAGAAGAAATTCTGAAAATGAAATTCTTTCACAAAGAATCATGATTAAATAAATAGAAGAGAAAAAAAAAAACAAAGAAGAAAAGAAATGGCTCATTGTCAGAGAAAAGTAACAAACGTTAAAAAAAACAAGAAAGAAGATTGACACGAAATAATTTGAGTTTAAGATTGGAATGTCAAAGGGTTAAACATGGGTTAAACTTAAGTGTGGGTGGGTACTGAGTGATATCCTGTTCTTTTTTTTTCAGATACTCGTAGGTACCTATAGAAAATCACTGGCAACATTGCCATATCGGCATTTATGAAAATAAATGTTAGAGAGACAATTTTTTTTTAAATAATATTTATTTTAACTCCTAATCTAGCAAGTACCTACATGTAATAGGTTGACAAAGTTTTATAGCAATCAGATGAGCGGTTCGGCACTCTATAAAATACAAATAAACATAGATTTTTAAAGTACACTTCCCGTCTCCGTTAGCATTTCGGGATACAAAGCATGTGTAAACACTCTTGAGTAAAGATGCAATGACCTGTCAAAGTTTCATGACAGTCTATCAACTACATATTTTTCGAGTTGTGTCACCATATACGGATGATATATTTTCACAATAAGAATACAAATACAAATGATATCTATACATAAATTATTGTACCTACAAATGGATTACGTCGTTACAAAAGCTAACATTACGGAGAGTACCTGTTCCCCTGTACCCTAAACCATCGTTAGTAAACTTATGAATATGGAGCAGTGAAACGAACTCAGGACTCTTGATTTAAAATGCGGCATGAAGACCACGAGCACTGATCCGGTCGCGACGCCACACAAAATAATTTTATTACCTACGTTAAAATTATTCTCTTGAGCTTTTATTGCCATTAATGCTATAGAATATAATCTTATTACGATACAAATTAATTAGAAACCACTTAGTAATATTTGAAACTACAAATTGCCAACGAGTTTTAGATTTTCTTCAACATTATGATGTACAAGGTGAAATAGTAAACAATGTAATCCATACTACCTATATGACAAGTTTCATTAAAAATATCTATTCAAGAGTTTTGCACGACGCGATGAGTGGTAGGCACAAAAACTGTATATACAGTTATTTGACTTTGACTTTGAAATTTTCCAGTTTTTTTGAGTGAATAACCAGCTAGCCGATTGACTAATGTTTAGTGATGGACTGTTGAAGATTATGAACATCCTGTTATATTCCTAGCCGAGGATGTGAACAGCAGGGCAGTTATGAACCTAACTTTTGTTGCTATCATATTTCAATTTCAATCAGAAAAAAAAAAAGATTTTGTGATTCATTAATCATGTTTAGACAGCTTCAACTTTTGAAATATGTTTATTTTGTAGGTGTCAAAACGTAAATATTATAAATCGCAAAATTGCTATAATTTTGATTGCAACCGAAAAATGATAGAAACAAAAGTTACATAATAGCCCCTCTTTGGCTGTCAAGTGATGCTGCCTGAACACACCGTTAAATGCTTGGTAACAAGTTTTAACTTACGGGTTTTAATTTATTATTGTTTCTCGCGATGTTTTCCTTTACCGACAGCTCGAGCTCCTTCGTTGCGATTTGAACCCACACCCAACAACGTATAAACGTGACAAAAATAAAAAATAAAATTTACAAAATACTCAACGATACCTGTTACAGTTTTTGCCCTCAAATACTTAACCATTCTTACGCCAGTGGTCTCGAAATTAATTGAACACATTAGTGTAATGGCCGACAGCCAGGCTCCCAGGATATATCGCAGGCTCGCTCCTGAGTCCCCAGTGAGGGCACGTTATGTATTGCCGAGTCTGTGATTTGTGCAAGCTATCAATTGAGGAAATCTACCACGGTAGGAAGCTAGCTGCACTAGGGAGGGTTCCAACCACAGAGCAAATAAATTAAATAGAGAGGACATGTAGGCGGGGCAGGCGTGCCATCTGTTGCAATGGAAGTTAGAGCAAAAGCTTTAACTTGACCAAAACTTATTTTGCTGCCATCGCAAGTATATTTCCCACAATATTCCCAAAACTGTGATTAAGTAAAAACATAACCATGGCGTTTAATACATTTCTTTACATTAATGAATGTTTTAGTGCATGACTCAGACCAAGTAAAAACTAAAGACGGAACGTCTCGAACAACGAAGTGAAGCCGGTTGCGTATGCATGTGGGGATTAGGAAAGTGTATGGATTTGCAAAGTTTACTTAGGATTTATGGTGTCTTTTTCTTGTAAGTGTGTGCGTGTTTCTGTGTACGTGCACGGCGATGGTGTCTTTTTCCTGGCCTCACTTATTTGTTTTTACGCGTTACGTCTTTAGTTTTTATTTGGTCTGAGGTGCATGATTCATAGTTTTGTGTGCTAAAATCACCCGGCGACGCTAATTTTCATCTGTTTTCATACTAAACTAAGTTGATGTCTCTTCTATCTGTTATTTTCTGTTCTGTGGTTCCGAAGACCTTTTCTTAGTGCTTGCCCATATCCATAAAGTTGTGTTTTGTACAAAATTTCCAGTTTCTATATTCTCAAGCCTGTGTCGTGGAAACCAAGAAAACGTGGTATATAGTGCCTATAATTACATAATATAATATATTACACTATAGATATATAAATTCACTCAGACTGGAAAGTGGAACTATGTGTTCATCATACAAAGTCCACCCCCACCGGGAATCAAACCCGGAACCTCTTGATTAGCGGGTAGTACTGCGCCAATCGATATTATCGGGTCGTCTCATCGAATAACGCTTGGACATTGTCACATGGCGTCCGCATCAGGGTCCCGAACTAAGCAGAGTTTGTACTATGGTAATAAGTATTATTATAGACAAGCTGTGCCCCGCGGTTTCACCCGGGGTAATTTCGAAGTTCCCGCGAGAATTCCGGGATAAAAAGTACCTTATGTCCTTCTCTGTACCCCTGACAACGTGCATGCCAAATTTCATCCAAATCCATTCAGCCGTTTTTGCATGATTGAGTAACAAACATCCAAACATCCAAACATTTATAATATCAGTAGGATTACCAATTTACCATAAACAATTCAATTTTAAACTTGTGTCAATTCTGACATATGATGATATCCTTTAATGCATCAAGTGCAGGAATCGACTTTGCAATATATTATGTAAATACATAATACCGTTATATAGCACCGTTAGTTTATAAAATAACGGTAATATTGTGAAATTATGTGGCCAGAAAATGCGTGGTGGTGGGTGCCCGCACATGATAAATCGGTACCGTCGGTACCATTTGACTGTGTTGTGGTCACACCTAACCCAACCTAGTATGTCGGGGTGCACATAAATACCTCTTTAATGTCAATCGTTTACAATCTAACGGTTTTTACAATTTTACGGTGACATAATATAATTGCACTAGTTTCTCTCAACTAGAGTAGCTATAGCTTCACTGAGCATACTAATATGTTCGTGTTACAAAGCTTCATCAAACTGTACAAAAGCTCGCTGTCGACAGTCGGCAATACACTTTTTCATCGCTTTTATCCAGATATTCACACTCGGATGGCGTAAAAAACGGGTCGGCTCTCGTTAGAGAGCATTTGCAGAGTTGCAATTTAAATTTTCCAATAGCGTTTTAAAATATAGGCGCAGAACGTTTGCGGTCTGGGTCGTTTTATTGGTTTGCTACATGATTTTGCAGCCTTATTTGTTAGAAATTGTCACTGTGAAACGGAATGGTCTAAATTAAACTGATCGCTTCTGGATGGTATTTTGAATTGAAATTTATTGTTGACTAGCTTTGCCCCGCGGTTTCACCCGCGGTATTTTTGGAGTTCCCGCGGGAATTCCGGGATAAATGTACCCTATGTCCTTCTCTGTACGCCTGACAACGTGCGTGCTAAATTTAATTCAAATCCGTTCAGCCGTTTTTGCGTGATTGAGTAACAAACATCCAAACATCCAAACATCCAAATATCCAAACATCCACACTTTCACATTTATAATATTAGTAGGATGACCAGCATTTTTTTTTTATATTTCGAGTTCCAGATGGAATTTCGAAAAAATCAAAACATGAGTATCTAAGTTAGACCCTTAGCAATACAACAAAAAAAACCGCATTCAATTTGGTGCAGCAGTTTTTACGTAGCACGAATACAAACATACAGACAAACAAACAGACAGACAAAAATTCTAAAAACGGTATTTTTGGCTTCTATATCACTCACCTAAATTTATTTTTTCTTATTTATCTCCCATGTACAGACATCGACCTGTTACAATTTTATTATATGTATTGATATACATAGATGAATTTAAAAAGTCTTGAAATAGTAATGGCAAGTTGAAATTGTTGATTTTTTTTTATTAAAATATATTTTTGAGTTCGGATTGTGTGGTGGTTACATAAAATTTGATAAAAAATATCGGATCACTTCGAAATTGGATTTCAGTTGAGCTTGGAAATTGAATGAATCGATTTAGGGTCATTGGTGATTCCGTTTCGATCGTCTCTACTGCTACTGCGACAAAAATAAGGCATCCATTTATCAACCATCCTATTATTCTCGATGCTAATTTTTTAAATTCGTATTAAACATAATGTACGAGAATAGAAAGTACAGTCGTTTATTTATAAGGTTAACAAAGGATTTTCATCCTGGACTTCTCGATGGGTTTGAAATAATCGTTCCCAAAATTCACCAAAACCGGTTTCCCATTTTAGGCTTTTAAATATAAAATACTAGCTGTGCCCCGCGGTTTCACCCGCGGTAATTTCGGAGTTCCCGCGGGAATTTCGGGATAAAAAGTACTCTATGTTCTTCTCTGTACACCTGATAACGTGCACGCTAAATTTCATCTAAATCCGTTCAGCGGTTTTTTCGTGATTGAGTAACAAACATCCAAACATCCATACTTTTACATTTATAATATTAGTAGGATTAGTAGGCTAGTAGGATTACGGTTATTTGCTACTATATGAAATAAAATAAAATAAAATTTGTCCTAAGTATAATTCGATACATATATCACTTATAAATAATGTATTTGGTCCTCATCTTAAAAGTCCTTGTAACAAAAGGTTTCATTTAGACATGGCTTTCTTATAAACCTTTCTTTTCTCAACCATCTCTATCTATTCCACTCCTCTCTATTGATTTGATCTCCTACATACATAAATAATCAACTTTCCGTATTTGCTAAACTACACAACTATTTATGTATATATGTACAAACAACAAAAACAATCAACATACATCTATATATCTTAAGCTGACTGCAGCTTTTTTTTTTGTAAATCCTGGTAACTTGCAATCTGCCCTGAGACAATAATATAATTGGCTGACTTCGTTATTGTGTGTTTGTGGTTGAAGTAATGCTTCAGTGAAATTCTGTCAGCGAATCTCTCCGCAAGGTTTGGTATTGCTTGTCTCTTCAATCTCGTAAACTGGAGGCTGCCTGTTCCCCGTAGAACTGCTGCTAGTTCATTCCTGTGTCCGTCAAGTCTTTTCTGGTAACTCAAGCTGAAGTTTTCAATCTCCTGGTTCACATTATTTTTGTATGTTGAGATCTAGGTTTACATATTTGTTCTTATAATATATGGTGGTAATCTTGAACATTGTGCGCATAGTTTTACTTTGGAATACTTTGGAATCACTCTAGGATTTCTATGTTACTGTGACTAGCAGTATATGTACCCCACAACTAGATAGCGTAGGTCCAGATTGGTTATAATATAGATTTGTACATTGCCATTTTACTGCACAAATCAAATCAAAATGTATTCATTACTCAGGTTTGCTTGTTACAATCACTTAGGTATAATCGTCAGCAGGTTCTTGGAACTGTAAATGACTGTCCGTTCGAAAAGCGTCTTCTGCTAAAGAGAACTGACAAGAAGTTTAGCAGGGTGGTCTTTTTTGTACGCTTAACACAAATAAATTTTGCCCGAGCGCTTGTTTCGGTTAACAAAGGCTACGGATTGTATTATTTAACTACAAGGAACCGTGTCCGGGTAATGCACCGCCATTTCTACATCGCCGTCACAATATTTTAACCGGGTAATATATTTAACAGGAAATTTTCCACTGTGAAATTTATTGAGGTAATTTATGTGAACAAGAAATTTTCGCGAGTCATTATCTAGAACGAAGTTGAGATGTTTTAAGGGGAAAGGATTTTATTTTTGTAAGAATTCATACATTTTGTGGTTAAATTTTGAATACGAAATAAGATTTCGTAATAACTAGGTAAGTACCTACTTTTGCTACTGAATTTTTTCCCTCTCGTATATCTTGTTCAAAAACAAGGAGAAATATGTTAATTTTATTAGAGACATCATTCCAGAGAATGGCAGCACATTTCACTCTACTTTATATTATTGTCCTGCCATTTTTTACGAGTTAATCTTAGAAGTACAGGGTAACCACCTGCCACTGCTTGGTTTGAACCTTGCGGCAGTCTATTTTCTTTACATATGCTGGGCCACAATAACCTTCAATAAGTAACCTTAAATAAATAAATAAAAATAAAATAAAAATATTAAAATCCGGGGCTAGGTTACCGATTATTTTATTTTCTGTGCTTTAAGATTTTAATATTTACCTGAAATGACATTTATTCTCTGGTTTTTGGTTACTATTTTTCATATATAACTGCAATAATTGCCTATTGTTATATGTATGATTGACTAGGCTTTTTGTGTTTCAATACTTGGTTATCATTTTTTTTATTTGCGTCGGTAATTTTATGATACTTTTAAGAAATATTGTGGTAGATATACTATCAAGAGTAGACTAGTTGACTTAGTTTAAAAATTAAAACCGACTTCCAAAAACACAAAACTGAAAAGCTAAAAATAAAATGCTAAAATTAACAAAATACCGATTTAATCCAAAAGACAAAAACACACGTAATATTATTATTGGTTTGTGCTACCACTGATCGGTTTGAATTCGGTGACAAGTCCGCTGGTGTCTGCCCACTTGGGTTGTCCTGCTCACGAAGAGCTGGTGGCGGGAGTCGACTTAGCCCATCTACCCCCTCCATATTTGGCTTGTCACCGACTTCATACCGATCAATGGTAGCACAAACCAATAATAATATTACGTGTGTTTTTGTCTTTTGGATTAAATCGGTATTTTGTTAATTTTAGCATTTTATTTTTAGCTTTTCAGTTTTGTGTTTTTGGAAGTCGGTTTTAATTTTTTTGTTAAAAATTTTTGTTTATTTTTCGCTTTTAAGTGACTTAGTTGGTAATTTCTCTAAGTTACAATAGCCTTATGTCAACTGCTCATCACCTTTTACAAAATATTACTTTTCCCGACGCAGGGACGTTAATTGTTGAGGAGTTCTCCTAGTGCTTCACCATCAGTTCCACTTCACCATATACATTGTGACGGGCATAAATTGTTTAGAAACCATATTAAAGTTAACGATTCAGAACCCGTGAAATACCTATTATTGAGTAGTTCCGATGACCATCTGTGGTCTTCATCATCAGTTCCACTTCTTCAAATTTTGCTTTCCGAAAGCAAATAAACGATTTACTGTAAAAAATACAATAATCACTATAGGTGTACCTATAATTTTTGAAGAGTTCCCTCGATTACTCCAAGTTCCCATCATCAGATATCAATTTGGTGACAATGGAATCGATTTGGGAGTATCCCCTTTCAAACAAAAAAACAATTTTTGAAATCGCTTCAATCGGAACCCATGAAATAGGTATTATTGTTAAGTAGTTCTGATGACCATCCGTGGTCTTCATCATCAGTTCCACTTCTTCAAATTTTGCTTTTCATCAGCAAATGAACGATTTACTATAAAAAATACCCAAATCGCTATAGGTGTGCCTATAATTTTTGAAGAGTTCCCTCGATTTCTCCAAGATCCCATCATCAGATCCCGACTTGGTGGCAATGGGACCTAATTGGGAGTAAACCCTTTCAAACAAAAAAAGAATTTTCCAAATTGGTCCAACCGTCTTCGAGTAATCGGTGAACATACATAAAAAAAAAAAAAAAAAAAAAACATACATACAATCGAACATAGAACCTCCTCCTTTTTGGAAGTCGGTTAAAAAGGATGCCCAAGAGTTTGATTCCACTCCGTATATTTATTTTAAATACTTTATAATAACTAACGTTTTGTAGGAGAATGTAGGAAGATATAATAAAACGAGAGCACTTTAGAGGTATAATTAAATATTAAATACTTACACTTTATTTTTTACGTTAGAAATTTTTGCTTTTATTCCAATAGCCTCGAGTGTACCTACTCCAATTTGTTTTCACCTGTTGTTTGAGAGGCTTGTTAGTTCCGACTAAGTACTTACTACTCGACTCTACAGAAATAACTTTCTCGGCGTCATTAATTAGTGCTCCATCTTAATTTTAAGTGTTTGTAAAAGGAAGAAGGAAAAGAAAATAAGATAAAACTTTCATGGCGGAAATAATATAGACGTACTTAATATTTTTCCTTTTTTTATGTCATAGGGGGCAAACGGGCAAGTTGTACACCTGATGGTAAGTGATTACCGCCGCCCATGGACATCTGCAACACCAGAAGGCTTGCAGGTGCGTTGCTGACCTGGAATGGGGATGGGAACTGGCTTTCAAGTGGGACTGCCGGAACACAGTGTCAGGTGCTTGGCGAAAGATTTACAACTGAAGGTGGTAGCCAGCCAGCCGGGCACAAGAAGAGCGCCCTACCACCATGCTATTGTTTTCTCACGATGTTTTCCTTCACCGAAAGCTCAAGCTCATTGTTAGGGTTTGAACCTACGCCTTGCGGCATTTGATCCGAACGCACCAACCACTGAGCTATCATCTTTCCTTTCTGCATAATCGTACCTACTTAACTTATATTGAACAAATTACATCTATCTATCTGTAACTGAATACGTAGACTCAATAAAAAAATGTGGTAGAAGTTAGTTATCATGTCCAACTCTAAAGAATTTTCTTTCTAACCTTAGATATTAGTTACCCGTTGTAGTTGTAGAATTGTGGCATGTTTAATATCTAGGTCTGTGGTCTATTTGTGTTCCCAGTCCTACTATGCGACCATTAGCCTCACACCAACGATTGGAACGCTTCCAACTTTCGTCGATGATTGCTCACTTTCAAAGGCGTTTATATTTCTAGTGTTACCGGCTTACACGATTATTGCTTATTCAGGAAACTTACTTATAATATTATAAATGCGGAAGTTTGTATGTATGGATGGATGTTTGTTACTCTTTCACGCAAAAATCCTGGATGGATTTAAATGAAACTTTACAATAATATAGCTTTTTTATCCCGGAATTCCCGCGGGAACTCTGAAATTGACGCGGGTGAAACCGTGGAGCACAACTACTTTGTAAATAAATAAATAAAAATGTCCATTTTTTTCGAATTCTCTGCAAGTTCTTTACCAATTAATTTAAATCATAAGAGTTCTTGAGGAAATTTCAAAATTCACGCTGGCAAAAAACGTCTAGTAAAGTAATAAAACTAGAAGACAGTGTTTCAAAAATATTTACCTAAAAGGAAAAAAAATCAAGTCGTAGCATTTCGAAAAAACTTTATCTGTGTGTATGTATGCAGTTTGAACGCAAATTACGTACGCAAAAACTACTGAACAGAATTAAAAAAAAAAAAACTTCTATGTCAACGCAATCAAAAGGCTGAACTGCTTCATTTTGATTCTCGCAAAGGAAATCAAAACTTATAAGGGACTCCCCGTTGTCTTTCCTGGAACTGGCTTTCAAGTGAAGCCACCGAAACACTATTAGGTGCTTGGAATCAGACTCTTAACTCAAAGGTAAGTAGCTGATTAGCTAATCAGTCGGGAAAAGTACCGTACCACCATCCTATGGTCTTCTCACGACGTTTTTCTTCTTGATTAGGATATGAATCTACACTTTACAGCGTGATCCGAATGCAAATACTGAGCTCAGTGGTGGATTCACTAGCAGGCTGAATAGGCTGGAGCCTAGGGCGGCAGATTTTAGGGGCGGCAAAATAACTATTTGTTGTGCAATTTATAACTATATAGTTGGGTTGTCAAAAAAATGTAGAAACTGACACACACAGTATAAGTATGCAAATCATTAAGTTACCACTTCAGTGATGAAAAAATTGTGATTTTGAACTAGGGTATCGAATTGTAGAAGTAGGCAGGGGCGGCAAAGATTTGAATAGCCTACTGGCGGCAAATGTGTGAATCTGCCGCTGACTGAGCTATTATCGCTGTAAAGCCCCTGAGAATTCGGGGGTTTTGTTTAATCACCTTCGGTTTAAGGATAAAGAGATAGTTTACGACAATTATACACTTAAAGTGGCACTTGGGTAGCGCACTCTCGAACCCCACGCGACAGCTTGTGAAATATAAAAGCTATTAGCAAGCTCAAGGCCATTAGATAGGCGGGCGGCCCCCTGAGTGGCTAATTGACTCGCCTAGATGACACTCCTGGGCTTTGATTCACTATGAACATAACACGTCATATAAATTGCTTTCCCCACGTGCCGAAGAAGGTTCACTTCAAAAAAATACATAGACAATGTATCTTTTGGTTTTATATGATGGACATTTGTGTTCGACCTGTTTCTGGGTATATAATTATACTATATAAATACATAAACTACACAATGCTTAAACATATAAAATCACTACATACCAACTCATGCAGCACATAGGTTGACATATACATATTATGTTATGCATTTAAAAAATATGTGTATAACTATTTTATCACTTGAATTTTGATACCCATAGTACAAGATCTATTGAATTATATAAATATTAAGGGAAACACACGGCTACAGTTTATCTATTATAGGTATATATAAAAATCAATTGCCGTTTGTTAGTCTCGCAAAAACTTGTGACCAATGTGAATAATAATTTTTTGTCATGTTCGTAATTGTTACGAAAAGGTTTGTATTACAGTAAATTGAGGGTAAAAATAAAACAGAATTATACGCACAGTCATCTAGAGCGTTTGGGAATGTGTTACAAGCGCGTTATGGGCGAGGAGTGTTGTTGGTCATAGTGAAACGGTGTTATGTGCGTTATCAACGCGACCGCGTCGGCTCACCTCGCCAAGCCTTTGCCTGTTAATGTCCGCAATAGTAATTAAAAACTATGTTGTCATTACATTATTATTTACCGCCCAAGGGCTCGGCAGCGCTTCTAGGTTATAATCTCGGTAAACTGAAAAGCGTCATCGCGACAACATGCGATTTGGACGAAACGAGTTTTTTTTACACAGTTTAAGTGATTTGGCTGTTGTGTTTCGAATCGGTTGTTTTTTTTTATATACATATTTCAAAACAGATGTTCCGGCTACCCCATTTGAAAGCCAGTTCCCATCCCCATTCCAGGTCGGCAATGCACCTGCCTTCTTGTGTTGCAGATGTCTATGGGCGGCGGTAATCACTTACCATCAGGTGTACCAGTTGCCCGTTTGCCCCCTATGACATAAAAAAACCAGAATGGGTGTCCCAATTCATTTACATTTTTGAATAAAGTCGTGGATTTTTTGGAGATAAGGGAAATTGGTTGCGTCGCTAGCTTAGTATGTAATCTAGTAGATCTGCCCCCCTAGCCAAATTGAAAATGTACATTCGTTAACGCATGAAAAACTGAGAAACAAAACGTAGTGTCACGTGATCACGTAGAATCGTCCAGTCAAAGTCCAGTTTGCGTGACCACGTAACATTACGACTCCGGCGCTTATCTCAGACCAAATAAAAACCAAAAACGGAACGTCTCGAACAACGAAGTGACGCCGGTTGCGTATGCATTAGGAAAGTGTATGGATTTGCAAAGTTAACTTAGTATTTATGGTGTCTTTTTCTTGTAAGTGTGTGCGTGTTTCTGTGTACGTGTCTTTTTCCTGGCTTCACTTGTTTGTCCTACGCGTTCCGTCTTTAGTTTTTATTTGGTCTGAGGCGCTTATTAGACTTTACAATTTGTCAGACACCAATCTAGGAGATCGGAAGGTGTAATCGAAGTTTCTAAGTTGGTTCCAATTTAGGATCAGTGAGTGAGAGAGAGAGCGAGTGATCACACTACATTAAAAATATACCCTAGAGTAGTCGATTTAGGGTACAATTTAGTGTAGTGTGTTACTCGCTCTCTCTCTCTCACTCACTGATCCTAAATTGTATCCGATTTAGATTCCTAAATTGGAAGTCAAGTTGGGAGTAGTGTAATAAGCCTATTAACGATTGTAGATTGTTAACTTGGTTAGGGGGGCTGTGTCATGAAGTGTTAACATTATTATCAACACGTTGGCACTTATTTATCGTATGTATATGCTGCAATAGTTATATCGTCAGCCATTAATGCTGTTTAATTTGTGGCCAATAGTGTCGGGTAACGCGGCCATTACTCATTGCAAACAGTTTCACCGGTCACCCGAGCACTACGGGTTTGTAGGGCAGGATGAATTACAAGCAGCAGTGTTAAAATTTAATTGCAGTGCTGTTTGTCATGTTTTCTATTAGTCTTTCCTTATTTCAGGGAATTCTAGCATTATGTCATGGCAACACTGTTATTTAGACGGTACCCTCATTCCCATTTGATAAATTAAAGTAGTGTACGCCCACAATTGTTGGTGGGGTTGTGGGTATAAATACCGGTGTCAGCACAGAAGAGCTTCATTCTAGTTACTCTGCTCGACTTAAGTGGTCATAACACCTAAGTGTTCTATTTCTATTGTATATATAGTATATGTGCGGTTGTAATAGCTATAATAGTGAGAATAAAAGTATAGTTAACTAGAGGACCTCTTTTCTTTACATGTTTCATGTACCTACTACGTGTTCCCCGCGGTTTCACACGCGTTAATTTCGAAGATCCTGCTGAAATTCCGGAAATAGAATCACGCCTATGTCCTTTTATGTAGTTTTGAAAACGTGTATGCAAAATTTCGTGATGATCGGTTGAGTGGTTAAGGCGTGAAAACGTTTCAAACAAACAAACAAACTCTTATTCGTATTTGTACTATATATAGTAGCTGTTCCCTGTAGTTTCGCCCGCTTTAATTTAGCAGATCCCGCAGGAATTCCGGGATAAGAGTAGGTACCCTATTTCGTTTTCTGTGCCCTTGACAACGATGTATGCAAAACTTTATGCAATTTCACCGGTATTAGATAATGTCGGAGTTCCAGCGGGAATTCCGGGATAAGATTACCCTATGTCCTTCTCCGTATCCTTGACAACGTGTAGATATGCAAAAGTTTATGATGATTTCTTGAGCCGTTAATACGTGTAAGCGTCTCAGACAGACAGACAGACCAGAGTTCATTCGCATTTATAATAATATTAGTAGGGATAGTAGGGCTTTTTAATTCTCATTATTGAACGTATGTTCAGAACCGATTTAGTAATGCCAAAGATTAATTGTCACCTACCTATAAAAAGAGAAAAAGAAAAAAGTATTGTGCATAAAACTACACCGCAGAAGCGAAACCTTTATATCATAGGTACTTACTTGCATTCCATCTCATTCTCTCACAGGCTAAATCCTATTTATGAATATGTTTGTCTCTTTTTAGTGTCGCTATTTCGTTTCATCGAATTTTCAAATCACATCGGTGTTAAAGAAGTTTTCACTTCAAAAACCGACTATTGTGCAGTAGGGTACAGCGGTCTACTTTTTGTCATAGAAAAATTAATAGTTCCCGGAGGAATTCTGAACTTTATGCGGGTAAAACTGCGGGAAACGGCCCATGTAGGTACCAACATGCCAACGGAGCACATTACGTGAACCAACAAAACCACGTATGTGTGGTATGTTGTACAACAATCTCGTACCAAACTAATGCGATGTTCGCTTAAAGTTTTCCACTTCAGTTCGCGCACGGCTCATTATATCCGACGGAAACTTCCAAACTGCACCGCTAGTTGGCGCCACACCCGGTCGTCCAATGCAGTCCAACTTGCCCAACCTTGATGCTTGCACCCATCCATTTCAAACACCACAAGAACAAATTGTACACAGTTAATACTGTTCGTCTATGTTACAAAAACTCTGAAATTAATCAAATGATTCAGCTCACACAATGAGATTGTGTTCCCGCAAGGAATGTTAAGTTTTAGGAGTTCCCGAGAAAAGCTAGTTTTTATATTTCTTCTATTCACAACAAATTGAATAATATAGGTAGTGAAAGTTTACAGATAAAATAGTAGGTGTTTTCTTAAAAATAAGACCTTTTCTTTGACAGATAACTTCCCAGATTTTGATTTTTTTAAGAAATCCGATGTGCTTCTTTTTATAAACCGACATGAGTTACACAGTTCCAGTTTTTATCAAAATCGAATTCCTTTCCTGAAGGCATTTTTCGCTATCCCTCGTAGTTTCGGATTCAGCCATCCACGCCCACTTGAAAAATTCACTTTGTATACTCAACTATGTAGTATATATTTAAATGGTGCAGCAGCGACTGCTATGTACCGTTTTCAAATTTAAAACGTAATTTATGTTATATCACAGGACAGCTCCGCGCGGTTTGAAATGTTAAAATTGTGTGAATATTAGAGCACTATATTCATAAATTTATTCGTCCACAGCGTACCTACCGTTCCGTTCCACGAATCCATCCGTGAAAATATTAACTCGACGAATAGACATGCCTTAAAAGCCTGCACTACACGCTCTGCGCTCTGGCGCTTTGGATGTGAAAATGTTGTCACAGTTTCACTTAAAATACGGTCTTCATTCCGTAGGATTGCGAAAGGTCATAGGCGCTAGCGTATTTGTAAAGCTTTAAGAAATAGGTAGCGGTAGAAGAATGGAATTTTATTATTCTTTGTATCTCTGTGTGAGTTCATCTCTCTTTGGTGGCTTTTCGATTCAGTGTTAAAACTCTCAATTTCTATTATTATAATTAGTAATATACCAATATTACTGTCGCATGCTGTCATGCCTCTTTTATTATGTTGTACGATAACAGAAAAAAATGTTGTAATAATCTAGGATTATTTTGGACTAACTATATTTAATTAATTATTTACCGCCATTTCACTCGCGTTAATTTGGGAGTGAAATTCAAAGGTATTATATAAATTTTGTTTCTATCATTTTTCGGTTGCATTCAAAAACATGGCGGTTTATTGCGATTACAATTATGCACCTACAATATCTAATCTAGCAAGCATCCAAAATAAACATACGGTTTACTTCAAAAGTTGAAGCTGTCTAAACATGATGAATCAATCCCCAAAGCGCTATTTTTCTGATTGAAACTGAAATATGATAGCAACAAAAGTTATATAATTGCCCTGCTGTTGTTAGTTGACGTCCTTACCTACCTATAAACTATCTACTTGCTGATTTTCAGCTTCATAGGACAAGTAGTTTTCGAGATTTCGGGAGTCAGTGAACTTTCGCTTGTAGATATAGATCGCAAAAAACCAAGTTCATTACATTAACCCATCAAAAACACCATTGACAGATCATATTGCTATAATTTCGAGAGCAAGTTTCATACCCTGCCGTGGAAGTATAAATTAATTACTTAATTACTTTTTGCCAATGAAGTTTTCAAAATTATGTCCTGTATTTGTACAATTGTTGTACACGTATGCTGTAAATCTTTGTGTTGTGTCAATAAAATGTTATTTCAATTTCAATTTTACTTATTCGTGCGTATATTTTCTTGGTTTTATTGCATTACTTGCTGCTAATATACGAGTATGTAGTGACAGAGTGTTCGGCCCGTTGATAGAGCTTCCTATTGGTTAAACACTACGATTTCCTTGCAATTATTCTAAGATTCCTGTAAAGAACCGTGTTTTCAATTATTCTCCGACATAATATTAATAAGATCCATCAACAAGTCCCGCAGGGAGCGCGTCCGGGGTCCGGACTTTGATCGATATACTAACCCGAGTCTCGACACGTTTTGTTCTTGTATCATCAGATACTTGTTGTCGACCGTGTCTTCGTTCGCGTGAATTGCGGCACCCGGGGGGATTCTGAGCAACTATGCGCGAGTAATTTACCCGCATTCATGTGGGAATTCAGTTGTAAATGCAAATGTATCTATGTACGACCCGATTGGCGCAGTAGGTCACCATGCCTGCCCGCCAATCAAGGGGTTCCGGGTTCGATTCCCGGTGGGGGTGGACTTTGTGTAATGAACACAGGGTTCCATTTTCCAGTCTGGGCGTGTATATATATCTATATTATAACTAGCTGTGCTCCGCGGTTTCACCCGCGTGAGTTTCGGAATTCCCGCAGGAACTCCCTTTAGGGGGATGAAAAATAGATAGTAGCCGATTCTCAGACCTACTGAATATGCATATAAAATTTTATGAGAATCGGTCAAGCCGTTTCGGAGGAGTATGGGAACGAACATTGTGACACGAGAATTTTATATATTAGATATATATGTAATAATATGTAGTATATACATGCATTTGCATGCATTGCTAATAGACAATTTAACTCACGTTCTGCATTCCTATATAATAAAATAAATAAAGATATATATAAAAATATATATCTTTATTTATTAATAATGATAAAAAGATACCTATATGATAAAAAGCTATATGAATGTAAAGAGCTTTTAACGAAATGGCTTGCTTCTAAAACATGAAGAAACTGAACGTCTATTTAACCTTATTTCATAAGTCCATAACTCGTATAGAATGAATAAACACATGCATATACCTACACCCACACACACACCCACACACCCCACACACACACACACACACACACACACACACACACACACACACACACACACACACACACACACACACACACGCACACACACACACACACACACACACACACATAACATTGTACTGCTGAAATCTATGTAAAATTATTTAATTAATCTAATATTATAATATAGGAAGAGCGGGGTCTCCAAACACAGGCTTTAATTCGCTTAAATGGAGACCTCAATCAACCTGTTAGATATAAACAATTTTTGAAGTAAATAAAGAAATTATTATTATTATTATTATATACCACGTTTGCTTGGTTTCCACGACACAAGCTTATAGCTTAGTGTGGGATCAAGTAGATCTGTGTGTTGTGAAGTGAATTATGGTTCGGATACAATATTTCAGGTATATTCTCTTCAATAAACACACGGTTTTAGCATACTAATCTACACATATAAGATTAAATTTACATACCTACATATAAATAAAAATGAAATGTCTGTTTGTAATTACAAATTACCAGCTTTTTACTTAATGCATACGAATGTATAGGTAAAAAATCTTTTTTTTTTGCGTCTTTGTCTGTCAGTCTGTTTGTTTATTCTGACTAATCTCTGAAACGGCTGGATCAATTTTACCGGGACTTTCACTGGCAGATAGCTAATGTTATAACTAAGGAGTAACTTAGCGGCGCACATAAGCTAGTTACAAATATATTTGAGAAAAATGCTTAGAGTACATTCATTACGTAAATGTATAAAACAACTCAAATTAACCTCCATAATATGGTATTAATTGTAAACAGCTGAACATCAATTCCTCCTCGTTCAATCCTATAGTCGATAAGTGTCATTATGTGCTTCTGAAATCTGTTGAGTCATTAGACAGGTAGCTTTACGAAAACAACCTGTGGAGTACATCAAAGACGTTATACTGCTAAATGGATAGGAATAGGTGGAAAAGATATCTATATATGTAGTACAATAATAATTATTAGTATGAGTTTGGATCAACTCTTACTATCTAGACGTGTATTGTATTGTATTGTTTATTCATAAATTCATTATTTACATGTCAAATAAAATTATAAAATTCATTAAAATATAAGATTAAAGTTAGCTATATATGTGCATATAGATTAACTTATAATTAGACCAGCAGCCATGTTTTATATTTGACTATTTGTAGGTTTCGTATGTTGGGAGGGGTAGATATGCACCTCTGGCTGGCTCCAATAAATAAAAATAGATGGATTTTTGAAAGATTAATATAATTTATTAGGTACTAGCCTTTCCCCGCAGTTACACCCACGTTAATTTCGGAGATCCTGCGGGTATTCCCAGATAAATGTACTACCCTGCATTTTTTTCTGTACATACCTACTCTTGACAACGTGTAGTATGCAAAATTCAATGTGGTTTCACCCGCGCTAATTTCGAAGTTCCCGTGAGAATTCCGGGGCTAAAAGTACCCTAAGTCCTTCTCTGTACCCCTGAAAACGTGTATGCAAAATTTCATGATGATCGGTTGAGCCGTTAAGTTTGAATGTTCTCGATATCCGATGTGCGAGCACCCGACACAACGCATTTTCTTTTCTTGGTACTAAACAAAATGGCGGCTAGCAATTAACTAGTTAGCTGCGATATTTAATCGTATACAACGTGTTAATGGATTAACTGAAAACCAGATACACCTCATTTAAAAAAAATAAAAAATAAACAATAATATGATTAAAATATTGTATGTCAAAAAAATGTACCTATACTTTAAAAGTTATTCAACATTAGTTTGGAGGTGACCTATCTACGAAATTCCAAGCGCTACGCCCGCGCCTACCTGTTCGAATTATTTTGCTGCGGGCGGGCGGCGTACGCACCAAATATTAATTACAACGACTCATCGTCTATTTTCCTGTAAGTGTTCCTACCAGTTAGATGTTTTCCGTACTTACTTATATTTAATTCATGAGCATTTTATTCGGGTTCATTTGATAGCGTCGGAACTATCTGAAAACATGATTTGGCGGAAAGATTTAGTAATGGTTGATTGAGTATACAAATCCTTGAATCTCTCTAGAAGGCCCTTAAGCCTCAACTGTTAACATCTTTACAGGCTTCTTTCGCTAAGTCTGCGTTATTAAAATATTAGAACGCTTTCCTGTTTATTCTATCCCAACAAAAACATTTTCATGTAAAATGTTGCCAAGACGAGACCATATGCCAGCACTTTCAAAACGTTATCAGATCTTATGTAGAGCCAAGCTTCTAACTCTACACGCCTTAACTCTACAAGGTCTAACTTCACAAACTCTACACCTTAGCCAAAATATGTGGCTTGACCATTTCGCTACATTCACATGGCCCTTAGGCCCTAAGGTGAAAAATTGGTCCATTTTTCATTACTTTTCTGTTATATAATAATAGTTCTTTGTAGTAACGAAACGGCCAAGCCACATATTTTGGCTAAGGTGTAGAGTTTGTGAAGTTAGACCTTGTAGAGTTAAGGCGTGTAGAGTTAGAAGCTTGGCTCTACATAAGATCTGATAACTTTTTGAAAGTGCTGGCATATGGTCTCGTCTTGGCAACATTTTACATGAAAATGTTTTTGTTGGGATTTCATTTCTTTTTGTAAGTCAAAATTGCAGAAGTCTCATACAAACTTCCATCCCCTAATTTAAGGGGTTGGGAGATAAAAGTTACAAGTTTTATAATTTTTTTGTTGTTTGTTTACTAATACTAGCTTACATACCAAATTTCAGCTTTCTAGGACATTAGGAAGTACCCTAAGAATTTTGATGATCATCAGTGAGTCAGTGACGAAATCGTTTTTTAGATATCAATAAAATCTAAAGGATGGGAGCTATGCAATTAAAACTTAATATGTTCAATAAGTCCGCTATTGACAATATATCCCGAAAATTTTGTTGATCTAGCATAATCCAAACCCAAGTTATGAGGGTTCAAAAAAACGACGAAGCGCTTCGAGAAAAGGTAGGTAGTGCCCTTGCGCTTTGCTGGCTCGTCTTGGCGGGGGCACTATCGTGCCCCCAGATAAGTATTCACTCTTGTGTTGTAGGTACCTCCTTATATTTATTTTTAACCCCCGACGCAAAAACGACGGGGTGTTACAAGTTTAACGTGTCTGTCTGTGTGTGTGTGTGTGTTTGTGTGTGTGTGGCTGTGGCAACGTAGCTCCCGACCGGATGAACCAGTTTTGATTTTGTTGTTTCTTTGTTTGAAAGGTGAATTAGTCGGGAGTGTTCTTGCTATGTTTGTATGTTTGATGACAATCGGTCTAAGATGGCCGCCGCCACAAAGCGGCGGATTACATATTTTCTAATGGACGTTATTTTCTTACACAGACTGAACGGTCGGGGGTTTTTAAATTTTAATTTATTTTAAATTGTGTTTCGCATCGCAATTCTCAGCGGAGTATAACGGAACGAAGCAAAAATAAAGATTTTTTGAAGGCAGCAGGATGTTTTACCTGGCCATTTGGCTTCTGAGGTAATCTTTATAAACAACAGCATGCGTACAGGCCTATTGGGATTACCTACTTCAGGAAAAAAATGCAATACGAGAAGTTAAGAACTGGGCGTACCTACTTAAAATGCTCAAAATTATATTTCTCATACATTAGGTATAGATCAAGAGAACAGTTTTATCCGATTGGGATATAGATGACCTTAAGGGAGTTCACACAAGCAAAACCACGGGCTACTACCAACGAAATAGGATATCAAGTGACCCTCCAAAAGGAGTCGAAAACTTGACACATAATGGTAAAAGTTTCGAACACGAAACTTGCACCAAGATTTCTGTTTCACGACAAGTTTAAGGATTCGAAGGGAGCTATTTAAAAGCTATAGTTGCTTGCTTGCGAACCACATGAAAGGACTGGTATTCGACCGCTTTATGAATATAGAACCTCAAAGGTTTTGGCATTTGTGATTTGCGACTAAGGGTTGTATATTATTTAGTAAGTAATCTTCAGTGCGGGTGCAGAAGGGCTTACGTCTTTAGATTATCCTTCCTTACTTATTACTAATTCGAATATGAGTTTATTTGTTTGTTACGCTTGCTGTTACACCGATCATCATGAAATTTTGCATGCATGTTACACATAGGGTAGTTTTTCCGTAATCTCCACGGGAACTCCGATGCGAAAGCAGGTGAAACCACTTGAAACTTCTATAGGAATACATAATTAATTATTTGTTCAAATACCTACTTGTTTTAGTGATTGTACATACATACTATCTTATCCGTCACGTTTTCTTATAAGTAACATTATTGTTAATTTAAAAGATTGCCTCTAGCAATAAGGCCGCCTTTTGCTCTGTATTTACTTTTTATCTGTTTTAGTTTTTATTTTCTCTTCTGGGGCAATAAAGCATATTTGATTTGATTTGATTTAATTTGAATTTTGTATAAGCCTTAAAAATATCCACCACATTATTTGGAATCGTAAATCTTTAGAGATGGAATATTCCCTTAAGACGCCACGACAGTAGATAACGATGGACAATATAAGAACAACCTGTGTTAAATGGCTTCCTCGAATTGTTTCCTCTCAGAAAGCGACTGGTTCCCTCAGAGGAACGTATTGAAGTCGTGGTAATGCAAATATAGCTCGCCTCCAAAGCTACGAGCTTTGCTTTGAGTGCTTAAGCAACTTGGGGCTTAAACTTCGAACGCATAATTCTTTGCCAACATAGACATTTAAAAGGAATTCAGGCGTTTTTACGCTCGCGCTATCTTAAAACGCACTTTATCACGGAGGGATAAGGTTGGTATTTGTGTTTCAGTGAATTAATGAGATCATCGCATCTGTAGGTAGACGTAGCGCAAGCAGGTCTCTCGCAGATTACTATCTAAGCGTCTTTCGAAACTCCCAGGAACCAGCAGGATGAGGGCAGCTCAGGAGCGGTCGTCATAGAGATTGAGGCCTTTGTGTGATGAAGACATCACATGTACGCAAAGGAAGCCAAATCCATATTACAAATAACTATAGTGATACACAGAGTGTAAGGTTAAATGATGGAATCATTGAAGGACGGTGTTCAGTACCTATCTAATTTTCGTCTCAAATATCTAAGAACGAACGCAAAATTAATTTTTGACGTAGACAAAACTGTTCATGAAAATTGAGTCAAAAGGTCTCTTTCTTTTTCTCATGTTCTGCCGCTGGTGCAAAAAAATAAAATAAAATAAATAATAAATATAATGCAAAAAGCATTCAACCACGTAAATCCACGTAAACATTTAAAACTTCCTCTGTTATTTATCAATATTATATTTTTTAATAACATGGAAGCAAGAGTTATCTAGGGTTTAAATAAGTTCCTTACATCGTGTATATTACCAGATAATTGTATACCTATAGCTATTGTTGAGGCAGTTAATACACAGCAGATAAATAGGTAAAATAAATATATTGGAAAGTAACACAAAATACGACATACAAGGGGAATACAAATTTTTACCAATGACATAAACCAAAAGTCAAGTTTGCTCGATGAGATATGAGAGAGACCATGAAGGTGCTCTATCAAACAGCATGGTGCTCTAAAAACATTTCCATTCACACTGAAACAAATTATGTAATGATTGTCTTGTTATTAAGAGAGAAACGACTTAGCAATGAGCCGTAACGAGCGAGCTCAGACTAAGTAGCTGCCGACATAAATTTATAGTAGTCGAGTGTGCAGCTGGAGAAATTGTTGTGGTGTTGCAAGCGGAATTATCTCAATTTCGCCATTTTCATTTATTTTAGGTTTTGGGTTCATTAGTTACGTTAGGAACATACGGTTAAATAGAAAAGAAATAATAGATAATAGATGATAAAAATTAGGTCGGTTATCAGTACCGTGACTTAGTTTTTTCAGGATTCTGAAAAACTGCTGAACCGATTCAAGAAAATTGTATACTAAAACGTTCTCCAGAATGTAACAAGTAGGTACTGAAAACCGCATCAAAATCGGTTCAGCCAAACACGAAATAATCGTGCACAAATATACAAACATACACATGCGGCCTTGTCGGAAGACCAGCGCTTCATTATGTTCTGCCACACAGACACCGACCGATTGGCCCCCACACAGCACACACTTATATCTCCTTCAAACTATTTGTCAAAGTCTCTTATTTTGTACCTTTTAAATGGGGACCAATAAACTTCTTTTCTTTATTTATTTCTTAAGTACAGGTCAAACTGAGAACCTCCTTTTTGTTGAAGTTGTTTAAAATTAGTAACATCTTTGTCGTAGGACGTGGTAGGTACCATGAGATTTATAGCGCTTTTAATTCGAGTAGACCTAGAAGCTTTCACTCTGAAGAATCCAATGCCATAGATCAAGTATAGATGAGAACGATTGTTTGGATCCGTGTACAGCAGATGTTGTATTGTTATCCAATATTATGGTAATGCCTGTGGTTCGTCTAAGAACGTTATACCGTAATATGTAAATCGACTGGATTGTTGCTGTACCAGGGCCGACCTACATACATACATAATAAACAGAAATCATCCCTGTAGGGGGCTGTTATTGTAATAATTAATTGTTATATCAGAAGGGCTATTATTTAGCTTTCATTCTATCATTTTTCAGTTCCAATCAAAAATATACACGTTTTGACACCCACAATATCTAGCAAATAGCAATCAACCAAAATAAACATAGGCATTAGGCACCTACTTCAAAAGTTGAAGCTGCCTCAACATGATTAATTAATCACAAAATCGCTGTTTTTCTCAATGAAACTGAAATATGATAGCAACAAAAGTTACTAATTGTCCTGCAGTGCTTCAACCCTTAATGGGCTGCTATGAGAAGACGTTTTTGGTTGTGTTTTAATCTTTTCGATATAGCAAAAGGTATATACACAATATTTGACAAGATTTTTAGTAAAAAGGAGCATGTGTAAGTGTATATCCAGGGCAAGACGTACAATTTATAAAAAAGCAACGGAAAGTTTTAGAGAAAACGTGGCTCGAATCTCAATAACTTACTTGTCACGTAACTTAGTCAACATTCGTATTAAACTTCTTAATCTAATTTATTATCGTTACAAAAAGTCTTTTTACACATTTCACGAGTAGGAAGTACGAAGCTGGAGTAACGCGAATGTAATGTTTTTTCACACGCTCATAAAATGGGCCCTTATTGCACCGGTTTTAGGTTCATAATGCAGCGTATTAATCACGCATGCTTTTAATTATTAAGTTTAGATTTTTGTGTTTGTGTGTTGTTTTTTTTTTGTTAAATCACATAAAAGAGTTTCAATGGTTATTTTTTCCACGCAAATGTGTTCAAAAACTTCTCATGAAAGTGTGACGCTATTGGGTATGTAAATAGTAAACACCTATATAATTATCATGAAATATAATAATATTTCTTCGGACGAAGATAAAGGTCGTAGATATTTGAAATAAGCTTGCGACACTGAAAGTCGTTGGTAAGAATAATTCATTCCGCCATTTTCTTGATGCTTTCGGAGATGGCGGCGAAGCGAATGATATAGAAGTCAGTGATAGGTAGGTAAATATATATTATATAAATGACGCATAATATATAAACATCTGTCTATGTAATATCGAGATAACTGCTTTCTATTGAGCTTAGAGACTTGTTTGCGTATTATAATAATGTATTATAATAGTACGGGAGATACCGATGCTAATTCGGGAGTGACTCGAGCGTCGTTGGGACCTATTGGGTTTTGAAGATTAGGAGATATAAACAAAATAAGGTCATATGATATTTTTTCATTCACCGGTGGGTTTAGCTTCTACAGGCTTTCAAAAATGTAAAAAAAAATAAAATGGAAATACTCGAGCGCGTCAGATATTGTAGTTTAGATACTCCAAGGTGTCTCTGATATCGAAAATATATTCATCTGCCGATTTGCGTGGTGGGGGTAGCCATCCGGAAGTGGAGAAAATGAAAAAAAAAAAACATTTACTCCAGCGCGTCAGATATTCAAAGGGGATGTTAAGTGAGCCCTAAAAATGCTCCCCTTCGAAAATCTGCCAATTTGGAGGTGACGCAAGGTAGTAGCGAATTTTTGAAAATTCAAAAAAAAATCTCAATTTTGAAATACTCGAGCGTGTCAGATTATTTTACAGAAGGTTCAGCTTGCACTCCAAGTTATGTTGGCTTAAAATCTGACAATAATTTTGAGGGGTATTATTAATCTGACTGCTAGAAACAAAAATTATGATTTATTTTTAAGATTTTTTTTCTTTCTGACGTAAGTTTAATAACTTTATGAGCTATTTCTTGTTCACAAAAAACACACTTTATATTTCTATGAAATATGTAAAAGCTCACAAAATATTATTCACAAAACTAACTTTAAAGCACAAACAAGTCAGATGTTGTTTTGTGATGAGCTTTATTATATAATATATATAATTACATTAAAGTGAAAGGTTATAGGTGAACCTATAGTTTGATGTAATACTTACCTTAACTTATTTTAATATGTATTTTAACCGACTAAAAAAAGTTATAATTTGACACGTTTAGCGCCGTGATATACTGTGATGACGTTATGGCGACGGAAAGTAGTGTGAGGACGGTGCGAGAGAGTGAGAGATAGAGAAAAAGTAAAAGGGAAAGAAAGACAGAGATATGAATAGGTACATGTTTCACTGCAGCTGCTCGTTCGATTCGAAGACGATTTCTGTTTCTTCGGCATATGAAAATCGGCAGATTATATTTTTCCCGCTATCCTTGAGTTATTTACTTTAAAATAAAAAATAAATCAACTGCGCTCGAGAATGTCAAAGTTGCGTTTTTTTTTTGCAAGTTTGTCATCATATCATATCATATCATATCATATCATATCATATCATATCATATCATATCATATCATATCATATCATATCATATCATATCATATCATATCATATCATATCATATCATATCATATCATTTATTCTGCCTGTCTGCATATTTGTGATCCTCTAACTCCCTTACGTCACGTTCAAATGGTCAGATTATTCATATACATACTTCTCACTATGTAATTAACCCACCATATCTTAATCTGACGCGCTCGAGTATTTCGAGTTACCGATTTTTTTTTACTAATCTGATCGGTTATTCTAGACGCACCTACCAGTGTAGAGGCCCTATATTTGGTGGAGGTACTCAACATGGTGCAAGGTACCCCCCTTATGTTCATCTGACGCGCTTTAGCTAATCCACAAATCCCCTCTTGGCGGTCCGTACTATAACCTTTACAGGAGTCAAACCGAGCGACATCAGACTAATATTGTAAAGAGTTAAATTTTGTGAGTTTGTGAATTGTGAGTTTGTGACTTTGTGTCGTTGTAGGGGGTAATCTCTAGATCTACTAAACTGATTTTGAAAATTCTTTCACTTATAGGAAGCTACAGTAGTGCTGAGTGACATTGGGTACTTTTTATCCCGTAATTCCCCCGGAAACTTCAAAATTACCGTGGGTAAAACAGCGGGGGATAGCTAGCTACGATATGGTCGGCCATTTTTTTTTGTCATAGGGGGCAAACGGGCAGGTGGCACACCTCATTACAAGTACTTTTTGACTTTAGGCAGGGTGAAGAGCACCCCGACATCTTGGTTGGGTTAGGTTTGTACTGGTGACTAAGTCGAGCTAAGCGAGCGTAGCGAGAGTGCCGCGGCTGGCGATGCAGTAAAGGCAAACGTTTCATGTAATGACCAGCCACATCATGAATTGACCAATTATTAAATGTGGCTGCGGCATAATAATGCAGATAGTACCCATATGCTGCTACGAGCTACTTAGCTTCGAATCAGGTAACGCTGTATGATGTACCAGCATTATTAAAAAAAGAAAGCTTTAAAAAATATTCACGTATCTGGTTTTATCTTTAGGTAATGCAATGCAAAAGTTCAATACGGTGGATTTGTAAGTCGAATTCTAAATCATTCTCTCTACAACTTCGCTTTTATCTGGAAAAGGCAAGGAATACCAACAGAGTGCAGTAGTTGGCTTATTCCTGTTAGCATTGTCTTGTAGTTTTCCAGCCGACTGCTCCCTATACGATCCAACGTATGTAGGATAGACGTTCAAACAAAACAAAACAGAGGTTTTCTGTGAAAAATGTAGAAAGTTTTTACGTAGCGTACCTACCTACGTATTCAGAGTAAAAAGGTGGTACCAAGTAGCTGGCTCTCCAAATTTTTAGTGTCGCTAATACTAAATAACTAAATAAAACTTATTTGTGTGTAACTGACGCAAGGGTGCAACTCTTCAGATGGCATAAGCGTGACGGAAAAGTTTCAGTTATTAGTTTCTACTCATGTAATAACTACAATTTTAGGTTAATCGAGAAGTTTCACTTCAACTACGCGAAAAAGTCACGATGCATGTAATCGTACACCTAACTTTTGTTAAAAAAAAAATTGTTCCAATTTTGGCGGGGATTTTTTTGTGACGCTTGCTTTGTACTCGTATAACTTTAGTATAAGTTCTAAGTGATTTTTGTGCTTTGTGCCAAATAAAGTTATTTAATTTCGATTTCAAGTTGCAGCTGAGTTGTTTGCGTTACCTGTGTTGCTACTTGTCTTACCTACTACCAGTAGACTCTATTAACTGTCCAGACTTCATGGTTTCTCTAAGAGCTTGGTGTTGTTTTTTATCAGTTTCATTTCTTACGGGCGCATATGTTTCCAAGAATCTTTAATTCGCAATGGACAATGGCCAATGGCCTGCTATGACCCTGACCTCACGCGGGCGTCTGACGTTAAAGTGGAAAAAGCGGGTTTTTTTTTTTAATCCTCGAGGCCATTTTTCTGGAAAACGTGCCGACTTATTATCAAGGAAAATCAAGCAAAACTTATTTTTTTTTATGGATATTTTTAAACCCTATATCGGCTAAGCATACCCCCTTTCCGACTAATCTTATATACAGAACGAGTTAATCTACTATTGTAGGTAAAGATGGAGAATTAAAGTTAGCTTTTACAAATGAAGTTAAAGTAGAAAACTAGATAAAACACTACCTATCCAGCTAATACCTACTCGTAGACAAGTAATTGGCATTGTAATAATGTAGCCATTTAAAGTTATTAGGTACTTATACAAACTCAATTAAAATACAGATTTCATTATGCAAGCTAGAAGAGTAGCTTTTATACAAAAGTGTATCTACCTTTTTGCTTTCATAAACTTAGTACGTACCTATTAAGACTTTATATGATGATAAGGTATCTCAAAAGAAAATATAATTTAGAACTTTAAATGTTTATATTTTTATGTTTAGTTGGTTGGTTTTTACTTGTATTTGGACATAGATAAGCAATAGTGTGTTAACCCACGCTGGAGAAATTTTGAGTAAATCGTGTTTTAAAATTATAGCGCCATTTTCTGTCATCATTTTTTATGTTCAATATTTAGTTACATACTTAAACAATGTAATAAGGTAAACACATCATTAAAAAACGATCCCTAACTCTCAATAAATCGTTCTGAATAGGTAACTTAATTTTGTGGGTTAACATGTTATTGCTTATCTGCGTCCATTTATATGTATAGTATAATTTTTTTCTTTGCCTCTTCTTTTGTTACCCCGTCCGTGCGTGACAGCGGGCTGCCAACTGAAAACCAGCGCTAGGTGTTCCCGCACCTAGCTAATGCTGAGTTGGTGACCCTTTCGGCAGAGCATGCAGGATATATTATCTATGTCTCTTTAGATTAGGCACTGTTGATGTTTGTTTCTTTTTCTTGTGTGTTGTGCTGAAATAAATGTATTTTCTTCTTCTTCTTCTTGTTTATATTTAAAGTTTAAAATAAATCGTTACTCTCGGACTTTATATTATTAAACTTCTTGACTATTTGACTATTACAGATAATTTTATGAGCATTCCTCACTTGACTGCTACGCCAGGTGTCACGGGTTCAATTTCTGCGTCATGTTTGTATCATAATCGTGTAATGTGTATATAATATTATATACAAATAATGGTCTGTACTTCTTGGTTTCACCCGCGGTAGTTCCCGAGTTTTCACGGGAATTCTGGATTACAATATAACTATGTTACTCAGGGATCATGTAGCTTTCTAATGGTAAAAGAATTTTTGCAATCGGTTCAGTAGTTTTTGAGATAAATCGTAACAAACAAACAATCAATAAATTTTCTCTTTATAATTTCATTCATTAGTGTAGAAGAAATACGCACAAAAGATAGGAGAATGTGTAGGCCAAAAGGGACGAACTTCGTGCGCTGCACAAAAACAATGTCGCCACAAAACACTGAACAGTTAATTTATCCAAAATTAAAAATACAAACGCAAAGTGACTTTATTTTAGTTTCGTTCTAAATTAAGATAATGGTAATTAATTAAAGAAAGGGTTCGTGCAATAATATTATGATGGAGTGCCTGAAATAACACGTTTCGAAGATAACTGTAAAAGTGCTTACCCAGCGGTGGTACGGCGACAGCGCTCGGGTCCTCTCGCCGCAAGATTTCAACAACCCTCCCAGTCTGAAAAACGAATAGATTGAGTGAGAATAATGGTTGGAAAGCTTTTGTAGGAGAGAGCTTAGCAGTTAGTTCTTTGCAGTTAAGTAGGTATTTCAAAATTCGCGCAATTTTTTTAACTAAAAGCTCGTTGTTATAGCTTATATTAAAATAGTAATCTGAGAGTTTGTACAGTATTGAGTACTTACTATCAAGTTCATGAGTCATGAGTCTTATTCAAGTTGTGAGTTTGTGAGGTAGTAGGGGTTATCTCGGATCTACGGAACCGATTTTAAAAATTCGATTTGCCGATAGTAAATGCTGTGGTCATAAAACGTGACAGAAATGTAACGCAGCATTAAAGGTGAAAACGTACACAAAAAATAGTAGATTTTACAACAAGTGCACAAAACGAAGCATTCTTCCGAGACTTTTAGCAGCCCGAGCCAAAGGCGAGGGCTGATAGTATAGAGTAATAATATAGAGTATAAAATGGTTTTGTGGACAAGTTATAAACTCTGCTTTTCACTTCGATTGCGAGGAAATAAAACAGTAGAAGGTAGGAAGGAAGAAGCAAAATTAGTACAGTTTGAATATGGAAGGAAATTATTTTTCCCGGCATATTAATGGTATTTATGTCTAAAAACACATAAGACAAATAAATTAAAGTAAATATTATAAAATTACAAATTCTATCTATGAACTTCTTATTGTGTTTGGCTGTATGGCGCATTTTCTTTGCCTCAATATAGATACATTTATGAGTAGATACGTTAATGCACTTGTGCACAAAATTCGATTTTGTGCAGCCTATATCCTGCACAAAAAAGCACTTTCAGAGCATGAGAAGTGAAAAGAATATTAATTTTCATGTGAAAAAAATTTGTTTTAGAGCTCGAAGAGACAGACGAAAGGTCATCCAGCTATTGTTCAAAAATAACTTTAATAATTTATTAATTAAAAAAAAAAAAATCAAAGTGCGCTAGAAAACAAAGTATTATCTTTAATCGCGAGATTTGAGCGTAAGCGGGGATCGCGTTATCCGAGATACTCTAGCTCTTAACAACCGCCTCGAATATAGCGAGATAGAAAAAAAGCCCTTTAATTCTAAAAATTTCAGTCAACTTGAATTTACCTGATGTGACATAGGAACGTGTATGATAATAAATATTCATGAGGTTCCGACTAAAAAGGTTTTGAAAAGTATAATAATACCTATAGCACGTATATTATGTTGTTTGATGCACTCAAAGCCAAACCCGAAATGTCAAACCCGTCGGAAAAAAATGTGTTCGAAATTAGAAAAAAAAAAAATCGAATAAAAAATTCTGCGTCGAATTTTAGATGTTGTGTCAGTAAATTTGCATATTTTTCCATGACGATGCTGTTACGGAGTCCTGAATAATCCTGTTGTTTGAATATTTAATTATTGTGATTTCTGCATAGTCCTAAACTGTCCCCGTTTGTTTTTTATTGACGTCCAGTATACAGAGTGTAAGGTTAAACAAATACAACTTAATTATTTAAGAAGGATGTTCAGTATTCGTTCTCATTTCAAACATATTATAAAAAAAACTATCACGTTTTTTACGTCAATTGACGAAAATATTGACGAAAATAGACCGCGCAAGCAGCTGACCCTCGCGAATACTAAAGAAAGGGGCCCGTTGAATGACTTTTAGTGTATAATCCGTAAATAATATTCTAAAGGTTATTCAACGTCCCTTGCCTCAAGCGCTCCGACAAATCAGATGCAAAGGTCATTCACCCGCGCAAAATCAAGTTTTTATCTAAGTTCTTCTCTGTGATTTATCAGTGATTTACCCACATATATTTCATTAAATTGTTATTGGTTACTTGTCACGTCTCTTGTTTAACCTTACACTCTGTATAAAAACGAGATATGATTTTTAAAACTACTATAATTATATCAAAGTCAAAGTCAAATCCTTTATTCAAATGTGGCCCATAATGTGGCTCTTTTTGACGTTAATATAATTACAGTTATTATGACAGCACCCATAAAATATCCACCCCTCACAGCTTCCTAGTGCTATGGCTGAAGAGAAGAAGCTGCGCAACAAACTCTTCAGCAGCACGCTGTCAGTTAAAAGTTACAATATATGTAGATATATCTATAATATAAAGTGTTTTGTGTTTTTTTTTATTAGGATTACCCTGGAACTTCTGAACAGTAGGTATATCTGAATAACATAAAATGGTTTTTATTACAGAACGAAAATAAAGGGAGCTTGAAACATACCTGAACTATTTTATTATTTGACTAAGTAACTATTGGAGTTAACGATGCATACCAAAAATGGAGGATCAAAATAATATATTTTTTTTAATCCGAACCCTGTGATGATAAAATTAGAACCTAACCGCTGCACTCAGAGTAAACTTTAATGATTACTTAGTTAAGTAGATATAGATTTTTAAAACAAAACTGCCGCAATTAGACAAGTTTAATAATTAAGTTAAATCTCATTAAATGCCGATTAACATTAATTTACTGAACGTCTCTGATTGCGGCAGTTTGGTTTTAAAAATCTAACTAAGTAATCTAAAATAAAGTTAAATTTGGTTTAACTAAGTAATCATTAAAGTCGACTCTGAGTGCGGCCGTAAGTATGGTAAGTAACGCGTAAGTTCAAATGCCATAGTAAACACAATTGTTCGTTTCCGAAACTTGTGATCCTAAAATCGGCTTTCCAACTAACATAGGGCAATAAAAGTATTTCCGTGTCTCCAGTGCCGATTGTTTACTCAGTAGGTACCTATTCAGGCCAGGCTAATCGGATTATACGTATAAATGTACGTATAGAATAATATCTAAATTTAATTACGCAGTTTTAGTTTCAATTTACAGTTGAAACGGGAATCCTTTGTGAATTTGAGCGAACGGCCACTGTTCGCTTCAGTGAGTGTAATTTAACTAGCGGTGTGACATTCGTAGCGAAAAAGGTACGTATATGCGGGGTTAGGTTCAGTGGTGAATTTGAGCGTTCCTTCCCCCGAGAAACAAATTGGGGCTTGTTCGGTAAAGTTCGCGACTGAAAAGTTCCCCACCGAAGATTGGTCAACAGTATTTCTGCTACCAGTATTCGGTTGGGCACCATATTTGGTCAGTATACTCTCCCGTGGTTTACACATTATCGACACCGCGCTAGGTCCGTCACTGTGCCTGCTGGTCACTGATATTGTATGCCATCATATGCAATATATCTGTTGTGCAATAAAAAATATATATTCTATTCTATTCGATTCTATTTTTTTTCTATTCCATTCCATTCCATTCCATTCCATTCCATTCCATTCCATTCCATTCCATTCCATTCCATTCCATTCCATTCCATTCCATTCCATTCCATTCCATTCCATTCCATTCCATTCCATTCCATTCCATTCCATTCCATTCCATTCCATTCCATTCCATTCCATTCCATTCCATTCCATTCTATTCTATTCTATTCTATTCTATTCTATTCTATTCTATTCTATTCTATTCTATTCTATTCTATTCTATTCTATTCTATATTCTCCGGAATAAGTAGGTATGTATATAAGTACGACTTTGTCTAGTTACTAAGTAGTGTTGATGACGAATGTCGGTGTTTAGATAAACCTACAAAGGTTTTTTAACACTTTTAAAAAGTCTTAAACGGAAAAAATTTATATTTACTTAAATAAAATAAATAAATATAATAACTCTTTGCACAGGTAAGGTTATGTGTTTGTGAAGCCCGGAATTTGTTCTATCTGTGTTGACACTTTATCCAAGTCTTATGCACCCAAAACTGGACTTTTGATTGGACTTATATGACCACTTGACATGACGATTCGTTCCTAAGTTTTCTAAAACCGATTGCAGATTGTCAACTTGGTTTAGGCGTGATTAATTCATAAACATGCAATCAATATTAAAATTAGTAGGATATTTTTTTGCGAAATAAGTGTCCGAATGCGTTAGATACGAGCAATTTTCAGCTGTTTTCCTCTATATTCTGTGGAAGCGCTGCTTCCCGTTATTCGAACTTTAAGTGGTATCGCTTGAATGAAGTTTCTTTATTTCGGCGCTTCATACGGGTCCCTTTTAACCATTAATAAAAAGGTTGAAAGTTTGCAAACGTCAATAAACTCTTAATCTGGTTCGGAAAAATAAAAGTATATAAGTAGGTACCTATATATTTTCTTTGCAAACCCTTTCCAAGTGGCCAATCAAAACTTTATTCCGCTAAATGTGCCCCACCAACTGAGCTGAAGCGACCTCTCTTCAGGGTGTAATGAAAGGACGACTGAAACTATTAATTGGAATCGAATCGATTCAATCGAGTGAATCGCCCTTGTTAGTTCCATGCGCCCGTAAACTTATCACACAGCTTTTAGTTAGCAGTTTCTTATACGAGAATAAACTTCTGTTTGTTTCGACAGACGTTCAGAACTTTTGTTAGTATACCTATATCTTCTAGGATTCCATTACACATACAGTTGATCCAATTGGGGATGTCTACAATGTAGCCGAGAAAGTGGCGATGAAGGTTAAAATTTAGACACAATATGTTTAACCGAATTACTATCGTATAATTAATTATCTTTATATCACACCGGCAGAATTAGCGGAACATAAAAAGGCAGAGTATAGAAATAATTACGTATATATGTATATTAAAACAAATTATTATCAGGCATGAAGTAAAATTTTATTAAAAGTAATCAAAATTAAAAAAAAAAATGTCTAGTTTGTGAGAACACAGACAATGTTGCAAATAAAAGTTGAATCACGAAGGGGAAACACACGTTATTAATCGTTCATTTATTTAGTGTTAAAATCACAGTAATCTTTAATTTGAAACATTATTTGTGTGCACACAAATTAGAGAAAAAATGTTTTTTTATTATTATTTTAAATAAAATTTAATAATTTAATTACAAACTTTTAAAGTGTTAAAAGATGTATATTAATTTATTACTTCACGTCTAATTATTATTTGTTTCAATATATATACGTAATTATTTCTATACTCTGCCTTTTTATGTTCCGCTAATTCTGCCGGTGTGTATAATAAGTAAAAATAAAATTAGATAAACTGTCATCACAGTCGGTTTTTTAAATGATTGTGTCAAGATGAAGGTGAATAGGAGTTTCTTGGATGGCGGTAACTTTGGTAGCTGGTTGAAATATGTTTCTATCTCCCAACTTCTATTTTTTATGCTAATCAGCAAACTAATATAAATTTATAGACCACAAAAAAAGCGTGTAGAGGGTGACAATAACCCAAGCGGTAATAATTGTTGTTCGCTCCACAAAACACATCTAGCGGCTAGACCCCTAGTTTTGGGATAACGCCAATCCTAGCCACAGAGCACGCTCCGTAATTACCAGGGCACCAACAAACAAAAGGATATCATTACACGCTTGGTCTACTGAAAGACCATAAAAAAAAATTGCTACACCGGCGCCCGGGCTGTTCAGATTTCTTTCTTCCTGTACTTTTTTCCCTTACGTTTCTAATTCGGAATGAGAATTTTCTATTATTTTTGGCGTGGAAATTTACATTACACTGGAAGATTATAAACACTAGAACCACAGAATACTGTGACAACCCCTAGAAGCACGGATGGGTAAATTTTGGCCAATTTTCACTTTGCTACAGTAATCTAAAGATACAAATAAACTTAATAAATATTATATAACATTTTTACTATGTGCTAGCTGTTCCCTACGGTTTCACCCGTCTTAATTTCGGAGTTCCTGCGGAAATTCTGAGATAAAAAGTACTCTATGTCCTTCTCTTTATCTTTGAAAACGTGTATGCAAAATTTCATGAGATTTCACCGGCATTAATTCCATCGTTCCTATGGGAATCCGGAGATAAAGTGTACCTTATATCCTTTTCTGAACACAATATGTCAACGTGCGTGCAAAATTTCATGATTTCAGCCGTTAAGGGGTAGACATGCGAGTAAACTCATATGCTTCACCCGCGGTAATTTTGGAGTTCCCGCGAGAATTCCAGGATAAACTATACCTACGTATAAACCTTCCTCTTGAATCACTATCTATTTGGGAAAACCGCATGAGAATCTGTACCTACATTATAGTATTTTTAGTTCTTTATCTTCTCGATGACAGTTCTAATTTGATAGTTGTAGTGTTGTGAACAAATAAGTAATGATATCGATTGCATATATTTATTATGTTTTGAACAAAGGCAAATACAACAAAAACATTCAAATGGCCCACCGCCATGTTGTAATATAATTACATCTTGTAATGAAATGTAATATTAGTTAATAAATTTGTACAAAATTATCCGGCGATAGTTTAGTTTCTTACATTTTGTAAAAAAATATCGGGTCTGTTATCGTGTTACGTTTATCGATAGCTCCATCCCTATCAGTTTTCCCGACTCTGCTTTAACCTTGTACGTGCGTAAGTGTCATATTTTTATTAAATAACGTATACATAATGTAAAAAAGACGCTCGTTCAAGTTTCGTTCAAGTTTCCACCACAGGAGCTATCATGGAGAAAATAAAGCAATGGAAATAGTATAGTTTTTTTGAGTTTATCGCGAAGAAGCAGGCAGACGTGGCGGAGGACTTTGTCAGAATTCTGCTACACCCCCGTGGTGAAGACAATAGAGGCAATTTATAGCAGCCAGCAGTGAGCGTGTCCGTTCATAGACAGAATCGATGGATGATGGCAGTAAACAGCCTTAATAGTTTTCTTAGCGGTTATTACGAACGATAAATTTATGGCACGGACCAAGTATCTAATAAATTGTCCCTGATTTATATCTTGCTAAACTTACTTAAATTTTATACGGGGTGTAAGAGGGACGATCTGGAGGACCATGTTTAGTATTCGATTTTCATTACAAATATCTAAAACAACATAATCAACATGATGTTTGACTTAATTTATCCATGGTAAATGATAATTTGTGAAAATTGAGCGCGCGAAATGCTGACGCGCTGGCGTTCAATGTAAAGGTTCACCCGCACGGGTAATATCATGTTTTTATTCAACACTAACTGTGTTGCGCTTTTTATCCCGTAGGAATTCCGGGATAAAAAGTAACTTAAGTTACTCCTTATAATATCAGCTATCTGACAGTGAAAGTGACGTTAAAATCGATCTAGCCGTTTCAAAGATTACCAGGAACAAACAGACAGACATACAAAATTTTGAACATTGATTTTTTGAGGCATTTAATATAAAACTGTTAATTTTAAATTACAAACAGATACTACATCAGAGTTTTTTTTTTCATATTTTTAGTTAGGTATATGTATACAAAAATCATCGCTGGCTTAAATAAGTTTTTCGTTTAAAATTACACATTGTATATTGATACAGGATATAATATGTACATACCAAATTTTATCAAAATCTTAATGCACAGACAAAAAGACAAGACAAGCACTCAATTATTGTTATAATTCCTATGATGATTCTTATATTTTAGTAAATATTTCTAGTTAAATAATAGTTTTAATATTATGTAGACTAGAGAAAAGTATAGATTGAATTTTCTGTGAACGACATTGCTGCAACTAAAGAGACAAAGCTCGTAGCAGCTATCCTCGTAGCTATTAAATATAACTTATTGTAGAACTTCGTAGAACACGCTACGAATAACGCAGTTACGAAAGCTTCGTAGAGCTTTCACTTTTATATCATAGTAATTTATTTATTTATTTATTTATTTATTTATTACACAAAAAAACGGTGAATACAAAATTACGAGACTATCTATCAGTGACCAAACTAGGCTGAGCCTGTATCTTGGCCATCTGCGAGTGCGGTTAACAAATACGGTATACCTAATAACTACACAGAGATTTGAGAAATGTATACAACATGGACTTAAAAATTTATATAGTCTATATGTGTAAGTGTGTGTGTGTGTGCGTGTATGTGTGTGCTTGTGTGCGTGTATATGTGTGTGTGTGTGTGTGTGTGTGTGTGTGTGTGTGCACTGGTTGTTTTTGATACTCAATTTGTTTATCAAAAGAATAAATAATACAATAAATCATAACATTTATGATATTATAATAATGTTTTCATACTAGATAACTCACTTAAGCAAATGGGGCATCGAAGGACGTTTAGTACGAGCTCGGTGTGAATGGATAAGAGATAAAAAAGCTGCCCGAGTTTGCGAAGAGCTCTTGTATGAAGGGTTCTGTGACCAAAATTGAAATTTATTTATCGGGTATATAAATATACTTTTTTACTCTATATAACTATACTGTATGAATTTCCAAGGAGCCGATGGTAATTCATAAAAGAAAAACTTTCTAAATGGAAATGCTAAATGTAGTTTTTAGAACTCCTGTATCAATAATTAATTTGTTATAAACAGCTGTACGATAAGATCGAACTATTAAGGTTACTCTAATTAGAAAATAGGATGATTATGAGATTTGATGTGACAGAAAATGATCGATGGATTTAATTGCTTAATGTAGGTAATTAGGCGACGGCTGGTACCAACGTCGTTAACTTAGTATAAAAATACTCATTGTTTTCCTCAGTTTCACCTGCATTAATTTCGGAGTTCCTGTGGGATTCCGGGATGAAAAACTCTATGTTTTTTTTTGTATCCCTGACAACTTGTGCCCAAAATTTCATGATGATTGGTTCAGTAGTTAGGCCGTGAAAGCGTAACAAACAAACAAATTAGCATTTATAATGTTAGGATCTTTCCTTCAAGAACTCTAGTATTTGCCAGGACATGAATTAATTATTTTCATTTAGCGGCTCTTCAGTTATCTCTGCGTAAAAATAAATTGTTATTCAGAGGCTCTATTGCATAGTAAAAGAGAAAAAAAAACAAATATAATATACACACACAAATTCTAACAATGCTATTTTTTATACTTCTAGAAAAAAATGTGTGTTTGTGCACGCATCACGCAAAACTAAAGAAATGGATTCGTACAAACCTTGGTCGGTTGATAAATTCCACAATTTAATTTTGAAACTCATTTCAATATTCAATTAAATTTCCATATATCATAATAATTCTGCAATAAGTCTCTTTATTACCCAATATGTGCGGATCTCTACGAATGACAGTTATTACAATCGTTCATGATGAACGTTGTTTGTTGTTGCTGTTGTTTATTGTATGTGTATATATATATTTATTTATGTCCGTCTGCTGTATGTTTAAGTAGTCCCAATTCGTTTTTGTATCTGTTTTTGGAATGTTATCTAAATGCCGCACTCTCTACCTTTCTCTTCCTCTCTCCCTCTAACTTAGGTTGCCTATGAAAAGATTGCTCTTAGCAATATAGGTCACCTAAATTGTACGTACCTACTATGTAACTGTGTCTTTGAAATATGTGTTTTCTTCTGTGTGCGTGCAATAAAGTATATTTGATTTGATTTGATTTGATTTGATGATGACGTCATATTGGACATCGAAAAAGGTTTATGATACTTTTATTTTTAAAGGAACGTAGAATTTAAAAACAATACATTGGGTCAATGTCATGTTTGATGTTTTGACAATCACCGAAACATTAGCTTGAGGTATCGTGTAAACGGTACTAAATCCGTACTAATATTATAAATGCGAAAGTAACTCTGTCTGTCTGTCTGTTACGCTTTCACGCCTTAACGGCTCAACCGATCATCATGAAATTTTGTACACACGTTGTCAGAGATACAGAAAAGGACACAGGGTACTTTTTATCCCGAAATTCCTGCAGGAACTCCAAAATTTCCGCGGGTGAAACCGCGGGGCACAGCTAGTAAAATAAAAAAAACTAAATTTTAAGTTTATAGATTTACTCACAGCAATTTCGTGGGACTGAACTCGACATACAAAGGGTATTAGGTATCACAATATAACAAAGGAGAATAAAAGAAATACTTGTAGCCTATAGCAAAAATGTTGACATTAACGTATACGTAATGAATTCTCTCGTTTGCGTCCAACGAATTGTATAAAAATATACGGGGCAAAGATAAAAGGCCCGATGTTTTTATTTGGAAGACAATGAGCAGATGAATTTCAGCCGCTGTACGTAGGTACAGATAGTAAAAAAGATAACGGTGTACACTGTACACTGTACAGCAAAAACGGGAAGAAACTTATAACTTTTTATAAAGTACCTACATAATTTCTCAGGGACTCAGGGATTCTCACGTGCTACAAAATTAAAAGTATTTTAAAAATGTGTCCTAGACTCAGACCAAATAAAAACTAAAGACTGAACCTCTCGAACAACGAAGTGAAGCCGGTTGCGTATGCATGTGGTGATTAGGAAAGTGTATGGATTTGCTAAGTTTACTTACTGGTGATAAGTGTGTAAGTAAGATGCTGTTTTTTTTTGACGTGTGATTTTGTACCTGTTGATAACACAATATTACTTAATTGTTGCGTCACCTCCATTAGCGGGAGAAGCTCAAACTAAAATGTATGGTATCTTTTTCTTGTGTGCATGTTTCTGTGTACGTGCATGGCGTGGTGTCTTTTTCCGGGCTTCACATGTTTGTTTTACGCGTTCCGTCTTTAGTTTTTATTTGGTCTGAGGTCCTAGATAACTCAACGATACTGAAACTTCCCAACAGTGAAGGAATTTTTTGAATTAGTTCCAATGGTTCTAGAAATTACACTCCTACAAACAATAAAAAAAAATCTTGTTTGAAATAGTAAATTATACAGATTGAATTTGTTAAGTCACCCACCCCGGGTGGCTAAATCCGATATATTATGGTAAGTGGGAAACAACGGGAAAGCTCTTTTTAAGATTTTATAATTTTTTTGCTAATCAGTGGTCCGGAATAAAAATATTTCTGTCATATAATATATTATAATAAAATCTTGTATATAGAGTGTCCGTGTGCATTTTAGGCGATTCAAAACCATGAATATTTATGTTCGCCGCGCAGCGCCTACGGGGACACTCGTGTCATCTGCTGACGGTACGCGGCGGCATTTCACAAAGCCCTGCGCCCCTCTGATGTCTGCCGCGTGTCCTTTGTGTGTGACCGCTCTTTTATTTAGAGCCGGCCGGGGTCACACCATTTTGGATAGACGCAATGAAATATAATTTTTGTTCTTTGTCATAATACAAATACAAATTTTTATTACTTGGAAACAGAGACACAACACAATTACAATTATTTTATACAAACATGATTTAACAAAAAAAAAATAAAATATATTTAAGTATTTATTTATTTCAAAAAACCATATTATAATCCTTACAGGCTAACCTAATGCGATTATATGACGACTATAAGTATTTAATTACATTTTTTGGCTTACTTACAAGTGAACACAAACAATAGTACATTGTTATCCAAGGGGTGAAAGTAACTCATTTAGTGCCGAGACGGGGTTTGGCGCCCGAGCGTAGCGAGGGCGCCAATAGTTCGAGGCACTAAATAAGTTACTTTCTCCCGAGGGTAACACTGTGCTTTTCATTACGAATGCAAGGAAAGTCAAAATAAAAATAGGAATTAGCTAAAGAAAAAATGAGTGAAGATCGGATAGTCGCTTGACACTTTCCCACCTATTTCTTTTTCTTTGGCCGGCTAGCTATTCAGCCAGTATTTTTTATTTACATTGTGGCGACCTAAAAAAATATTTTCTTTAATTATTAAGTATTAATTAAAGATAATAAAAAAATATAAATAGGAATTAGCTTAAGAAAAAGTGAGTGAATTTTATTTTAATTAATACCTACTTAAACTTTACGTTATTTCAATTTTACATCGCGCTGGCTGTATAGAAAGTTGAAACATGGTTCAATAGAAATGTGAAAATAGACCTAGTTTTTTTTTTAATAATTTTCTAGTTGTCAGTTGAAAGCGATTCTCCCTAGGGCTGAAAAGGGCTACTTTCAACCCGCTTCTTAGGCAACTTCAGACCTACTTTCCGAGCATGAGTAATGAAAAGTTATTTTTGTGAATTCATTCAGAGAACAGGTCAGTATGTCTACTGTCTCTGCCACCTGCCGGGCTAAGATGCGCAATACGATAAAATTTTATCGAGCCATTTTATCGATTCTCCTCAACATATTGTATGGCTTTGTCGACGAGAATCGATAAAATGGCTCGATAAAATTTTATCGTGTTGCGCATCTTAGCCTCGCAGAGCGTGTGCAGGGCGCGCGTGAGCGGCGCTTTGCCGAGTAAATTGGTTCGCGCTGCAGGCACAATAATGACAGCTAGAGGTGTTTGTGTGGTGCGTCCCCATGACCAAAACGGTCACCTGCATCAGCATGTTGCTATGAGTGCGGGCACTCCACTCCTAGCGCTGATTTTGATATCTGTTTCATTGATTGGTAAGTCTCCTCCGACGAACTCTATAGTCAGTCGGTAGGAATATGGAAAAAAAAACCGCAAATATATGTACTACGTACAGTCTTTTTGTCAGAAAAATAGTTCGTTCATCGCAAAACGAAAGTAGAGTCCATTACCCCTTAGATGCGCTTACCTAGGTACCTAAGCGAGTACAATGTGCTATGCTTTGGAGATCGTAAGTTCGGTTATCAGTGAGGACAAGCAACTTTTTGATTCTATACACAACATATTATTGTTCCCTTTGGATTCGTAAAAGTATTCTATTTCACTCTAATGTAGTTTCCTATCAATAAAAAAATAAAGAAACAGTTTAGGTGTTCCAGAAACATCTCTAAATCTAAAATTATGGTACAAACTTACCTCTTTGACTCATTAGAACATTATGAAGTTGAAAAGTCCTTACCTACATTTTGTGCAGGTATTTATGTTTAATTTGTATAAAACACTCAGAAGCCCGACTGGCGTATAAGTTGGCTACATAATGTATATTTAATAACTCGAAGTCATGCTGCAAACTGGCATCTGCGTTATTCGCTGGCAATACGAGTACTAACGTTGAGCGATTCTGACAAGAAGAAAATTTGTTTAAGTTTATACATATTTTTCGGTGAGTATGTATATTATAGACTTCTCTACTTATCTCTCAATATTATCATTACTACAGTATAATAGTATAAAAGTAAGTATAATAGTATAAAAGTAAGTATAATAGTATAAAAGTATAGGTAGGTACACTTATAAATGAGAATGCGTGTTGTTTGTTTGTTATACGCTTTTAGGATCGCTTGTGCTTCGGAATAAAAAATAGATTATGATAATTATAGATAGTGTACATTGCTATCAGTGAAAGAACTTTTACGAGAAGAAGCGTTTCGGTAGATATTACTTGAGACTGAAATAAATAATTATTATCCTTACTATACATAGTAATATAGCCTATTGTGTAATAGGCTTGTTTCCGGAGTATGAAAATCCAAAATTCTATTCAGTCCGTCTGGTAGATTAATAAAAAATATTAGACACATATTTTTTACTAGCTGTGCCCCGTGGTTTTACCCATGTGAAAAGTTTTTATGTAACAACTTTTTTTCCCGACATCCTATTTGTATGAAACAAAGCCTATGTGTAGCTCCAGGCTAAGCTTAATCTACCTGTGAAAACCGCATGACACTTCGTTCAGTAGATTCAGAGATTATCGTGAATAGACAGACAGACAGACAGACAGAAAATAATTTTAAAACCTTTTTTTTTGGGCTTGGTTACTCTTCGTTTATCACCCCTCTCAATTTTAAGTAAAAATATTCAATGTACAGAATCGCAGATTGTACTCTTTTTATTATAGTATAGATTGATCTATACAAGACGTAGGTACTAAAAACCAAAATTTGGTTGATAAGCCCACTAAAATAATTGTAAAACGACATCAAATGCTGCATCGTTTACATAAGCGAACGAAACGTCGGCTTTCATTTGACGGAAATTAGCCGTTCCTTCTTTTTCGTGTATATTGAACAAAGCGATAGGGCGGGACGTCCCGGCCGTACCAAAAACACCGCGAAAGGCGGAAATTATTTACTTACAAAACGCGATGCGAATATTTGTGTTGTTTTCTCACGGCGTAAACTCGACGCCATTGCGTTATTTACTTTTGTACCGAGATGAGCGGAGTTGCTTTAAGAGAAAATTGAGCGTGTAATCGATTTGCGAGACTGCAAACGGCGAGTTCATTGTTTCAAAGGGTTACCGGATGTACGGCCGGAAGACGGAGGGTTAAAAAACGATTTTTATGGAGAAAAAATAAAGCAGTAGGTAACATTTGATTTCAAAATTTATTACTTAGTAGTTTTTCGGGCACGGTAGAAAAACCTTTGTTACCCGTTACGTTCTACGTTATGTTCTGTATAATTAATGTGTAGAGAGAGACTGTAATGGATCAGCGTACAAATTTACATACCAATGTTTTTACTGCGCGTACTGGTGCGTGTACACTGTACAGTGTACAGTCATCAGTAGAAATATGTACTGTAACTTGATTTTATTGCAATACTAAGAATTTCAAAGACTGAGTTAAGCGTTTCCAGATTTTTAATGTTGACTTGACCTGCTGAATACAGTTTTTCTCTAACATCGATATTTTAAATTCATAATATCAAATATTCAGGTCGGCGATCTCTTGGTGTTGTGAAAAAAACAATCTCCAAAGTGAAGAATATTTTTTTAAAAAGCTTTATCAGACAGATTTCAGTATCAGATAGATTTGAGTGTTTAGCGGGAAATTTTTATTTTTGAATTTTTCATTGATTTTATCTTTCTTACTCGGAATTTTATATACATAATAGTAAACTCGAAAATAAGTCAACATACCTACCTATTTCAGCGCGAGGAATAACTTGTTTAGTCTCTTCGAAGTAATATATTATATGTCTGTGTTTACACTCCACCTTATATTTTAATAAATAAGCTACTAATTGATATTGTGTAAAAGATACGCCCCTGTAATCTGATTCAGCCGTCAGAGGATCCGAGAGTCAAGTATAATTTAATTGCTCTTTGGAAGGACAAGTTGCTTTGTCTGTCCAAAGAGAAAACGTATTCGTATAATCCAATTTGCTCTTGTATTAATATGATTTTGCTTCTGTATGCCATAAACTAAAGAGTGTAGAAGGGGCTTTTTTAATGTTCGGACTACCTGTTTCCTAACTAAGAAGCTTTTACTAAGAGTACCATACACTGGTATAATTATGTTTATTTTATTTATTTATTTTTAATTTTCGTTTATTTAGGACAATAACAGCTACAAGCACATATTATATTAATGCTAAGTAGTAGGTTTTAAAATGACAGTATGATCATAAAATACTAATATTTTTTCTATAAATACATTTGATTTTTTTCTATAAACTCTCAAAGTCACAATTATATATACAACGTGTTTGAATTAACTGAAAACTTGATACACCCCATTTAAAAAAATAAGCAATAATATGATTAAAATATATTTATGTCAAAAAAATTTATACTTTAAAAGTTATTCAACATTAGTTTGGAGGTGACCGAATTTTTTGCTGCGGGCGATGGCGTACGCGCCAAATATTGTATTATAAATAATTTTGACATGAGCTAGTAAAAATGAAAAAATATAACCTATATTAAAACAAAGTGCGATCGATTCGCTAGTTGATTCTGAGCAAACTACTTTCTGGTTTTCAGTTAATTTATTACACGTTGTATATGTCGTGATAAAAAATACAATTTTCTAGAGGAAAAACACATAAAAATGTCTCAATGTGCTTTTGATCTAAATTCAAGCCTTGTGTTTATGCCTGACAGACATCCGAACATAAAAATATCTGAACTGTCACGTTTGCAATATGCATTATATGTAAGAACAACGTGTAGAAGAGATATTAAAAGACACTGTCACTCAAATAACGTGTCAAGAAGCCTCAGTATATATATGTATGTAATATCAGAATAAACATCTGCTACGTGGACATAGAGCTTTTTCTGCCATCTCTACCACATCTCCCACGCTGCGCCGTCTATCACAGTCTATGCAAGAAAAATTTATTTGGTCCATTTACTGTTTCAAAGAATTTGAATCAATTACATAGATAGTTATATACATAAGTACTCCCCTATTTAGCAGTAAATTTGGTATACCTACGGCTAAATATCAGTAATTTTAAGAGGAAAATTTTATTTTAATAAGTTATGAAAACAAAACGAACAGATTCTCGTTTTACCGCCAACTCTAACATTATCCTGTTTCCATCTTTTTAATTAGCTTTATTCACGATTATAATTTAAAATTTCAGGGCATTGTATGTGATTATTCTTTTCACCTTCACCACCATTTTGTTATTATAGCCGCTAATTAAAAACAAAACTTGTTTTCAGTCTATAATAGTCGGACTTTTCAAACGAATCAATTAACATCCATCCAGCCGTTGGGATGCTTCGAGAGTATAAAGTATGCCACACACACAAATATGTTATGACGTCAATCTTTCAAGATGTTCAGAAGATGGGTACATGATTAAAATGACGGATACACCGATGTATGTTAAAATTGTAACCTTTTTAATTTTTTGTGCGTGGCAAATAAAGTTTTTCATGTTCAATTTAGAATTTGTATGTTTGTATGTTATCAGCCAAACGCGATTTCAGGCTGAACTAATTTTTTCTAGGCCCTACCTGTGGTCATACTAATTGAAAGCTTATTCATATCGCTTATCATTTTATCAATAAATTATAATATAACAATAACTAGCTGTGCCCCGCGGTTTCACCCGCGTGAGTTTTGGGATCAGGAACCTTTGCGGACGCAGGCAGAAAAACCCGCCAAATTTTCATCACAATTAGACCAATGGTTTCGAAACGCATAGAGGACACACATACAAACATTTATTTTTATTTATTAAGAAGAATAAGAAGATAAGCAGCGTTTCTATTTCTGCGTATCTAAGGTCACAAATCTAACCTAAAAAAGTGTGATAAAACTTTCTATTTAGGTACCCTTATTACACAAAAAAGGCTCCATCGCCCAAATCCAAAACATAATATTACATGTAGTATGGAATAGTCAATAGGCATTACCATGTAGTTCAGCCTGAAATGGGTTTCGACTGGTAATATATAACCAGATATAGTAAAAATCCTGTGAGTACCCGAAGGCGGCGTTCCAAGAAGTAGAAGATACTATACGATATTAATAATCCGCTTCCTTTCGAGTTATTTTATAGAATGTTTACCTTTTTCCAAAACTCCTTCGGGCGATGAAAAGTTTCGCTTTGCATTTTTAATAAAGGATGTTCAAGGGAGATACTCAAATTTTTGCCATCCTTATAAGTGATGATAACCAACTTTTTACATAACTTACTCTTCATTGATAATAAGTAAGGAAAGTTCGGGGAGAATTTGCATAATATAAAAAAGAGGGGTATTTTTCCGATTTTTTAAAAGAGAAAGTTTTTTTTTTTGTAAACTGTGATCCGACGCTTGAATTGAGGAACTCAAGACAGCCAGCAATCTAGAAGAATGGTATGTTATGTTCCTGCTCCTATAATGAAAAAAGGAATATAAAACTTAATTTTGACTAGTTGTCTATACAACATTTTAATTATAGCTTCTTTGTGCAATGTAGGTAATGAATACAATAATGGGCATGTTGACTTGCAGATTAATAAAAAATATTGGACACGTATTTTTTCCTATTTTTACGTAATTCATCAAAAAATAACGGCAATACGTTAAGTTGGAATTTCGCGTGACGTCACTAACCGGTGCAGGTTGTATGGCGGCTTATAGCGGTTAGTGACGTCACGATTATATCTGTATATTCTCATTTGTTTGAAAAAGCAAAAAATACGTGTCTATTGTTTTATTATTTTCTAACTGACGGACTAATTGCAGTTTTTGATTTTTTAAAAGTCGTCAGCATCCCTATCGCTAGTGCTTTATCCTAACGGTTTGTTAAAGTCACAGTGAGTCAGGGCCCATGATATTTAAATAGATATTTAATAGTTATAATATCACAGGTCAGGGCCCAAATTAGAAGCAACAGGAACTAGGAACGGTTTGCGCGAAGTGTCTAGTTATAAATACCTATTTTGAGATCAGCACGTGCGTGCGCTGGCGCCTCTTAATGGCCGTCGTTACATTTACTACTTACTACCTGCTACAGTCAACTATCCAATATACTTGTGCAAAAATTACTCAAAGCACACACAATGAGAAATTCAGGACATTACAAGTTTTAAACAAACACAATGTTATCTTTTCAGAAAAAGAGAAAACATCACTGTAGATAATATAATTATGTATAACTAGATTGAATTGCACGGAAAAATCTAAGAAGGTCACACAGACCAACCTATATTCATATTATATTACCTATATCATAGCCATAACGCATGCATGCTACGATACATATATTTTTTACCTGAGGAAATATAAAATAAAAATAAATGCAATTAGAAAAATACACAGAAAAGTATATATTATTTATTTATTTAATTATTTATTTATTTATTCAAAACAAGATAGGCTTAGAGTATTCGCAAAATCGCCTCTCTTGTATATAAATGATAACTATCGTTTTTGAAGAGATTCTTTTTGTTATGCATTGTGAGTTTCAGCTTCAGGAGTGGAAATTTTGCGTTACTTTTTTAATCTTTTCTAATTATTGAGAATTGTGAATTTGATTGTTGAGAAATCAGAATGTATTGATCAGAACGGCAAATAATAAGAAAAAAAAACTGACAGAGGTCCCATCGGAGATGTTGTAGAAAATAAATAGGGTTCATCATCGTTCCCCCTTTATTTCTATTTCTGCTCACGTTTTGCTCGGGACCAATGGAGTTGAGTAGTCGGATATATTGGGTCAACGACTGTACAAAATTGGTCATTTGCCAATTCCGATCGCGGAAGTGTTATAAGTGTGACACGAATGTTTCAACGACAACGCTGTTGATTATTCTGAAACACAACTTTCGACTAAGATACCTACCTCTTTTCTTTTATCAAAGGCGAAATGTCACCAACTCGTTGCCCAAAAACGAAACCTCGAAAACTACGTGACGTGACCTATGACTTCATACAAATGAATATTTGATGTGTTGTGTTGTTTTAACCGACTTCCAAAAAAGAGTAGGTTCTGTGTTCAGCTGAAAGTTTTTTTTTATGTATATTCACCGATTACCTACTCGAAGACGATTGGACCGATTTGTATAATTGTTTTTTGTTTGAAAGAGTATACTCCCAAGTTTTGGTCCCATTGTCACCAAGTTGGGATCTGATGACTGGATAATGGAGAAATCGAGGGAACTCTTGAAAAGTTATAGACTCACTTATAGCGATTTGGGTATTTTTTATAGTAAATCGTTCATTTGCTTTCGGAAAGCAAAATTTGAAGAAGTGAAAAATATTGTCTATGTTTATGTCCATAAAGCTGAAATTAGGCAGATAGGTAGGAGACGTCAGCTAAGAACGGATTTAACGGAGTTCCCGCTTGAAATTCCCCAAATATGTAGGTATAGGTATCAGATTGTTTGGCAACTCAAATCCCGTTTTAACACCAGTTGTCGTTGACAAAGTTATTACGATTCGCGATAGACGCCATAATTAAAGAAGTAGTAGGTACGTATATTATTTCTTAAACATTTTTCTCAGAAATCCTTGTCTACATTTTTCAATAAGACGCTGCATTTCAGGCAACAGGAGATGCCAGGAACAAATTGATAGCATCTTTGGGTCAAACGACCCGTTTGGCGCAGAGGTCACCATGCCTACCCGCTAATCAAGGGGTTCCGGGTTCGATTCCCGGTGGGGGTGGACTTGGTGTGATGAACACAGGGTTCCATTTTCCAGTCTGGATGTGTTTATATATCTATAGTATAATATATAAGTAATTCTATGTAGTATATACCACGTTTGCTTGGTTTCCACGTCACAGGCTAATAATAGCTTACTGTGGGATCAAGTAGATCTGTGTGTTGTGATGTGGATTATTATTATTATTATTATTATCTTGTATCGGGCTTGCGTGCTGGTAGATACTTTCGGTGCAGCTATTTGAAAGGATTTCTGAGAAATAAATGTAAAAACCACTATAGATTACATGAGATTTGACGACGCGATTTGCGTCTGGTAAATGCAATATATAATTTTTTTCAAATTTTATCATTTGGTTGACAAAGTATAGGGAATAAATTATTGCATCTTATAATTTTATACAGTATAAATAAATAAATAAATAAAAACAAAGAATTGGACAACAAAAGTATTTTTGCTAGGATTCATGTTTTCAAGGTTACCTCTAGATAATAGAAGGCAAAGTTAGTAAAACAGATTTTACATGGGGTGGGTTAAAGGTTATAAATAAATTGTATACAAAAAAAAAATGATTAAAATAATAATATTCATAAATAAAAATAATAAATATGCTAGTATGTGTTGTTGTTGTAATATTGAAAATAATGCGTCGTTAATCGTTATTGAAATGAAATTAGACATTAAGCTACATTGCACGAACCTACATACCTATGTATATACTGCTATTAACCCTTAAATTGATTTTGTCCGTTCAAAATGACGTGTAATAAAGACGCACACAAGTATAATTTTTTTAAACTCCTGCGCCGATCGCGCGTTACGAGGCGTTTGATTAATCTATCTCGTTCACTGTTACATACTTTCGTCGCTCGATCGCTCTGCAAAATTAGGTAAATCACTCATTTCAAAAATAGCTGACGTCACGTCAATTTGTGCTCATCATACATGTCGCTGTAATTGTAAGTATTTCATTGTTTTATGCTATTTTTTTACCTAAAATCGGTTAAGTAATAATTAGTTGATTGTATTTTCTAGTTTCTGAGAATAAAATTTAGGTATTTATTTCTAATTAGTCGATTAAATATAGGTGTCCGTTAAAACGGACATTACCCGTTAGTACTAAATGTAGTGATTTTTATATTCGTCACATGAGACGGACGTTGCCCGCGTGTGCGAGAAATAAGTTCGTCATTTGTAACGGACTTTGCCAGTTCAAATAACTTATGTAATTGATATTTTGTGTGCTTTACTGCAGCAGTATAGCCGGGCAACGGTGGAGATCAAAGAGGGTTCTCTCACTTTTACCGCCTGCAGAATCTGAGGACTCAGATTTAGAATCGGACGATGATGAGGAGTGAAGAGTGACAGCACGTGAGTTCTTTCGGGATGATCTCAGCGGCTCTTCGTCACTTAGAAGTGTTTCTCTAGGTGTTAACGACATGGTAGACACTCTTAGTGACAATGGTGAAAATATATATGATCCATAGTGCAATTAATAAGGACGTCTAGCAAAACCAACATCCCTGAAGACCGAGGCAAACCCCAGGTACTAGTGCCAAAATCATCGCATTACCTGATATGCCGTCACATTTATCACCATTTGTTGTACCAGAAACACGAAGTGGATCGATGGTCAATGTATTAACATTGCCAGCTCGTTTTGTGCGCAAGATCCTGTGACTACGATATGACTACGATACAAAGATACGACAAAAAATAAAAGAGAAGTAATTCTGTGTCCTGACCAAATGCAATAAAAGTCTACAATGCTCAAATGGAAGGAGTTGACATCGCCAACATGTTAACTACATTATACAGAATGCATATTATGAAGAATGTGAATAAAGGCTTTGTTTAACACCGAAAAAAAGATTGTTTTCACTATTAACATGGAAAAGTAACTTCATTGGTTTTGTTCAAAGAGTTAGGTACTTTATTTAACTCAAAGTGTAGTGATTTTGTATTTAAGATATTTTATTATTTAGTTAAGTTCATATTTTATTAAACCAAAGTTTAACGGTTGTTAAAAATTGTAACTCGACCTTCAAAGGAGCTACTAAGTTTATTTTCTTAATATTATTTTCGTTAATAAAGTATAAGCTGTTCTTGGCAATGTCCGTCTCACGTGACATGTGTTGTATATGCTGTTCATGGCAATGTCACTTATAAGTGACAGTTAAAAAAACAACAAAAGACATATTTTTCGATTTTTTTTTTATTATATTTCCTTTTTACTCCCCTAAAACAACACAAAACACAAATCAAACCTGAAAAAAACATTTGCCACCCTAGTGTGCCAATTTAAGGGTTAATGCTATATTACTCGCACTCATCTATCTCACGATGCCAGATGGGAGCTATTTATCTAATGCCTGTAAAGTATTGATTAGTTTTGCAGTATTTTTTTTTATATTTCTATATATATACTAATATAAATAAACAGGGAAGATTTGTATGTTTCTAACAAAAAAACTCAAAAACTACTACCCCTGAGTAACATGTGCTATATTCTAACTGGAATTCCGACGGGAACTCCGTATTACCGCGGGTGAAACCGCGGAAAACTGCTGGTTATTTTTAAATTAGTTCATAAAAACTTAATTATTGCGATATAAAGGTGTCTCAAAAGAAAGTTTAAATTTGAACTTTAAATGTTTCAGGATTGCAACCGAAATTTTCGTCTGTGACACCTTACGTAATACTTTATGCGTCTATCGAGCGCGAAAGAAAGTTATTGTTTGGCTCTAGATACCGCCACATTGAAATGAGCTACTAGGCATGACTCAATGATATGAAAAGTAAAGATAACACATACACACACACAAATATTTTTAGTATTCAACATTTTTAATCCCGTATTCTGGTATAATGCCTTTCCGTTTTCTGTTGATTTTGATGACTGAAAATGGAAGAAGTCTCTTGTCAAAATCAAGTATAGTTATATTCCAAGTTTAACGTCAATAAAATTACATAATATGACAGAACCCGTAAAATATCCGCCCTTCACAGACTCCTTGTGCTATAGCAGAAGAGAAGAAGCTGCCTGCCAGCCTGTTTAAAGTTATAAAATACTAGTGGTAACTCATATCGCAATTAATTATGTGAGACCAAAGAGCCGTAATTAACAACAAACAACGGTAAGGAGACATTAGGAGTTAAGAATTATATTTTATCTGTGGACAAGATATGACCTGACAGCACACGTTCACGAGTAGCTATGACGTGCTTAACATTAAATAGCACTAGAGATGAGTGTTACTGTACAGGAAGCTGTGACTTGTAGTCTAGCTATGTATTCACATCCTGTCGCAAACAGGTATGCGACTTAAAAATAGCAGTTCAACAGTCATTATTCTCTTATTTTACTTATTCATATAAGATTTAGATAACCAATTCTCGAAATGTAAGTAACAAGAAAATACAAAAAAAAACTAACAAAAGATTTTTTTCTTTTTCACAATTCGTCAATTTAATTTTATCAGTGATGAGTTGCGCGGTTACACCCGCGATAATTTCGAAGTTCCCGCGAAATTGTTCCATATAAACTATGCAACCCCTTTTCATCCCCTTGGGGGTGAAATTTCAAAAAACCATTTCTTATCGGATGATTACGTCATACAAAGAACACACTTTCCACTTTTCAAGTTTCAGGTCTCTACTATCAGCGGTTTAGGCTGTGCGTTGATCCATCAGTCATTCAGGACAAAACATTTTATATGTATAGAAGATATGACAGAATAGTCCCCATTGTTTATTTAACAGCTTTATGGTTTGTTGTGATAATACCTACATATGAAGCATTAATGAATCACCTTAAACACGCATTTGATAAATCCTGGTCAAATATAATGATTTTTTTTTTCTTGAATGATATACCCAAGGAGGTAAATCATTATAATACAATCTAGCCAATCTAGTTATGACTAATAAGTATTTTAAATTTGACCTCAACTTCTAAACAAGACTATACTAAGAATGTGTCCAATAACCACTTTTCTTATTGTCTCTTTTAAGGGGAAGACACTTTGTTCTTGTGTTCTTTGGATATAGTACTCACAGCACTAAATTCACTATCACTATAAACTACACTAAAAATATAATGATGACATGAATAAAATAAATAAATACATATAATTATTTCACTCACTTCCCTTCCGAGAAAGATGAAAACTTCTTGTTTTCGATTTAAGTTTTTAACAAACCAGGGAATCTGTCAGGGAAACCAAATTCTTTTTCAGACAAGTACCTACAAAAATAAAACACTTAACCAAGATTTCAGTAACGTACTTTTTTGTCGGGCTGTTCATTTTCACAAATTATAATAGGGATGTGGACTACTTTTGAAAATAAAAATTCTAATTAGTCCGTCAGTTAGAAATTAAAAAACAATAGACACGTATTTTTTGCTTTTTCAAATAAATTAAAATATACAGAGATAAAGTGCTTTAAAGTTTAGGGTGAGGGGGTCGTGACGTCACTAACCGCTAAAACCGCCATACAAACTGTCAGAATAGTGACGTCACGCGTAATTTCAACTCAATATATCGCCGTTATTTTTTGATTACGTAAAAAAAGAAAAAATACGTGTCCAATATTTTTTAATAGTCTACAAGATGGACTAAAAAATAAAAATTAGTCAACATGCCCATTGTAGGTATTCCACGAGCTAACTACCAAGTAAAATATGAGAATCATAGCACGTAGTATCCACTCTATAAGTCTATAATATTTAAGAGATTATAGTAAAGTAATAATTAATCAAATTTATTCCATTTATTTACCTATTTAGTTGGATTATTTATTTACTATATTTCCTTTTTTATTTACGTCATGGCATTTTTCAAAATACATATATGTACATATTTTGTTCAAGCGTTTTGTATTTCATAGACATACATACAACCACATAGGTACGTACAATTCAATTAAAACAAACTGGCAATATTGGATTAATCGATTAAAATGATTGAGTTTATCGCGTTTACAATTATTTCGCTCGCAGTCCAATGGAAGCGTAGGTACCTACTATTTGGGCTTTCGTAAAGTATCAGTGTTATGTAAACAAACCAAGAGCTCGAGCGATAACCTACTGGCATTCGAACGGACGGTGTGTGTGAACTTTGTAATTTTGTTTGTATTATAATTACATACGTTGAAGTAAATGCTACGTAAAAACAATTGGGTTCTTAATAACCTCATATATTTAAAGTACTAAAATATTACAAGATTTATTTTTTATTTAAACTGAGCATGTAGGTATGTACAAAGGTAATTAAAATTCTTGTCAAGGTCAACAGACGATTACGTTTCTCGATAGGAATAATCCAAAGTATCTACTTAGCTCCTGTTTTTATCGCAGAAAGCTTGTAACGCGATAAACTCAATCAATTGAAAGCCATTTCCCATCCCCATTCCAGGTCGGCAACGCACCTGCAAGCCTTCTGGTGTCGCAAATGTCCGTGGGCGGCGGTAATCACTTACCATGAGGTGTACCACTTGCCCGTTTGCCCCCTATGACATTAAAAAAAAACCTAACCCAACCTAACCTAACCTAACCTAACAATCAAGTTAAATAATATAAATTAAACTGTATAATACAAAACAAATATGCATCATTTATACTTATTCATAAGTACATACAATAATTATGCTCGCTGAGAGTTCTGCAACCACATGTAATCATAGTTATATGCATTAGTATGTATAGATATTATTGTATTATTATTTATTACTCGTAATAAGTTCGGTGAATGGTTTGTGGTTAGTGAAAATTTTATACTGCGGTTATCTATAGGCACATATAAAATGCTTTGTCCTGAATGACTGACTGACGGATCAACGCACATCTTAAACCGCTGATCGTAGAGACCTGAAACTTGGAGGGTGTGTTCTTTGTATGACGTACTAGGCATCCGATAATTTTCCGAAATTATACCCCTAAGGGGGTGAAAAGGGGGGCCAAGTTTGTATGGAAAAATAGCGCGGGAACTCCGAAATTATCGCGGGTGAAACAGCGCTAGACTGCTAGTCTCTTACTAAAAAAAATAATGAAATCGATTGATATATAGGTAATTTAAAGCGAAGCGAAAATAATACTGCGTAACATACCTACCTACCTACACACAAAAAAGTCTAATTCAGATTTGCTTCTATTTCAAATCGATGAAAAATTTGTTCAGTTCCAATAAGAGGTCAAGTCTTTAAAAAGGTCTGACAAGTAAAAATGTCTAAAACCCCATTTAAGTGAGTCTTACGAACTTAATATTCTTCCTCTATAAACAATGATCAGGAGCTTGCCAATAGCTGTAAAGGTCGCGCCTCACGAATCCTTGATCCCATATTATTATTGTTTGCCTCGTCTATAAATTGCTGTTATTGAGGGCGGGATCAAACTGAAATGTCTGCCTTATCTCTCCCCGCGAAACTATTAAAAAGCCATTTCTTTTCGTTGTATAGTTATCGACACAAGTCACTTAGCATAAAGATCGATGTGGCGGAATCCAAGTTGTAGGTACCTCGCGGTTTTGTCAACGTGGAATTTCGACTGGGCTATATATCAGGGAAATACTTTGTATTTTTATTTTATTTGTTATTTAGGTATTTATTTGTTATCAAACCATATTTTGTCTGTTTGTCATATTTCTTTCAAATTCATTCAGCCAACTATGTACAGGGGGTTACAATCATCCAAATATCCAATCATCCAAAAAGCTTATTGGAGGAAGCAATTTTGGATTCTGAAGGAATTATGCTTTATCTACTGTCCAGGATCCATGTATTTTTTTCTCATAAAAGGTCTAAAGCTTCATCAAAACGGTTTTGATGCTGATTGTACCCGAAATAAAAAGGGAATCGTCCTTGCGGGCGATACCCTCTCATTAGATTACATTTTTAAAGTCTTTCTCGACTCGAATTTCCAAGAAAAAATTCTTCTTCAGCAGTCTTATTTTTTTTAGCCAAACAATTAAAGAAATTGTCGCTGTTAACTTTTGATTGCTTAAAATGTGTATTTAGATTATATTTAAACTGTATTTGACTTTTCAAACAATCAGACATCTTCAATTCGAAATATTCTAACACCTAAGAATTAGCCAATTCATGACTGACATGACTGATCCCAAGACGTAGTGTCTAGTTATAAGTACTTTTTGACTTTAGACAGGGCGTAGAGTACCCTGAAATTCTTGGTTAAGAGTTAGGTTTGTATTGGTGACCAAGTCGTGCGAGACGAGCGAGCGTAGTGAGCGTGCCGGCGATGCGCCAAAGACAAAATATTGTGAGATTCGATAGTTCATGATGTGACCAACCACACACACCACCACCACACACCCACATCATGAATTGCCCAACCATTAGATGTGGCCACGACATATCAATGAATTTCATACAATGTTTTTCAACTACTATAGTTTCAAACTACATTTGACAATCGTTATCGAGAAGCCAAGGTTACTCGCACCTAGCTCGTCCGTGCCCCGAACGCAAAATAATTCAGCGTCTCGAAGTAAACAAACCGCTGCTGTATTTATATTATACAGTTTAAACAGTTTAACTGAACCCGTTGTGTAAATTAACCATTGTTTTCCACCGCGCCGATAAGAATAGACGTCCGCTTTTATTCCGTTAATTTATTTGAGGTTATGTGTAGGGTTGCCAACCCGATTATTTAGCTGTCCAAATATTAAGACAAAAAAATTGGATAATTTACCGCAGAGGTAAAAAAGAGCCGCAATAAAGCCGATATAGATTATAAGAAAACATAGAAATTACAGTTTTTAGCACTTCAGTTTTGTACGTGATTATATGAAGTTTTCTACAGACACTGCTGTTTCATCAGTCTTCATTATGTTCAGCAAGGGTCTATCTGTAACAATGGTACCCATAGCTTAATGCTCACGAAGAGAAATCTCTTTGGTTGCATGTAAGATGTATTTTTTTTGGTTTTTAATTTCATAGGGGGCAAACGGGCAAGTGGTACCCAAGGTACACCTGATGGTAAGTGATTACCTCCGCCCATAGACATCTGCAACACCAGAAGGCATGCAGGCATATTGGCGACACAATATCAGTGACCAGCAGACTCAGTGACCGACCCCGCGCGGTGTCAATAATATGCAAACAGAAGAGTTTACTGACCAATTATGGTGCCTAACTGAACACCCAATGGTTAACTGGTAGAGAATGCCGCAAGGCATTAAGTTCGCTATTTGTACTTACTGTACAATAAAGAATTAATAAATAAATAAATACCGGTAGCAGAAATGTTGGATGACCGTTCAGCCAGTGGAGTTCCTATCTACGTATTGTATGTAATTTCTTATAAATATATAGTTAACACACCTTCGATTTATTAATATGTATGCCTACTTATAATTTATACATTTTTTAGATTTAATTTGCTGTATTGCTGCACCACCTACCTACTATCTTTACTGCAACAAATATCTCCATACTCCGCCCGGTAGCCTATAACTTATAAGAGATCACTTTATGGTGATAAGGCCGCCATTTGGAGCCACTTGTTACTTTTTGTTTTTAAAATTTTTTTATTGTTGTTTGTGGTGTTCAATAAAGTGCTTTTCATTTAATTTCTTTCGTACTTCGGTCGCGAACTTTACCGACCGATACCCTATTTTTCTCTCAGTGCCGTACGTAACGAAACGATTCATACGAGAATAACCTGCCTTCACTAGGGCTAGTCCCGAATTTTAGTATATTTTATTTCAAAACGTAAATAAAAACATCAGAATCCATTCATGAAATGTGCAGGTACTTTATTGTGTTAAGCGTTTAGAGCCACTTATGTAGGCGTGTTTGCGTGGAAGCGTTTCAAGTTGAGGCGCTTTCGGTGCTTGGTCGGAGGTCACAGTCATGAAGAGTATCGGATAGTCATAAAAAATGAATAACGCCTCCCTCGTTTAACGTTAAGATATTACACAACACACTATATTACATCTCCGACGCAAATGTAAATATATGAAATAATGTGATGCTAGCCAATTCACTATATATATACACTAATATTATTTATGTACAGAGGCAAAGTTGGCCATTTTGTTTTGTAAGAGCGGAAATAGAAGGTAATAAGAAGTATTGAACTGATTCTAAAAATTCTTTTATTGATTGGAAGGTAGGTACAGTATCCCTCAGTGACACATGATTACTTTTTATCGCGAAACATAGAGTTTCCGCGGGAATACCGAAATTAATGCGGATGCTACAGCGAGGGGAATAGCCAGTATTAATAAATATAAACAGATTTTTGCAAAAAAAGGTAATTTTGGTTATGTTGGTGTGATTTGGTCATGTTGTAGGTAACCTATCGAGTCGGTGAAACGTTTTTTTTTCTTCTACAATATAACAATTATTATAAACTAGCTGTGCCCCGCGGTTTTACCCGCATGAAAAGTTTTTAAGTAACAAGTTTTTCCTAACATCCGATTTGAATGAAACAAAGCCTATAGATAGCTCCAGGCTAAACGTAATCCACCTGTGAAAACGGCATGACTCTTTTTTTGTGGTTGGTTTTTCTTAAATTGAATATTTTTAAGAAAAATATTCAACGTACATAATCGCGGATTCTACTCTTTTATAGTAAGATATAACTCGGCAGATATATTTTGTTAACGCCGACTAACATTGTGCATTGTACTTGAGATTTAAGGTCCGCTTCGATAGGAGCGTAACAACATAAATTACATAGAGCCTAGAGCTACTAAATTTCGAATCGGTGGCTTTGTAACCACTGTAACTAATGTGAAAACACCTTAATAGCTGCATAATCGGCTAATAGAAGCCGCACTCAAACCGCTTGGATTCGGGAACCGTGGCCCGCACTTGACTCTTGACTCACGGCGGCGGAATCCATACGGATACTTCAAAAGCAATTATTCAAATACGCATTGCCTTCAAGTGAGTAATCAGTTTGGAACTGAAGTGCCGTCCGTTTTAAGCCAACGCGACGGCAGCGCAGCGCCTAGATTCAAGTGCGTCGATTGTCAAGCGGATATCCGACTTTAGTATCCGTCTGTTCCAGTCTTGCGTATGGATAAATAGACTAGCCATTCTTGTTAAAAATACTTTTATTTCGAAACCACCGCTTCAGAATCATAGGTATAAAGAGTATGAGTGAGAACTCTATATTTCGTTTAAAATGGCTAGTTTATATAAATACATTTTTTGAATTATTTTCTTTTTTCATAATCAACTAGCTAACAATTTAAATAAGTTTAAAAGCTGTTTTCAATTTTCAGAATTTCTTTGTCCCAAGATTAAAAATATACCGTGTTACTTAGAGATATTCATAATATAGCTTGCTTCATATCTCAAGTCAAAATTTTATCATTAAACTTATACCTTTAAAGTTAGATTAAAAATGTTCGTGAAATACTTAAAACCTTGAAGGTAAAATAGAAGCTTTAGTAGAGTCATGAGTAGGTAAAGACACATAAATTCTTAAGCTATTGCTATAGTTGTACACTAAATGGACGAATAATAAAACGTTCTTTAAACGCAAAAGGTATTGATCTTTCATAACGTTCTTTTTTTGTTACGAGATTTGCACGCCGATCCCTTTTTATATTATTTGCAAAAATCCAATTTTTTCCAAAAAATAAATTGTTTATGTCTCTGTGAAATTGAAAATATCGTTAGTTATATCGTTATCGTAGTAAAATATCATGAGATAGATTATAATCTGTCAAAAGATCGCAAACCATCACTATCTTGGCGCACCGCCGACCGCTGCCGCGGCACGCTCGCTACGCTCGCTCGGCTCGCGCGATTAGGTCAGCAGTAGGCAAACGTAACCTAACCATAATAATTGTAATCTGCCGAAAAATAATGCGTTAAATGCATTAAATTGTAAGCAGTGTGCAGAGTGTGTTACGGTTCACAATCTTTTGACAGTTTACAATCTCGTGAGATGGATTATAATCTAACGGAATTTACAATTTTATGGTGATATTGTATTCACAATATATTGACTACCCCTTTTGTGAATTTATGTAGTTTAGTGTACTGTGGACGACTAATAATAATCCTCTTAGTGGACGACTAGACACTTCGAAATTAAGAAAGTCACTATCTATTATACCTATTGTCTGAAAAAGACATTCACTGCCAAATATTTCAGTGCCACTTGAATGTATAAACAATTACCCGCTGAAACTATTCCCGTATAAGTAAGTACACTCGATGTTATCTGCCCCAAAATTTATGTCGAAACTCGAGTCAAATGTTATCCAGCAAGTTAATTTATTGAAATAGAACGATCGTTACAAACGAAAACAATCATTCTCATACAAAAATTATATGAAAACAACGTCCGTTTCCGTCATTTTATTACTATTTACTTTTGTCGTACGATCTTTTATTAAAAAAACTGCTTATCTATCAGGTAAGACAATCTATTTACTATATATGTATGATATAGATTATTAGCAGAGTGGAACAATAAGCGAATTGTATCTAATGTTTGTCCATATGTTTGGTCGAGCATCACGCAAAAATCGTTAGAAAAAACCTGTGCTGGAAGATATATAATTAATTAATTATGATACTTTTAATCTCTGTATATTAAAAATTCTCCGGAGTTACAGTTCAGATCTATAGTCCTTACGATAAGGTAGAGGTAGGTAGGTAGAGGTACGACCCGATTGGCGCAGAGGTCACCATGCCTACCCGCTAATCAAGGAGTTCCGGGTTCGATTCCCGGTGGGGGTGGACTTTGTGTGATGAACACAGGGTTCCATTTTCCAGTCTGGGTGTGTTTATATATCTATAGTATAATATATAAGTAATTCTATGTAGTATATACCACGTTTGCTTGGTTTCCACGATACGACACAAGCTAATAATAGCTTACTGTGGGATCAAGCAGATCTGTGTGTTGTGATGTGGAAAAAAAAAATTGTTATTTTTCAATATCCACATGGCATTTTTGCATGTCAATGCCGTAGAAAAAAATATCTTTTTCAGTCTTTTAACCACACAAAAAACAATATTTTTTTATACTTAAGACTGTATATGGCGGTTGCTACTTATGTCAAAATTATACTCGTCAAAAAAGTAAAAGATAACTTCAAGTATTTCGAGACAGCAACTCGACAAGCATGATATAGAGTGCCCATAAACGACAGAGAAGGTGCGACGCCCCTCGAGAATGTATGCGCAGATAAAATGGATGTAACGATTTTACTAAAGCAGTTTAGGGACTCGGCGATCTTTATTTATGGCTGGTGGTTCCTTTCACTCCTCGGCACTACGATGAATCTGACATGTGCTGCCTAATGGCGCATTTACATGCATATAGCTGACCTTTTCATACATATTATTATAGGTACATACGTACCCACTCTCATGAAAAGGAGAAATATATCTTCCATGATGAAGTTTGACTACGATTTCGATCATAATGGGGATGTGGACTACTTTTAAAAATCAAAATTATAATAGGGATGTTGACTACTATTGAAAATCAAAATTCTAATTAGTCCGTCAGTTAGAAAATAAAAAAACAATAGACACGTATTTTTTGCTTTTTTAAATAAATTAAAATATACAGAGATAAAGGGCATTAAAGTTTAGAATGAGGAGGTCGTGACGTCACTAACCGTAAAACCGCCATACAAACTGTCAAAATAGTGACGTCACGCGAAATTTCAACTCAATATATCGCCGTTATTTTTCGATTACGTAAAAAAAGAAAAAATACGTGTCCAATATTTTTTAATAATCTACAAGACGGACTAAAAAATAAAAATTAGTCAACATGCCCATTAGTCCGTCAGTTAGAAAATAAAAAACAATAGACACGTATTTTTTGCTTTTTCAAATAAATTAAAATATACAGAGATAAAGCGCATTAAAGTTTAGGGTGAGGGGGTCGTGACGTCACTAACCGCTGAATCCGCCACACAAACTGTCCGAATAGTGACGTCACGCGAAATTTCAACTCAATGTATCGCCGTTATTTTTTGATTACGTAAAAAAAGAAAAAATACGTGTCCAATATTTTTTAATAATCTACAAGACGGAATAAAAAATATAAATTAGTCAACATGCCCATTTTATTGATACCTACCCTATTCATCTCGTTTACCCTTTCAAGGCTCGCGGCGCGTTTAGAATTTGAAACTTAAAGCTGAGGTAAGGAGTGACGATTCTATGCAGCTGTAGCAACTGCAAACTAATTGTAGTTATTTATTTATTTATTTATATATTTTAATAAATAAATACTAATATAGTTGAATAAATAAATAAGTACCAAAAATAAAACTTGTGGTAAGCTATGGTATGCAACCCATGAACATGATATTAATGTTCCGTTATTGGTATGCGATGTAATAAAAAAAGATAACAAGAGTTTCTTATTTTCTGCCCCCTTTAATACTGTCATACTGCTTCTTTCCCGCGATATCAACCGCTTTAAGTTCAGAGTTAAAAGGTATGCCCTTTTCTGTACTCTGACAACGTGTACGGCATACGCCAAATTTCATGATGATCGGTTAAGTAGTTAAAGTTTGAAAGCGTAACCAACAAAGAAAAAAAACAAACTCATTTTCGCATTTGAGTACCAATAGTAGTTAGGTATTTTCACTAGGGACTTTCATTCCGGGTCATCGCATTTATTGACCCCTACGACGTTCAATTTCCATTGCTGTTGAAATAATAAAGTATTTCAATATCCTGGTTTACTTTGTTTGAGTTTTGCAAACGTGAGGCCACTTTTATTAAACGCTCAAAGGAGTATGGGCGTGCAATAAACGTCGCGCTGTTGATGTTAGGTACACTAGTAGAGGAGGATAAATTAGCGTTTGCATTAGACTCGCGTGCGAATTGGAATTTAGCATTATAGCAGCTGTTAACAAGCAATGCTAATTTTAAATGTTTGCTAATGTATATACTTTAATTAGCTGTTTCTCGCTGTTTCACCGCGATAGTTTTGGAAATCTCGCGGGAATTCCGGGGTAAAAGTACCCTATTACCCTCTCTGTCCCGGACAACGTGTGTGCAAGATTTCATGATGATCGGTTAAGCTGTGAAAGCGTAACAAAAAAACACACAAACTCACTTTCGTATTTATAGTACTAAGATTCTTATAGAGAAAGTTTGTTTGTTTGTACATAATTATCCTTTCTATTATAAATGCGAATGTGAGTTTGTTTGTTACGCTTTCACTCCTTAACTACTCAACCGATCATCATAAAATTTTGCATACCTACATGTTTGCATACATGTCAGGGAAACAGAAAAGGACATAGGGTACTTTTAATTCCGGAACTCCCGCGGGCATACTGAAATTAACGCAGGTGAAACTGTTTCCCATAAACAGGTTTTAATTACTTAAATAAATAACATAAACAATGGCCAGAGAGAGTATCCAGTTCAATTAACTTTAAATAGGATTATGGAATCTAGCATGCGATCAAGCATGCCTGCTAAATTATTTATCTTTTAGCATCACTATAGAACATAGTACTAAAACTTCGACGTTGTACGCCCGCTCTTTTCGGAAACTAAGTTACGAAGTTCAAAAGAGGTTTACCATAAAATAAAGCTTACATACTTCCCAGCGTGCAGCGTTCATTCGATTATGTTAAATCTGACACAACTATTTAGTATAATTTTGTATTTAGATAAAGTAGATTCGAGTAAGTATTTTTAATAGTACATTGTTATCCTAGGGGTGAAAGTAACGATAAACGAGTAAGATCGAGGGACTAAATAAGTCTTTCTCCCGAGGATAACACTGTGCTTTTCATTACGAATGCAAGGAAAGTCAAAATAAAAATAGGAATTAGCTAAAGAAAAAAATGAGTGAATTTTATTTTACATAAATCAACCATTAGGTGTGCTACTGGCCAGTAAGTATGCCCCCTATGACATTAAAAAAAAACTTGAGTTTCTGCAGTATCCAGCTGTCAGTTGAAAGCGATTCTCCCTAGGGCTGAAAAGTGTTACTTTCAACCCGCTTCTCAGGCAACTTCAGACCTACTTTCCGAGTATGAGTAATGAAAATTAAATTTTCTTTCAGCTTGTCACTGCGTTCCAAAGTTATTAAATAGAAGTTTAAGCCCTTTTTAATACATAACAAACTATGAGATAGGTACATAGATAGTTTGTTACCTACTTTGCCTCCATGTATTGAAGAGAATAGAGAATTTTTATTATTATTTTATTGTTATTGATGAGCGTAATTGATAGCTATTTTAATTATATTGAATTAAAAAGGTCAAGTATGTAGGTGTGTTTTTAACGGCTTCCAACTTCTGTAGAGTTGGTTATGCATGTTTCGATTATGCATGTTTTTGAGTCACCACATTCTAGGACTTAAGCTACAAATTCGAAAATGAGTATTATAATAATCATCTTATAATTTTATATTAATATGGTAACATAGTATTTTTATATTGTTTCTCATTTACAATTCAATAGACATACCGAATATATTTTACACGAGAAAAGTTTGGACTTGAAAAAACATAAAACATCCATTTCTACTTCAGTCTAGACTGGCCGACAAGAAAAGTCGTTAAAAATTTCCAATAAAAAATTAATGTTTCGAATCGAACACGTTCAACAAAGAAAAAATGGACAAATTTACTCAAATCACAGTCGCTGCACAAATAAAAATAACAGTAAAAGTTGAGAATCTAATTTATTGGTACAGCAATATTGAATAGAACTTTTACAATTTTTTCTTTAAACATAATTATCATAAAAAAGAATAAAGAACAAAAATGTGCAGGTGGTGATCACATAATAAGTATTTGTAGAGCAGTAGTTAGGTCAGAGACAAAGCACGTTATTAATTTATGGAATTTTTTATTGCACACAAAAGAAAAATATGATAAATATTGAACCTATTAAAAAAGGAAAATACAAAAGACGGTCTTATCTCATCGTTGCGATCTCTTCCAGGCAAACTTTTATTTAGGTAACATGTATCTTAATACAGTGTGAGTCTGGATAAAGTGTACAAATGAAAATGAGGGATACTATGTTCAATTTTATCGACGAAAAAAATAATAAAAAAATTAAAAAATTTTTTTTGAATTTTTGACGATTTTTTTAAAATTTTGGTTCGCGTTAGGGTTCCCCTCGTAAACAAAACACTATAACTTTTAAAATAAACGGTAGATTGTCAAGATAAAAACTGAATTATGATCAGAGCTTATCTTAATAAAATCAAAAATTTTAATCAAAATTATTTACAATTCAAAATAATGGCGTTTATTTAACAAACAAAAGTATTTTTTTGCACAGTTTTTTCAGTAATTTTAAAATTGCTTAATAAAATGTGGTATTAACATACATTTTTTAAGGCTTACAATTATTCTACATCATACTAGCTTTCAAATGGTAAAAATTTTACGTTTATAACTTAATCACAACATTTTTTATGAAGTGTCAAAGAAGGCCTTCAAAGTATGGTATTTAATGAACAAAGGCGCGGTGAATGTTTAGGGTACATTTTATTGCATTTCAGGTAAAAAAGTTTTGTAACTGCACGTGGGCTTAAGTTTAGGGGACGGGAAGAGACCAGTGTTGCTAGATCTAGCGGATTTTGAACGTATTTAGCTACTTGAATTGATCATGGTTTCATACATTTTAGCTACTTATTATTACTTAATGCTCCATACATTTAGCTACATTTCAGCACAAAATTACATAAACTGGCAACTTTTACGACAGATTTAGCTACTTTAATACCAACTGAGACGGCAACACTGGAAGAGACAAACAAAGACAGTCGCTCCGAATTACTCGCCGCTGCTACACGTTTCGTCATTACTCTCGTTAACCAACTTCTCTAGTTCATTCTCTAGTGTTTTGGAGATAATGCCGCGTTTAACTGAATTCCCGCCGGCACACATCGCTGATATTGAGTTTTATTATGGAATGGCACGAGGTAGAGCCAGAGCCGCTCACACTGCTTTACGTAGCTGCGTTTCCTAACAGGCGACCGGTGCCATCTGCTCGGAACTTCCAAGAAGTCCACCGAAGATTATGTATTGTTGGACTTGGATCAAATGCCAGAGACCGCCGCGAGTCTGAAGTGATTATTGATGTGTCTGTCGAACAAGCAGTACTGAGGGATTTGTTTGCTGATCCAACCATTAGCACCAGACGTCTAGCTTTGAGACATGGAATATCGCAAAAATCAGCGTGGCGTATTTTAAAAAAAGAAGGTCTGCATCCTTATCATTATCAGAGGGTGCAGCACTTACATGAAGAGGTAGACTGCCGTCCAAGATGCGTTATGTCAACATGGATTCTGTCAAAAACTAGACAAAACCCAAACTTTCCAAAAAAAATTTTATGGATGGACGAGTCAACATTTACAAGGGATGGTATAACCAACTGCAGAAATTTGCATAAGTGGTGCCCTAAAGGTGAAAACCCAAAGTTGAAAAGATCTTCAACGTTCCAAGTGAGATATTCAGTAAATGTTTGGGCTGGTCTCATTGACGACAATAATACTTGGACCAATAATACTGCCGGGAACATTAACTGGTGAAAGGTTTTTAACGCTTTTACGCGAAGAACTACCTGAATTGCTGGCAGATGTCCCACTGGCTTTGCGCCGAAGAATGTACCTACAAATGGATGGATGTCCTGCTCATTATGCAAGTAATGTAAGATCATTTTTAAATGAAATTTATCCGAACCATTGGATTGGCCGGCAAGGACCTGTGGGGTGGCCTGCGCGTTCACCTGATATGACGCCCCTCGACTACTTTTTATGGGGTACAATGAAACAACGCGTCTACAATTCCCCAATCAACAGTGAAGCCGATTTACAAGATCGCATAATTAATTGTGCACATGATTTAAAAAATGATCGCGAGATGATAAGAAGAGCGACACAACAAATCGTTCTTCGCGCTACTATGTGTCTGCAAACAAGAGGTGGACATTTTGAGCATTTAATGCAATAACTAACCAATAAGTAACCAATTGATTATTAAAAATAAATAATAAAAGTATTTTGTTTCGCCTCCAAAAAAATATCCACAATAAATGATAAATACCACTTTTGGAGATCCTTTTTTGACAGCTGATAAAAAATGTTGTGATTAAGTTATAAACGTAAAATTTTTACCATTTGAAAGCTAGTATGATGTAGAATAATTGTAAGCCTTAAAAAATGTATGTTAATACCACATTTTATTAAGCAATTTTAAAATTACTGAAAAAACTGTGCAAAAAAATACTTTTGTTTGTTAAATAAACGCCATTATTTTGAATTGTAAATAATTTTGATTAAAAATTTTGATTTTATTAAGACGCCCCATAAGCTCTGATCATAATTCAGTTTTTATCTTGACAATCTACCGTTTATTTTAAAAGTTATAGTGTTTTGTTTACGAGGGGAACCCTAACGCGAACCAAAATTTTAAAAAAATCGTCAAAAATTCAAAAAAATTTTTTTAATTTTTTTATTATTTTTTTCGTCGATAAAATTGAACATAGTATCCCTCATTTTCATTTGTACACTTTATCCAGACTCACACTGTATATATAAATCACGTGTCACGTTGTTTGTCCGCGATGGACTCCTAAACTACTGAACGGATTTTGATAAAATTTTGTAACCATTTATAAAATGGTCCAACTTAAAAGATAGGATAGTTTTTATCCCGGAATTCCCGCGGGAACTCTGGAATTAATGCAGGGAACAGCAAACCACCGTAAACTATTGCACAAAGGGGTACAAAGAAGGACATATACGTAGAGTACTTTTTCCCGGAATTCCCGCGGGAACTCCGAAATTACTGCGGATGAAATCTCGGGGGTCAGCTATTTAATTATAAATCTATCAGTGCTATCCGTAATAACGGAACACATTATTTTCTCTGTGATTTGAACAGTCACCCCAAACGGAGTCCCGGTTGCCATCCTCGTTCCGGAAGTTAGCCCCAGAACATAAATTCTGAAGGGAAAAAAACAGATATTCAACGCTCTGGGATTTATGTGAGCACTGAACATGTGCAAACCTTCGAACCAACCTTCATTCAAATATAAAGTCACGCTTCATCTACCCATTCATTATATAAAATATAAATTACCCCGTGAAGGCTGTTTTGAATTTAAATATATAATATGAGAGATTATAATTATGCTTTTAATGAAGTTTTTGTCTTTTATTTTCCAATTTTTTTTTATGTGTATACGAATTAAGAAGCTTCCAATTGAATCAATTAAGTTTTTTAAGCTAAATATTGGTTCCTACTAGATGAGCAAAAATCTATTTCTTCTATACCGAAGAGTCAAGGTTCATTTTGAATATGGTAGTGATATAAAAAAGGTAAATTTCGATATTATGTGATATTACGTCCAAGCAATCCTTTATGTCATGGAGGTGTTCATGACAGATGACAGGCAATTCCCTTGTTCAGATAGAGGCAGGTGGCAGGATCCTGCGGATATATCGGCCCCGATTCCCTTCACCCAATACTGGATGGGTTAAAATATGCGTGTGAAAAATGCCGCGTAATAGTATATTTCATTACAAGTGTGGAAAGGCTGTTATTGCAAAGAGTTCCGACAAATGTCGACCCGAGCCGAGGCGCAGCCGAAGGTGAGGGTTGACAGTCGGAACTCTTTGCAATGACGGTTCCGCACGTGTACTGAACAACTATTTTTAATACAGTTGCGAAAAAAATGAAGAAATTTAGTAAAATAATAAAAACACAAACTCAACTAAGTTCCAACTGTGATCAAGAGATGGCGCTAGTCGTATTAGTAATACGAAACCTACGTTGCGCAATACAAAAAGTGTGTCAAAGTCGTTTCGCCATTTTTGACAGTTGGGAAAGAGAACGCACGAGTTCGGAAAAGGTAAAGAAAAAGCTCGAGTATGTAATAGCCCACTTCCCGAACGCTATACGTCCCTGCAATATGCCACTTTTTGAGCAACTGTATTAAAAATTATTTTTATACTTCGAAGTGTATTTTTTTTTTCATGATTATAGAGTTGGTCATGATCGTAGAGCAACAGTCCTTTTTTTTAACCGATTGGTCATCTTGGCATGAGATGCTTCCTAAAAGTTGTTTTGGTATAATATTACCAATACATAATTATAATAAGTGCGGATAATATGTATCTATAAAATTATGTATATAAAAATGAATCTCTTTTTCCCTTGGTCACGACATCACGCTTGAACGGCTCGACCAATGGGCTAGATGACTAATTTTTTTTATATTCATCTTGCAGATTAATAAAAAATATTGGAAACGTATTTTTCCGTTTTTTACATAGCGGCGATACATTGAGTTGAAATTTCAGTTTATATGGGGGCTTATACCGGTTAATGAGGTCACGAGCCCCCAACCTAAACTTTAATGCGCTTTATCTCTGCATGTATATTTTCATTAATTGCGAGAAAGCAAAAAATATGTATCTATTGTTTTTTATTTTCTAATTGACGGACTAATTAGAAATTTTATTTTCAAAAGTCGTCAACATCCCTATTTCGCTAATCCTTTTTTACAATCGCGGGGCACGGACTTGGGATATGGCAGAGTGGTGTACTCTACCTTAACCTTGTAAATGTACAAAAAGTGTGAGAATGCCTATATTGATAAGTAATTAAAAGATAAATAATGATGTATTTTAATCTCTTCAGGATTTCTGATTCTAGACGATTACAAATTACCTATACACTATACAGGTTGTATAAAACGTATTCTTGAAAAAAAAAAAATTCTATGCCTCTTTTATCAAAGTTATTTGTGACAAGAATGGAAAACTGAGTATGTTTCCTCAATACGTCGGTCATCTCATCTTACACGCTGTATATAGTTCCTGCAGTTTCAGAAGCAAGATCGAGCGTGAGAAGGAACGCGCCTTGTATTTCCCGGATGTTTATTTTGAACGTCTGCGAGCGGAGCGAGGCGTGCGCTATACTAGGAGGAAGCGCGCGAATATTTGCTGACAAACAAGCAACTGAGGCATGCCTGTCTATATTCTATGCACCCTGATGCTGTAAGGTTAAAACTAAAAATCATTAGGTAATGGGCATGTTGACTAATTTTTATTTTTTTGTCCGTCTTGTAGATTATTAAAAAATATTGGACACATATTTTTCTTTCTTTACGTAATCAAAAAATAACGGCGATGTATTGAGTTGAAATTTCGCGTGACGTCACTATTCTGACAGTTTGTATGGCGGTTTTAGCGGTTAGTGACGTCACGACCCCCTCACCCTAAACTTTAATACGCTTTATTTGTGTATATTTTAATTTATTTAAAATAGCAAAAAATACGTGTCTATTGTTTTATTATTTTCTAACTGACGGACTAATTAGAATATTGATTTTTAAAAGTAGTCCACATCCCCATTGAGACTTGTGGTTACTAAATCAGTCGACTGAAATTTACCTTGTTTTGACATTGATTTATTTTAATTTATTCTGTAGGAAAACCTTATGGCTAATGTAACAAAATTAAGTATGGCAGACGCCATTCGTAGAATTCACAAATGAGGGACAGAAAATACTTAAGTACACACACACACACTTGCACGACACACACACACACACACACACACATACGCGATCAACACATACACACGTACAAACATGCAAACACACACACGCACACATAAATACACACACACACATGTTCTCACGCACAACCACTCACATTATACACTCCTTTGTACGTTTTTCTTCTTAAAATACACAATTTTCATTACATGATATTTAACTGTTAAATATTTAAAAGTAATTATAAATATTTAAGAAAGTTGTGTATTTTTCCACTCAAATTATAAAATTGTTCTTTAAACTTAATTTCCGTTTGAAATTTCCAAAAATTTGTTTTGGATCATACAATAGGCTAGTTTCCTGGGTAAAAAAATCAAAATTCTATTTAGTCCGTCAGTTAGATAATAAAAAAATAAAAGACACGTATTTTTTGCTTTTTTAAACTAATGGAAATATGCATAGATAAAGCGCATTAAAGTTTAGGGTGGGGGACTCGTGACATCACAGCTCGCTATAACGTGCGAACAAACTGTAGCGAGGCGTGACGTCATGTGAAATTTCGACTTGATATATTATCTCCGTTATTTTTTGGTTACATAAAAAATAAAAAAATACGTGTCCAATATTTTTTAATAATCTACAAAACGGACTAAAAAAAAAAATTTAGGAAACTAGCCTATTATAACAGCTGCGGATATTTGCTGTGGACGAGAATAAAATTATGGTTCTAACCTTATCTTTTATATTATATCCTGCATTTATAAACAAGGATGGCTTTGAGCTTCGTTGTTCGTTCTACTCATAGCAAGATGCGGGTTAAGTAAGACTTATGTAAAGTCAGCTGGAAGGAGCTTATTGTACTGAAAATGTACGAGGGTGGAATTTTTCTCTACGCCGCGCCGGTATAAAATTTAGAATCACAAAAAAGGCGATAGATCAAGCGAGATATTATTATTATTATTATATATACTTACTTATATTAATAACTAGCTGTGCTCCACGGTAATTTCGGAGTTCCCGCGGGAATTTTGGGATAAAAAGTACTCCATGTATTTCTGTAGGTACCCCTGAAAAGGTGCATGCCAAATTTCATCCAAATCCATTCGGCCGTTTTTGCGTAATTGAGTAACAAACATCCAAACATCCACACTTTCACATTTATAATATTAAGTAGGATATCTAATAATAATCCACTTCACAACACACATAATAATCCACTTCACAACACACATAATAATCCACTTCACAACACACAGATCTACTTAATCCTACATTAAGCTATTATTAGCTTGTGTCGTGGAAACCAAGCAAACGTGGTATATACTACATAGAATTACATATACTATAGATATGTATATAAACACAACCAGACTGGAAAGTGGAACCCTGTGTTCATCACACAAAGTGCACCTCCACCGGGAACCGAACCCGGAACCTCTTGATTAGCGGGCAGATATGATGACCTACTCGCCAATCGGGTCGTCGGTAATATTGTTTTTAAATAATTATTAATTTAATACAATATTTCCCCATAGAAAATACACTGAGAATCATTATAATGATCTCTTACATAACTATTCATTTCTTAAATGCAATGATATCCTCACATATTTAAAGTTATTAATTTTAATCTAATATATATAATTAAATTTAGTTTTAGGTTTTCGAGGGAATCCTGAACATGGCAAGGCTATAAAAACGTGCACCTAGCCTATGGTAGAACAAAATAATAAATAACTTCACGACTAACCAGAACAAGATAGCAATTACATCGTAAATATAGCAGTATACACAGCGGCGGTGGCGTCAAGCGAATTTATGACGTAGCCACAGAGGGGTAGGCAGCGGCCAGGGAGGTGTGAACCCGCCGGCTGCTGGGGATCTGCACCCTCGCGACCGAATATACGAGTAACACTACCTCAGCCTGCAGCAACTACTAAGGTTGCCAAGCGTAGTGCATGATAACCGAAAAATTTCCTATTTTATTCTTATACCGGTACCGGTTTTTTAGCACAAATGTGGTAACATGATCTGATTTTTATTCATTGAAAATCAGATTTTGCTACCACATTTGTTTTATTCTGACATTCTTATATTCAATGCGAATAAGAGCTACAACTAAGCTCTTATTCGCATTGTTTAGTAAGCTATCAGGCGTTCACTACTTTTTATAAGTACAGGGTGGTACAGAAATATATAGTTTAAATAAATTTAAATATAAATTAACGCGAGTGAATCCACGAGGAACAGCTAGTACCAAATAATCGCTGAATACAGAATGCAGAAGTTGAATCGATAAGGAAATATGTATAGAGTCACCTCTATAACGTTCATTTTTAAAATCACGCAAAGAAAAACGCAATCTTCACTCGAGTAAAACAAAACGTGCGTTCACTTTTAATGGGCATGTGGACTAATTTTTTTTTTTAGTCCGTCTTGTAGATTATTAAAAAATATTGGACACGTATTTTTTCTTTTTTTACCTAATCAAAAAATAACGGCGATATATTGAGTTGAAATTTCGCGTGACGTCACTATTCTGACAGTTTGTGTGACGTCACGACCCCCTCACCCTAAACTTTAATGCGCTTTATTTCGATATATTTTAATTTATTTAAAAAAGCAAAAAATACGTGTCTATTGTTTTTTTATTTTCTAACTGACGGACTACTTAGAATTTTGATTTTTAAAAGTAGTCAACATCCCTATTCTATCTGGAAATTTTGCGGTACCAGTAAAACGGGACTGTTGGCCTTTCATGGAACGATAATATCTAAGGATCTAGAGTCGGGACGTCCCGGCTCTCGCGGACGGTCGGCAGCCCTAGCAGAAACCCGTGTCTGGTGGGTTCAGCTTATTTACGTAATTGACGAAAGAGGTAATCTCACATGCCACGTGTATGTTTTGGGAGAACTATACCTACCCAAAACGCAAACGGCATCAACAGATGAGGTTAAAAATAAAGCTGTAGACACGTTATTGGATGTGTGAAATTAAAAATCTATAAAATACTGTCATACATAGGTATTTCAAAGATAATAGAGTGAGGTTTCTTAATATTACTACTAATCAACGGAGTTAAAAAATTCTAAGTTTGCGTAAGTACCTATACATTACGCAAAAACTACATATCGAAGAGAATTTGACGTCTTCGCAATTTTCTTTCTCATAGTCTAACAAAAAATATAGATTTAATTACATCGTAATCGATTCAACGAATCACAACGCATACAACGCAAGTGTCGATCCGTGAGTGACCATCAGCTGTTTCATTTCCGCTCGTGATCAAATTAAACACAACAAACGGTGTTTGAATAACCTATCTGCCTCTTTTTACTGATATATCATTGGCACCAACATTGTAAAGCAGTGTTAAATGAAAAAAAAAAATTGCTTAGATAACTCATGATTCTTGTAAAAAGAAATTGTTTATTTGTTTGTTTGTTTGTGACGCCATCACGCTTTGACTACTTAACCGATGATCACGAAATTTTGAACGTTTTGCACGTTTGTCACGGGTAGAGAGTAGGACATAGAGTACCTTTTACCCAGGAATTCCCGCGGGAATTCCGAATCTAACGAAAGTGAAACCGCGGGGAATAGCAATCAAATAATAAACACAAAATTTGGTCAATAAAAACGATAACAAAGACATTTATTTTCTTTACATAGCATTAAAATTCAGCTATATACATACATAAACCCTCAAAGTGGAAATATCATGTCTTCATCATTACTTCGAAGGTATAAACATTAAAATTAAATATAAGAGAATTTATAAGAGTAATATTTTTTTCACACCACATGCTCGACAATGCCGAATTATATGTCATGTAAACCTTACCGAAAGCAAGACATTATATCTCTTGGCTTTAGCCGGGTTATAATGTTCTATTGAATTTCATTATAACCCGCTGGTCAATAATGTGATTTTCACTTTCATAATTCTTATTGCTATGTCCATAACGTCTCATTTCGCTAAACAGAATGTGTTCTCAGCGGGCGCGGCCAACTCGATTTTCGAAGACCGAAGCCGTGGCCCACTAGATTCGCAGTGAGACGAACTTCATTTGTTTGTCAAATCGAGTAGGCCACGCCAGCTGAAAGAAGTGGCTATATAGGATCTGCTAAGCCTGGTTTTTTATTGTCTCGCATTATGTGAGAAAAGTAGAGTATACACCACAGGGATAAAACTGTTTTTTTCTTGGGCGCTTGAATCCCTCACTGCACTCAGGACTCAATCTTAATTCCCTCCCTTTGGTCGGGAATTAACTTATAACACCCTCGCTGCGCTCGGGAGTTAAATTTGGAGTCCTTCGTTATGTTCAGGATTCAATGTAGCGCCCGTGACATAAAACAGTGCTTTATCCCCTTGGTGTATAATCTACTATTTACAGGCTCACACAAAGTTAACAAACAAATTTATGGTTAATTTACAACAAATTACTTGCAAACAAGTTAATAACCTAAAAATATGTACCTATTGGTCACAGCACGTCTCTGCTGCTGTAAATGGCAGCTGACTTAGCATATGCTGAGGATGGGAACCCTATGCGCTGGTTTACAGTCATCGCCGAATAAATAAAGATATAGAATAAAGATATAATGAAGATTAAAGATACAGATAGATACAGAATAAAGATTCCTATCACAATTCAAGGAATCATACTGAGAAAGGAAACTAAACTGTGCTAAAAGCACAAAGCATAGTTCAGAGCCAAACCGTACATATGTGTGTTCGGAGCATTCTAGAACGGAAAAGATTTCTTTGTGTGAGCACCCTTATACAGGTCGTCTTCCGAATGATGACGTCATGCATCCAGCTCTTTGTTCCGTATATGACATCACCAATTAGCCGAAGTGGCGTAAAGTGTCCGTTGCGATGACAATTGACAAGTCATAGAGGTGTGAAAGAATTGTGAAATTTTAGCCAGGTTTTGAAATATAGGGAACTACCTACTTATTGAGCTGAAAAGTAAGAAATCGATAGTTAAAATAAACACGCTTTAAGAGTAAATTGAAGTTAAAAGTAACCGTCTAAGACCAGAGTCCTTATCAATACCAATCAAACGAGCCACAACTTAATGCGGCTGCGTCGTTTACTAGGGTTACCTACCTAGACTAGGTTTAAAGAATCTTTATTTCTTATAAGAACATTATAGTTCACTTAAAATAAGATACAAAGAAATAGACTATAATGAAGGTTTTGACGTACATAAGAATTTTTTCAATTTATATTTGTAGGTGTTTATGTTATCGCATTTTTTAATGTCGTTAGGTAACGTATTGTACAGCTGCGCTCCCTCAAATAATATCGTTTTCTTTCATAATTTGTCCGTGCGTTAGCAATTTCAAGTTTATATTTATTCCGAAAAGTGTATGTATGTGGTTTTTCCTGTAACTGTAGGTTGGACTACCCTTATGCATGTATTATAGTAGGTATAATATTTGTGCGACCGAGCTTCGCTCGTATAGCGCTTTCTGTTGTTAAGTAGAAAAGCAGTACCAAACACTGATTTTTCATTGCCTGACAAAATGGATTTGTTTGATTGTATATATATATTTATTTATATATAAGAATTGCTCTTTTAAAGATAGTAGGCCATGCTATGTTAGCACAACTACCTTTAAACCTTCCTAAAAACTAACAAATCCTTCAGTCTGTCCACGACAAAAAAGCACTTATATAGGTATAATAGAATATTGTGTAAAAAGGTATTTTTTACCAACACTAATTAAATTTTTTTTCAATTTCATTTTATAAAAGCTTACTTATAATTACTTTGTTATGTTTCAAGTTAACACAGTGCGTGCTCTAATTAGTGAGTTAATTAATCTCTACATTTGTTTGAAAATGTATCTCTTAAAATAATGTAACATAACGAGGGATTTATTTCAGTCCTTGATAATTAATTTATACTTACTGTACTTACATAAGTAAAAATAAAAATATCTAAGTAAAAATCACAAAAAAGTCACCGATAAATCAGAGAGAAAAGCTAAGGTAATAACGTGGGTCGTAACGAGGCGTCGCGTCGGCATGCCACTCGTTCCGATACCACCTTCATTTATACTAACTTATTTTTAACTAGCTATTCCCCGCGGTTTCACCCGCGGAAATTTCGGGGATCCCGCAGGAATTCCGGAATGCAAAGTACATACTCTGTACCCCTGACAATGTGTACCTAAGTATGCAATTAAATTTCGTGAGATTTCACCGACGTTGATTTCGACGTTCCTGCGGGAATTCCGGGATAAAAAGTATCCTATGTCTGTTTCCTGGTTCTAAGCTACCTCCCCACCAATTTTCAGCCAAATCGGTTCAGCCGTTCTTGAGTTATAAATAATGTAACTAACACGACTTTCTTTTATATAATATAAGATGTTTTATAATATATACTTGTTGCATTTTTTTTAATAAAGTTTGTGTTTTTTAGTACCTATCTCTATCTCTATATTCAGGTAACTTTAATTTTAGACTAAGTTAGCTTTCTATTCAATTTAGCAAATCGAGTTAAGAACACAAGAAAATACCTATACATACATAGGTTGTATACTATAGTTATCTTAGAAGATCTTTGACGTCGGGAAAAATATCGCTTATCCAAGATATAAAGCCCTCCAATCTTGATATGATATTACCTTCTACTGAACTTCATGTGTTTATTTGACTGAGCTTTATTTACATATAAGTGCGGGTTAAAGAAATGAAATAATAAAACAAAATTAGAAAATACCTAGTAAGTACGTAATACATAAGAAATACGTGAATAAAAGTAAATAAATACGTAAATACATAGTAATGATTAAACTTAATATGAAGGTATAAATGTGAGCGTCCAAGCTAAAAGGTTTTAAATTATCTCAAATCAAGCTTTTTCAGAGTTTCATCTTCAAATGTCTGTAAAAAAAAAATGTGCTAGTTTTTGAATATTTTTTCAATTCATACCTACTATCAATTGACTACTCTAGATACAGAATCTAGTCTTAACTCAATACCCCACTAGGTACTGGTACCTTTTTACCTTTTTACGTGGACGCCCACAAATTTTCATGCCAACTATCGGTTCTAGGATAAAAGTTCGCTTAGTTTAGAACCCAGGTCACCAACTCATTCTTATCCTGCCTCTGAAATTCTATAATGTGATGTGCTCATTATGGTAGGTAGATATAGATTAAAAATCTAAATTTACCAAATATACTTACGTATTTTTCGTTTTTAATTTTCATTTCAACTTATGAATGTAACCGATATTACACGGAATCGAAGTAGAACATACGATCAGTTACTGCTCTATGTAGGCACATTCGTATGTACGATGTGATGTGATGAATGCACGACACAGAGTATCTGCGCAATTAATCCGCCAGATTACACACCATCATGGGGATTGCGTAAGTAATACCAATCATTACTAGTAACTACTTCTGAGATACATTAGGTAGTGAGTTAGTATCGTACTTTATACAAATCAAAGATAATGTTAATACTAATACGTATGCCTACTAGCTTTCTTGTTTCTGATTATGTTTATTTACGTCGCTTTTCTAAATAATTTTACAGTAATAATGGTAATATAAATTAAAAACACGTGTCTTAGGTTACATTATGAACTTATAAGGGATTCAACAAAAGACACTTTAAGAGCAAGTGTGTCGAAAAGTACTTATAATATATCAGTCAGTCATCTATTTTTTTATTATAATATCAGCTGTTCCCCGCAGTTTCACCCGCGGTGATTTCGGAGTTCCTGCGAGAATTCCGGGATAAAAAATAATTGTCTTCTGTATACCTGACCACGTGTATACCAAATTTTATGATAATCGGTCAAGCCGTCAAGGCGTGAAAGCGTAACAAACAAACAAACTCACTTTCACATTTATAATTAGTAAGAATTTTATTTGCTGGAAACCGGCGCTGCCCCACATATTAAAATGTGTGAGATAGCATAATTAAGCTGATCCGGGGCCATTTTGTTATTGTAATTTTCCAATTAAACATTTTACATACTGGCAAATTTTTTCTTTCTTTCTTTCTTTCTTAGATACGCAGATACTGACATAGCGATATTAGTGTCTTGTTGCAATAACCGACCACTCAAAATCAGTACACGGACCACATTTCTCATCGGTAAACTTGAAAGCACTCGGCAAGATTGAAAGCCAACCAACGAACCAATCCGTATTGGTTCAAAAAGCAATAAAACTTGAACCCGAGTTCATCTTAAAACAGTTCAGGGATAAACTGTGGTTATATTTATTTTTACTAACCATGCCACGTGCAATCCGCCAGATGCAGCCGGCGCACCTATATATGGGTACCTAAGTACAGTCGGCATGAAATCCTTACTAATACTAAAAATGCGAAAGTAACTCTGTCTGTCTGTCTGTTACGCTTTCGTGCCTTAACGGCTTAACCGATCATCATGAAATTTTACACACAAGTTGTCAGAGATACAGAGAAGGACAGAGTAATTTTTATCCCGTAATTCCTGCGGGAACTCCGAAATTTCCGCGCGGGAAACCGCGGGGCACAGCTAGTATAATATGCAAGGGGGCGTTCACTAATTACGTGAGGGGTTTAGGGGGGGAGGCGGTCGAGTCGAACTTCACCCAGTCTCACGTGGGGGGCAAAAGGTGGTCTCGGCAAATATCACGTAATTTTTCTTCGCAAGAAACAGTGTAAAAATGCGAAATTGCTAATCGTTTTTTATTATATACTGGCTATGTCCCACGGTTTCAGCCGCGTTTCGGAATTCCCGCAGGAACTCCAAAGTAGGTAGCTTAATTTACTCCTTATAACATTAGCTAATTGGTAGTGACAGTCCCGTCAAAATCGGTCCAACCGTTTCGTAGATTCACCCGCATGACTTTAGAAATTACTGCAAAAACTCCAAACTTCTTTTATCACTTACTCTTTTTCTTACAATAACAAATAAAACCCTCTCTCTCGGACCGCACTTGTGTGCTGACGTGTCTTGGAATCCGTATTTCGCTTTTTTGTATAAAAAATAATCCAATTTTATTAAAAATAATCGTGCTAAAATAATAGGAGTGCAGCAGTGACAAGGAGTGTGTTTCCGTTGGTGCACGGTTCTAAGTTTCATCTGATATCTTTGTCTGGTTCGCACGCCGTATAAATATAACGTCCCATCTCCTTCCTGCACGTGGTTGATCTCCTGCAGCTTGCCTGCGCCGCCGTCGTCGTGTAGTCGCTGTGTACGCGCTGACTCACAAGGCCAACCCTCCTGAGCGCGTGTGCGTGCACGCTCCGTTCTGATTGGGAACCCAAACTGCCTGCAGTTTCTGCGAGCCTGGTACTGTTATTTCGATTTACGTTGCTTATAGAAGAAAACAGGGGCACTTATTATATTAACTCTGTGGTGTGAATATATCGAATAGCACCTCTTGCGACCTGTGTTGCCCTGGTACTGTGTGTTAAAACCTGCACCAAAATTAAACGAGATATTTATTTTACCTAGATATAGATATTGCATCTATTTTCATCAGATACCTCTTGACGACCTGTGTTGCCCTGGTATTTCTGTGTGCAAATTACCTGGAAAGTGCGTGATAGGATGACTAACGAACCAAAAGTTAACGAATTTGACCCTAACATGTCTATATGCGTATCTGAGGACGCAAACACATCAAGGGACACAACACCTCCGGATTACGTTAATACGCGGCGCAGGGGCGCTAGTGGTGGTGAAAACATTGTATGTAATCCCTCAGATCAGTCGCTCAATGCATTTAAGGAGGAGATGCGCCGGCTCATAACTTACTTCACAGCTTCGCAGAGGGAAGAGCTAAAATCTATGAATGACAGTCTAGGCGAAATTAAGCAAACCAACTACGATATACAGAGCTCTATTCAGATGCTTACGGAGCAAAATGCCGCCATAGACAAAAGAATCTCAACACTTGAGGATGATACTAAGGATAACAGAGACTACATTATTCTCTTGGAAAATAAGTTGGAAAATTATGAAATTAGCAGCAGAAAATCAAATTTTGAAATAAAAAACCTGCCCCAGCTCGAAAATGAATCTAAAGAGGCCCTAATTGAATGTACCGTCCACCTGACTAAAACCATTGGGTGTGAATTGCACAACACTGACATAAAAGACATCTACAGGATCCGTAATAGGAAATCCCAAGTGCAAAATGGCCCTCTAATTGTAGAACTGATATCCACCTTAAAAAAAGTTGAAATTCTACACAAAGTGAAACAGTTCAATATAAAAAACAAATCGAAACTGCAGGCTAAACACTTTGGCCTTAAAAAGCAAGAAGATACTCCAGTTATCTGAGCATCTGACGGCCAGGGCAGCGCGTCTCTACTTCTTGGCTCGCGATCTCCAAAGGTCCAAAGGTTACAAATATTGCTGGACAAGTTATGGTAAAGTCTATGTCCGCCAAACAGACCAGTCACCGATTATTACCATAAACAATGAACCGCAAGTGCATCAACTAATGCTAAAGGAATGACTAATATTGTTCCTTGTAATTGGTCTTTTAGCACTTTGCATAACCAATTCTCATATTTTTGATTTCTCTTTTTTCTCTCCTTTTGTAAACAGTCATATTTCCCTGATCATCTCCTTTTTATTGATAAACTGTTTGTTTGCTGATGTCACTCCAAAAAATAGCTACATGTCCATCCCATTTATATACAATCATACTACATATACGCGCACTCGTTATACACCTACGCTACACTTACATCTTTCCCACTCACACACACACACAGCACACACAAATACTCCATGTCTACTAACACTACACACTCATTCACTACATACACGCTCGTTACATACAATCTCACTACCTACATTCATACGCTCTGTATATCATATCTACATTAATTGCACACTTACTAAACTAATAACACCAAGTTTACTAATGCTGAATTACCTCTTCACATTACCTAAAGTTCATACCTACATCTACAAATACCTATATTTCTTAACGCCTCGCTTAATCTTTAATTTAAATAAAGGATAGACACTCTTAATACAGTACAGGATATTGACCAGATTGAAATTGCAAAATCGTATTTATGTGATGATGTTTCTCAACTAGAGAAACAAATTCAGTTGTGTAAAAACGACCTCGCTATAATTAACCAAAATATTAGAAGTATTTATTGTAATTTTGACGATTTCATTACAAACTTATCCAAATTTAAGTACCAAATCGATGTGATTGTTCTTACTGAATGCATGCTAAATCCAAACAAGCCGATACCTGTACTCCCCGATTATGAATCATATGCGACTACATATCACCTGAATCAAAATGATGGGGTTGTCATGTATGTCAAAAAAAGTATTAAACATAAAATAAAAGAAATTAAACTTACACATGCCTCTTGCTTACAGTTAGAAATACTTAATTGTACAGTTATGGGTATATACAGATCACCTTCTAATATAAATGCAGATTTTTTTATTGACTCTCTATCAGAACACATTGAAACACTAGCTGCAATAAAAAATGATATTGTAATTACAGGTGATATCAATATAAATATTATTGAGAACCCATTGGTGTCGTATTACGAAGGTAAAAATAAGGTAAATTACTTGAATATGTTGGCTTTTCATGGGATTTTAGCAGGTCACACCCTACCAACGAGGGCCTTAAGCTGCCTTGATCATTTTATGGTCAAAATTAACACTAAAAGGCGATTAGCAAAAATTGCAGTACTTAACACCAGCACTACAGACCATGCAACTACTTTTCTCTCTTTGTCGAAGGTCAAGTACCAACGATCTATTTGTAAAACAAGACAGGTAACAAACTTTGATCAGGCCCTTGAGCAAATGAAAAATAATAATTTTGAACATTTATTATTCTGTAAAGATCCTGAGTTCGTATTTAATTACTTGATAAATGGCCTAATAAAAGCAATTAAAGATAATACTGTGTGTAAGACCATTCCATCAAAATGTCGAATAATTAAACCATGGATAACCCCTGGGTTGCTGAGATGCATCAGACATCGCAATAAGTTACAATATAATTTAAGAAAGGACCCAACTAATAAAGTAAATAAATTAATATACAATAGATATAGAAATTTTTGTAATAAATTAATTAAAAAAGTAAAAAGAAAATTTGATGCCGACTTAATAACTAACTCTATGCACAATAATAAACTTCTTTGGAAAAACGTAAAACAGATAACATATACAAGTAAAAATAACAATATTAATACTGAATTAGTTAATTTAGCCCAAACTGAAAAGGCTTCAGCTGAGCTCATAAACAGGCATTTTTCTAATATCGGCAAAGACCTTGCATCAAAGATTCAACTAACTAATCAGGCTGTCGATAAAAGCCATTTTGCTCTTCCATCATTGCCCAACTCTTTTGTTTTACTACCTACTGATATCGAAGAGGTCTGTACCACCTTGATGAATCTTAAGTCAGATAGTGCACCAGGTTGGGATAATATCCCTACACAATTTCTCAAACAAGCAAAAGATACCATTGTTCCTATCATAACACACGCAATGAACCTCTGTTTTGAATTTGGAGTATTTCCGCAGCCACTGAAACAATCAGTTATAACACCAGTGTATAAGGGTGGGGACAGAGATGGTATAGTAAACTACAGACCCATTTCTGTATTACCGGCTTTCTCCAAAATACTAGAAAAACTTATCAATAAGAGATTACTAGATTTCCTTGAAAAATATGCTATACTCTCTAATAATCAATTTGGCTTTCGACAAGGACGATCTACCGAAGATGCAGTTACCGCTCTTAGTAATTTTGTTGTTGACAATTTAGATAAGCAGAACAAATGCATCACAGTTTTTCTGGACCTTAAGAATGCATTTGACACCGTCTCTTTCCCTATCCTTCTACACAAGCTGGAAGCTATTGGAATTAGAGGAACTCCTCTTGCCCTCTTTAAAGATTATCTTTTTAATAGGAGACAAAAAGTTAAACTCATAAACCACACCAGTGAGTACGAAGAGGTGATGTTCGGAGTACCGCAGGGTAGCATTCTTGGGCCGACACTATTCTTAATATATATAAACGACTTATGTAATCTGCAGCTCAAGAATGCTCAAATATTTACCTACGCGGATGATACTGCCGTCGTGTTCACTGGTGATACTTGGGATACGGTGATAAGGGAGTCTGAACGAGGTCTTAGGAGTATCTGCCAGTGGTTATCACTAAACGTTCTTACCCTAAATACAAATAAAACTAATTTCATGTGCTTTAGCATCCGTAATGACACCCAACCTGGGCCAAATTGCAAGCTGCAAATTCACGCCTGTGATGGTGACTCTTTGGCGGATACCTGTAATTGTCCATTTATTCAGAAAGTCGAACAGACAAAATATCTTGGGGTTTTACTGGATTTCCGCCTTTCGTGGCACCCTCACCTCGACTACATGATGCAACGAGTAAGAAAATTGACCTGGGTTTTTAAAACTCTACGGCACGTGGTACCTGCCATGTCTCACTCTGAAATAGACCCCAAAATGCCCCATAATGACCTCCTAAGGACTATATATATATCGTTGGTACAGTCAGTACTGGCGTACTGCATATCAGTCTGGGGTGGCGCCACGAAGGTAAAATTCCTTGAGCTGGAGCGATCACAACGAAGTCTACTAAAAACTATGTATTTCAAAAAACGAAGATTCCCCACAGATAGTTTATATAAGATAGCAAATGTGCCGTCGCTAAGGAAATTGTATATAACAAATGCAGTTATAAGAAAACATAAATCTATACCGTATGACCCTGGAATAATTAGTAAAAGACGCAAGGACATAGTCGCTAATGTACCGTTGGTAAAAACTACTTTTGCCGACAGACAGTTTACCAAGCGCGCAGCCAAACTTTACAACACTATCAATAAAGAGCTACACATATACTCGAAACCATCTTACGAATGTAAAAAGTTATTAATCAAGTGGCTGGAACCAAAATCCGCCGAGCAAATTGAGGAGCTGGTGAGCAGCTGGTAGTGCATGCACTAGCTTGTTACTGATCCCAAGATGCTGAACATCATAGGGCTGGCTTCTCTTCAGCTCCTCACTTAAACTTACTCTCTTCACGTAAAATGGGTAAATGTCCGTTTTTCTGGCAACAGCTTTCAATCCTTTATCTAAACCTAAACGCATACGTTATACACAGTGTATCTTTCACATGTAAATCTTGCATATTGCAAGTTATACATAATACACTCATAATATAATATAACATAATCATAATACCCGCACACGCAATCTCACACACCCACGCACTCACCCACTCGACACACTCACCCTTCCGCACGACACACACACACACACACCCACCCTCACACACCCATATACACACGCACACTTGCACAATACCCTACCCTCATATTAAATAACTATGTTATCTATACACTCCCACCTCGTCTCCCTATTCCCCCCATCCGCTTCTTCCCTCCTTGTCTACTTGTTCTGTACTCCTAGCGTATATTCAGTAAATTGCCCAAGTTTCCCTCTCTTAAGTTAAGTTAGAAATTACTTAATTCTTTATGATGTTATTCCTGGTTTTGCATTGTTACCTACTTCTAAGATTGGAAGAGCGGTGACTCCCAACACGGGCGCAAGCCTACTGGGAGCTCCTGCCACTAGTATTTAAGCAAGCATGTAAGAACAAATAAATAAATAAATAAATAAAATAAATAAATAAATAAAAACCAAAAATGAAATTGGTCCAGCCAGGCCAAGGGAAATAGGGATTCATTTTTATATATATCAAGATATATATATTTAAGATAACTACAACACAATTAAGCACAAGATTACAATATTTTCATTAAAAGTATGCATTTTGGAAACTATCACGAGAGATTAGGGGAGAGGGGGGGGGGGGTCGAGAGAAATGTCACGACGTCCTACCAAGAAGAGAGAGAGGGTGGGGGGATCGTTTTAAAGTTATTACATGTTTCTGCTGATGACTGTACGTACAAACAAACATGCATAATGTATGAAGTAATGTGCATTACAACTATTTAGGTAGCGCCTTTTAAGGCGAGTTGAACTGTAGTAGGAAGGTTGACTAACGCTCCTGCGTGGTTTAGGTTGTGTGATGACGCAATCGCGGGTCTTGACGATGTCAAATAAGTGTGGTCGGCAAATCGCATAACCCGTCCGTTTACAAAGGGCGTGGTCGATCGGGAAAATTGTAAATTGGTCAGCTTAGAACACCCGACACGCTAATAGGCTGGTAGGCTGGGTTTAAATTGTGACCACGACATAGTTTTCAGATTTTCTGTCTGTAATATTGCAGTACCGACAAGTTCAGCACATAATGATTTGGGGCCACTTTAGAAAAATGAACTGAAAATTGGGTTTCACTAAGATTTGATTTTTGGCTTGTTTGTTTTGTTACGATTTAACTCTAAAACTACTGGACCGATTTCAAAAACTCTTTCACCATTAGAATGCTACATCGTCCTTGACTGGCATAGGCCATTTTGTTACCCAGAATTCCCGGGGGAGCTCCGAAATTGCCGCGGGGAACAGCGGTTCGGGGCCTCTGTGACGTCGGAGTCCGTAAGCATACCATACCAACAACAATACGTACCAATGATTTGAGAACCTTATTTTAGAAGTAGAATAAGAAACAAATCCAATCGAACGCTGAAGATAGCCGTATAGCAATTAAACAGATAGAAACCGATATGTAAATATTAAAGAGAGTTACATACTAAGTATACAACGTGTTAATGAATTAACTGAAAACTATAGAAAGTAGTTTGCTCGGAATCAACTAGCGAATCGATCGCACTATGTTTTAATATAGGTTATATTTTTTCATTTTTACTAGTCCATGTCTTAATTATTTATAATACAATGTTTGGCGCGTACGCCGCCCGCAGCAAATAAATTCGAACCGGTAAGTGCGGGCGTAGCGCTTGGAATTTCGTAGATAGGTCACCTCCAAACTAATGTTGAATAACTTTTAAAGTATAAATTTTTTCGACATAAAATTTATTTATTTATGTTTATTTTTTGAAATGAGGTGTATCAGGTTTTCAGTTAATTCATTAACACGTTGTATACCTAGGTAGGTGCTTAGTACAATTGTAATCGGATCGAGTAGAGCCCGTCCGTACACAGCGCCCGCATTCAACGCTTCCCTTATTCAACTGAATTCAATTTGCAAGCCATTCAATCCGCTCGATCTAGATTCGGCTAAATCCAAACGCTTTGCATATGCGGTTAGGGTCGGCACTCATTTGAAAATAATAAGTCTTTTAGGAGACGGCAGAAGTGGTTGCATAAGCGCGCCGACCGCTTTGTTCCCGTTTGTTTTTTCAAAGGTGCTTCGGTGGAAAAATCTCTTTATGAAACCTACTTAGAGCGTCTGAAATGGGAGTATAGACAAATGTTTGGGCAAAATATGTCCTATTAGTTCATATCGTCGCTTTTTAATAAAAATGAAAAAAGGAGGAGGTTCTCAATTCGACCGTATACCTACTAGGGTTGCCACCCGTACTGTCTATATTATATAGTAGCGTACTATATTTCAGGCAATTGTACCTGCTATATATTATAGAAAAATAATATAGTACGAAAAATACTATATTTTTATCCTTAATTCAACTGTCACGTACATTTAGTTTTTCTTCTTTATTTCTAGTTGTTTTCGCATAACACACAGACATAGATAAAAGAGGAGCAAAGTTTGTATTTAAAGAAATTTTTGGCCGGTATCAAAGATGGCGGTTCACTCATTTATTTTCGTGTCAAAAAAATTGTTAAAAGCGGATTTTGTTGTGTTTTATGGTGTTGTATTAGACAATAATTTTCATAGTGACAGTTTTTTGTGTGCTCAAGAAGATATATGATATTTCGAGCTGATTTCTTCGGTATCCTCCAAGAGCTTCGAGAATGTTCTTGTAGTCTATTCAGTACCATGGCCTACAAGTTCAAAACCGTACAACGATGCTAAACGTTAAATTGTGCATATAACGAACTTATTTTACTTGAAACTGGCTAAACCTGTAAAAGGTACCTAAGTCATAAGCTCACTGTATTAATATTTAAGACCTTACTCTGTACACTTAGTAAGCAATGAATAAATAAATAAATAAATAAATAAATAAATAAATAAATAAATAAATGGCTGGCTGGCTATTATATGCGAAGCCAATAAAAAAAGGAAAGAAAAGAAAAGTTTTCATCCGATGCGTGTGTTTCGAAATTTCCAAACAGTAATCAGTATTGAGTCTGGCTCGTTTCAGTCTCGGCCCATAGCCCCATTACCGGAGCCCTCCTGTAGCCATAGAACTACCTAATTCTCGTACACATCGTCCAATTATTGGAACCAAACTAACTTCCAGTGTTGGCTGGGTAAGGATGGTAAGGATATTGGTCGGGTTAGCAAATGCTGGCGGCCGCAGGCCAATGTTTGTTCGGTGTAATATGCAAAACATGGGGCGGATTGTGTTGGATTTATTTGGTATTTAGGTGCAGAATGGACGTTCCATTTTACTGCCAATCGATTGATTTTAAATTTTCTTCTTTCTAAATTTTGCCTCGAATTTTCCTCTATAGTTATTAAGAAATTAATGCCTACATTAAAAATTCTATCACAATTATATTTATGTACCTTTGAATTCAATTTGTCAGGTTACCTTCAGACTCAGAACGAAGTTCTTTACCGCACGATACGGTGGGGGCTAGGATTTCTGCCGTGAAAGAAATTTTCCGTCACGGCGTCATAGGCGCGCTAGTACTGGTTAATGGTTTTTGGAACGATTAGCTTACATCTCGAACAATACTAAGTGCAGAAACTTCGTTCTAACCGAGTTTTCCACGACACTCGTGCATTTTGCGGCGACTACTTTTGCGGCTCGCCAGTGCTATGTCTTAGGCCTAAGATTATACAACAGAGCGAGTCAATACTTAAATTTGTACCCAAAGAACAGATATGAATGTAAGAGAACTGTCACTGATTGGCTGCAGCTATTAAATTACGGTGAAACTGAAAACCTACTGCAAGTGCTGGTCTAGTAGGATGGGTGCGTGCGGACCGCAACACACTGATAGCGTGTTGTTTGGTATTACTACTTTAAAATGCATTTTCTTTTATTAGTGTGAAAGTTAAATTTTGATTTTTTTACTTAATAATACTTAAAGGTTGTCTGGAAGAGATCGCTAGTAAAGCGATAAGACCGCCTTTTGTATGCCCTTAGTTATAAGTTTCTGTAAACACACTGTAAAATTATTTTGGTGTACAATAAAGTGTATTCTATTCTATTCTATTCTATTCTTAATAATGTAAGTTAAGGGCCTGGTGACCTTATAACACGGGCTCTCTACGAACCTACTTTAGGCACCAGACTCACAATTAAGCTTTTATCGTTGTTTTAAGTCTCACTATGTATATACTTATTTCTGTTTTTGTTGCAATAAATTATTATTATTATATACATAGATAATATAACTTTCTTCATTTTTACCGCTGTTGGAACGAAAAAAAAAAATTTCACCGTAATTTATATGATGCTCTGCTACCATACTAACAGTTCTTCCATAGAGTATCACTATAAAAGGAGATGAAAGATAAAAACATTACAACAATCATGACCATATAAGCGCCTGCAAGCTGACATCACGTGACGTCAGCGCCGTTCCAACTTGCAACTATGACATAATACTGAACAAACAAGGACGCCTCGGTCTAAGCACGTGCTAAAACTAAACAGACAAGGCACAATGCTATAACAGGCACAAGGATAATGATCTCTATTGCTATGGCCATAAACATGTTTGTTTAGAGCAGATAATTTTATCGATTGACAACTCACTAAATACAGCTGTGTTTTTGTGATGTTCTAACGGAACATTCGAAGGCAGTTTCAACTGACTTTACTCGATACTTACAATAATAAATATCAGGAAATCAAATAACAAATATATCCGCTTAGTTATAACTTATAACTGCTTTTTTTTGTATTTGTTCGTGATATTTTTTATCGGTGATATTTTAAGACGAGTCGTAAAAAAACCATGGTGCGTTCCAATCCGTGGTTTAACATCTTCATACAACTGTGAAACTAGAGTCACTCTATTATGTACATACTTAATTGTTTCTATATAGAAAAAAATAAATTTTCTTTTTAACCACCTTCCAAAAGAGACTTTATTCTACTTCTTATAGGTATAAGTATGTATGTTTGTACCAATATTAGATGAAAATTCATTACACAGTACATATACTAGTAGCTTCCCGCGTTTTCATCCCCCTGATTTTTTTAAGACTCTCAGGCAATATAATACATTACATTTATGGAAATAAAAAAACATAGGTTATATTAAAAATTATGATGGCACCTCCTAGTTTCGGCATCGAGGTCGCACGAACGAAAGCACATACTTTCACATTTTTAATATAACAATATTAGTATGAATAATTATCGCGAATGCTTTTTAAAAATTCAAATTTCACGGTAATCGAGGCGGATGAAGTAAACAGTTTTTTTTTCATTAATTACTAATCTATAATTATACTAGCTGTGCTCCGCGGTGTTACCCGCGGAAATTTCGGAGATCCCGCAGGAATTCCGGAATGCAAAGTGCCTACCCTATGTCCTTCTCTGTACCCCTGACAATGTGTACCTAAGTATGCAAAATTTCATGAGATTTCACCGACCGGAGTTCCTGCGGGAATTCCGGGATAAAAAGTATCCTATGTCCGTTTCCTGGTTCTAAGCTACCTCCCCACCAATTTTCAGCCAAATCGGTTCAGCCGTTCTTGAGTTATAAGTGGAGTAACTAACACGACTTTCTTTTATATAATAAGAAAGTCGTGTTAGTTACTCCACTTATAACTCAAGAATTATATTATATAGATTATGAAAAGCAAAAGTTTGTGAGTTTGTGAGGTTGTAGGGGGTAATCTCTGGATCTACTGAACCGATTTAGAAAATTCTTTCACTTATAGGAAGCTACAGTGATCCTGAGTGACATAGGGTACTTTTAATCCCGGAATTCCTCCGACTTTTTAACTCCGTAATTACTGCGGGTGAAACCGCGGGGGTCAGCTAGTATTTATGTAAGTCGAGATTGAAAATATTTTTTATATAACAAGCTTTATTCAAATGCGCTATAAAAAATAAACCATGCAAATGTCACCCAAACTAAACGTCTATACAAAATTTCAGCTCAATCGGTTGAAGATATCTGCTTCAAAATTGAGTTATTTACAAGATTCCACCGCTACAAACATATGTAGTTACATATACGTATATTGCAAGTTAAATAAAAGCTTTTAAAAGATGTAATAGTTTGTCATGATATTTGGATCTTTGTCACTGAACCGCTAAACGGATTTGAATGAAGGTAATAATTATTATTATTAAGCAATTCTGATAGAATAAATACATATATTCTAACTAAACCAGCTGTTCCCCGCGGTTTCACCCGCGTAAATTTCAGAAATCCGCAGGAATTCCAAGATAAAAGTATCCTAAAACCCTTTTTTATACCTGACAACATTCAGTAGGTATGCAAAAAGTTTCACCATCGTTAATTCGGGAGTTCCCACGGGAATTCCGAAATAAAAAGTGCCCTATGTCCTTCCCTGTAGCCTGAAAGCGTGTATACAAAGTTAAATTTAATGATGATTGGTTGAGTGAAAGCGTACAGGCGTGAAAGCGTAACAAACATACAAACAAACTCACATTCGCATTTATAATAAATAGTAAGGGTTAACCTTTAGGCTTGAGATACTTTTTATGCAGCAACAAAAAATTTCACGAAGGAATCTGTATTGATAAATAAAATTGAAGTATCTGTTTGTAATTCCAAATTAACAGCTTTTCACTAAATATATAATTATTATGACGGTATATAATATACGGTACGGTTAAAAAAAAAAAACTTTTTTTAATTTTTCTGTCTGTTTGTTTGTTACGGCTAATCTCTGAAACGGCTGGACCGATTTGAACGGGACTTTCACTGGCAGATAGCTGCTGTTATGAGGAGTAATTTAGGCTGCTTTTATTTTAGAAAAAAATAGTTCCTGCGGGAATTCCGAAACTCACGCAGGTGAAACCGCGGGATACATATTTTTTTAATTTTCAGGAAATTTTCTTTTTCTTTATGTCTATATACATGAACTAACCTTCTTGTTCCTTAAGAAAGCAAAAGGTGGGTACATATACTCATGAGATTTAGATTAACCACTCAAAATTCACACAGCGCACCTACATTATACGCAGGTAGGTACATATTATAAGTAAGGACGTGTACATAAATATTTAGCATCCCTCCGATATGAATAGGCCTGTTGACTAATTTTTATTTTTTAGTCAGTCTTGTAGATTATTAAAAAATATTGGACACGTATTTTTTCATTTTTTACGTAAACAAAAAATAACGGCGATATATTGAGTTGAATTTTCGCGTGACGTCACTATTCTGACAGTTTGTATGGCGGTTTTAGCGGTTAGTGACGTCACGGCCCCCTCACCCTAAACTTTAATGCGCTTTATCTCTGTATATTTTTATTTATTTGAAAAAGCAAAAAATACGTGTCTATTGTTTTTTTTATTTTCCAACTGACGGACTAATTAGAATTTTGATTTTCAAAAGTAGTCCACATCCCCATTACTCTATTTATTCTCGCAAGTCGAACTCCTATTATTTCACTTCAGTATTGAAAAGTACCTCATACAACTCAGGTACAGTGCCTGTAGCTTCCTATACGTGTAATAATTTTTTAAATCGGTCTAGCGGTTTTTGAGTTATCCATCGAATACAAATACACATAAAATCAAATACTCGTATTTTCTCTTTATATCTCTTAATTACTCAACCGATCATCATGTTTACATACACGATTTCAGGGGTACAGAAAGGGACATAGGGTACTTTTACCCCGGAATTCCCACGGGAACTCCGAAATTGACGCTGGTGCTAAATAAAATGAACAAATAAATCACCTATGGTTAAATTGGTTGGCGTGCTCTGGGTATTGTTGTACTAATGGAGGCGTGTTGAAGTTGTTAGCTGTATTTCTCACATAAGTAGATACTTGACATTTGTCTACCTATGTATAAGATGGGTCGCATTTATCTATGTCTAGTTATAGAACAGAGTTTTGAGTATTTTAATTTGACCTAACGATAAGTTGTTTGTAACTAACTAGCTGTTCCCTGCGGATAACTAACGATATGTTGTTATAAACTGAATTATATAAAGTGAAACTAAGTGTTGAACACACAAATAATAATAAAAAAAAAATCACTAGGTTCAAAGGTACAAAAGGTATAAAACAAAATCGCTTCCCGCTGTCTATCTGTCCCTCTGTTTATGCTTAGATCTTTGAAACTTACTAATAGATAAGTAGAGTGATTCATGAGGTAGGTTTATATCCATATTTTAGTCTGGAATTCCCGTGGAAACTCCTAAATCACCGCAGATAAAAGTTAGTTGCAGCTAGTTGTTTATAAAAGACATGACCAGTGAACACTCACCTCTGAGCTGTTTTAGCTAAGGTCTCGAATAATTTACACACACACACACACACACACACACCAATACCTACTGAATTCAAAAGATTACCTAAGTATTTAATTCTCCGTATAATGTTGTAAGATATTTGTATCTCAAACACTACAAAAAGTTAACACCGACGATTTTTATATGCAGACATATTATGTAAACAAGTTAAAAGTCACTGATAAAGACAAAAAAAAAACACTCGATCGTCACAAACCATAGAGCATGGAAACTATCGAGACATCGTAATTACGCGCGTAAACACCCATACACGGTTTAACCGACTGCAGAACAATACACGTGGTATCAAACCGAGCGACACCGCGGCACTGACTTGGATCTCATACAAAGCCAACCCTCGCTACCACGATGCTTCCACGTCACGAAATATTGTAATCACGTTGCGAGGCATCGCTGTGTTCAAAATACATCGACGGCTGAGAACGCTTTCACACTAAACCGCTTTGAAACAAGCAGCGTTGGAAAGCGTTTTATTTTTCTGAATTATATTAGAGCATGTGTAGTATGCTGCTGGTACCGGTAACATTGTCAACACGATGAAATCTCGATGCGTATAATATGAAGTTGATCGTGTATGGTCTTGACATTTAATTTATTATCAAACTCATGCATAGAGCATTAGTATTCTATGTCAGCTGCTGGTTTTTAATTAGGTTTTTATCTTTAGCCTATTTAGTCGCTGCCAAAACCGACGTGCGAGCGCATGCAGGAAAAAATAATAAACTTTAGTTTTGATATTTTAATATCCATATCAGTACATCTCTTGTTTAACTTTACACCCTGTATAAACAGCGCCAATAATAAGAACGAAAATATCAAAATGATCGTTGAAATTCACCGTTTATTTCTTAACTAGCTGTGCCCCGCGGTTTCACCCGCGGTAATTTCGGAGTTCCCGCGGGAATTCCGGGATAAAAAGTACCCTATATCCTTCTCTGTACCCCTGAAAACGTGCATGCCAAATTTCATGCAAATCCGTTCAGCCGTTTTTGCGTGATTGAGTAACAAACATCCAAACATCCACAGTTTCACATTTATAATATTAGTAGGATAATAAATATAGTATTTATAAAATTTGTTAAGAATTTAAGATGTTTCAATTGTTTTAACTTTTAACTTCGTTCTTAACTTCAGCTGTCCAAACTGCAGGGCAATTGGTAGGTGGGCTCTCTTAAGACGATGAAGTCTCGTTCATTTTGCATTGAAGTAACCATGAAAACAAATTTATAGAACACGAAATAGCTGGCTAGTTTGGCTTTTACAACGCAATCAAATAAATTAATATTGTATAATGAAAAATCAGAAAAAAATCCCCACAAAAAACTCTATCTAGGTATTAATCAACAAATGAATTTAGTAGAAACTCATGAAAAAATTTAATTTGTAAAATGTAACGAGGGTTACCTCAGCATATTATGTTCATTGTTCAGTCAGATGTCATTTGCAGCAACGACAAATTTCGACCAATACATATATTTAGTTTAATAACTTTGTGTACCTACATGAATTTATAATAGGGATGTGGACTACTTTTGAAAATCAAAATTCTAATTAGTCCGTCAGTCAGAAAATAAAAAAACAATAGACACGTATTTTTTGCTTTTTCAAATAAATTAAAATATACAGAGATAAAGCACATTAAAGTTTAGGGTGAGGGGGTCGTGACGTCACTAACCACTAAAACCGCCATACAAACTGTCAGAATAGTGACGTCACGCGAAATTTCAACTCAATATATCGCCGTTATTTTTTGATTACGTAAAATAAGAAATAATACGTGTCCAATATTTTTTAATAATCTATAAGACGGACTAAAAAATAAAAATTAGTCAACATGCCCATTGTTTTTTTTTTGTCAACTTTGTATTTGTCTGTTGCGCAGTAAACTTTATTCTGTTCTCCCGCCGGAACTCCGGAGTTTGCGAGGTTGTAGTCTCTGGATCTACTAAACCAATTTTCAAAATTCTTTCACTTATAGGAAGCTAAAGTGATCCTGAGTGACATTGGGTATAGGGACTTCTTATCCCTGAATTCCCGCGGGAACTCCGAAATTACCACGGGTGAAACCGCAGCGGTAGTTTAGAATAATTTTTAGCCCAAATAAAACCATGCCCAAAGTTTTACGTCAAAAAAGCAACACGCATCTCTGTATTGTTTTGTTTCATTTTAATAAATGCTTATATCTAATATATGTATAAAATTCTCGTGTCTTAGTGTTAGTTACCATACTCCTCCGAAACGGCTTGACCGATTTTTATGAAATTTTATATGCATATTCAGTAGGTCTGAGAATAGGCTAGTTTCCTAAATTTTCTTTTTTAGTCCGTTTTGTAGATTATTAAAAAATATTGGACACGTATTTTTTTTTTTTTTATGTAACCAAAAAATAACGGAGATATATCAAGTCGAAATTTCACATGACGTCACGCCTCGCTACAGTTTGTTCGCACGTTATAGCGAGCTGTGACATCACGAGTCCCCCACCCTAAACTTTAATGCGCTTTATCTATGCATATTTCCATTATTTTAAAAAAGCAAAAAATACGTGTCTTTTATTTTTTATTATCTAACTGACGGACTAAATAGAATTTTGATTTTTTTTACCCAGGAAACTAGCCTATTCTTGTTTCATTATATTTCTCATCGTTATCTAATGTTACAAAAGCAAGTGTGAGTTAGTTTGTTTGTTTCTTATGCTTTCACGCTTCAATCATATCTATTCAACCTATCATCATGAAATTTTGATGATCGATGATTTTGATGATCGATGATTTTGATGATCTCCAAAATTAACGTGAGTGAAACTGCGGGGAACAGCTATACAGAAATAAATCTCTGCCAAAAATGGATAATTTGTTGGTAAGCTTCAGAGGTACTTGAGCTGAGTTACCATAACATCGACTGAGGGTCAATTCGGTAGGCAATGGAGTGGTTAATTGAAGACACACAGCCTCCGAGACACAGAACCGGATGGGATAGAACCGGACATGGTGTATGGATCAGTGGCGAAGGGTGAAATATTGAGAGAGGCAAGCCGGAAATCTATTTGGTACCTACTATAAATAGGTACGTAATTTCAACTTATTAAACTATCTACTTACCGCAAATAGGTAGGTAGGTACCTAATTTCAACGTACGTCTGCGTAACTGCTTTCACTATCACTACACACAACAACAAAAAAGTCCAACTTTAATACTAATCACTATTTAATTTAATACCAAGAAATAAATTCTAATACGTGACACAAACTAACAAATTCAAATTTTCGATTTTTTTCGTCATAGTTGTCTGTCAACAGTCATCTCAGAATGTCCGCTTCGTTTCGAATTTCTAGGACCAATAAGGATATTTGTTGAGACAGTAATAGAAAATGCGTGCGCGTGAGTGAAATGGAGAGAGTAACTCGATTTGTAGCGGCTTACCAAAGTAGCTATTTTAGCCGGCTGCCTGCGACCTTGATGTGACGTCACGGCATTATTTTGTATGGAAGTTTAACTGCCAAAAAGCCGATCGCGCCAGCGGCTTATTTTATAACACTTTGTTGTTGAAGAGCAAATTTTGTTGATAGTTTAGGCGTTTTGTAATGTTTTCTACTCAGTAGAGATAATTTTTGTAGTATTTCAGTAGATTCTACTGAAATACTTACTACAAAAAATTACTGATTGTGCCATTTCTAAATTACGGTAGAGAGAGTGGTTGTGTTCCCAACTTCTGAAGGGAAGCCGGTGGGAATCGGCTTGTATGGTACCTTCGCCACTGGTATGGATGTTGTTTTGCTAATGCCACCCGGTTTGCCCGGATAACGCGCGGGCAATATACGTACCTACACCGACTATAATAGATTACATCGGAATGGATCATCCTGTAATTGAATTAGCCGTAATTTGGATAAAATCTAAAGTAGTTGTATACAATCTAATATATATAAATAACGTGTCACGTTGTTTGTCCGCGATGGACTCCGAAAGTACTGAATCGATCGTGATGAAATTTGGTCACTATGTTGTATTTGGCCCAACTTAAAAGATAGGATAGTTTTTATCCCGGAATTCCCGCGGGAACTCAGGAATTAATGTGGGGAACAGTTAATCACCGTAAACTACTGTCAGGGGTACAAAGAACTTTTTCCCCGCAATTCCCGCGGGAACTCCGAAATTACTGCGGATGAAATCGCGGGGAACAGCTAGTACTATATAAATAGGTACTAGGTAGGCATATTGCCGGGGTATGAAAATTATAATTCTATGTAGTCCGTTAGTAAAGTTAGATAATAAGAAAATAATAGACACGTAGTTATGTTGTGCTTTTTCAAATCTATGCTAATTTTATAAAGAGCTAAAGTTTGTGAATTGTGAGTTTATGACGTTGTAGGGGGTAATCTCAGGATCTACTGAAACGATTTTGAAAATTCTTTCACTAATAGGAAGCTACAGTGATCCTGATTCCCGAGTAATAGGGTACTTTTTATCCCGGAATTCCAGGACAAACTCCGAAATTACCGCAGGTGAAACCGCGGGGGGCAGCTAGTTAATAAGTAATATAAATATTTAGATAAACGCTTCAAATTTAGAAGTGGGGTCTCTCGACGACATAAACTATGTACCTACAAACTGTACCAAGGCGTGACGTCACGCAACACAATGATTGTACCACTGACTGTTAAGAAAAAAAAAAGAAAGAAAAGAAAAAAATGTGTAGGAATAATGATATAGGAACATGAAACTATAATAAGCAATTGCACCAACATAGTTATAGATAATACAGCATACCAGATATCCGTAGGGAACACGGAGCAGTGCCTGGGACTTGCGGCCCAGGTGTAGGTGTAATGGGGCCCCTTTACAATGCATGAACGCTCACCTCCACTGCCCGTGCTCCCGACTTAAGCAAACCTCTGGAAAGTATTAGATGACACAGCACACGTAATCACTATAGCCACTCTAGATTGATACGACACTGATACGACACTATAACTGCACGGAACCGAACACAAAGTAACAATGACACGTGGCTAACGCATACCCGCATTTATATCGAGTTCTAACAAAGACGAGTCGGGCAATGGAGCGGAGCGGGGGAACGGATGACTACTATACGTCGGCGGGAAACGTTATTGATAACGAAACTACCCTCCCGCCGACAAATGCGTGTTCTATGTTTTTGTTAATAATAATAATAATAAACTCTTTATTGAACACCACTTAAAATAAACAATAACAAAAACAATTTTACTACAAAGTGTAACAATCGGCGGTCTTAATCTACATGACGGACTAAAACTAAAATTTATAGTCAACTAGCCTGTTATCTACATTTATATAAAAAAGCTCTGTATGTACCTTTTACATAGAGATAACTGACTTCTATTTAGCTCAGAGGGTTATCTGTACACTACTATTAAAACATAAAAATAAATGCGTTTTCGAAGAAATAAAACGTGTCTTTGTACAGTTAGATATCGGCGATACTTGAAGTGTTCGCGCCATTATATAAATACCTTCTTAACGGCATTTAGGCCCCTTTTTTGACTACGCTAGATGTTTGGGCAGGTAAGATTTTGAAATGTGTAATAGCATTATGCAAAACATATGTACATAGCTTACCGATAACCCGATGCAAACAATGTTCGAATGTCCGTACCAATACGGTGCAATATTGGAATATAACCGAATCCCGGACCGAAAGCAGATGTGATCCGGGGACCGCGGCGGCGGGCAAACACTGTCGCCATTGCCGCCATTGTCGACAATGTTGACTTTGACATTCACAACCTTCAGCTACCTGTTTAGTGGCTGGAATAGTGCTCATTGGTGAGCTCAGCAGCGCACATGTCGGGTGCTATATAGATAAAGTTTGCTTAAATAACATTAGCTACGCAGACGACATGGTGCTGCTGAGTCCATCAATGGGAGGCTTAAGAAAACTTTTAGGTCTGTGTGAAGTGTTTGCAGCTGAGCATGGCTTAAGGTACAATGTGATGAAGAGTGAATTCATGGTCTTTAGGGGAAATAATAAAAGTCCTGAAAATGTTCCCTCACTTCTTTTGAATGGTGTTCCTTTGAGCCGCGTGTATCGATTCAAATACCTCGGGCACATTGTTACTGAAACTCTTGTTGATAACTGTGATATAGAGAGGGAACGCAGGGCACTGTCAGTGCGCGGAAATGTACTGAGACACAGGTTTGCTCGCTGTACAGCCGGAGTCAAACTAACATTGTTCCGAGCATACTGTCAAACCTTCTACACCAGCGGCCTGTGGTTCAACTACACCAAGAGTACGTACAGCGCTCTGCGTGTTCTGTATAATAACATCTTCAGGGCTCTGTTCGGGCTCCCCCGTTTCTGTAGCGCCTCAGGCATGTTTGCGGATGCGGGCACTGATGACTTTTATGCCATAATGCGGAAGAAATCGGCTTCCATAGTCGGCAGATTGCGGGGCAGCTCGAACAGTGTCCTGAAGATGATATCAGAGAGGCTTAACTCTCCTCTTATTGTCAGGTTCACTGAGCTACACGTTAGACGTGTGGCACAGTGACCCTGGCAACCTTTCTACCTAATTTGCCTAATTTGCCTACCTACTAACAATAGTAATAAGTAAAAATTATACCTACTAACACACTATGGACTTATACGTCTGAAAATAAAGATATTTTATTTTATTTTATTTTATTATTTATTTTATTATAGTGATGGGATAACACCTTTGGATAAAACATCAATTTTTAGCTTGCATCAACAGCTAATCTCACGCACGTCATTTATATTATTTCTGTTGTTTTTTTTTGGTAGCAAAGCCATATCTCTCTTGATAAATTTTAATAACAAATTATTAAAATTTATGATTCTAGCATCATTATAAAGCTTATGTTTTAAGCTATTGATAAAAAATAGGCAAGTCATTTGAAATTAATGTTTTCATTAAAATATATTATTTTATTTTATCAAATTTGTGTGATGATGGCACTTCCAATTATAACAAATTTTACTAACGTGTAAAAGCTGCTATATTAACAGTACCTATGCTAAATTACAACGACAGATGTTAGTTGAATTGTTTGAAATCTTGAGGCCGTTTAACTAGCTAGATCTTAATAATGCTATGAGTTTTCATGACATGGTTAGAAAATTGGCTTTTTTTCATACGGGAAACTTTCGTAAAAAAATTTGCTAAACGCCGTTGTGACAAAAATACCCCACTTTAGAATGGCTAACAATGCTTGATTAGTTGTATTGCTGAAGTAATTTTTTTAAGACTATTTCCCATCACTAGTTAGCGGCGAGCTGCTCGCCGCATCCGATCTCAGTTCCGATACATAGCGACGATAATAGAACTTTATAAGGGTCGTGAATACCTTTGGGAGGCTGCCATGTAGTTTTTCCCTCGCTTTACTTTCGGAAAACTATCCACAAAATGGTTGTAGTAATAATTCTCTCTGCCCGTCACCCTTTCTGTAAAACGGCTCTGAAATTAAATTCTAATTTTGAATATTCAAATTTTGGTCTGCTCAATTTGAATATAGACAATTAGAAACCAATACACATTTTATCTGACTTAGCTGTATGAAATGAAAGGCAACATAGATAAAACATTCAAAATAAATCTATTTTAGATGTTCTATAACAAGCGGAGATATAATTTATAAATTAACACAAAGAGTCGATAAAAATACACTGCGATCGGTCGCACAAATACTCTGTAATATGTACTATGTAATACGCTTATTATAATATGGTAAACAAGTGGGTATAAAAGAAAACTAATAATTTTACCCAAAAATAGTAAGATGCCGTGTGAAATGTTCAATTTCGACTCTTTGAACCATGTTAAACAATAATTACTACGACACAAGATCGATCGATAAGAGGAGACATCCTTTTCTCTCTCGCAGTCGCTCTACGGCTTTGGTCCCAGGAAACTATTATACGTTTTCAGCCGAGTATAATTTCAGGAATTCATTTGTAAAAGTGGTTTTCGGGGTAGGTAAATGTCGGATTGGCTTTGCGAACTGAGAGCCCTTGCTCCAATGAACCCGTACCGGAAATTGGGAACGAAAAAAAATACCTCACTATTTATTCATGCGTGTTCAAAACACGATACATTTTATTATCTGAATAAGGAAAATCGTTATTAACTTTGATAAATTTTTGACGGCTTCTCTCCAAGCCGTACACTACTTATCAGCGTCTATATGTTTACTTATTCTTATTTTAGACTTCGCTAAACTTCGGATTTTGATGCGGTTCCCATTATAAATTAACGGCATCAAAATCCGGAGAATTTGTGAAGGGAAAATGGTAATTCCTTAGGGAATTCTGAAATATTTAATAATAATTATATTTTATTTTCAATAAATTTGAGATTTTGTCCCATTTTTTGGTATCAAAGTGTTTTGTTTCAAAATAATAGGTAGGTATAATGTGTTGTTTTGTTATTGCCTATTTCTCATCTTTTTGTATAAACAACTCCAATTTCTTTCTACGACGTACTTTTCAATAAAAGATTAATCCAGACAGACAAACAAACGAGCTTTCGTATATTTTATTTGTTATGTAAAGATTTATTGAACCGACCGTTTTTACCATCTCCTTCGACATTGAATATCTATCTATCTTCTATACTACATATTATAATATACTAATAGAATCCGCCATTCTGTAGGTACATTGAATATTTTTACCTTAAATTGAGAGGGGTGATAAAAAAAGAGTAACCAAGCCCAAAAAAAATTGTTTTTAAAATTCTTTTCTGTCTGTCTGTCTATCTGTTCTTGATAATCTCCGCATCTACTGAACGGATTGTCATGCAGTTTTCAGTAGTAGATTAAGTTAAGTCTGGAGCAACATATAGGCCTGTTTCATTCATATCGGATGTCGAGAAAAAAGTTGTTACATAAAAACTTTCACGCGGGTGAAACCGCGGGGCACAGCTAGTTAGTTATGAAATAAAATAGATTTTTCGCGAAGAAAATATGTACACGTGCTTTGCTCTCAATAAATTGTGTCCTCAATATTAATTTGTGAGTTCTCTAAGTTATGGTAGGTACATTTGAGAAACTACGCAGTTCGGTTTCCAAGAAACTTTCCACTCGAACTTCGCTAATTGAATTTCCTTTTGAACCTAAGAGTATTCAGTGATCCAATTGTTAAAAAAATATCCGAATAAATCTATTTGTTGCAAAAGAAAAAGACAGAAGGGAGGACATGCTAATGATGACGCCAGTGGAAAATTTATAGGCTTTAATGTTTGGGATTCCGAAGTCACGGTGAATTACACTCGGATTGTTGGTTTAACGCTTTGCTGGAAGAGCAAAAATGTATTCAATTTCTTCTTCTGATCTATGGGCGGCCGCAATAGGGAATATACATGCTTTTCAAATTCATGTGATATTTGATTTGTTCCCCTGAATCTTTACTATCCAGAAATTAGGTAGGCCTAAATAATTAATTACTTATTTAGTGAGTCTTTAATACCAAAAAAATATTAATTAAAATGTGCAAAATAAGGGAGGGAAACTCATATTCTAAATTCAAAACGTAACGTGTGTCTAGCGCATTCTCTGGATTACCGGCGTAAACAATGACTGAGTTCCATGGCCATGTAATAAACTTAAAAAAAAAAAAAAAACAATAACTGATTGTGCCGTGTGACGTCATTTGAGACCCGCGAATATGACGATGTTCAAACAGGTCAGATTGTATTGATGTTTTTAATTTTATATTTTGAAATTTAATTTGAATATATCCAGGAGTATTTATATTTTTCTTCATTATGTTAGAGTGTTGTAACGAGTGATTAAAAATAAAATGTTTATTCCCTATTATTACGTTCTATAGGTAAGTATACGTCTATGCCTAATTCTACACCTACGTCTATACGTGTGTAATATCACAGACAATTTTATAAATATTATACCTACTATATCGGTACCTACCGAAAATGTAATTTTTTTGGGGTTATTTATGTGAGCACCCCCTGTAAACACAGCAAAATAACTTCGCGTATCTTCACCCTCATTTGTTGACTTGATTGTGAAAATCCACTGTTGAAAATTCTTGCACAAATTACAAATTCTTTCGATTGAATGGTGTCATGTCGACAGAACTCGTCCCTGGGCGCTTATTCACTAGGCCAACAACATTCCTTGCCCATAACGCACGTCCCAAAAACGCATTTCCAAACGTTCAAAAAATAAAAAAAAGATAATGCCATAAGAAACGTAATTTGATTCCACCATGTCGTTTTAGTACCTACATACTTTTGAGATCGTAATCAATCATTGAAACCGTATTTGGAATCGTGTAAAGATGTCGTCCGACAAGCCTATATAAATTGAAATCGAGAAATTTGACAGTAAAATTCGATAGAGACGCGATCCCAAAGCTTCAAAAGTAGCAACATTTGATTCCGTTTCGATCCTGCGATCTCATTTCGATTGCGTGAAGAATATGATTCTTACTCGATTGCGTCAAGGGTATGTCGGCTGGTTCTCTCGAAACCAGTTTCCTGCCCAGGGTTCAAAAAGATGCTGGAAAGTGACTGAAATAACAAAGGCACGATGTGTGTTCGATACGGCTTAATACACCATAATGTCGAACCATTATTAATGTAGATGTTGCTCTCCGAACTTGGATTGTTTATACTAGCTTTGTGTGTCTGTAGCACATGCATACGTATATAACAGTTTTAGCCAAATATGCATGAATAAATAAAGAATCTTCCCAACAATAAACCATTTACCCTCAACAAAACCTCCTCATGCTTGCGAGCTGAAATGCTTCGGTATGAAAAAGGCGGCCGCATTCATTCACAAATGAATGAAATACTCGTTGAAAACAAACAAAGGAGCGTTCAATCGAAACGTATATGGGAGATCGGTGGTGGGAGCTCCCGTCCACAGAACAGAAAATTACAGATAGAAGGCACATCAACTTAGTTTAGTATGAAAACAGATGAAAACCAGTGTCGCCGGGTGATTTTCGCACACAAAGCTATTCATCACGCACTAAAACAATCATTAACATACAGAAATGTATTAAACGCTTTATGGTTATGTTTCTACTTAGTCACTGTTTACAAAATTCACAGTTTTGGGAATATTGTGGTGAATATACTTGGGATGGCAACAAAAGTAGTTTTGGTTTGCTCTAACTTCCTTTGCAACGGTGGCGCGCCTGCTCCGCCTACATATCCTCTCTAGTTAATTTATTTGCTCTGTGCCCTCGCCAAAGAGATCAATAGGGTAATTGCATGAAATTTATAATAAGAAATTGTGTCAATATTTCAAAAATAGAGCCTTAGAAAAGCGTTATCGTGAAAGATTTACTAAAAAATTTTCAATAGTTTCCAAAATATTCAACTTTTAATTTTGTGAAACGGAACGTTGCAACGAAACACCAATCACAGCCAAGCTTGACATATGACGTCAATTTTATTTTTTTAGGAAACATTTACCTCTTTCAGAGAAGGCAAAAGAAACTAAGTGCATACAGTCAACGCATATTTTCTATTTTCTGAAGTTTTTTACTTTAAAACTTTACTTCAGTTATCTGTCTGTCAGTGTCACATGACGCTGTCAATACGACATTTCTATCACAGATGAATAAGGCGTAATTTTGAACAAGTGACGTCATTCCGCGTTTCGGCGGTAAGGTCTAAAGTAGGAACTTTGAAACGCTCTATTTAATTAATTTATGCATATATTTTTTTTCTTTTTCTTGCTTTGTTTAACTAGGCCATATATATATTTAAAATAGACTGAAAAAAAAAAATCATGCAAGTACCCTATTCCCACGGTTGAAACCAACTATATATTATATCCATGCTAATATTATCTGTGTGTCTGTTTGGCTTATTACCTTTCACACCTTGAATATTTACCCGATCATTATGAAATTTTGTGTTAACTTTGTTGGGGCTACAGAAAAGGATAGGTATGATGGTAATTTTTATAGTGAAACTAACTATACCCCGCGGTTTCACCCGCGTGAATTTCGAAATTTCCGCAAGAACCATGTTTTTTTCTAAAATAAAAGTACCCTAAGTTACTCCTTATAACATCAGCTATCTGCTAGTGAATGTCCCGCTAAAATCGGTCCGGCCGTTTCAGTGATTAGCCGGATCAAACAGACAGACAGACAAGATCAAAATAAATGATATTTTTATGTACCTAAGTACCTACCGTCAAAACTTTCATATACATTAAATAAAAACCTGTTAATTTTGGAGTTACAAACAGACACTGGAATTTTATTTATATGTAGGTTTATATGTAGGTATAGATGTAGGTATAGAATATAGATTACGAAAATATGCGGGCGAAGCCGTGGCGATCAGTTAGTGCCAAATAAAATGAACAAATAAATCATGGTTGGCTTGTTTAACGGCCGCACTCAGAGTCTTTTTAATGATTACTTAATTTTAAGTAAAGATAAAAAAAAATTGCCGCAATCAGAGACGTTTATTCAATTAATGTTAATTGGAATTTAACAAAATTGAACATAATTAGGCAAATGCCAATTAACATTAATTTAATGAACGCCTCTGCGTGCGGCAATTTTTTGAAAATCTTTACTTAAAATTATGTAATCATTAAAAGGACTCTTTACGGCCGCACTCAGAGTCGACTTTAATGATTATTTAGTTAAGTATAGATTTTTAAAACAAAACTGCCGCAATCAGAGACGTTCAGTAAATTAGTGTTAATTGGCATTTAATGAGATGTAACTTAATTAGTTAAATGCCTATTAATATTAATTTAAACTTGTCTGATTGCGGCAGTTTTGTTTTAAAAATCTATACTTAACTAAGTAATCATTAAAGTCGACTCTGAGTGCGGCGGTTGTGCGGCCGTAAATTGTTAGCTGTATTTCTATTTCGCGGAACCGTATTAAATTTTACATACAAATAGGCTATTTGACTATTTTTTTATTTTCAGCCCGTCGTGTAGATTCATAAAAAATATTAGACACGTATTTTTTCCTTTTTTCACGTAAGCAAAAAATAACGGAGATACATTGAGTTGAAATTTCGCGTGACGTACCCAGCCAGTGCAGTTTTATGGCAGCTTATAGCGGTTAATGACGTCACGAGCCCCCACCCTAAACTTCAATGCGCTATATCTATCTATGTACTATATTTTCATTAATTTGAAAAAGCAAAAAATACGTATCCGATATTTTTTATTAATCTACAAACCGGACTAATTAGAATTTTGATTCTCAAAAGTCGTCAACGTCCAACATAGGGTAGGCACTATTATCCTTGAATTCGCACAGCAACTCCGAAATTAGCACGGACGGAACCATGGGGAAAAGCTAGTGGTCTTAATAATACTCTTACATTCAAATGGCTCACAATGCGCCTCCTAGAATATTATTGCTACGCAACGGCTCGCCATCTATCACAACCAAAACGGTAAGGGGGATAAAATTTGTACTAACGAAAACTCAAATTCCACTCTCATTTGAATATTCACTGAATAAATATGGTAATGTTTTTTTTTACGGGACTTTCGGCGATTTTTTTTTTGGCGGCGACGAGCGATTTGATTTTTTTATGTATTATAATATGTAAGTACATCAATCGAAAGGTCTACAACGTCTTGCCGCGAAAGTTTTAATGATGTTACAAACAAATTTGTCGACTCACTGTCGTTGCGTTGAAAACATTCTTTCGGTTGAAAACATTTTTTGGTTAGTGTACCTACAGACTGCTGTTGGGTGACTTTTTATTTTTTTATTGATAAAGAAAAGAAAATCATTAAATATAATGAAATAATAGTGCCGATTCGCGCTTAAATTAGCTTGTTGAATAATAATTTAGACTTCAGAGAAATATTAAGAATAATATGTAATATAGATGTTATTCATTTGAAGTCTAGCAAATTTATTAATTATTTATTTATCCGCAAGTATACAATACAGTGTGACTTATCAGTAACGCACCTGCATGCCTTCTAGTGTTGCAGATGTCTATGGGCGGAGGTATTCCCTTACCATCAGGTGTGCCACCTCTCATTTCGCCCCCTATTGAATAATAAAAAAATAAAATACGTAATTTGAATTTAATATAAAAAATGCCGAAATGGAAAAGAAAAAAAAAATTAAAGTTTAAAAAATTAAGAAGTATATAAATTAGGCATAAGGCAGGATACTGTAACGAGTGGCATACCGCCACCTCGTTATACGAGTAGTTGGGTCGTGGGAGAGACGTATCCGCGACGGAGGCAAATGCATTGTTAATGAACTATTTATTAGCGCTAAGTAGTTACCAAATTAGTCTGCGGAAGCATACATTGGGCTTGCGGAAGTGTACCGGATACAACAGAATGTACAGTCCGCAGCAGAAGTATGTAAACACTATTGAAAGTCAGTGAATGCTATTGCAATAGTAATAAGGTTCAAAGATTGATCAAAGTTTTAACATATTGATGTTACTGACTGTCAGTACATTAGAAATTAGAATCTGTTCTCTTGTGCTATTTATATACTACATAGTGTACATAAATATGCATGCATAGTTGATGCTTATATTGTAATTAATACTATTTACTTTTAATAATTTTTGCGTTGAAACGTTTTTATAATAGAAAATCAAAAGCACATCTACTAAACTAATAATAACATTATTGCACAAAATATCTCGTTTCAAAGAACAAAATGTAGAGTCGAACAACTTTAACTCCCAAAAGAGCAGTTTTATTGTGTCTAGTAACTCTTGTTAGGCACATTCCTGAATTCCAAGTTAAAAACACTTCAAACAGAATCGAGTTGAGTCCCTCGGGAAAACTTTCCCTTGGTATTTGAAACTGGCAACGACTCGACGACAACTTGGTAACTCGGTGGTTTATTCTAAAACTGAGCGTTAATTAGTTCTACATTGACATAAACAGGTGGTACAGAAAGTAGGCATGACATGACGTTCACAATAGGGTACTTGCATGAATTTTATTTCCAGTCTATTTTAAAGATATATGGCCTACATAAACAAAGCAAGAAAAAGAAAATATATGCAAGCATAAATTAATCAATAGAGCGATTCAGTTTCTACTTTTGACTGTATGCATTTAGTTTCTTTTGCCTTCCCTGAAAAAAAAATAAAAGTGACGTAGCTGTAATATGTTAAGCGTGACTGTGATTGGTGTTTCGTTGCAACGTTCCGTTTCACAAAATTTAAAGTTGAATATTTTGGGAACTTTTGATAATTTCTTAGTAAATCTTTCACGATAATGATTTTCTAAGGCTCTATTTTTGAAATATTGACACAATTTCCTTTAATAAATTTCATGCAAGTACCCTATTCATAGTTAAACTCTGCAAGATGTATGAATTGACAGACTTTGTTTGAACATTCTTTCTCACCGCTTCATAGGTTTCATAGCAGCAGGGCGCTTTCTAGTGCCCCGCTGGCCAGCTACCTTCAAGTTGAAAATCTGCCGCCAAACAACTAACAGTGTGTTCCGGTAGTCTCACTTCAAAGGCTACTCTATCGTATTACTTTGAAACTGTAAAGATGGATTTAAATAAATTAATTAAATAAGTAAAAAGCCTGTTTTAGGCTAGGTGTGTTTACAATCTTCGACCCCACTGTCATTTACAGGTGAGCTGTGGTTGAATGTCTAGCCTGTTGCAATAAAACCTACACAGTGCTTGGGCCGACACGCACTTGACCGGTTTTTTTAAATAAACATTATTCAAGTTATTATTAATAATAATAATTAATTTCAAAGTTACCGTAATATTTAAGGTAATTTCAAATAAAATAATGATTTTTGCAATCACGCTGAATCTATTCGTTGTGGGCTTAATGTGAAATATGATGGGATATTTTCACGATAGAACTATGTATGCGTATAGCGTTTCCTTAAGGTTTACGTTTTAATCTCAGGATGTTGGCTTAGCACCGAAAAACACAAGAAGTTAAACTTTCAACCACTTAATATAAAATTTATTATACGTTCTTTACAAGAGACGCAGCTTTCATCGAAATCTCCTCGCGCCAAAAGAAGTTTCACTTCAAAATACTATACTAACATTTCCGCGCTTCAAAAATTTTTGAGCAAAAAATCACAATATGATTCTTTCCGTCATGAAAGTCGAATAAACAAAAACATTCGCATTTATAATAAAGCAAGGATTCAATCCAATAGAAATACTATATATTTTTTTTATGAGAGCAGGCGTTAAGCCGATTTTATTTTCGCTCCAATCAACTTTGTTTACTTGTACCTACATCAAATTGAATTCCTGGCCTACACACGCTCGGCTCGACAAAACTATGACATACAACCAGAGAACGTTGAGCTACCTTCGGTGATTCTAAAGATGGCGACGGGACACAATTCGATATTAATGTCTTCGGTCAAGATGAACTGGTTGGAAAGAACAACAATAAAGTGTGTTTACAAATTGTTCCATAAATCAATTGTTCTAAAGGGTCCGTGATTGCTTTTATTCTATTGTTCTTTGGTCAAAGCCTCTCAGGTTTAAACGGTTCGGATATTTTTAAACAATGAGTCGATAATGATAAGATCTGGTCAACTTGATTGTTTGGTATCATTGCTTATGGGCTTTGCGTCGGTTCTATGATGGCGTCGTTTGTCGAAATCAAAGCTTTTTATATATAATTTTTTCTTCCCTGGACCTTTGCTTGTAAAATACATTACAAGCAAAAGTAGCTAGTTAAAAAACATTTTAAATTTCTCATTACTGCGATTTACACACAACGGTTGGAACTACTTTTTGTTTGCTCAGCAGTTTATTGTTTTACCAGTTTTTAAGCAGTTTTTCTTTTTACACGCATTTTATTATCATAGTTTTACTAAAAACTATTTTATATGAAGCCTTACACATCAAATTAATTTAACCCATTTGTAATTGTCGTATAGAAATGAAACTTCGTATGTATCTTCATGTAGTTTTTTTGGATTGCAATACAATATTATAATGGCATGGATCTGATCTGATGATGGAACCGGAAGATGGTCATTGGAACTCTGTAAATAAAAGATGCAATCCCATCGAGTGGAGGCTTGTTTGAATGATCTGAATAAGGATTCTGGTCCTAGATGATTAAGCTAATTTTTAGTTCAGTTTAGGTACTCTGATATCGTGTTTAGTTCTTTTATATTTATTGTAAGTTCCATTTTCTGCGCGCGTACAAAAAGATATAGGTACGCTGACATTTTGTTTAGTATAAAACACAAAACACATAATATTTTGTTTTTATGATTGTTATTTATTGTTATAAAACATACAATCTGCCATGTTAGCGGATATCGAGGCCGGCCCTCACCCACCACCTGTCTCGTGGCAATGAGGCCATATTTTAGGAGCCCTTAGGAGCTTTCGAAGCGCATGCTGAGAGGACAGACCCGCAATTTTGCGAGCAAAAACGTGCCCCGGACTAACGGGCCAACCACGAGTTATTAAGACGTTATAATTACACATACTAGCTGTTCCCGAGGATAAAAGTGTCCTATCATCATAAAATTTTGCATACACGTTATCAAGAGTGCAGAAAAGGACATAGCGGTACTTACTTTTGTCTTGGAATTTCCGTTGGAGATCCTAAATTAACGCGGGATGCAATGACGGGAAGCAGCTCGTAGGATATTTGAACTGTATTATTTCATATTATCTTATCTTATCTTCTCTTAATATATATAAATCACGTGTCACATTTTTTGTCCGCGATGGACTCCGAAACTACTGAATCGATCGTGATGAAATTTCGTCACTATGTTATATTTGCCCCAACTTAAAATATATGTTAGTTTTTATCCCGGAATTCCCGCGGGAACTCCGGAATTAATGCGGGAAACAGCTAATCACCGTAAACCACTGTCAGTGCAGGGGTACAAAGAAGGCTGTAGAGTACTTTCTTCCCGCGGGATCTCCGCAATTACCGCAGATGAAGTCACGAGGGACAGCTAGTAGTTATATAAAAAATAAGTGAGACATTTCGTGGGATTTTCTTATCTCATGGTTTTTCTTATGGGGTGTGCTGTAACTACATTACGTGTGCGAAATGCGATCATTTTACACCTACTTATCTCGTTAGTCGGCCCCGAACTGCCCATACTACCCGTAATGAGTTTCCACTCTGACCCTCCTTACCTATGTTACCTTGGTACCTGCGTTATCTAATACGACCAAATTATCAGGTTACCGGTGCTTTACTAGTATAAAAGAGCGTAAATTTCGCATAATATCCTACTAATATTATAAACGCGAAAGTTTGTAAGTACTTATATGTATGGATGGATGGATGGATGTTTGTTACTCTTTCACGTAAAAACTACAGGATGGATTTAAATGAAACTTTACAATAATATAGCGTATACATCAGATTAACACATAGGGTACTTTTTATCCCGGAATTCGCGCGGGAACTCTGAAATTAACGCGGGTGAAACCGCGGGGTACAACTAGTCACCCGTAAAATTGAATAATTCGATAGTTTGTAAACTAGCAGTGATATTGTAACTTTTTATTTCGAAATTCTCTTAGAAACTCCGAATTTGCCGCGCGGGACAGCTAGTCTAATTTTAGTAGCGATGATAGCTCAGTGGTTAGTGCGTTCGGATTAAACGCCGCAAGGTGTAGGTTCAAATCCTAACAATGAGTTTGAGCTGTCGGTGAAGGAAAACATCGTGAGGAAACCATAGCATGGTGGTAGGGCGCTCTCTAGTGCCCGGCTGGCTAGCTACCACCTTCAAGTTGCAAATCTGTCGCCAAGCACCTGACGGTGTGTTCCGGCAGCCCCACTTGAAAGCCAGTTCCCATCCCCATTCCAGGTCGGCAACGCGCCTGCATGCCTTCAGGTGTAGCAGATGTCTATGGACGGCGGTAATCACTTACCATCAGGTGTACCACTTGCCCGTTTGCCCCCTATGACATAAAATAAAAAAAAGTTATTAATGGTGAATACTTAGTAGTACTAGTATGATAATACTATATTACGAACAGTAGCAATGTTTAAGACAAAAATAACCAATCTCTAATACTTATATTAACACTGAAGTGTGTTTCTTTGTAGGTATACCTAATTACCTACCTACCATGTAATGGGGATCCTTTTATTGCAGTACAAGTACATACAATTGAGGAAATCCCCAAATTCAAACGGCTGGAGCAGCTGGCAACAATTAACTAGTGTCGTATCTTTTGATGAGAGATTACTTCAAGGCCTCCTTGCCTTGAATCAAAGGCGTGTGATTGTAATTAGTCGCATTAAAATAAATCAAGTCGACTAATTTACTGCTCAATTAATTGCGATTAACCTTCATCATTACTGAAACAAAATGGGTCACAAATCACAGTGACAAACGCTGTATAGTCTCTAATTGTCCCAATCGAAGTAGGTAGTAACTAGCGAGTGTGAAATAAAGAGTACTAGGATATCACAGATTATAAAAGTCTAGGATATCACAGATAATACTTCTAATGACAATGTTCTTAAATCTGTTCGAAGACAAAAAAAATATAGTTGTTCTGAAGTATACGTCATTTTTGGAACGAAGTTCCTTATTTTATTAGAGTTTCGAATCTTATTTGCTTTGTTTAAATTATTTACGGTTCATGTGACTCAAAATATTATAGAGTATAATATGCAATGGATGTAGAAGATTTTAACTTCATTTCCTTCAGCAATAAAGCCAAGTGTAAACAACAGTTTAAAGTTAAATAACATTATAATCCCAACAGAAGTCACGTACCTCTTGTATTTATGAGCTATAAAGTCTTTGAGCATGCTTACATTTCACAAACTAGGTAGGTACTTAATGAGGTCATTTAGGTATGTAGTTAAAGTACGAAATGTTTAATTTGATTACTTAGAAAGTTTCAGATATATTCAAAATATGTGCGTTTGTTAAGATGAAATACATAATATGGTGCCCATAAAAGATGTGCAGTAAAAATTCAAAGTAAAAAATCTCCAAAAATTGCGCAACGCAATACTTGAACGCTACCTAAACTGAGAGAAAGAAAAAATTAAACATCTATTCAGAGAAAAAGAGACACAAAATACTTAATATTGAAAATACAGAAATAACACAATAGTGACTATGAGTACCTACATAAAATATACTTCAATTTATCTGAGAACTTTAATATCTTTCGAAGACTGCGTACTGCGTAGGTAGTAGGTATTCATTTTCAAACGTGTACCTCAAGTGTATCTATTACTATTGTTGGCATTACATCTATAAGTCAGGAGTTGATGGAACATATATTGTGATTTCAGAGAAGAAAAGAAGAAACATTTTCATTATTAAATCGCTTACCCAGCAGCGGAACGAATTCTCGTGAACTCGTCAACGAGTAATCATTTAGTTTTTTTACAAATTGCATGCTGTCCGCAGTCTAGGAATTCTCATTTTACTGGGAGTTTCGCTCGACGTAGCCTTATAGGTACAGCGCCAGTCGGTTCTGAAATTAATCTACCTTCCATACGAAAATTTTAAGGAAATTTTGCGGATGTATTCCGTTTTCTTCACAGTCGTTCATCCGTTTAAAAATTATAAATTTTTAATCAGATTCGGCCCTCTGACACGACTTTAAAATAAACCATAGGTGTACTACATATTATAGATCGCCGACTTTTATCAGGCTTAGTCCCAATAACCGGGATGATTGCTCATCTATATACAACGTGTTAATGAATTGACTAATAAACTAGAAAGAAGTTAGTTCAGAATCGACTTCCGAATTGATCGCAACCTTTGTTATATAAGTTATATAGGTTATATTTATTCAATTTTCCTAGCCCACGTCTAAATTATTTATAATAGGTACAATATTTGGCGCGTACGACGCCCGTAGCAAAAGAAAAAAATCGGTCACTCACACGTAGGCGCGGGCGTAGCCCTTGAAATTTCGTAGATAGGTGGTACCACTTGTCCGTTTGCCCCCTATGACATAAAAAAGTCACCTCCAAACTAATGTTGAATAACTTTTAGGCTATTAATTTTTTCGACATAATTATTCAAATTACTGTTTATTTTTTTAAATGGGGTGTATCAGGTTTTTAGTCAATTTATTAACACGTTGTGCAATCTTAATATATATAAATCACGTGTCACGTTGTTTGTCCGCGATGGACTCCGAAACTACTAAACGGATTTTGATAAAATTTTGCAACCATTTATAATATGGTCCAACTTAAAAGATAGGATAGTTTTTATCCCGGAATTCCCTCGGAAACTGAAGGACATAGAGTACTTTTTTCCCGCAACCTCCGCGGGAACTCCGAAATTACCGCGGATGAAATCGCGGGGGACAGCTAGTTATATTATAAATCCGAAAATAACTCTATCTGTCTGTTACCATTCCCCATTTTAATTACTCAACCGATCATCATCCTCAAAAGGACATCCTCTTTCCTCTTTAATTCTAGTCTTTTATCCCGGAATACGTTCGGGAACTTTGTAATTAACACGGACAAAAACGCAGGCAAAGCTAGTTATTGCTAGTTCAGATTTAAAAGTTTTTTCATTTCTTCATTTCTTCTACTAGAAATTGCAGTGGAATGAATAGCATATACCGTTTTTCGTACCTCATAGTTTTCTTTGAACGTCGCCATTATTCGGACCGCAACGCAGAGCGGACGAGAATCAGATAATAAGTGTACCATTTTTGTTTTTTTTTTTTAACAACCTGCACCGACGCCGACGGGAGAATTAACTGTTAATTATTGTTTTAAAAGAATTTCCAGCTTCCCGCTTTGGGAATACTGAAATTTTCAGCAAAACTCTCTTTTATGCTTTTGTGATTTATGTTAATAAATTGTGAACGAGTTTGTGTAATAAACTTTGTTTTTTTAATGTTTCTCAAAATGTGCGTTTTATAATATACTAGCTGTCTCCCGCGGGAATTTCAGTATAAAATATAGATATATAAACCTTCCACCTGAATCACTCTATGTATTGGTGAAAACCGGATGAGAATCCATTGCGTAGTTTTAAAAAGCATATGTATAGAGACAGAGAGGCAGCGGGAAGCGACTTTGTTTTATACTACCCATGCAGTGATTTATTTCTAAACAAGCTGTTCCTTGCGAGTTCATCCGTATCCATCCGTCATCCATTTTCACAGATTCCGGTGTTAATATTGTAAATTTTGTGAAATCAATAAAATTGCAATATCAGATAAACATATACAGCACATCAGTTGCCGCCTTTTTCTTTTTTTTTGTTTGAGGCGCGAGTCTCACCGGCCAGTACCTACTTTACTCATACTATTTGTGTAGTATTTGACGTTCGACCTCCTTGGTCGTCTCTGGCGATAGACATTACAAGTTTCATATTCAAAATTCACAACTCATAATCACCCGCTGTTTAGCGGGTTAAAATGGATTTCAGTACAACTTTTAGTCGCACTTATTGAAGGGAACCTAAACGTATTACTTTAGGTGCACTTATATGCGAATAAAACGTTAGTTTTTGAATAGATGGGATGAAAGTCATTTATTTGTTTGTTTGTTTTGGTTTGATTCGAAAATATTACCTTAAAACTTGGAGTCTATACCTGCGTGGTTCCGTAATGTTGGAAACATCCGTTCACCGCCGACATAAAATAATATTGAGGTTGTCAAAGAAACTGTATTTATTCCACAGCAGGGGATCCTTTGATACTAGTCGGTACTTATCAACACAAAGGATAGAAACAAGAACAAAGGCTATGTAAGCGATACGTTTGTCGTCAACGGCTGTTACCATGGACGGAACAAATTATACTTTTTTTTAGTTCGTATAAATTATTTTTATTGTAACGTATCCTTAATACATAATATAGTCATAAGAAGGTTTTTTTGTACTGTGTAAACAACAATATTCTTCTTACGATTTTCTTGAATATATTTAGGTATCTATCTAAACAGATGAGAGTGTTTCAGCCGAGGCAAAAGCTGAAACACCAACCATGGCTTAATTTAGATGAACCGTTGCGAGCCAGTTTTCTTTGGCAATCTATTATGGAACTGAGTGCTATAGGCATTATGGGTAACTTTGTATTGTTTTTATTGAATTATTTTTATAGAAAAGGTATTTTTGAACATGATATCGGTATCTACGTCCGGAGCCTGAATCCGGACCCGGACCTAATTTATGGTCAGGCCTAGGACTTAAGCTATTAAACATCCATGACTCGTACTAATATTATAAACGCGAAAGTTTGTAAGTATATATGGATGGATGGATGGATGTTTTTTACTCTTTTACGCAAAAACTAAATGGATTTAAATGAAACTTTACAATAATATAGCTTATACATCAGATTAATACATCCTATGTGTTTTGTTGCTACTTTTTATCCCGGAATTCCCGCGGGAACTCTGAAATTAACGTGGGTGAAACTAGTTAAACTATAAAACTAAACGAATAATATAGACAATCAACGCATAGCCTTTATCACTGGATGTGGAAACTTGACATTTTGCACGAAGCTTCCGTTTAAAATGTAATAATTATGTACGCGGGATGAAAAGGGTAAAATGAATTATGTCTGAGAATCTAACTAGTACAGAATTTATTTTAACGCAATCGGTTCAGGGTAAGAAGAGTTATGACTAATTGAAATTGGTGGGAAGTATGGACACGACAGTTGATGCCAGTTCACTTCAAAAGTTCCAAACAAACAGCTAGTAAATACATATTATGCAACACTTAGTTATCTATTGCTAATCACAATATCGTGCTATTCGATGTAGGTACAAAACGTTTCTACTTACCCATATTTAGCGTGATAAAAAAGGTTCAATATTTTGATGATTTCCAAAACCGTTTTTGACTTTATATAATAAACTTGTCTTAGGGTGTGTACACATCTGGTTAACGCAAACGCAAATCCATTGCTTTCGCGCGTGGACTGCGACTGTTGGTATTTAATTACGGTTCAACTTACGCAAGGCTCATAAACACTGTAATTATTGACGTATTTTTACAGGTTAATTGTAAGAACCGTTAGTTCACAAACGAACGAACGAATTTTACAGTGCCCAAAACAGAAAATCGGTTCAGTAATCGGTTGAACGCTTGTCAACTTCTATGTTCACACTGGTTGGAAATCCAAATGTCACATAGAATTTTTTACACTTGATAATGAAATCTTAGAAATTTAATGCATGGTTTCTCTGTGAAATAAATAATATATTTAACTAAAATCTGAAAAAGTCTTTTATCCTATAAGTATTTGCTAACATTCCCGCCCCAGTACATTTCACTCTATCATGGTAACCAGTTCAAACATAACTTAACCCAGCGTTGTCGGGGTGCACGCACACGGAGAGCAATCAATCAGACCGACAGGTTGAATGGCGACCGAAACTAAATCGTTGACCGAATGACCGTAGACCGTCCCCGCAAGATGTCAGTTAAGTGCAAACGACATAAGAGATTCGCCCATCCGAACACCGATAGCAGAAATGACTGATGACCGATCTTCGGTGGGGAACCTTCGGTCGCGCCCATTACCGAATCCTATTTTCCTCTCAGGCTATATACAACAGAGCGGCATTGTTTATTAACTAACGAATCCTATAAATAAGCTTTGACATGTCTAATGTCATAATATGGACATAGATAAGCAATAGTGTGTTAACCCACACTGGAAAAATTTGAGCAAATCGTGTCTTTAAATTATAGCGCCATGTTCTGTCAACATTTTTTATGTTCAATATTTAGTTACAATGTAATAAGGTAAACACATAATTAAAAAACGTTCAATAAATCGTTCTGAATAGATAACTTAATTTTGTGGGTTAACATGTTATTGCTTATCTGCGTCTATATATAGGGTAATGTCAATATTTCGTACACTTTGTGCGAGCCCTGCGTGATTTGAGGCACACTAACAATAAGTAGGAGGCCGATCGCGTATTCCGAAACCAATTTAACAAAACAAAATCGTAAAAGGTAACATATTATGTCATTCTTGTTTTCTTTTCGCCCCGACGCTCGTTCATGTTCGGTCAAGCGTTAACCGAGATTGTCTTCCAAATAAAAGTAGAATTGTTATCGCGCGTTACGCAACGTAATAGTTTTGTTTGTTGTGGTTCTTTTTATATAAATTCGCGGCGAAAAAAATAATAAAAATTCTTGGACATTATTCCACGACGCCACCTGGCTCTAAACTAAGCAGAGCTTGAACTATGAGTACCAGACAACTGATATAATACATGTACATCATACATAAAAATATATTATACTATTTTGTAAATTCATACTTATAAAACTTTACGGTGTTGTCAAAATAGAGCGAGAGCGATCAGCTTCCAATTGTAGTACGTAATTCGCGCGATGCGTACGCCAGATGTGCACACACCCTTCGAAAACATTTCCCTCACGCGTCGGTACTAAACATCCGCCGCTGACCTTTTCTACGTCAATTTCATTAGCGGCCCGCAGTATACAATCGCATGGGCTTAGGTGCGACAGCAGACTTACAATGATACAGACTGAGCGTTCCAGTAGAGACATCTGCAGAAACATGAGAAGATTTAAAGCGGTACCCTTAAGACAGAATCACACGAGCATGTGATATTCTAAATTGTTAATCGAATTGTTTTCGATTTTTTTTCGATGTACCAATTATACAAACAGTTTTCGGATTTTTTCCCTTACGTTAGTCAACGGAAAGTACCCTAGTGTCAAAATCTGTGGCGTAAATAGTATTTTTTTTATAACTTTAATTAAAAACCTGAATATTTGATATTAATTTAAACTTGTTACCTCTACGCGTTCCTCTTAAGAGACAGACAGACAGACAACAAAGTGATCTTCTACTTTCTTTAACCGTTTGACGTACGGAACCTTAAATAGCGTACCAATATATAAATACGATGTGATGTAAATCTGTAATGGACGTTGTCTCACCATAATACCAAGGTGGAAGACCACAGCCCTGGTATTCTGCAGTTCCATACCTCGTCCACCTTTCTAGTGTTTAAGTAGACTGTGGATAGTTTTGGCCCATATTCGCATCAAGACGAACGTTTCCCCCTACATCGCTCCTTCTGTTTCACAACTTATCCTACGAATACAGTAGTAGGACGTAACAAGGACGCAATTTGAGGTTCCTCGCGTGTTTTGCATGTGAAATGGAGTTTATATTAAAGCGTCGGTAGCAGTCTTCGTTTAACGTCTTGATTCGTTCATCTAATCTGATCTCTTGCGTGCTTGAAGAGACGTGTGTCGAACGGAACGTATCTTACCAAGTTTAATTTCTGCTACTTGGAATGCAAAACTATGATTTTCTCAGATCTAAATAGCAGTCAGCATCAGAAATATGTTTACCACATTTCACAGGCTTTGAATCTTATGGCAACAGAAATCAGGTCCAACGAATGTCAAAAACGTTTAGATATTTTTTTATTTTAACTGTAGTTACTGTATACCTATAACCGTTCCATCGTGTGAGTATTACCGCGGGAACTCTTCGTTTTGAAATATAAAGTATTCTGTCACCCAATCATACCGTTGTTTCCTATCAGAAAAAATAAATTTGTTCAGTAGCTTCAGACAGAATCCCCTAATTGTTTGTTACCCTGAGAGAAAAATAGGGGTCTTTGGTAAAGTTTGCGACCGAAAGTTCCCCTTCGAAGATCGGCCACTATCATTTTTACTACCGGTGTTCGGTCGGGCACCATATTTGGTCAGTAAATAGGTTGGTTTAAATTTTACTTCTTTAAAATGATAGTGTAGATGAGATAGGTTCAAGTCTTCCATTTGTATTTCATTGAATTTTTTATTTAGTTTTGAAGTCCTTTTAGCCAGCAAGGGTCGACGGGTAACGTGAGGATCAAGGATATGGGTCAAACATGCGAATGTAAGTACAATGCTCCATTATTTAAGTTGCGTGTATCATGTGTACAGTTATCAGCAGCAATTTGCACACTTCTGTCAGTTGTTAAACTTTATTACTATTGCAATAAGATTCAATGGCTACCAAAAGTGTTTACAAATATGAATTCTATTGTTGACTGTACTTTTCAGCGGAGCGAACCACTGACCTTGTTGTGGGGTTGCCGGTGTGGGCTTCATGAAAATATAATTAAAATTAAAAACTCATATTCCTATAAATACAAGTAGGTACCTGGTGAATAGGAAATACGTAGGTATGCAGGTCGTTTTAATGAACTTGATATTTTTTCCCTCGAATCTTTACTATCCAGACATTATACGTAAACAATTATTATTTTTTAGCTAGTCTTTATACTTACACAAAAACAAAAATTAAGATGTGCAATATATGGGAGGAAAGTTCACCTTTACGACATGCATCATATTGGTCGAAAAACGTGACGTCAGTAGGTGCGTTCGCTGATTTAATGGCGTCGATATTAGTGCCGAGTGACGTCATCCAAGGTCTGCAAAATATGGCGACATTCAAACAGGGCCCCAACCAACAACATTTCCTTCCCATAACGCGCGTCCCAAAAACACGATCCCAAACGCTCCAAATGCAAAAATATATATGAAATTTTAAATTCTCTAAGACAAAAGAAACATTGTAAATGTATTATTTTAAAGTGAAACTTCTTTGAACACGAGGGAAAAGCAATCTAAGTGGCGCCTTATCTAAACGTGACGCGTTATGGTCATAGTGAATAAGGGCCCAGGTCATGCAGATGTTATCGATGTTTTAAATGTTATTGTAAAAATTTATTTGAACATTTCTAAGATTGTATTATGTTAGAATGACGTAACAAGTAAATTTAAAAAAAAAAAACGTCATGCATATTCCGCATTCTCGAACCAAAAACCTAAAACAGTCGAAATGGCTGCGAATGGAAATATAGAAGGCAGTTTTAATTAAACTTAATGTCGTCCGTCCGTTTGGAAGGGTCGTGAGCTTAGTGAGGATAGTGGGAAAAGAGGGATAATTACTCAGGTCATTCCACCCGTCCGTTCCGAGACCCTTCCGTGGAGCCAACGCTGCTTGTTAAATGAGGCAGCTAATTGTCTTGAGACAATGAGGTATTTTTTTGATTTTCTCGTTACCATTTGATTTCTTATGCTCTTTTCCAGGATATAAGCTATATTCGTATCAAGTTTTATCAGAGTCGGTCATGCTAACTAGCCTTTACAACACAACCAGACAATTTCTATTCATTAAAAAATTAAAAGGCAACCGAACCACGCAAAACATATTTTTCTTTCTGTTTTTGTTATAACTACGGAAAAACTTCTGTACTCCGGTTTTACCACTTTTTCCCGCTGGAACAAGGTCATTTTGAAGTGAAGTTTCTTTAGGCACGGGGGTTTTTTTGTCACGTTTCCATTAGGCATACATGTAAGCACGGTTCGTATACCAAATAAATACTTATTTTATCTTTATGGTATCAAATAAACTTTTTTCTATTCTATTCTATTCTAAATACTTACGTATAACTTTTTCGTCACAATATATTGAGCAGTCGAATGGCCACAAATCTGGCTAATGGGAACGACGAAGACTTAAAGGTAAGTGCTAAAAATAGTTCTCTAATGCTCCATGCCAGTGGTTCCCAAAGTTAACTGGATCGCGACCCACCTAACAAAAACTTGTAAACTCTGGAAGTCCTACTATTTTTATCATCAGATGATATCATCAACTCAAATTTTAGTTAATTTTAATCTCAATGAGTTTGATACATCTATTTATTTCGGTGGTTAGTACGGGTTTTAAGGTCCCCCATATTCGCTCGCGATCCACCTGTGGGTCACCCATACTTTGGGAACCACTGCTCCATGCTACAGTCGTTTGTCACTTATTCATTTTGGAGCCAGCGCTCAATATGCGACATGCAACAGCGTCAGCTCGACGACTAGACGCGACAACAGGCTGCGGCCTACAATTTTCATATAGTTTGTTCAATGCTCCGCACACTTGGCGTCAGAGTTGCAGATTCGCAACGACAAGCTAGCGGAGTCGGAGCGCGCTCGTTCGTTCGCGGTGAAGTCGCGGCGACAGGATGCAGAGCTGTCGCTTGCGTCGACGACGAGTCGTTGCGACAAGACGCAACCACATGTCGCTAAGTGCGCGCAGGCACTTAATACTACTAGGTATTTAATAAAACATCTCTATATACTTGCTAAAATTTATGAAATACTTAATGTTCAGTCATAGAAAAATTAACAAATTGCTAAATTATTACTGTCGTGGTACAAAAATACTTATTATTTAACAACGTAGCGAAATAAATGTACATACCTAGGTATCCATTAACTTTAGATATATAAGATAAATTCTTTTTTTATACAATATACATTAGTAGGTAATTGACGTTACTCTGAAGTCTTGAAGAGCTCTGTTTAGGCGGAAGCTGAAAAGTGAACAAAAGGAGTGAAAATTAGACTTTGAAATTGTCACCATATTGTGAGTTCGTTTGTTTTTTTTTATCACGCTATCGCGCCTTAACTTCTTAACCGATCCTCATGAAATTTTGCACACACACTGTTAAGAGCACAGAAAAAGACATAGAGTACTTTAAATTCCGGAATTCCTGTGGGAATAAAAAAATAAAACTCCGAAACTAACGCAGGTGAAACCGCGAGCAACAGCCAATCCTACTTATGTGAGTGTGGATGTTTGGATGTTTGTTACTCAATCACGCAAAAACGGCTAAACGGGTGTAGATGAAATTTGGCATGCACGTTATCAGAGATACAGAAAAGGACATAGGAAACTTTTTATCCCGAAATTTCCGCGGGAACTCCGAAATTAACGCGGGTGAAATCGCAGGCAACAGCTAATTTAGTAATAATTTCTTCCCAATTTCGCACACAATTATGTAAACATTCTACTTTGCTTCACAGTTTATTTCGCAAGGGATTAAATGTCGCTCATGAAATTCGATATGAATTTATGAAAATTCACAATAGCTTTGTGAAATTCCTCGAAAATCCTAATTGGAATTTAAGTAGCTCGATATCGGATTCGTGATTACGAGTAGGTATTACAATTGGAATCTCGAATTTGAACGTGGCAATTATGAGGTAATCGGATTAAGAGAATCATTAGCCATTCGGAATAGGTAGGTACGTATACTATAACGCATTGTCATTGTTACTTTGATATGGGTTTGAGTCTCACAGACATTTTATTTTGTTTACCAATCGTTGCTCGCAGTTTCACCCGCGTTAATTTCAAATTTCCCGCGGGAATTCCGAGACAAAAATATCCTATGTACTTACCTCTACCTCTGACAATCTGTATGCAAAATTTCATGGTAATCGGTTCAGTGGTTAAAGCGTGAAAGCGTAACAAACAAATAAACAAACTCATTCACATTTATAGTGATAAAGGACTAGCTACTCCCCACGGTTTCACCCTCGTTGATTCCAGAGTTCCCGCGGAAACCCCGGAATATAAAGTACCTTGTGTTTTTTCTGTAACTCTGATAGCATGTGTAGTTACATGATGATCGGTCGAGTAGTTGAGGCGGGAAAGCGTAAGCAACAAACAAACTCACATTCTCATTTATAATATTACCAGCTGACTCCCGCGGTTTCACTCGCGGTAATTTAGGAGTTCCCGCGGGAATTTTGCAATAAAAAGTGCCCTATGACTCTAAGGATCACTGTAGCTTCTTATAAGTGAAATAATTTTTTAAATAGTTTTAGTAGATCCAGAGGTTACCCCTACAACCTCACTAACTCACAAACTTTTGCTCTTTATAATATTAGTATAGACAGACGTATTAGTATATAATAGAAGTATAGATGGATTAAATATTAAAAGTTGGTTTGAAAATAGTTAATTTCTAAAGTATACCTTCGACGGGAGCTGGCGCCGGCGCAGGAGCCGGGGCTGGTGCGGGCGCTGAGAAAAATAAGTACTAAGTAGAGTCAAGGGCTGTGACCTTCGCTCCTCATCGTTCCTGGTGCAAAGGTTATCCGTGAAAATTCACCATGGGAACGCAGCGAGCGTCATGGGGTCTTTTGCGCCGGGAGCGATCAGCGAGCTGTATGATTTAGGTGACGTATTCAGTTACGGTCGCTGGCTACATGTTTTTCGTTGTTAGTCTTGCTAGCTTTGCCCCGCCGAATGCGACACATTTGAAAGAGAGAAAGATAGACTTATATTTAATTTTGTCCGTATAATAATCTAGGCGCTAACTACAAAGTAAACTTTGGTTTTAGCAACACTAGTCTGACTTTTCACCCACGTTAATTTCGGAATTCCCGAGGTAAAAAAAACCCTATCGATACTGCAATATGTTGTAGGTTTGAATACCAAACAAACAAACAAATATTAAGTCGAAAATGTTACTATTTTATATTTTGCTTCACGAAAAAGTCTACAGAAAAAAATTCAAGGATAGGTACTTGAAAAGTAAAACACTATCCAAACATTTCATTTCATTCAAATTTTTAGAGCTGTTTCCGAGAAACCTATAAGTTATATGTACTATGCATATTTTTCACCGTAAAATTGTAAAATCCCTTGGTTTGTAATTACGCTTGTAATTACGCTCGCGTCGAGGAACGTAATAAACAGTTTCCACTACATTTGAAATTCTATGGTTCCAGATAGGTACCTTCAGCAGGTGCTGGTGCTGGTGCAGGAGCTGGGGCTGCTTCTGCAGGTGGGGCTGCTTCTGCAGGTGGAGCTGCCGCCGCTGGCGGGGCACCTGCAATCAATTCGACCAGACTTAATTGTGGATGCAATCAATTACGCGAATCAATGTATCCCCCCCCTTACCCCCACACTTGTTAAAAGTGTCAAGTTAGGCACGTTGTGCTTAGCAGTTCCTTGGTTCTCTTTATATGTTACTAATTGGTGCTAGTTTCTTAAGAAATTCCGCAGGAACGCCTTTTATCAGATCGAAAATATCCTATCTCCCATTCCAAGAACAAAAGTACTAGTAACTAGACACCAAATAGCTGTTCCACTCGCGGTTTCACCCGCATGATCCGGTATTCCTGCGGGAACTTCGAGACAAAAGTATCCCCTGTCACACACTGTAGCTTTCTATCAATGAAAGAATTTTCAGAATCGGTGCAGTACTTCCAGAGATTACTTTCTGCATGCAAACTTTCAAAACGAATTACCTTCTGCAGGTGGCGCTGGTGCGGGAGCAGGGGCGGGCGCGCCTTCAGCTGGAGCGGCTGCGGGGGCGGCAGCTGCACCTGTAGACAACAAATTAGTCTGAAGGTAAGCTTCTGCCTAGTTATATAACATTGTACATCAAGCGAGTACTCAAATTTTTATTCTCTTGTCTCTCATGTCTCGAGACTTGACGAAGATTGACATTTAAAATTTTTCCTTATGAAAAAATTTACTAATAAGCCAAAAATATTTCGAGTTTTTAACGGTGCATTATGACTAAAGTACTTCTAAACAACCCGACTTTACACTCTATCCATCATCTTAAAAGGATAATAACTTGATTTGGAAGTTCAAATAAACAGCTAGGACCTTCTGCTAACAAGTCTCTTTTATTTCTATTACACTCAAAAGTTTTGTACCTTCAGCCGGGGGTGCAACAGCCGCTGGCGCCGCATCTGCAGGAGGTGCTGCCCCTTCTGCTGGGGGTGCCGCCCCTTCTGCAGGAGGCGCTCCTTCTGCCGGGGGTGCTCCTTCTGTGGGAGGGGCTCCTTCTGCGGGAGGCGCTCCTTCTGCGGGAGGAGCCCCTTCTGCGGGAGGCGCTCCTTCTGCCGGTGCTCCTTCAGCCGGTGCAGCTTCTCCTTCCTACATCGACGTAAGGTTACTAATAATTGCGTAGTTTGTGCTGAATAAAAGAGCAATTAGGAGAAGGCGTATCTTCAGCAATAGATAGAGCAGTGAGTGATGAATGTGACGAAGCGTTTAGTATCGGCGATGTGTTAAGATAAAGTTATGATGACCCTCAATATGTTGCAGAAGCAATTTTTATGTTACTTTCGTTGTCAAATATTCTTAAAGACTAACTATTAAAGCTGTATTATAGGATCGTATTTTGAAATAAGCAATTATATTTTTTTTTTTAAAGCTATATACATAAATATATTTATTTTTTATAATTTTTGTTTTAGTAAGTGCTCGTGTAAGATACAAGTAATGAAATTACAATTAATAAAAATAATGTGTGTTTACCTTTTACCAAGTCAGGTTCAATAAAATAAATTGTTGCACTAAATTTTGGTATAACAAATAAAATTATTATCTCTTCTAAAAACAAAAACAAGACGGTGTTTTGTTTTTCTATCGATGAACATAATATCGATACTCGTAGAAGTGTAAATTGATATTACAAGTGACAGGTGCTGAAGTTAGTAATTCTATATCTGTCAATTATTTTATCGATTTCAATTTGTAGAGTCCTAGCCCCTGTACTATGAACTCTACAGCGATATCGGATCAGTGAAAGAAAATTTTATAAAGTTTAAACGTAATTTTCCTTTCAGAAAGATATTTATCTGACTTTGAGAGTTCGTAGTACAGTCGCGTAAAATTGGTGTACGACACTATAAGTGAACTTCAAATGAGACGTGTAACATTCCAAATTTTTTTCGCTTTATTTTGTTCACAATTCTTCATTTGGATATGTCTTTCTGTTAGATATTGACATTTAAAAATATAATTTGGAGTCGCAAAAAACATTGATGACTGGTCAACACCTGAGTACGGGTTTGATTGCCGCATCATACATTTATGTAATGAACACTTGTGTTTATCCTCAGTCAGGGAGTATCTTGAGTATGTTAATTATGTACGTACAAGTAGCCATAAAATTTTTAGGATCTTAGTACTCGCTACTGTAGCTACTCGCTGTGTGACTAATCTTAGGGGAACGGACATATTGAAGACTACATATCTCAGCAACCTTAATTTACTTTTTTTATTCTTGAAATTCAAACCCAAACTCGTTTATTCGCAAAAATATACAATAAGCTATTGTATTTTTAATATGCATAATATTCGCCATATTGCCGTGTAAATTTATAAAGGTGAAGCCAATACATTATTATATACATTATTCAGTTGTGATTTTATCGTAGCGAAAGGAAAATAATCGCATTGGGACATTTTACGTACTACATTCTAGTTGTACCATGCCTTACAATACAATCCAAATCAGAGATTATTGACAACTAAAACTAATTGATAAGTAAAATTTCTACCAAAACCAAACAATAGGATGACAAGGAATCGGGTGTAACACGGGACGTAAAATAACATCACACAAACGACATAGTATAGTTATAGTACAGAAAATTAATTTTTATTTAACGTATTATTTACCTTAATACAAAAAGAGAAACATAATTTTAAAAAATATATAAAACACATTGTGTATAGGTATAATGTATCAAATTGATTTTTTAATGATGGAATTGTATGATATATATAGATGTTGTTCATAAATAGTTGTAGAGGTCTAGATGGATTTAGGTATTAGGGAGATGACAGTTCTCATAGATAATTAAGGGGCAGTTTTATCACAAGGTAACTGAAACATAAGTTGGCTGACATATACATATAGGTCACATATAGTTTATGTTTTTTGGTGAAAGTTAGCACTTTATGCCTCGACCTCTTCCTCTTTTACCTTCTGATCGCCCGGTTTGCCCTTCGACCAGTCTGGCTTTTTCTGTGGAAAATCACGAAGAAGAAATTTTATTAGAGGATATCATTTGAAATTGTTAATTTAGTAAGATTATCAGGAGCTTTTAACGTTATCAAAAATTGTTCCATGCATTTTTTAATTAATGAAGCAATATTTTTTTTTTAATTTTAGCTTCCACCAATTGATAAATCTCAATTTATACTTAATTTTATCTCGCTCCTGTTAATCTTAAATTTTATGTAACAGCATTGTGTATAATCTCTGAACCAAGATTATATACTTTTTCTATTTTAAGACACTGTAAATATTTTGGAACTTCTCTACATTGAACACAAATATGTGTTTTGAGAGCGGTATATAGACATAAATTGTCACGAAAATTCCATAATATTTATAATTTTGAACTTTTTGTGTGCTTTTGTTCTATTATCTACTAAAAGCATGTGTGTAAAATGTTGATTTATAATACAGCAACAATTTCCATTCTAAAGCAAAATTTTAGATCACAGTTGTTCTGTGTTCTGACATTCTACGTCTCTCTCTCCATATTGTTTATGGTCTAAAAAACACACAACTAATACACGTGTGCAAATCATCATAAATTGGTGCCAATTTATAAAGCTTTTACTCACAATAATGTCTAACATAAAAATAAATAAGTAATATTAAAAAAATACACAAATATATTTTGCTCTATAGTGAATAACACTTGGAAATGTGATAGTCTTAAAAAATCATGATCATATTGCAAGATAATTGCATGTGCAAATAATAAGTTCAGTGCCAATATTTATGGGTGCTAGATTCTAATTTTAAAACAGCCAATTGTTTTTGCCCATTTTTTTTCTTAAGCTGTGCTAAATTTAGTTATTTTGTAGCATGCCAATTGTAATACTACGTCTATGAAGTGTCTCTACATAATATTTCGATACCGAATTGTTGTTTTGTTTACCTTGCCACCGGCACCACCCTGTGAAACAAGGCATCCTAAAGTCAAAATGGACACCCAGCAGCAGAAATATACAAACAGCTGGACAAAAGTGTTTACATACATAATTTATGGCAGTCGCTGACTTTACCTAGTTCATAACATAATACCAAAAATAACAGTTTTAAGTCATTTCACCATTTTCATTACAATATATCGACGACCCACTCATAATAATAACTTTTGCACCTTATTTCCCATGACAGCGAGAATAGCCTAACAAAATGGTAAATTTCATTAGAACTAATCGACTTGCGCTTTTGTAAATCGATCATTATTCAATTTTTATTAAACCGATTAAGAATAGATGAATTTGTGTTTAGAATTTATTTATAATTATTTTTCAGAACATTATAAACGTGTTAGTGACATGAAGCTGTGTAATAAAATGAAAAAAAAAAGATTAGTACGATATATTGTATGTAGTAATATACTTGTAACATACAATGTAAAATTAAATTAACTTTAACAATATGTACATAATCAAATAGATTTCATGAAGCCTTGCACATAATCCCGGATGTGGCATGTCAGACCACATTTTGAAAGCTCAGCCCTGTGTGATTCCACAAAACAGTTATATACAAAACGAAAAGCTATTTTAAGCATCACCTGTGCTGTCTCACCTTGTTTAATATTTTTGGTATAGATATTTTCGACTATACTCGTAACTATACTTTTTTGTAACATAAATAACTTAATCATGGAAATTGAAAATTTTATTTCATAAAATTATAAGTTTATATTAAATTTATATGTAAATATTGTCCATCATAATATAGAAGCATGGTTATATTGTGATGGTATAGTGATGTTGTAGGAGGATATTTTTATGATTTACGAGTAAGTTACTTCTTTCCGATAGCCCAATCAGCTTTTTCCGCTTTCTTAGCCTGTGGAAATTGCAAAAGCTTTGTACTTGACGGTTAAACGTTGATTTTCTTCCGGATCAATGACTGTATAAAAATATAGCCCATAAATTTTGGAAGGTCGGGATAAAAGAGTTTTCGGAGCTATAGACACTTCCATTGGGATTTAAAACCAATCCATGGAATCACTGTTTTAGCATCTATGTATTATATTTTAGTGTGTTAAATGATTTATGAATTCATTGAAATCATTATGTATTAATAATATCTATATTATGTAGTCTATCTGTCTCTATTTCTGAATTTAAAGTCAACTGTGACGACCGAAATAAACTGCAATTTGGTGATATCTTGAAGGGGATGACAGTATAGTTTTATAACTAATTCCTTCGGTTTATATACTCTATCAAAATAAATAAACGTAGATATTTGTATGTGACGAATATAAAAGTATTAAAAAAAAAATACGACTGTCACTCTGTATACCTCTTTGTCTTCTTCATCGAGGGTGTATTCCTTCTTTTTGACGACTTTCAACTGGTTCCTGAAGTTGAATTCGGCGGCCTTCTTCTGCAGTTTGGCGAATTTGTTCTCGTATTTGGAAACCTTCTTCAGTGTTGGTTTAACGCTGTCAAGAGTGAAAATTAGGATTTACATCCTAGTTATTGGATGAAACATCTAGTTTGTAGTAAAACTCTCCTTTTCAAATATAAAAATTCACACCTACAGTAGTTATGCAAATTCTAAACAAGAAATGTTTTTATAATGTTTTTTTTTATCATAATTTTTATTATCATCGTTGAATTATAAAAGTGTAATCATTAATAATCATGGACTCCATTATAAATATACTTTTTATTAGTACCTACCTATCTATTTTATGAAAATTTGTCCTTTCATAATCTTTAATTCCTCAAAAGGAGTACCATGGATTGATTTCTATCAGTCAAAGGATTAAAAAACATAAGAAAAATAATTCATGTAATGGCATGAAACCAGAGTGCCATCGTTAAATATCCAAGATTTTCCCATTTGATTTTGTAATGACAGCCTTTTCCCGCGACTTCGTCCGCGTGGTGGTTGAAATCAGAACAACGCCATCTAGGGAATATTTGTGCAAAATTTCATGTTTGACCCAGCGGTTTCAGTTATCCCATACTAACTCGCCCCCCCCCCCTTCCCTCCCTTTTCACCCCTCATATGTAGAATTTCGGAAAATCCTTCCTTAACGGATTCTGCAGTTTAGGCTGTGCGTTGGTCCGTCAGTCAGTCCTTCAGGGCAAAGCATTTTATACGTAGGCATAGATTTGTGTAGAAACAGCCATATTATGCTTAATATTTTTAGTTTAAATCAACTTCGGTACTCACAATTTGCCTCGGAGATCGTTGACTTGGGTATTTAGGTCGGTGATCTGGAGGAACACAAAGTATACTTTAAATTTGATCTTCGAACATCGAAAACACACAAGAAAACACGACTACACGAGCAAAAAATAGCAAAGGGAAATAATTCCGAAATTTTATTGAATTTTAATATTTGAAAATAATTAGTCAAGATTGGCAGTTCTGATAATAATAAGGTAAAAAAAAATAAAAATAAAAGTGACAACTAAGTCAAAAACTACGCTATGGTGCAAATTTGTGTAAAACACAAATTTAATTATCCGTTACGAAAATTAAAAAGAAGAGATTAAGTTGTCGTAAAATTTTTGTTAACTATCACTGGTCAATAAAAATAGATATTTAATAATAATTTATATTTAACGAAATTATAAAACAACTTTTCAATTCTTAGAAAAAGTAAGATATTAAAAAATAGTGAAAATAAAATCCATGCAAAAGTAGAACCATAGAAAAACATTGGTGTAAGTAACTGAAATATCTGAAACGAAGCAAACATATAAAGCGTCGTAGTTTTAAACTTATAGATTTAAATTTCAAATTTATATTGTTTTAATTAAACGAAAAAGCCAAGATCTAGATAGAAGAGCTGAGAGCGGATTAGGCAGTGTTATTTGCGAATTGTAAAATCAGTTTTAAAATTATTATAGTCTGCTTAAAAGGAAAATGTTCAAGAATTTTTTCAATAGAATAATAGTCGACCTCTTTTGAAATTTCGACAGCGATCTGTAACCTTCAACCTGTGCTTTTTACCTACTTAGAATTATTTACACGTGGTGTCCTCAAATTCCGTGCTCATACATTCTAATTTTCGTGCCTCGAAATCGGTAGCTGGTCGCCTGCAGCCCCTGATGCCTTAATGACGAACACCATTAACAGTGCAATCTAGATTACATGAACAATACAAACACAATATCAAACTCCTTCGACGCGAACGACTTAAAATATGCAATCCACGTAACAAAAGTTCGACTGTCGATGTGGTAACATATTACGTGCTGTCGTGCTATACCAAAACTAATGTCATCTCCCAACCGGACAAAATAATGTTTGTCAACAAAAACATAATACAATGTATGAGTAGATACAAACATCCATACAATGTATGAGTAGATACAACGTCATCTATATGTCTTATCTTAATATCTTATCTTCTTAATATATATAAATCACGTGTCACGTTGTTTGTCCGCGATGGACTCCGAAACTACTGAACGGATTTTGATAAAATTTTGCAACCATTTATAATATGGTCCAACTTAAAAGATAGGATAGTTTCTATCCCGGAATTCCCGCGGGAACTCCGAAATTACCGCGGAAGAAATCGCGGGGGACAGCTAGTACTATTATATATGTGTTTGATGTCGGTGCAAAATCGATCCGGACTACAGTCAATGTGGATAGGTACATTTGTGCTGTCGTTGAGCAGCCAGTGTGCATAGCATACAGCGATTCGTGTCCCGAATTCGATGGAGAACGTGGTCACAACGAGCTAGGACGTCTCGGGGACGAGGCGGAACAAGTTGGGGGGGAGGTGGAGGTGGGCGTCATAGACCGGAGCATGGCACTTTATAAACAATCTGTTTCTAACATACAAGGACAAGGTTCAACTATCAGCAACTGAACGCGCGCTTACGTGTCGCGCAAAGTGTGACGTTGCATGACAACAGCAAAAAAAAAACATGTATATGGAGATTTGGAACAAGAAGTTTCACTTACACTATGCACTTTCGTGTGCCAATCACTTCGGAACACTTTCGTTACGGTGACAATGAAAAAAAAAAGAGAAAACTCAGTAAAGCCACAAAGCTCGCTATAGCACACACAAAGCTTCAACTTTTCGTCGGTCATTAAATATTATATTTAGCTTCAACACACTGTTTAAATATTAAAGTGCCATACTGTTTAAAGGGAATATATTAATAGTTGGGACCGTCATTGGTTACATGAACGTGGGAACTTAGAACAAACATGCAACAAACAAAGCTCAGCTCAAGCGATACGTTGTCTTATAAAGGTACAATAGACAATGTTATGACTTATGAAGGAACCGCTAAACATAGAATGAAATAGAAAAGACAGAACGATCCCGAATAAATAAAGTGATCAGCTCGTGCGCGCACTCAGAGTAGGACGCAAGAAACAGAAGGAGCGCTGGTGAACGAACGTGATTGAAATGATTCCACTTCTGAAACGTTAAGTTGCCGAGGCTCCGTCCGCTTCTCGTTCGAAAGTCTGAGGGCATGCGATACAGTGGAGCGAGATGCGCGTGCGCGGGCGGCGCTCGTCAGCGGTGATGTCTTATGTTGTTACGTATATTGGTTAGTGTTACGCCGATGGCGGTTATTAACGTTAGCGTAGTTAATGTTGTAAGCTCCGTGTCGGATGGATGAAGTGATGGCGCCGGCGGGGATCGATTTTGCACCGCACGCGCGACGCGGGCGCGAGAACTACCCTCTATAAAGTCGGCCTACGAGGTCGGACGCGCGGGGGCGGCCCGCGCTCACAACTCACCGGCGGAGCCCCGTTATTCACAACGCAACCACAAACGTAACATGAAAAACCTCAACAAAGCGTTACAAATGTACACTAACTGACACACGCGCTCGTATGTTACAAACGTTATGGCGATATCGATGACTGTGATAGATATACACAATGGTCGTAAAGTATCGGTCAATACCTCGAAATCTCTTTTCCTGACTTCGTGTTCCAAATCCCACTTCTGGCCCTCACACACATACATGCGGTCATAATACTCCTGTATTATTCTCTTGAGCATCGCTATAGAAAAAGGAAAGACAGATTAATGAGCCAGCTGTATGAGAAGAACGGACGGGAGCTTGTCGCGGTGTGGCGCGGTGTGGGCGTGTAGACGTGTGGCCGTGTGCCCGTGTGGCTGTGTGGCGGCCTAACGACGAGCCGTTGTTCAGTACGATTAGATACTATCATGACATGTCATGTAAAAAAAAACTAAATCATTATCCACTCATACGCATTCCCAATCCTATTGTGCATTTTTACCTCCATTTTCCTAATTTGAATCGCTCGTTCTAGTTCATATTTATCCCCTTCGAGGTTGTATATTCTGTGCCAGTACATTTGACATATCGTCTGCAGTTCAGCTAAAGAAAAACACAATCAACTGTCAGGTAAATGAGATCGGAGAGGCGTGTGGTCGCTGCCGCCTCTGAGGGCGGGTGTCGTGGTGTGGGCGGGGGCGGGCCGCTCACCGGGGGTTGAAGCGCAAGCGAAGCTACATGATGGGCATCGTATTATGGACAAATTACTGCAACATATTCTATTGGTTATTAACTCGTAAACTCGATGACAGTATCTACAGTCAACTACTACGGTGGTACCGGCGTAGCTAAACGGGTCCTTGTTACATAGCGTAATAATTTAAATGTTAACCACACCGGTTAAAGGATTTAGGTGTATTTTTAATACCAGCTTCGTTTATGATGGAAAAAGTTTTATATGAGTCTGCTGCGAAAACAACACAATACTGTAGAATACTAGTCACATTATATCGGCATAAACTACATTTGTGTAATGAAAAAAGTTGCGGTGCGCCCAAACCAGACCAGACCTCGAGTGCTTTGCGGGCCACTTCTATCTCGCGGTCGTACTTCTCCTCCTCGAGCTTGGTGATACGCTGATGGTAACCGGTAATGATGCTCGTCAGAGCCGCTACAAAATCATACAAACATTACTCTCGCTCGTCTCGCACGGAGCGCCCTACTCTATAGGCAGAAGTTGCTTCACGCCACTCAGAAAGGCAGGGTAAGTCGAAGAAGGAAAATTATAGCGGAAACAAGAGAAGGTAGATAAACCGCACGAAAGTTCGGACGTCACATGGAGCTTAGAGAAGTAAGAAACGCGTTAGAAGACAAAACGGCCGAAGCAAGGGTATTAAGGTCCGCCGACTAGGCTCGCCAACGGACCGCGTTCAATCTGTTATTTCAACAGACGAAGTTGTGACAACACTTAGACATCACATAGAGTTAAGATTATGAAGGTGAGAAAATATCTTTGTAAGTTTGTGTGAGTTCGTTTGAAAGAAATGCGGCAGTACGTCGCATCAGGTGTCGCTACCTCCATATCTTTCCTTTTAACGATGTATTCCAGATCGAACTTTTGGTCTTCGAGTGTGCCGATGCGCTCGTGGTATTCTTTGCAAACCCTTCTTATAGTATCTATAATGCGATATATACAATATGAGTACTTTGGTATGCCAGTGAACAAACAACAACATTTATAACAATGGGGAGGGGCTTTCTGCAAGATATCAAAGATATTTCCTTAAAATCTGCAGATTTTAAAAATTAGAGATATCTATTGTGATCTGAATACTCGTCTGTGAATGAATTGGTTTTAACAACAATCTATATCTATGGTTATATCGAAGCTATGTGAAAAATAGGTACCTTCGTTTGCGTCTTCGATGTTCTTGGGTTTACCACACCTCTCCTCGATGATGCGCCTTCTCTCAGCGGCTTTGCGTTCCTGCTCCTTCTTCAACTCCTCAGCGGCTTTCTTACGCAGCAACAACTGTCATTTGGAATGTTTGACACATTCAAATACCTCCAATTCGATTCTTGTTAGATATGTGCCAATCATGTATCTTTAAAAGTCTAAAATGTCAGAAACTAACTACTGACTATTCCGTTCGCCGAGCCATAGTGCACCAAGTTGGTTTACCTCGAGTCCTATATGTTCCGCTATTAACTTTTGAACTCATAGTCAACCTCATAGGTGGCTTACTGCTAATTATTTAAAACGTATCGCCAATGATATACTTAATAGGTAAACTACGATTAAATAATGAAAATTACTGTCCATAGTACATGGGAACTTCATAGTCGAAGATAATCTTTGGAGATTCAATGCTAAAATTTACTTAGTACTCACCCTGAGCTTCTTCTTCCTCTCAGGTGTCATGAAACCTTTCTTCGCCTTCTTTGCCTTGGAGGCCTCCTCCATGCGCTTGCGCACCTCAGCGCGCTTGCGGTCGATCTCGGCCTGTTTGGCCTTCTTCGCCTGAATAAATTCAATATCGACGTAATAAATGTGGATATTTATATCAGCATCTGTTTTTGCATCTGAGTTAACTGCTTTTTGTGTATGTTGCAATTGTTTTTGTAAGTGTGCGTGTGCTTGAAATTACATGCGTACATTATTGCATGTTAGAACTTAAATGTTCTATTCTGATTGTAAAAATATAGTGACGTAACTTTAAGTACATAAATTATAACAAGAGATATACACTAATATAATAAAGAAACATGTAAGCTTAAATCTCGGGAATTTTTTTGGAAGTACTAAACACATTCTAAACATTATTTAACTGATAGGAAACATTAATTATTCACGGAAAGAATTCGAAAGTTGACACGAGTGAAACCGTGGGGGGAAAGCTTGTCTATATACATAATTATAATAAAACCATAATGAGTCTGTCTGTGTCCGCAGAAACTGCTGAACAGATTTGAATCATATTTGTTATATGAGTGGCTTATATAGGTTGAAAACAAGGCGTTCCTGAGAGAATTCTGAAATTTTCACGGATGAAGCCGCGGACTAGTGGTACTTTAAGTGGAAGAACGGAGAAAGTATTTATATCGAGTAGCTATCTGCAGGAGAAATCATTAGAAAAGCTTTTCCGAGGAGAATATATTTACTTCAGCGTTGCGTTTCCAAAATACAAATGAGTAACAAAATCTGACAGACAGAAAAGTAATTCATAATTTATGAATGTGTATGAAGCACAGGTAACGTGTATCGTGCGTGGCCAGTGCTGGCAAATAATAATTTATGCCTAAGCCTTCTGGCTTATGTATTTACGAGTGCATGTATAAATATTAAATTTGTATCAAAATTTAATTTAAGTTTAGTGTTTTCGTTTGTGTAGTTGCCTAATTAGGCCAAATACATCAAACCCCAGGCACGTGTTTGGGCCCGAATGTTGGTCCCGGTTTCCGGTGTGTACATTACCTCATCGAGTCGTTTTTTCTGTAAAAGAAATAATATGTTTTAGAAATGTTAAATTTTTATTTTTCTTAAAAATGTTAGTTGTTTATTGTATACGAGAGTACAAGAACAAAATATAACTTTCATAAACTTTTTGTTGTACATAAATTAAATTTATATCGCTTTGAATAAATAAATTATTAAATAATTATAGTAAAAGAAAAGTGCAAATGTTCAATGTTATGTGAATTATGTGGAATTTTAAGATGAGTGAAGTGTGCAATAAAATAGGACAATATTGTAAAATATTGTGATTTTCCAATATCTTTTAATAATATTAATACCAATACAATATGTTGTTAAAACTTTATCATTTTTGCAATACAATTATAACAGCTTAATTTTTTTTAAATAGTTTAAGTATACATACATACAGGAGGTTACAGAAAGGTGTAGTCATATTTCAAGATTGTGATCTGGTAACCTTATACAGGATTTTGACTGTGGTATTTATTTATTTATCTATTTCGTCCAAAAACCTTACTTTATCATTTGACGACCGAAAGAAAAAATATTTTTAACGACAACTTCCGCAACAAATCAAACTCTAGGTAGGTCATAAATTGGTTACAGATGACGGGTTCAAGATCGTTTAATGCAATTTATCACCGTTTAAGTTACAGACAAGTTTATAAAGAAAAATCTTGGTTTCAGGGTAGTTTATTTCATCGTACTGGTTCCTTTACTTGTGTCAAATCATTCCAGACGATACTGTGAATAAAATCGACAAAAATGACTACCCCTTTCTGTAACATCCTGTATAATAGCAATTCAATTAGGTGTGAATTAGTGCATGTTGTGTTATGTGCGAGATTATAACATTTATTATATTATATTTATAAATATTTTATGAACTTATACTTGCAAGTCATAAAATATAGTCGATAAACGAAAGAATTTTACAATAAACTTTGCTGTAACAAAAATTTCATACACATTAATGAACTAGTACATTTTTTTTTTGTTTATTCAAATGTGTCCAAAAAAGAAGTATACAATAAAGACTACAATAATACACTTCAAGTTATTTTATAAAAGGGTTACTTCTTGCACGTGTACGTGTACACATTGACACGCGCACGATTTTTTATGTTTATCATAATATTTTTAGATTTTTTAAAACATAATTCTTTTTTTTTACCGGATTGCAAACAGTATACATATAACAGTCCCCTCAGCCAAGTTGACATATAAACGTTAACGCATAGAAAACTAACTACGTCACGTGATCACGTAAAATCGCCCGAAGTGCAGCCTTACGTGACCACGCTTGTATAACGATTCTGTTCCTTACGGCCGCACTCAGAGTCGTGTAATGATTACTTAATTTTTAGTAAAGATTTTTGAAACAAAGCTACCGCAATCAGAGACGCTCATTAAACTATTGTTAGTTTTTCATTTAACTAAATTTAACTAAATAAGTTAAATGCCAATTAACATGTAACTATAGTTAGTTTTTCATTTAGCTAAATAAGTTAAATGCCAACTAACATTAGTTTAATGAACGTCTATGATTGCAGCAGTTTTGTTTTAAAAATCTTTACTTAAAATTAAGTAATCATTAACACTACTCTGAGTACGGCTGGCTATGCTTTAACAAATATACATAGTCAATCTGGCTAATGGAGCAGTAATTAAAAATTACTATTTGATTAAACTGTGTAATTATTATCTAATAGTATCACAATATTTCAAACCACAAAGAGTATTGACAAAACAACGTGTCTTCTGTCTATATATTATTGTACCTAATGAGTAGTCAGTTTGTTTGTTTGTGTATATTGTTGGTTAATGGTTAAGAAAGCCAAATTACCTGTGTCTCGAGGACGTATTGATACTAATACTGTGGCGATCCATCGAGGCGACATCGTGGCAGGTCCCGGGACAAGTGTGAAGATTGACGTGACCGACAGTTGCGCACGCGCAGCCCGGGGGCGAAATGTAAACAAACGAGGAAAAACATACAGATGAATTTTATGATTCATCTACATTATTATAACATTGCTACTTACTATGTAGTTGTAATGGGCATGTGGACTAATTTTTATTTTTAGTCCGTCTAGTAAATTATTAAAAAGTATTAGACACTTATTTTTTCTTTTTTTACGTAATCAAAAAATAACGGCGATATATTGAGTTGAAATTTCGCGTGACGTCACTATTCGGACAGTTTGTATGGCGGTTTTATCGGTTAGTGACGTCACGACCCCCTCACCCTAAACTTTAATGCACTTTATCTCTGTATATTTTAAATTATTTGAAAAAGCAAAAAATACGTGTCTATTTTTTTTTTTTCTAACTGACCGACTAATTAGAATTTTGATTTTTCCACATCCCTATTATTATAACTGTCATATTGTTTATTAACAATTAATATCGCCATTCGCAATAATTAAATAATAATAATAATTTTATAATAAGTTTATTTCGACACAAACAGTACTATGATCAATAATTATATTATACAACAATATCAATACAACAATTTGTTATTTATCATTTGGAGTACTGGAGGTTGAATTAAGCGAAGACTGTATTTCAACTCTCCAGTGCTCCACAAAGATAATAATACTAGCTGTCCCCCGCGATTTCATCCGCGGTAATTTCGGAGTTCCCGCGGGAATTCCGGGAAAAAGTACTCTACGTCCTTCTTTGTACCCCTAAGTTCTGGAGTTCCCGCGGGAATTCCGGGATAAAAACTATCCTATCTTTTAAGTTGGACCATTTTATGAATGGTTACAAAATTTTATCAAAATCCGTTCGGAGTCCATCGCGGACAAACGACGTGACACGTGATTTATATATATTACTAGCTGTCCCCCGCGATTTCATCCGCGGTAATTTCAAAGTTCCCGCGGAGGTTGCAGGAAAAAAGTACTCTATGTCCTTCAGTTCCCGAGGGAATTCGGGGATAAAAACTATCCTATCTTTTAAGTTGGACCATATTATAAATGGTTGCAAAATTTTATCAAAATCCGTTCAGTAGTTTCCGAGTCCATCGCGGACAAACAACGTGACACGTGATTTATATATATTAGATTAAGATTAAGATGTTGGTGGTGAAAACTTTATCCGAGAAAGAATGTGTCCGAAGTATGAAAATTAATGTAATCATTCATAACAATTCATAACATCTGTATGGAAATTGATCTGAACAGCGTTGAAACTGAGTAAAATGGTTTTTATGTGGTTTTATCTATCCTCAGAAAATTATTAAGAAGTTTTAAGCTAAAATATTAATATAACTTTAGTGCTATTTATCAAAATGCTTCGGTCGAGACTTTTGAGTCCAGGACCTCTATACTCTATGACCAAGAACATTCCTTGCCTAAAACACAATGTCAAACGCTCTAGATGCCAAAATATTAGAAATCAATATTCTGTATGCCATATCACACGTTGTAAATGTATATTCTTGCAGTGAAACTTCTTTGAGCACGAGGGAAAAACAATTTTTGTGGTGCGTCGACGTGATACGTTATGGTCATAGTGAATAAGGGCTCTGCCTTTTTATTAACCTCTCACAAAGTCAGGTTACTTAAAGTAATTAAACCACAGAAATTAACATTCACTTTATACTCGTACATAATAATCCACTTCACAACACACAGATCTACTTGATCCCACACTAAGCTATAAGCTTGTGTCGTGGAAACCAAGCGAACGTGGTATATACTACACATATTATTACATAATTATATATTATTTACAGATACATATACACGCCCAGACTGGAAAATGGAATCCTGTGTTCATCACACAAACTCTACCCCCACCGGGAATCGAACCCGGAACCCCTTGATTAGCGGATAGGCATGGTAACCTACTGCGCCAATCGGGTCGTCAAACATGCATGGAAGATTATAATATTATATTTATTAAATTATTGGGGAACTACCTGCGACCCTGGGAATGAAAGAGAGTATTGCGTACACAGGTTTAGCCAGAAAGGGGTAAACATAGGTGTGGTTCTTCTTTGGACCTTCAAATATCAGTCGACTCTGTTGCTTTCTTCATCTACTCTATTTTTTAGATATAAGAATTAAATCTCATTTCTAACATTCCTCATATGACTTACCTTACATCATCATCCGCCATTTTGTATGTGTTGATCTAAGGTGTCCTATGGAGAAAGAAAAAACAGTAGATAAGTGAAGTTGTAAAATCTCATTAGAATCTTAAACCCGTTTATTGGGGCGTATGGTTTTCTCAGACTGGCATTTCTAAAGTAGTTAATAGTTAGTAGTTTATTTAAAAACCTTTCAAAAATATTCCTAATTGCCAAGTGCAGAGAGGATTTATCTACTTTAAAAATTAATTATTCTAAAGTGAAAATTCATTTTAATTTACCTACTTATCCTGAGTCATTAGCTACGTATTAAAATTAATAAATAATAATAATCCATTCTTACTAGCTCCACCTCAGAGAGGTTAAGAGAGGTCTAGGTATAGCTATTGTATTTGTACTTATTTGTACTAATTCCTTAGTATTTGTATAAATACCTACTTTGACATACGACACATCAATAAAACGAAAAATAGAGTAGACTGCCATAGTTATAAATGTAGAGCCTGCCCTAAAATAATTTTTCTAATAAAATTCTTTCTAAAAGAGGATTTTTAAAGTTCTAATCCTTAATAAAAAAACTTTTAAGGAATTGGAAAATCCAGTCTCCATACACATGCATGATAGACCACGGGAAGTACTGTCTGGTTTAAAATTATTTAATAACCTATTAAGTGCATGATATAATGGTGTTACAAGAAAATATTTGGAGACATTCCAAGTCGGTGTCAACGGTGATATTTGATCCCTTAAAACTTGTGACGGACTGATAATGATGTACTTTTTTTTAACTTTTAACTCTGGATACCTTAATAATTGCAATTTACAATATAATTACAACAAATATTTTATTTATAATCCCTGGTGAATAATGATTGTCATATAAGAATTTTGACAAGATGAAAGTAACAGAAGGAGTTCTCTAGTCTCTGTCTACTCCTCGAGGAAGCAGGCGTGACCTTACAGACCAGTTCACGACAAAAACAGTTCCACGTTATTATAATCACTCATAACAAATTTTATGCCTGGAAATATCCGTGTTAATATTTGATGACTCTTAATCTGATGAGCTATTATATAAAGTGTCATTTATTAGCTATTAGGCAATTCCCTCATAAAACATCGGATATGTGCAAGAAAACTCCGCATTTAGCTACGGGTGTGGTCGGCAATCTTCGGCGGTGCTCGGAGACAGCGCACGCGCCTGAAATAACGCGCGTCGCACGCGCAGCCCAACCTAATTTGGTGTCGACGGCACCAACCGACCTACTTCGCTTACACGAACCCTGATTATATTGCAATCCGGATGTAACACGAAACTACGTTGCCTGCCGTAACGTTATTCAACCTTCAACGAATATAACGAAATAACGCTGGTGCAATCGATCGAAAACTTCCCCTTCAGCATTTCAAAGTTAATCCTCAATTTAATTGATACGATGTTCCAGGAAACTTCCAGGTTCTGAAGCTAAAATTTAATCTTTGATCACTTTAGTACCAGTCTTCATGATCACAAAAATGATAATCAATAATCCGTTCCGCTATCGATGACGTCACCAAATCATGAAATGTCTACGTCACCTTATGACGTCACGAACGATAAGACCTCTCTCTATACTCAACTCCACAATCACTTTGATACGTGACTTGTTTCCTATATTTAGTAAATCACTTCACTTGATTAATTCACTGGCAAATTTAAAGTAAGGGATTAGTATTTTTATCACTTCAAACTCACCTAAGGAAAGTAAAAGAGAGGATGGCCCTATCAGATGGTACAGCCAACACGAGCCTCAACTGCTGACTGGCGAAAGGCGGGCGGCGTGGCGCGGCGGGCGGTGCGTGGGCGCAGCCGCCCGCCCCGCTCGCCGCCCGCCCCGCTCCCCGCGACTCGTCTCTGTTTTCAGCGAGTACAGCAGACATTTTTAGAGCAGTGTCGTTTTGACACCATCACCGAAATAACACAACAGATCCAGTTCGCCTCTGTGTATACGAAATCCGTACTTTTTGGAAATATTACACTATAAGTTCACACAATGCGGTGTAATTATTATCGATCTACAGAAATTTAATTTAACGACTACATTGTAGGTGAATCATATGGAATCTAAAGCGATGATGAGATTACTAGCTGTTCCCCGCGGTTTCACCCCCGTTAATTTCAGAGTTCCCGCGGGAATTCGAGGTCAAAAAGTACCCTATGTCCTTTTCTGTACCCTTTTCTGTACAGTTGTCAGCAACGTGTCAAAAATTTCATGATCATCGATCGAGCCGTTAAGGCGTGAAAGCGTAACCAACAAACAAACTCACATTCACAATTATATCATAACTAGCTGTTTATATTTTGGAATTCCCGCGGAAATTCCGGGATAAAAATTACCCTATGTCCTAACAACGTGTATACCAAATTTCATGATCATCGGTCGAGTCGTTAAGGCGTGAAAGCGTAACAAACAAACAAACTCACTTTCACATTGATATAGTAAGGATGGTATAGCAATAAGTCCGCCTTTGTGATTTATTTAAACTTTATGTACCATGATGTGCATAAAGTTTAAATAAATCTGTGTGATTCTATCTCTAAGTTTGGTTATTTGATATGGCATGGGAAACCGAGAGGTTAAAATTAGATTCATATCAATAGATAAATTCAACGGATGGGTATTGCAAAATTATAATTATAGATCGTTAATATCTTAAATAAGCATTGAGATCAGAAATTTTGATTGATAACATTAAAAATGCTACGGCAAATGGAGACAGACGAATGGCAGAAGGGACTGCCTGATATAATATTGTACTTATAGTCCTATATATATAATAATATATATTTAAAATCTTATAATCAAATATTCTTGGAATATAGGTAACACACTAGAATCAAATAACTACAATTTTAACAAAAATTTAAAACCGACGTCAAAACACACAAAAATTCACTACACTAAAAAATTAAAAATAACCTACGTAGATCCTACCTATGTGCTACGTACTGATCGTTTTGAAGTCGGTGCCAAGCCCGCTCGTGTCTACAATGTAATGGGAGCGGACTTAGTCTATCTACTTATTACCTACTTGGCTTAGCACCGGCTTTGAATCTAAACAAAAATAGTACATTGTTATCCAAGGGGTGAAAGTAACTCATTTAGTGCCGAGACGGGGTTTGGCGCCCGAGCGTAGCGAGGGCGCCAATAGTTCGAGGCACTAAATAAGTTACTTTCTCCCGAGGGTAACACTGTGCTTTTCATTACGAATGCAAGGAAAGTCAAAATAAAAATAGGAATTAGCTAAAGAAAAAATGAGTGAAGATCGGATAGTCGCTTGACACTTTCCCACCTATTTCTTTTTCTTTGGATGGCTATCTATTCAGCCAGTATTTTTTATTTACATTGTGGCGACCTAAAAAAAATATTTTCTTTAATTATTAAGTATTAATTAAAGAAAATAAAAAAATATAAATAGAAATTAGCTTAAGAAAAAGTGAGTGAATTTTATTTTAATTAATACCTACTTAAACTTTACGTTATTTCAATTTTACATCGCGCTGGCTGTATAGAAAGTTGAAACATGGTTCAATAGAAATGTGAAAATAGACCTAGTTTTTTTTTAATAATTTGACAGTTGTCAGTTGAAAGCGATTCTCCCTAGGGCTGAAAAGGGCTACTTTCAACCCGCTTCTCAGGCAACTTCAGACCTACTTTCCGAGCATGAGTAATGAAAAATAATTTTTCAAATCGGTCCAGCCGTCTTCGAGTAAGTACTTAATCGTGTAACAAACATACAAAAAATATCAACCTACAGTCGAATTGAGAACCTCCTCCTCCAAGTACTCAGTGGTTTCACCCGAGAGAGCTTCAGAGTTCCCGCAGGAAATCTAAGAAAATTAGCCTAAGTTATTACTTATACCATCAGCTAATTAGCAGTCAAAATCGGTCCAACCATTTCAGAGATTCACCCACGGGAGTTTTGGAATTCCCGCAACTCTGAAAAGAGTAGCTTAAGTTACTCCTTATAACTTCAGCTAATTCTTGAAGTATGTTTATTTTGGTTGATTGCTAGATATTTTAGGTGTCAAAACATGCATATTGTAATCGCAAAACCGCCATGTTTTTGACTGCGACTGAAAAATGATAGAAACAAAAGTTACATAATAGCCCCTCAGCTCTGTAGTTTCAGAGTTTATCCTGGACAAATATCGTGGCACGAGATTAAAAATTTATCTTCTATTCCAAAACTTACAAGAGGGACGCACTGCCGTTATAATGAAAACGAACCGAACTACACCTGAATTTAGCCAGAATTTCAACAGCAAATTACTTGTTGAAATTGAACCGATAATTCTCGTTTTAATGAATCTCTCATTTAATAGGCGGTGGGTGTTATTCGACGCTGTTTTAATTAAACAGAGAGAGTGACGTAACGGTGGAATGCACGCAGACACGCCGACCATTTCCTGATTGCGGTAGCCCAGGGGATGATGTGAATCCCTTTAAAGGCTTACAAGTCTTTTATCTTTACTAGATAGATAAATTCGATAGATAGATAAATAGATAAACGTTCTTCCTACCTACACTTCCGCTAACTAAACTATAAGTTTCTCTTGTATTTCTTTAGTTAAGTGAATAATTGTAATTCTTTTAAAGAAATAAATTTCTTAAACCGTAAACCGTAAATATCATAAAGGTGAAGAGTTTGCTTGTTTGTTTGGTTGAACGCGGTTATCTCCGTAACTGCTAGTTCGAATTGAAAAAATATTTACGTGTTCGATAGTCCATTTATCGAGGAATGCTAATTGCTATAGGCTATATAACATTAAGCTACTACGAATAGGAGCGGAGTAGCAATGAAAAATGTTGCAAAAAACGGAAATAATAATGGGCTTGTCAACCGAATTTTAGTTCTTAGCCCATCTTGTACATTAATAAAAAATATGTGTTCAATATTTTATAATGATCTAAAAGACGGATTTAATAGAATTTTAATGAACGCGGGTGAAACCGCGGGGCTCAGCTAGTTTGAGAATTGTTATGTATATTAGTTACTTAACAACAGATGGCACTATAAGGAAATTTCCCCGCAGATAGTAATCACACCGAGCGAATCTCGATAGCCCACATATTTATTAAAAATTTATACAAAATAGATAAAATGTGCACAAAGTACGTAGCTTTCCATACAGCTTTTCATAGTTAAACCAATATATCTTATAAAATTTTGAGCAGATCTGAAAACATCGGCTGGTAATTCTAGCCTATTTCTGCAAACGCCATCTGAAATTTCATTACACTATAGCTGTGTCGAGCCAAATGTAATTTCTTACATCGTGCACCGTATAGCAGGCGGCATGGTCTCCAAATTTAAGTCACGTATATACTGACGACAATAGACTTGTTTACTCAGCAGCTTCACTGCCGACTCTTGAACTGCTCGATCCCATTTGGAAGAGAGTGATGGACTCTCCTTATTGCTATGCTGTTGTCTCTCTCTATCGCCCTCGACAGAATAGTGAAGACCTCAATTTCGTCCGCTCCGAGAGGATTGATTCCGCTCCATCGACGAACGGACAGACGTGATGCCAAATATAAATATATCTTATTTTATATCGCCAAAAATCGTTGCAACAATTTATGTACATACAGTTTACTTATTTATACAACGTTAAGTACTCCTGTAAATATTTTGATTACTAAAAGGTCTGCATTTGTATAAAATCATTTGTTATAAGTGGTTAGATGAACTCACGCTTCTGAAAATAAGTAGATATATAAACTTTATACTAAAATATAGTCAAAAAAGAGAGTAACAAAGAATCGAAGAACAATTATTTGAGAGAACAAAATATGTATTATACAAAAACGGAAGGATACGAGTACATTGCATGCGTCTAAAATAAATATTTTTTTTAATTACATACCAAAATCTCTTCTTTTGCCTTGCTTTCTTTAGCACTAAATATAATATGTAAAATTGTTCTTTTTTGACGTTAACAAAACATCGTATTTATTTATTAATCACTACACAGTATAAAACAAAGTCGCTTTCTCTGTCCATATATCCCTATGTATGCTTAAGTCTTTAAAACTACGCAACGGATTGATTGATTGACGCGGTTTTTCACCAATAGATAGAGATTCATGAGGAAGGTTTATAAGTATGTTTTATCCTGGAATTCCCGCGGGAACTCCGAAAATACCGCGGGTGAAACCACGCGGGTCAGCTAGTTACCTATAATAATTTACTGAAATTGTCTGCATCGTAGCTGAACAAAAGCTATAAAACATCGATATAATAAATAGAATCCGAATTTGTGGATGTGTCTCGAATTTGTTATCCTACATCTTCTTTCAAACTCCCCTCATCGGTGGCCCTCTAAACCTCCGTGATCCCTTCCCGCCTCGGTTGAAGGATCAACATATTCAATTTAAAGTTTACGAGGTCAGACATGTATTCTACAAAACAAACCCTAATGCAAGCATACGCTTCCAACCAATAAAATAAAGCATACACCGAGATAGCGAAAGACTTCCAAGAGATTTTAGAGATTCAGTGGAAAATCCTTCACTACATATCTTGCGGGGTTAAGAAATGGCGTACTTTTCGTATGGAGAATGTTCTTCATCGAAATCCTCAGAGCGTTTGTCCATTGACGGTGTCAGTGAGAGCGAAATGACGTCACTGAAGTGGTTTGTTGCTCGTGGGCCTACTCACTGGGTCCATCACCAATATTGTTAATTTCCGCAGGTTTACAAAAAGTACTAGGATCGCAGAACAACTAAAAAGTTAGTAAGGCCTGTTAATCGCGAAATGAACGGGATTTTACCACACAGCCCTCACAATCGATTCTAACCACAAATTAACTAGATAGATGGATAGATAGATAACACTTTATTGTACACCGAACAAAATACCTAAAAGATTTTACAAATTTAAACAAGACAGTAGACTTTTCTTGATTCTGACCGCCGAGTTCGTCGGTGCTACACTATTGAAACTAGCGCGGTATAAATCGGTCATACTATGTAGGTATATATTGTGTTTTTGAGATATTTTTTGTAAAAATATTTTTTTTTGTTAATTAGTGTTTAATTAATTATTGACGATTCTGTAGCATTAAAAATAAGTCTTGTTTGTCTGTGTAGACGGCCGTGGAAAAACGCGTGCTAAATGCAAGTTGTGTGAATAAAAAGGATTTGAGAATTATTTTAGGTTTTTTCATTTTTCATTCGTAATAGGTTAATACCATATCTGATTAATGATTGTTAACTGAAACTACATAATGGCAAAAAGTTTTTAAAGTCTTTAGCCCCGCTGTTAAAGTCCTTACTCATCGACACGCTAACGCCCTTTGCACATGATAAGAAATTTTCTTGTGTCTTATAAGAAATGTCTTATACGACATCCAGTCGCTTTGATTGTTATAAATGAAACCATACATAATATTACACAGTAAATACACTTGCTACGACCTCCACCGTTGTTTGTAAGTAAACTAAACATAAACTTGTTCGAAGAATATGACACACATGACATGTCACTGAAGCTTTCACAGTATGACTCTTCTGTGACGTGCACTAATGCAATTATGCAATTACACGGCAGTATGGCCCGAGTGACAGGGTCACCCTTTGCACGGTGTTCTTAGCACGAACACCAACCGGGAAAGTACCTTACGTAGACTTGGATTGCCGATTGCCGATTTTAAAGGGAACTTAATTATGACATGACACTATTATTAAACTTCTAGCTGTTTCCTGCGGTTCCACCCACGTTAATATGGGTGTTCCCGCGGGAACTCCGTGAAATCCTCTCTTAGCTTATTAATGCTCCATAAACTAGCTCCGTGACGGAATCCCTTCGGGAATTCCAGCATATGTAGTGGTCAAGTTGTAACAAAGTATCAATAAATAAATAAATACATAAATATCTTCTACTTGTAAACAATCATAGCAGACAGGATCGTTTCACTAATTTGGTGCATCATAAAACTGGCACAAGGTCAATGTCCAAAGGTAAATTTGAAATACCCATGGTAAAAAATTATTATGGAGATAGAACATTAAAAAAACGAGTTCCATATTTACTCAATAGTTTACCCGAGGACATAAGACGTGAGCCTACACTTGCTAAATTTAAAAGATTATTAAAACAACACTTGTTAAGCACGTTGTAACCATTTACTTACGTAAATTAACTGTTTTATGATATCTAGTTTAATAATTTATAAGCTATGTTTACATAAAGCGAGTTACCTGCAGTCAAACTGCGTAAGCAGTTTTGCGGGGCATGGTCTCAATGAAAGTGTGAAAACCTTTTCTGAATAAATATATTACATACATACATACAAAAATATTGTAAAATACCTACGTGATATTTTCCGAGACCCTCCCACGTGAGATAGGGTGAGATTCCACTTTCCCCCCTAAACGCCGTATATAATTTATGGACACCGCCTTTTCACAATGGTATAAGATTTTTAGCGAGCTTGTGTTCATGCTTAGGCTACAAATCTTTTGAGCGGCGTTTTGAACACCTTTGAGAATTATTACTGTCTCCTAGTGTTGGGTCTTAATTGACACAGATTCATATTACATAGAAGGTATCACACAGAAAATTAATTATCTAGAGAGGACATGTAGGCCGGGCAGGCGCGCCACAGTTGCAAAGGAAGTTAGAGCAAGTGCTCAAACTTTCCAAAAACTAATTCCACAATGTTCTCAGAATTGTGAATTTTGAAAACTGCAAGTAGATAAAAACGTAACCAAATGACTTTTAAAACATTCATGTTTTTTTGTGCGTGATCAATAGTTTTGTGTGCGAAAATCGCCCAGCGACACTGGTTTTAATTTATTTCCATACTAAACTGAGTTTATGTGCCTTCTATCTGTTTGCTTGACCAAGTTTTCTCCAAGGATCTGCCGCCTTACTCTTGACGCTATCGAGTAAGGGTCATACTCTTGACTCAATCGCGTTAGGATCAAATGGACATAGATAAGCAATAGTGTGTTAACCCACACTGGAGAAATTTTGAGTAAATCATGTTTTAAAATTATAGCGCCATTTTCTGTCAAAATTTTATATGTTGAATATTTAGTTACATACCTACTTAAACAATGTAGTAAGGTAAACACATAATTAAAAAACGTTTCCTAACTCTCAATAAATTGTTCTGAATAGATAACTTAATTTTGTGGGTTAACATGTTATTGCTTATCTGCGTCCAAATTGAACTCAAATCGAAATAAGATCGAAAAGGAATCAAATTTGTTACTTTTTAAGCTTTGAGATCGCGTCTCTATCGTATTTATCTGTCAAATTTCTCGATTTCATTCAATTGTCAACGAAAACAATCCATTTTATTGACTTGTCAAACGTCATCTTTGACATGATTCCAAATACGATCTCAATTTGAACTCAAACAAAATCGAAATCAGCCTCAAATCATTTTCAAGAGAAAGGCAGCTGGTCTTGCTTGGAACTCATCAGGGACATTTCGAGTAGTCTGCCAAGAGCTTTTTTATGTACCAAAAGCCGTTAAATCTGCGTATGCGATATGTAATTTTCTCATTAATTTAATTTACACGATAAATAATTGTAATACTTGCCTTATGTGGTGGAATTTCATCAAGTTATTGAGTTAAATCTTAGGACCTTAATGAGATTGGATTCATCGAAGTTCAGCAAATAAGTTTACATAGATTGCTAAGGAAACTAATTGCGGTCGAAAGGGAGTTTCTTGATTAAATTGATATTTATTTATTTATTTATTTATTTAAACTTTATGCACATCATGGTACAAAAGGCGGACTTAATGCCACAGTGGCATTCTCTGCCAGTCAACCTTCAGGTAGTACAGAGAGCTCACTTGGCGGTGCATTTACGATATATATTTAGATAAAAACTTACATAGATATAGATACTCACATACATACATACATACATACACAGACACATACATACATACATACACAAACACATACATACATACATACATAAATACGAAGCATACACAATAATAGAAACACATGTTATGTGATTGATTTTTGGCAAAGATCCACCTACATAGACATACATACCTAAGTACATACACTTCTACACGACACGATTGATATAAATCTAGAACTACCGGACCGATTCTAAGAATCATTTCACTGATAGAAACGTGATACCATTACCTTTTACCTCGGAACAAAAAGCTTTCGTGGTAATACCGAAATTCGTTCCCCTGAATCCGAGGACACAGCTATTTGGTTACGAGTAATTTAAGTATTGGAGACAGCGTACTTTACTGAAGCTTTAGCTTCTGTGCGGGAAACCCGAAATTGACACGGGCGAAGCCGCGGGAGACCGGCTTAGCTAGATATTATGACATAAATTAATTGACCTAACCGTCTCAACCACCTACCTTTTTAGCCGAAGTGATCCTCAGTTTTGGTTAAAACTTAGCCACTTTAATGATTAATTAGTAACAGAAAAGTTTATCTTCATTAAAGCCATCCAGGTCATTTATAATTTACGAGACGGTACTTCCTGACTTAAAATTATACGGAGGGTAATCTCAAATTTAACTATGAAACCTTTTAACAGTAAAATATTGTTAGTGTCGCCAACTTACCGCCGCACTCAGAGTCGACTTTAATGATTACTTAGTTAAGTATAGATTTTTAAAACAAAACTGCCGCAATCAGACAATTTTAATAAATTAATGTTAATTGGCATGCCAATTAACATTAATTTACTGAACGTCTCTGATTGCGGCAGTTTTATTTTAAAAATCTTTACTTAACTAAGTAATCATTAAAGTCGACTCTGAGTGCGGCGGTTAGTCTGTATTTTTTTACATTATTACTAAGCCGATTTTAGGCCGACGTTGGCCTATAGGCTATATTGGCCTATATTAGGTACGTATAATGTATAAAATATTACGCTGTAGTAGAATATATTCAATAAACTGTTGTATATTATTATACTCTTTGCTTTACTAGCAACCAAAGAATGTGTCAATGTAATCGAAAACATTTAAATTTTTAAATATATTGTTCTAATATTATTTTTGAACGTCACTTCAATAAAATCTATTCTTCCTACTAGCAAAAGTTGTTTATTTATTTATTTAATATTTCTCATGTTATTCTAACATTTTCAACACGTTATCAGCACGAAGCTCTATTAAATTGAGCAAAATATCGTAAATATGGCTAGTAACAGCCCAAGTACGAGTGGTGCTAGTTTGGGCTCGATAAAACCCCTTCGAGGAAGAGAAGGATTTTCCGATTGGAAGTTTAAGGTTCGGATGTATTTACTCCATGAGAATCTCTGGAAATGCGTTGCCACAAATGCAACAGATAAGTGCACGGAAAGAGAAGAGCAGCTAGCTTTGTCAAAGATTTGTCTCACGTTAGAAGGTCGTGCTATTACACAGGTAAGATCATGTGCTACAGCAAAAGAAGTTTGGAATGAACTAACAAAAGCTTATGAAGATAAAAGTTTGGGACGAAGACTTTCCCTAGAACGTAAGTTGTACAGATTTACTCTTACTGATTTTGATGACGTTGAAAGCTACATGGATGCTATTATGTGTACAGCACACGATTTGGCCGATATTGGGAAGATTATTGATGATGAATCTTTAGCCGCTATTATTTTAGGAGGACTTACACACAGATATGAACCACTGATTATGGCGTTGGAAAATAGTAACGTCAAGGTGACTACTGAATTAGTCAAGACAAAGTTATTGGGACAGACGTACAAAGTGGATGTAGAATCTGAGTCCGCTCTGCGCACGAAACGTGCGACTACCACGGGTAAGAAGAAACCTATTGTCTGTTATGACTGCCAAGAACCTGGACATAAGCGGCCTGATTGTCCTCACAAAAATGGCAAAGGCAAGATTGGTACCCATAATCGCGATAGTGAAGATAATAAAAGTAAAACTTTATTCACTGCCTCTACGTCTTTAGGTGCAGTTGATACGTCTTCAAAAGGTGACTTATCATTATTGTATATTGATTCTGGTGCTACCACGCATATGACAGCAAATTCAGATTGGTTAATGAACTGTAAACAGACAAGTGGTAAGGTTATGGTGGCGGATGGAAAAGAAATTGATTCTGCAATGATAGGAAATATTTCTATTTCTACTGAATCTGATATTATTAATAATATTAGTAATGTTGTACATGTACCTGATTTAAAAACTAATTTAATTTCTGTTAAAAAGGTAGTTGATAAAGGCTTTAGTGTTCTTTTTGATCATGAAGGTTGTAATATTTTTAATAGAGATAATTTTACTTACAAAGGAACTTCTTTATTACATGGTTCAGTTCATGGTGGACTATACGCTTTAGATTGTAATGTTAATATACCCAATAATACCGCTTTAGCTGTACACTCAGACGTCTCTAAATATCGTCTTTGGCACCAACGGTTAGGACATTTATATCGTGTCGGTATGAATATTTTACAGAAGCGTGATGCCACTGGACTTGACTACGGAGGTGTAGATGTCGAACCTTGTGTTTCCTGCGTTGAAGCAAAGCAATCCCGCAAAAGTTTTGGGAGAGTTCCTTGTAAGCGAGCAACTAAGTTATTGGAGTTGGTTCATTGTGATTTATGTGGTCCAATGTCAGTCTCTTCTTTTCAAGGCAACAGGTATGTTTTAGTTATAGTTGATGATTTTTCAAGAATGATTCACGTTGACTTTATATCTACAAAAGATGAAGTTTTAAAGAGTTTTTCTGTCTTCCAAAAGTTTGTAGAAACTCAAACAGGTTGTCAAATTAAGAAACTCAGGACTGATAATGGAGGCGAGTTTGTTAATAAGGCTTTTTCTGATTACCTCTCATCTAAAGGCATAGATCATCAGTTAACAGCTCCGTATAGTCCCCAACAAAATGGACTTGCTGAACGAACTAATCGTACAATTGTAGAGAAAACTCGTGCTATGCTAACTACTAGTTTTCTTCCTAAAGTTTATTGGCAAGACGCTTTTGAAACTGCGGTTTATCTTAAAAATCGATCTCCGCATAGAGCGTTGGATAGTGGTACTCCATATGAGCACTGGTTCGGTATGAAACCAGATCTTAGCCACCTTAAGGTGTTTGGCTGTAGAGCTCTCGTACACGTTCCCGAAAAAAGTAGGACAAAATTAGATATGAAAACTAAAGAACAAATATTCGTTGGTTATACTAAAGATCCTAATACATATTTGTTTCGAAATATAATATGTCCTAGAAAGTTAATAAAAAGTAGGGATGTAACTTTCTTTGAGACTTGCTTCTCTAACTTGAAATATAATAATGGTGAGACTTCTGGTGACAATACTTCTTGCTGCCCTATCATTTCTCAAAATATAGATTTTGTAGAGGACGAGGTCCCATGTGAAGAGGAGACGGGCTTACAGCAGATACCGGTAGTTTCCATTGATATGGAACAGTCTGAAAAAGAAGCATCTATTGAGAAAAGATATCCTTCCCGAGATAGAAAGCCCACAGAACATTTTTCTTTCTTGGTTTCTCATGATCCAGAAGAACCTATTTCTTACTCACAAGCTATTAATTCAGATGATGCCGATAGATGGCGTAATGCAATGAATGACGAGTATAATTCTCTAATGAAAATGAATACTTGGACCTTGGTACCTAAACCTGAAGGTGTGAAGCCCTTGCCTTGTAAATGGGTATACAAACTTAAAAGAGATGCTCAAGGTAATGTGGTCAAGTATAAGGCTCGTCTAGTTGCGAAGGGATACAATCAAGTCGAAGGTATCGATTACTACGAGACTTTTGCTCCGGTGGTGCGACATTCTTCTTTGCGAACTTTGCTTGCTATAGCTGCAGAAGAAAACCTAAAAATGCGTCACATGGACGTAGACACAGCTTTTCTAAATGGTGATCTCCAGGAGCAGGTCTATATGGCTCAACCAGCTGGATTCTCCGAAGGAAGTAAAGTCTGTTTGCTACAGAAGTCTCTGTATGGTTTGAAACAGGCTCCCAGAGCTTGGAACATAAAGTTGAATGATACTCTTTCGAAGATTGGCTTCAACAGAACCTCTTCAGAACCTTGTGTGTATACCAAACTCTTTGGTACAGAGACTGTTATTTTGGCAGTATATGTTGATGACATAATTTGTTTTTATAAAAATGATTTGTCATTTGACACTGTCAAAGTAGAAAAATATTTTTCATTAAAGGATCTTGGAGAGTTGAAGTATTATTTAGGATTGAATATTTACAAAACTGATGACTCGATTGTGATAAATCAGAAGACTTACATCGAGAGTTTACTGAAGCGTTTCGGTTTAGAGCATTGTAAAACATACTCTACTCCGATTGAATGTAATAAACTCGTGCCCGCAGCAACCATTGAAGGGGGCAGGGATGATGATTATCCTTATCAAAATCTTATAGGCTGTCTGATGTTTATAGCTATAAATACAAGATTAGACATAGCCTATGCGGTGAGTTATCTTAGTCAATTCAATAATAAGTATAACAAAACTCACTGGTTGGCAGCTAAACGAGTTCTGCAATACCTAAAGGGTACAATTGATTTGTCTATTGTTTACAGAAAGACTGGGGTACCACTCTTGGGGTATGCTGATGCTGATTGGGCAAATTGCTTAATTGATCGTCGTTCATACACTGGCTTCTGTATGAAGTTGGCAGGAGGTTCAGTGTCATGGGAAGCAAAAAAAGCAACCCACTGTAGCGATTTCTTCAGCTGAAGCTGAATATATGTCTTTGTGTTCGGCGGCAAAGGAAGCTTGTTACCTGCGTCGTTTTATACATGATATAACAGGTAAGCAAAATGTAGTGTTGATACACACGGATAGTCAGAGTGCCCAGCTACTTGCTGAAAATCCGCTAGGCCACCATGCACGAACCAAGCATATTGACACAAAGTTTCACTTCATAAGGGAAAAGATTTGTGATAACATTGTTAAATTAAAGTACATTAGCACTTCAGAAATGCCCGCTGATGTACTTACGAAACCTTTAGCCCGAGTTAAACATTTAAGATGTCTCAAAGGCTTAGGGCTATCTTAGTTTTAGTAGGCTTCTAGACTATATTTATTGTATAACTTAAGGGGCCAAATATTTTCGATTAAGGGGGCATGTTGTATATTATTATACTCTTTGCTTTACTAGCAACCAAAGAATGTGTCAATGTAATCGAAAACATTTAAATTTTTAAATATATTGTTCTAATATTATTTTTGAACGTCACTTCAATAAAATCTATTCTTCCTACTAGCAAAAGTTGTTTATTTATTTATTTAATATTTCTCATGTTATTCTAACATTTTCAACATAAACTACCTCGTTTATTGCATTCAAACAGAAAATGATTGATTTTGTACTAAAAAAATCAAATTCTTTTGGCAAGTATTAATTTGAAACTAAAACTTTAAATTTATCTTTATTTCATTGTCCATAATATAAAAATAGAGTGTAAAAATATTTTGTCCTCTAAATTTCTAATATTATTATAATTCAAGTGTAGACGATCATAAATCCAACATAAAGATAATTATAAAAAAGTTACACTGTCTACAAAAAATACATGATCAACACGTTTTTCTGCCACCTCTATATTATTATGTAGAGTTTGTTGGGAACTTCAAATCGTTACAACATTACCACCTTATACATACACTGCCACCTTTGACAAATTATTTTAACGTGTAGAAGCTTTTATCATAAAGCTCTCTAATAGTATATAATAATTTCTAAGAAGACGGAGAGATGGCGCTGTTATAATATATTGTTACCGCATATATTTTGATGTGACCCCGCGACCTAAGCGGCGACCGTAAACTATGAAACTGTAAGTAATTCTTGATTTTATCTTAAAAACTATGTTCTTAGGACCTTAACTTGTCCACATCAAAAGTTACAGAAAAAGTATTGTTTACGAAAACTTGAAAAATATGTAAGCCCCTACCTACCATTTCCGTACGTAATATACAGTCTCTGTCTATCTTTCATGGGTAGTCTTTGGATACCTACTTAAGTTTAAGGGTGTTTTTCCACCAGAGATGTGCTATTCGACGATGCTATGGATGCGTTTGATATCCACCATTTATATTCATTGGTGCACATAGCTTAGCACTGGTGGAAACGGATTCAACTAAGATATGTTTTTTATATGGAAGAATGCGTGCTATGGATGTGTGCTATGGATGCGTGCTATAGATGCCTGCTATGGGCCATCGCAAATGGTGTAGCTGCCCCTTGCCGTTTCTCTATTATCGATAAATAGTATAGCTCGAGATGCGCATCTTTCTCGCACAGCTACCTAGCGTAGTTATTGGTGGAAACGGTCACATATTTTCGTAGCGTAGATTTCACATCTTCACAGTGTAGCTGCATTGCACATCTCTGGTGGAAAAGCTAATGATTTATTCTCACCTTGTTAATAATTTTATTAAAAAGTTCAAGAATAGGTAATTGGTAAAAAAAGTTAGGCTATTTGACTAATGTTTTTTTTAGTCCGTCTTGTAGATTAATAAAAAATATTGGACACGTATTTTTTCTTTTTATACGTAATCAAAAAATAACAGAGATATATTGAGTTGAAATTTCGCTTGACGTCACTAACTAGTGCAGTTTGTATGGCGCTTGTAGCGGTAACGTCACGAGCCCCCTCCCTAAACTTTAATGCGCTTTATCTCTGTGTATTTTCATTTATTTGAAAAAAAAAATACGTGTCTAATGATTTTTAATTTTCTAAAAGACGGACTAATTAAAGTTTTGATTTTCAAAAGTTGTCAACATCCCTATTGAAGATGATTCACCTAAAAAAAACAATTTCGAGTTTCATGGTCACGTATGACGTCAGTACCTGCCTGCGATATTTTTTCTAACTGTTATGTTACTAATTATTATTTCCTACATTGAGCCGAAGTTCATGTCACAGCCCTTAACCACAGAATATTATTCAAGACTAGCTATCCCCCGCGGTTTCACCCGCGGTAATTTCGGAGTTCCCGTGGGGATTTCGGGATAAAAGTACCCTATGTCACTTAGGACTTCTTAGCTTCTTATAAGTGAAAGAATTTTCAAAATCGGTTCTGTAGAACCAGAGATTACCCCTAAAAGGTCATAAGCTCACAAACTTTACCACTATACATATAATGTTAGTATATATAAATTTCTGTGGCTTTATTATACTTAACACTTAACTGTTGCTGCTGTTTTCCCAGCGGTTTTCACTCAGGTGAGTTTCCGAGTTCCCGCCGGAATTCCGGGATGAAAAGTATCCTGTGTCTTTCTCTATCCTTGACATCGTGTACAATCCTTTTAACTTATTACAATTTGTTTCAAAACATAGGCAAATACCATATATCAATGTAGTAACTATCAACTTTTTCTAAAACTTGTCCGCTTAAGTCCAAAGTGACCCATAGTGTGCCGAATATCATCATTTAATGCAATCCAAATTCCATTGACATTCTTTTGTCTTTTTTTGGCCGAAAGCAAGTGCGGTAGAAGCCCGGTAAGTCTTGAAACAGTCGGGGGCTGGCGAGGGGTGTGCGCGAGTGGGGAGGGGGGTCGGTGGTGACGTCACGGCTTCGGGTTGCGTGTGGAGTGCATTGGCTTTGCATCCGGGTCACCTATTTCGGGATGCATTTAAGGCCAGGTATCGTATTTACCCAAATCTTTATAATCCCACATTATAACTGTTGTGACTTTTTGTATGTTTTTTTGTTTGTAATGGATAAATTCAAGAACTACTTAAACGATTTTAAATTTCTTTCATTTATAAGAAACTTCAGTGTTCCTGAGTGACATAGAGGACTTTTTATCCCGAAACTAGCACGGGAAATCAAGGCGAGTGAAACTATATGGACCAGTTGTCAATAAAGTGCAATGTATTTTTAACTTCTTTGTGTGTTGCAAAACGTTTTTTCCATTCAACTGATATTATTAAGTTCTCAATAGCTTTCAAAGCAACGGACTTAATATTAAGATGAGATTAGATAAATAGATTAACGATTTTTGCAGAAAAAGAAGTGATACCTCCAACATTTGCGCCTAACTCTGTATCGGTAAGGCGTGTAATTATACGAATGTACAAGGACATCAGAAATTTTGAAGGTTAAAACAATAGGATCAACTCATCCTTACAAAAAGGACTATTGGTTCGCCTCGCGAAACAGTTTTTCAAGTAGATATAAGGTATGACCCTGATCGTCGGCCTAATATAATCGACTTGTAAAGGGCATGTATGTACGTATATAATAATAAATTACAAGTCAGATGTCTTGCGCAAGTTTTCCATGTCTTACTTGCAACGAACCGACCGTCAGCCTCGCGAACTTGCCTCCGGCTGCCATAATTAATAGCTGTTAAACTTAACATCGCACCCTCCCCCGCCAGCCCCGCCCGCCCATAACCTCACCCCCCCTCGCCCAGCCCATTTCAGAATGAAACTGACCCAATTTCACCACTGCAGCCCCTTCCCCGCACCGGCTGACGTCATAGCGAAACCAGCCATTCGAAAAAGTGCATACACCATCGTGTCACCATCGTCGTAACAGGCTTTATCGTAGCGCTACATAAAGGACAGTGTGTGTTGGCGATTGTTGTGTCGGTTAGGTCGTTTCGTGGTTGAGTTGTGGAGGTACATCGTCCAAAACTGGGTCAGCCCGGGTGCAAGCCTCTATTCATAAATTGAACAGACAGGAGCGCCGCGCCTGCCCGCGTTCATTCTTGCCAGCGATTCTTAATCGAACCACCTGCCCGACATTACGCATTTTTATTGTAATCATCTATTCTATACTATATGTATCTAAAATACTTTATCCTAAATGACTGATGGATCAACGCATAACCTAAACCGCTGATCGTAGAGCTGAAATTGGAGGGTGTATTCTTTGTATGACGTAGACATCCGATAAGAAAGGATTTTGAAAGTTCAACCTCTAGCGATGAAAAGGGGTTGAAAAGTTTGTATGGAACAATTCCGCGGGAACCTCGAAATTAGCGCGGGTGAAACCGCGCGGGACAGCTAGTCTCTATATATAAAAATGAATCCCAATTTCCTTTGGTCATTGTCACTTGAGAACGACTAGACCGATCACGATTCAATTTTGCGTACACGTTGTCCGACTTCATAAGGGAACTCCAAAATTACTGCGGGTCAAACCGCGATAAGAGGCTTTTGTTTTTAATAGATGACGACAGCATCAAAAATGTTACCTTTCACATCCCAATTTGAAATACCCTGAGGCAGTCCTACAGCCCTCGTAATAACGACCTTAGTAGGTACAAAAAAACATCATACCCATAAAAGATTGGTTTATTATACGTAGTTTACTACATACACCATTTTTAGTTTTTTGATTTCAAAATTGTAAACTACCTTCGATCTATGAGTATATTTTTCTCTTTGAATGTCCTTTGTTACCTTATTAGTAGATAGTGCTATAGGTATTTATTTAGTCTAAGTGCATGTCATACCATAATTTTGTATTGTCCTATTAATGTTAATCATCACATTAATTAATATAGTTGAAATAAAGAAAATACAATAAAACATTGATTCGCTTTCTCTATTTTTATAGCTGTCAGCAGCATTAGGCATGACAAAAATAACATATTATTATCAGTACTGTTATCAAAATCGTTATTGATTTATTATCTGTGTCTATCGATAGAAAGATAAAGTTATAAATAGATATCATGGTAATAATTCAATGTAAAATCATATTATATCACTAATTTATTTTGGTATCCATTTACAATTTTTATATATAAAAATGAATCCCTATTTCCCTTGGTAACGGCATCACGCGTGATCGGCACGACCGATTTCTCAATTTTTTTTTGGTGTGTTTGTTATTGTAAGTGGAAGAAGAATATGAAAGAATTTTGGAGTTCTTGCAGGAATTCCGAAACTTACGTGGGTTTCTGAAATGTTTGGGCCGATTTTGACTTTCACTAATTAGCTGATGTTATAAGGCAGTAAATTAGGGTACTTCGGACTTCCTGCGGGAATTCCGAAACTTACACGGGTAAAACTGCGGGGCCCAGCTAATTATATATAGTTATTCTGCCACTGAGAACAGCTCTATATTATGTTTCCCTTAAACAAGTTAAATTGAACCTTAGACAAGTCACTACTTCCTGAATATAGGTACTTATCTGAATTCCAAAATTCGTATTTTGTAAATTCATGAAGTTATGTAAAACAAGGGATGTATTGAATGGATCTATTTGTTATTAGATTTTTTCCCAAATATAAGATTAATTTATAGTTAACTAGCTAGCTATAGAAATTTCGGAGATCCCGCAGAAATTCCGAGCTACAAAGTAGGTACACAATGTCCTGTTCCTTTGTTTCGCTAAAACTCGAAAATGGCTGGACTGATTTGGCTAATTTTGATCTTGAAATATTTGTGGAAGTTCAGATAAGGTTTGTGTTAAAGAAAATTGGGAGTTCCTGCGGGAATCTCGAAACTGATACGGGTCAAACTGCGGGCACAGCTAATACTTATATACTTTCTTTGTAAATACATACTAAATAACAAGGCTAAAAACCAATTTTCATCACGTAGATGTTTACGCTGAGGCGGGGATCGAACCCGCGACATCTGGCGAGGCACTTTACTGCTACACCAATGCTACTGCCAAATAATCCCATAAAATACGCAATTCATGAAAACTAAGTGCGAAAAACAGACGACCCGCCAACTCATTAACCTAAGGTATTTCGATGTCCCTTTCCTCTGTACTGTTGCTGGTGTACCGACAAATTATAAAAATCATTACAAGCGTAGCCTATCGGATGTAGGACTTTTCTGACAATTTCTTTTCAGTTATATATATGGACATAGGTAAGCAATAGTGTGTTAACTCACACTGGAGAAATTTTGAGTAAATCGTGTTTTAAAAGTAGGAGCGCCATTTTGTATCAACATTTTTTATGTTCAATATTTAGTTACATATTTAACCGCCGCACTCAGAGTCGACTTTAATGATTACTTAGTTAAGTATAGATTTTTAAAACAAAACTGCCGCAACAAGAGACGGTCAATAAATTAATGTTAATTGGCATTTAACTAATTAAGTTACATCTCATTAAATGCCAATTAACATTAATTTATTAAACTTGTCTGATTGCGGCAGTTTTGTTTGAAAAATCTATACTTAACTAAGTAGTCATTAAAGTCGACTCTGAGTGCGGCGGTAAGCAATGTAATAAGGTAAACACATAATTAAAAAACGTTCCCTAACTCTCAATAAATCGTTCTGAATCAATAACTTAATTTTGTAGGTTAACATGTTATTGCTTATCTGCGTCCATATATAAGTTTGTGTCAATGATAGCACGAATTATATCGAAAGCATAAATAGGACTAGTTGGAATAGACCTACATATTATATTCCTAGTTGAAAAATACATAATGAGTTCAAGTTTCATCACATCACAATTAACCTGGTCATTCCCATCAATCACACAATCTAGTCATAATTCTGTTACCATTTTGAACTGTCATTCTTTTGAATTAAATTTTGCAACATTTTTTATTGCTTTTTTCGGCAATTTTACTAGTAAACAGATCCCGTACACATCTATCCATCCAATTAGACCACAAAAAAAATTGTTTTGTAACCTGAAACAAATAACAGAGTGTTTGCTCGATCATTACATAGGTTGCGAAATACAGGTCGTTCAAATAGTGCGTCAAAGTGGTGCCAATAGGGCTGCCACGGGAACTTGTGTAAAAAAATGCCCGTATCTTCCGGTTCGAAATTCTCCTCGGGAACTCCTTGCACCGGGATAAAATGTATCTTTAGTGTAAATCCGTAGTATATTCTACGTACGTTTATCTTTGTGCCAAATTGCATTCAAATCCATTCAGTCATTTATTCGTGATTACCACATATTATAACCGGATTAAAGATTTTGCAATTACCTACATATCTGCAAGATGTTATACCACGGTGAGCTTATTGCCGTGACGTATTGCCTTCCAGCTGACCCCAGACTATACGGTTAAACAACAATCACATCAATGAAAACAAAAGGGAAATGTAGAAGACTCCATTCTCAGGGTAAATAATATAACGATGAAAATCGAAACATGAAATCAAGCATCACAGAGGAATAAGGCAGCGTTTTACATACATAACTATATATACTAATTGTATGTAAACAATAAACATACACATTAACCCCTAATAACGTTAACTGGTGTGTTAGAATTTTTTCAAATACATAGTTTGCTTTGAGGGCTTAAAGATAAAACGAAAATAAAAAGTATCTAAACATCTAGGACCAGAGGCCTTTCAAGACCAATTAAACGAGCCCCATTTCAATGGAGTTGCATCGCTTAATTGCAGAATTCCCATGACCAGCTTCCGGTTCCATCATCAGCTCAACTCCATATCTTAATAATACTGCACTGTCATCCGAACTACATAATGTATATATACGTATACGTACATACAAATTTTCATTTCGATACGACACTAAGAATAAGGTTAAAGTTGACTTCTAAGATTTTATAACATTGTTATTTACAAGTGCATGTAATACAAGAGTGTTAAATTATTTGGCTAGTCCCCGATACTACCCGACAACCCTACACGTAGAGAGTTTTAGGACACAAAGCTGAGAAGGCCGCGTCCTTGTTGTGCCGCCGAGTGACGCACGCAGGCTGCCTTGGGCCCATGAATGGCGTAACTAAATATTGGTTGAAAAAAAAAAAAAAAACTTTCAAATTCGACAGCACGCTATGTATTTACAAAAAAGTATTTTATAAGTAGGTAGGTACTTATTATAATATTATCTTGTACCCCATATTATGATAAAAAGTCGGCTTAGTTAAGAACCAGATGTAGCTGTTTTATAATTTCCAAGAATCATTGTTTTTAACTAGCTGTGCCCCGCGGTTTCACCCGCGGTAATTTCGGAGTTCCCGCGGGAATTCCAGGATAAAAAGTTCCCTATGTTCTTCTCTGTATCCCTGACATCGTGCATGCCAAATTTCATCCAAATCCGTTCAGCCATTTTTGCGTGATAGAGTAACAAACATCCACACTTTCACATTTATAATATTAGTAGGATATAATGGCTTTTTTACTCTATAAATTAGGTTATAACAATTAGTATAATTTACAGCAAAAAAAACCAAATCACATAATTACAAAAATGTGTTTGTATTTTGCAAATCGCAGCATAGCAACAGATTGACGGGTTTTTTTTTCGCAGATATACCTATACCGCCGAAAATCGAGGTGATGTATTGTTTAGAGTTTAGACAAAAAAAGGAGTGCCCAAAAAGCAGTACGATTTTTCTTTTTTATCGTCCTATCACAAATATCTAACTCCGGACACCCGTAGATACGAAAGATTCTCCTGGAACCAGTGTTGCGAGCTGCATCTAAATGTCAAACGTTCAGAGTCGATACACCTCCACTTGTTGCACCGTGACCGGGTCACCGCGGGGGCGAGCCGCGAGCGGGCGGGGGAGGGGCGGAGAGGGACGGCGATGGAGAAGGGTGCACACTGCATCGGTCACTGACCTGGTCCGTGCACATTGCACATCCAACTTAGCGTCTACCAACCAAAGTTCTAAGGTCGAGTTATTTTGGGGTAAGTAGGCAGGTATGTACATCACTTACATTAAACTAAGTATGGGGTGTACGTAAACGTTTAAAATTAGAACCGTTATAAATGTTAGGGAAATACGTCACTGGTGTTCGGTTCGTGATGTAATTTTAGGTGTTCTTTTTTTGTATTTAAGCTTATTTTTGTGTTATTACGACAGAGTTTATGGTTTCACTCCTGGAAATAGAAAAAATAACTTATCATAAACGTAAAAAACATAAGTGCTTTTTTCTAGTGGCTCGTACATAAATATAGCGTGATTAAAGATTCTTAAAAAAGGCTTATAAAATTCATTAGAAAGAAAGAAATTTAATACTATAACTTTAAAAACGCTCGTCACTATAATCACTAGCTGCTTTCTGCGGTTTTACCTGCGAGATTACAAGATTCCCGTGATTTAGGTACAAATAAATTTATTATTATTATTAGTTCCGTGATAATAATCCTTTCTTAGCTGACGTCTACTTTCCATCAACTACTTCGTACCTATAAAATATCAGGTTCATTGTTCAAGGAGTTTTGGATATAAGTCAGAAAGCGGTTTTTTTACTGTGATCAAGTTGACCACAGCTCACCTGATGTTAAGTGAGTGTGGTCAACGATTGTAAACACACCTAGCCTGGAATGGGAACTGACTTTCAAGTGAGGCTGCCGGAACACACCGTTGGGTGCTCACGGCGACAGATTTCCAACTTGAAAGCGGTAGCTAGCCAGCCGGGCACTATAATATACTAGTAAGTACCCTACCACCATGTTCTCTCACATTCTCACAATGTTTTCCATCACCTCCTTTCTATTTTGCTCAACCTCATTGTTGGAATTTGAACCTGCGTCTTACGGAATTTGATCTGAACGCGCCAACCACTGAGCTAATATCATTTATTTAATTCATTTATTTAATTTAAGTTCATTTCGCTTTTACTTGTTACTACTTAGCTGTTCCCCGCAGTTTCACCCGCAGTAATTTTTGGAGTTCCCGCGGGATCTCCGAGATAAAAAGTACCCTATGCCCTTCGCTGTACCCCTGTTAACGTGCATGTAAAATTTTGTAATGATTGTTTGAACAGTTAAGGCGTCAAAGCGTAACAAACAAAAAAACAAATAAATAAATAAACAAACTCACTTTCGCATTTATAATATTAGTAAGTATAAGTATTTGATATAACTAAGTCGAATTTTTAAAATATGATTAGAACCCGCGTTGTGTTGAAGTGCACCAGCGTCACGCTCATACGAAGATTCTCAGCTTATCTTTAGGTAGGTTGCAATAAAACAAACGCTTTGTTTTAAGTTAAACCACAAAGTAAAGTAACTGCGAAATGAACAGGTTTTTTTAACGTTATGGACCTTTGTATATTTTTCTGTAAATCTTAGTTTCTTTTTTAGGAAAAATCCTTACTATCAGGTGTACCACTTGCCCGTTTGCCTCCAATGACATAAAAAAAAACTAATATTATAAATGCGAAAGTGAGTTTATTTGTTTGTTACGCGTGAGAGCTTAACGGCTCAACCGATCACCACGAAACTTTGCATACACGTTGTCAGGGGTACAGAAAAGGACATAAGCTACATTTTATTTCGGAATTCCCGCGAGAACTCTAAAATTACCGTGGCTGAAACCGCGGGGCACAGCTAGTTAAATAATAATGCCTAGTTTTATCATAAATGTATGTTAAGTTTTTAACTTTAAAAATCGAAAAATAGACTAGAGACATTAGACCCAAATAATTGAATAAAAGAGAAAAAAAGCATACGTCTAATTTGACCTTCGCCTAAAATGAATTATCATAAGTTTCTCTGAAAGAATATTATTCTAGCATCCGTACGTCGGAAGTTATAAATAACGTTTGCTGCTACGAGCTTTGGATGTTGGCACAAGGGCGGCTGACATTTGTCGCTTGCAGAGGCTCGGCTCGGGCGAGGCTGAGGCGCCCATTCATAGCGCGACACGCACACAGGCGCGCACGCACGCACACACACGCACACGGCACATCGAGCTTTAAACGATTTTCGTCATGACGTCACGAGCCCCAGCCAATGACAGCGCAGATCCATTCAAGCCTAACTACTGAAGGAAGTTTCGTAGCGAGATGCGGCCAGTCGTCGAAAGCTCACCGCGTAGGCGGTCTACGCCTCAGCTACGGGCTACGGTCGCGTGGTCGATTTTTGGGTTTCTTGTATTATTGAGTTACAATTGAATAATGTTTTTAATAATGTTGTCAAATATTACACTTCGCATTGGACTCAAAATATATTAAATTATGATTAGTATGATTTTTATATTTTTTTAGGTATGTGGTTGACTTTATGAGATAGGTGGGTGTTTAAAACATAGACATTTGCAAAATTTGAAAAATCTCAGTTTAAAAGTTTGCTTAAACTGGCAAGCACGTGTATCGAGCTACGCTGACTACGCTACGTAGCTACGTCGCCTACGCGTCTGCTCGTAGCACCGTAGACTCGCCCACGCTACGGCGGGCGCCAAATTTAGCCTGACAATAAAAATTCAAGCCTCGTCCGATATATAGCTGTAAGTAGAATTTATTGAGTTTCTTTAATTAAATAATTTTCAGTTAGTTTGTGTTATGAATGCTCTTTATGTGATGCATTTAAAAAATTCCGGGGATCCTTTTATCCAGTTCATAATTTTACTAAAAAAAAAATATCGAAGAGCAACAAAGAGCGCGCATTCTCTTGTTCTCTCTATGATATATATCTAATATTCACTAGACTGCGCGCGCAGGTATGGTAACAATATGTTCCCGGAAAACCTTGACATAATAATATCATATACACAAACTGGTTGCCCCCCGTGGTTTCACCCTCGGCAATTTCGGAGTTCCCGCGGGAATCCCAGGATGAAGTATACGTATAAACCTTTCTCATGAATCACTCTGGTGAAAACTGCATGAAAATTCGTTCATTAATTTTTGAGTTTATCGTGAACAGACAGACAGACAGACGCGGCGGAGGGCTTTGTTTTACAATATGTAAGGATATTAAAAAGATTTAATGAGAGCAAACGTCAGTTCTCACACAAAGGACCAAAAAATTTATCTGACCAATTACAAATTGGACTAATTGCGAATTGGATCAATTGCGGAGTGGACCATTTGCGGATTGGACCATTTGAGAATTGAACCATTTGTGAATTGGACGATTGGACCATTTGCGAATTGGACGAGATGCGCCTGAACGTAAACTTAATCATGACTAGCACTAATAATATTTTGTCTATTTTATTAAAATTAAAAACACCATAAATTTTTTTTTTTTCACTGGAAAAAAATCGAGATTTCCCGCATTTGAATTAAACTATTTTAAACGAATTTCAACACAGGAACTCCGAAAATGACAAAGCAGGATCTTAAAGGTCTTTGAATACGTCATCGTAGAACATTACAATCGTTCCATTTTCATGCGTACACAAAACAAAGGACACCGCGCCTCGTAACAGCTTAAAAAAGCCCATTGTGGGTTAAAAATAACCAATAAGTACACAAATAACATCAGATACGCGGTGGCAGTACCTATGAATAAAACATTAGGTATATTGTCTATTTATGTCGCTTGCTGGACCAGTATTTACCTACGCATTGGTAGAGTTTTCTCTCTAAAGTTTTCTCGTTAAAATCATACTATTCTTATATTATGATTATTTACTAGCTTTCCCTCGCAGTTTCACTCGCGGTGATTTCGGTGTTCCCGCGGAAATTTCGGGATAGAAAGTACCTTATCTCCTTTTCTGTGCCCGTGACAATGTGTATGCAAAATTTAATCGTGATCGGTCCAGCCGCTCTCGCGGGATGCCGTGACCAAGGGAGATGGGGATTCATTTTTATATATCACACTATCTGTTCCGCGCGGTTTTACTTGCGTTAGTTTCGGAGTTCCCGCAAGGATTCCGGGAAAAAAGTACAATGTGACAATGACACATTGTACTTTTTTCCCGTTTGTTCCCGTTGTTTTCCCTGACAATGTGTATGCAAAATTTCATTATGATCGGTTCAGCTGTTAAGGCGTGAAAGCGTAACATATAGACAGGCAGAGTTACTTTCGCATTTATAATATTAGTAGAGATAGATTGGCCTCCTAATATTTTATTCTTATTCATTAATTTGGTAGATTAATATTAACATATCAACAAACTACATAAAATCCTATTAAACTGAGTTATAATATTAATATAAGTACCTTCGTATTACACAAAAGAGTGTTAATAAAAGGAACAAAATAAAGTGAAAGATAGTGTATCTAATCAATTTAAAAATCAAAATTGCAAAATATTAATGAATTTTCAATTCATTACATGTGTTCTTTTAGGTTTGTCTTTAGTGATAGTTTAATTATCTAATATATATAAATCACGTGTCACGTTGTTTGTCCGCGATGGACTCCGAAACTACTGAACGGATTTTGATAAAATTTTGCAACCATTCATAATATGGTCCAACTTAAAAGATAGGATAGCTTTTATCCCGGAATTCCCTCGGGAACTGAAGGACATAGAGTACTTTTTTCCCGCAACCTCCGCGGGAACTCCGAAATTACCGCGGATGAAATCGCGGGGGACAGCTAGTCTAATATATATAAATCACGTGTCACGTTGTATGTCCGCGATGGACTCCAAAACTACTGAACGGATTTTGATAAAAATTTGTAACCATTCATAAAATGGTCCAACTTAAAAGATAGGATAGTTTTTATCCCGGAATTCCCGCGGGAACTCCGGAATTAATGCGGAGAACTGCTTATCACCGTAAACTACTGTCAGGGGTACAAAGAAGGACACAGAGTTCCTTTTTCCCGGAATTCCCGCGTGAACTCCGAAATTACCGAGGATGAAATCGCGAGGGACAGCTAGTATTATTATATTTACGTAAAACAATGACATTATAAGTATTAAGTCGTATAAGCAATTCCAGGATAAAAGTTACTCTTCCTTAATCGATGACACGATCTGCTTAGGCATGATTGAGTAACAAACATTCAGACATCTACACATACTTTTATCAATGACTAGCTGCGCCCCGCGGTTTCACCCGCGGTAATTTTGATGTTCCCGGTTATTTTGAAGTTCCCGCGGGAATCCCGGGATAATAATAATAATAATAATCCACTTCACAACACACAGATCTACTTGATCCCACACTAAGCTATAAGCTTGTGTCGTACCCTATGTCCTTTTCTGTACAACGACAACGTGCATGCCAAATTTCATCCAAATCCGTTCGGGCGTTTTTGCGTGATTGAGTAACAAACATCCAAACATCTAAACATCCAAACATCCACACTTTCACATTTATAATATTAGTAGGATTAATACCATCAAAAACATTTTCGTGTAAAATGATGCCAAGACGAGTCCATACGACGGGCACTGTCAAAAAGTTATCAGTTATCATTGTATTTCTTATTTTTAACTTCACAGTGCATTAGTATAGCTGTAAAGCTGAAAGAAATTTTGTGTAATAAATAAATCCTACTAATATTATAAACGCGAAAGTTTGTAAGTATGTATGTATGGATGGATGGATGGATGTTTGTTTGTTACTCTTTTACGCAAAAACTACTGAATAGATTTAAATGAAACTTTACAATAATATAGCTTATACATCAGAATAACACATAGGGTACTTTTTATCCCGGAATTCCCGCGGGAACTCCGATATTACCGTGGGTGAAACCGCGGGGCACAGCTAGTAAATAAATAAACTCATGTAGAGCCAAGCTTATAACTCTACACACCCTTACTCTACAAGACTTAACTTCTCAAACTCTACACCTTCGTCAGAATATGTGGCTTGGCCATTTCGCTCCATTCACATGAGCGAAAGGTGAAAAATTTATCCACTGTTTATTACTTTTCTGTTACACAAAGGTTCTTGCAGTAGGTACGAAACAACAGACTGATTGTATTTTGCACCTATATTGCAAAGGTCAGAAAATGTCGCTGTATTGCATTTTCTAGCATCCTGAGACGTTAAACCAGGGGTTAATCGGTTTCCCGAGATCGACATAAACGAAAACTGATTTTGGGGTCGACGAGCTTTAAAAATCGACCCCTAATAATTACAAGCTCTTATTTGAAACTTTCAAGATACTGAGTACCTAAGTCTTTTTATTACAGACCCTTAATATTTACAGAATTTTATGTTTGTTTAATATTATAAATTTTGATGAGAAAATGATGACAAGTTTACTTACTTCACTAACCACAAAGTTTTTAAATTGGTACCTAAGTATTTTGTATGAATAGGAAAAAACTAATAAGATTTTTATTTTGACTGTGGGGGTTTGAGGTATCAGTTACTTTTGGAAAATGGGTCCCTGGTCCAAAATTTGAGAATTTATTTATTTATTCGTATTTTATAACTTTACATTGACCAGAGCGTTATAAAACCAGTACAATAATACAAAAAAGTATAATAAATTAATTATTATACATATTATCATAAAAATAAATATAATAAATTAATCGAGACGACCCGATTCTCGCAATGGTCACCATGCCTGCCGCTTATCAAGAGGTTTCGGGTTCGATTCCCGGTGGGGGTGGACTTTGTGTGATGAACACAGGGTTTTATTTTCCAGTCTGGGTGTGTATATATATATCTACAGTATAATATATTCATCTTATCATCATATTTTCATCCCCCTAAGGGTTGAATTTTCAAAAATCCTTATCGTATGCCTGCGTTATACAAAGAACACACCCTCCAAGTTTCAGGTCTCTTCGATCAGCTGTTTAGGCTGTGCGTTGATCCATCAGTCATTCAGGACAAAGGATTTTATATGTATAGAATGGAGGAAATGTACTGCTTTCCGATGTGCGAGTACCAAAGTGCTTTTTCGGTCCTCGGCATTATACAGAATGTCGACCGTTTGTAATATACGAATTATACAATTTTTCGACGATATTTACCATGCGGTGTCTTTATTTTGAAATTGATAAATAGTGAAATCTATATATTACTAGCTGACCCCGCGATTTCATCCGCGGTAATTTCGGAGTTCCCGCGGGAATTCCGGGAAAAAAGAACTCTGTGTCCTTCTTTGTACCCTATGTGTTAATCTGATGTATAAGCTATATTATTGTAAAGTTTCATTAAAATCCATTCAGTAGTTATTGCGTGAAAGAGTAAGAAACATCCATCCATCCATCCATCCATCCATACATTCTTACAAACTTTCGCGTTTATAATATTAGTAGGATGAATCCCTATTTCCCTTGGTTAACGCATAACGCGTGAACGACTGGAACAATTATGCTATTTTTGTTTTAGTTGTGTTTGTTATTATAAAGAGAAGAAATATAAAAGAAGTTCGGGAGTTCCTGCGGGAATTCCAAAACTCACGCGGGTTAATCTCCGAAACGGTTGGGCCGATTTTGACGGCACTTTCACTGCCAAATTAGCAGATGTTATAAGGAGTAAATTGTAGGCTTCTTTGGAGCTCCTGTAGGAATTCCGAAACTCACGCGGGTGCACCCGCAGGGCGCAGGTAGTGTATCATAAAGATTTAAGCTCAAACGCCGCAATATAAGCGGTTACCTATACTCTATAGTTTATCGTAATATTTTTTGCACATAATTAAAATGAAAAATTATTAATAAAATCAATGAAGTACTAATTTTTCCAATGAGGTAGTGAGACTTCAAATCGAAGTTTTATAAGACTTTATTAAAAAAAAATAACCTATATTATGGAAAACAGATTTAGGTATATACCTATGCTTATTTTTTTGGTGCTTATTTTTTATTATTTTGGTGTACAATAAAGTGTATTCTATTCTATTCTATTCTATTCTATTCTATTCTTATTGTAATGTAGGGTTAAATATAGAAATCAAATGTTTCTAACTTTGGATTTAATTATTGTTGTTTGTCTTGTCGTTAACCATCGTCACAGCCCACAGGCTTGTGATATTGGAAATAATCGGTGAAGTTCATAAAAAAAAACTTCCATAATTATATACTTACTGTGTATTATATACTTAGTATTATAATATGTTAGGGCCCCTTTTTTACAATATCCACCACAGCCTGCAGCAGCAACAGCTTCATGGTTTTAATAAATAGCCCCAAATTCAACAAAGCCGATATAACCATGGATACTGTGAGAACAATTTTCCTTGGCGAGGGGTGGAGCTCGGGCATGGAGCCCGCGGGGATGCGGCTGGAAGGGGGCGAGGTCGGTTTGACGTCAGAGGTCTCCCGTGACGTCATCAGCTGTGGGCCACACCCGCGCTGACGTCATAGCCTTGGGATTTAAGCCTGAGCCTATAGGGCGGGGTAGAGAAGTTGTATACTGTGTGAAAATCGAACTGTTACTTTAAAGCTACCGTTTCAAGATTTTTCGAAGCTAATAGTTAAAATACAATCACTTACAGTAGATACATATACTATACATATAATCATACAATCTCTTCCTCAGAATTCTCAAATAACAATGAATCCATTATTAGTAAACAGGAATCACTAAAAATCCAGCAAATTGAGAAATTGCAATTTCAAGATTTACGAATTATAAAAATTCGAAATTTCGCGGGAATATTACCTAATAAGTCTATTGTTAGGAAGAATAATTATAAGAAAGATCTTAAGCGTCCTTTTGTAATATAATTAAAAACGTAAAAGTAATAAATTCTTAAAAAAAATCATTCACAAGTCGTAACATTGCACCAAATTCGTTCACATTCTCTCTTCTGTTGAAATTCAATGAAAGCTTCACAGCTACGTCACGGGTGCTGCAGGCTGTATAGACGTCCTTGTTCGCGCGCATGTAGCTTACGGGCGCGAGAGGGACAGCGAACTCGGTGACCCAGTTCCCCGACCTCGCTCGGGAGGGATCGCTGTCTATTTTTAATCTGAAGGTCGATTTATTTATAGAGCGAAGCGTGAGATGGGCCAGCGCCCGTAGCGTGCAATATATTTAACTTGATGATTACTATCTGTACATAATATCTGTGGGTCGGTTCGGGGTCTTTGCCTGTTCTTTGTGGACGAAGAAGAAAGAACATGAAACTGGTTCTATCTAGATAGAGCTTCAGCAATGATTGAGAGTAATTTTGGCAGGCAACGGAAGTGACGCTCATCCAGCTAACGGAAGTGAGGTTTGTTTTTTAATAAAAAAAACCGTTCAGTGATACAAATAAATATAAATAAAATGACATTCAACAAATATATTTGATTAGTATTTTAATAAGAATATAACTATTATACAGTGTGTAGGTTAAATGAGGGACGTATTGACGGAGGGTGTCTAGTATTCGATTCTCATATAAAATATCTAAAACATACCATAGCATTAATTTTTGTTATAATTATCCACAAAAATAAAAAAAAAATACAGTTTGATTACTAAGCATGAATTATCGACGGTTTGAATAGGGCCTTGGTTTAAATTACACCTTGTATAACAACATCGACACGTAAAGTTATTTGTGTAGATACGTCGACGTAGTGTTCTATATTGGTACCGAATTCTATTCTAAATCGCCAGTGTTGGTGTGTGCCATGTCGGGTCCCGCGTGTCGTCGATCAGCTGACAGCTGCATCATCACGCTTGGCCGCATGGGTGTCGGGTTGCCGGACGGACGCCCTTCCGGAGGCTTCGCTCGCTGTCACATTTCTATACGATCCACCGGCCTGATGTAATTAAAAGGCTTTACTCAGTATTATTAGGTACGAGCTGTTTCCCGCGGGTTCACACACGCTAATTTCGGAGTTTCCGAGGGAATTCCGGGATAAAACTACTCTGTGTCCTTTTCTGTATCGCTGACAAAGTGTAGTAAAATCTTGTGATGATCAGTTGAGTAATTAAGGCATGAAAGCTTCACAAACAAACTCAAATTCGCATACCTATACATAATAATATAATAATTATTATGATTATTAAGAAGCTAATATTTAAGATTTATTTTATTTACACCTTTGAAATACCTTAGGTAATTTTTATAAAGTGTACATTTATAAACTAAATACAATTTTAAAAATACTGTCGTTACCAAATTTCCGTCACTGTTACGACATACAGACAGAAAGACGAAAAACAATGGGGTTCCGTTTACTTGTTAAAAAAAAACAGTTCGGTCCGGTTTTGTCCAAACAGTTCGGTCATCTAACTACCTACTGGTCTAACTAGTTGGCATAAACCGTTATTTGACTAGAGAACCCTAAAAAATAATGATTTTGTCCTCTGTGCGTCCTATATCGTTCGTTCGATTGCAGGAAATGCTGCACTTCAACGCATGCAGAATCATAATATTAGTAGGTAAAATTACTGTCAAACTGTCAAAAATTACTGTGACACCTAATGCTAGGTAAAATATCCGTCAGTCTATATCTATTAATTAACTAAATTGTCGTTGACACTAATCAGTTGCTAGCCGAACACGGGTGCACTGTGTCCAAACTATCGGACGACACGACGCGTCAGTTTCATCAAATATTTAGATACGTGTACTTGAGTTACAAAATATTAGTAGTTAACTTATTTTTTCGTCTACAAATATTAGGTACTACGTAACGCGTAACAAAAATTATGTTAGTTTTTAAAAATAGTAGTTTCTTATTTATTTTATTTATTATTTTTATTACATAATAATAATAATAATCCACTTCACAACACACAGATCTACTTGATCCTACAGCAAGCTATTATTAGCTTGTGTCGTGGAAACCAAGCAAACGTGGTATATACTACATAGAATTACTTATATATTATACTATAGATATATAAACACACCAAGACTGGAAAGGAACCCTGTGTTCATCACACAAAGTGTACCCTCACCGGGAATTGAACCCGGAACCTCTTAATTAGCGGGCAGGCATGGTGCCCTACTGGCTACTACGCAAATCGAACGTCGTCGTACATAGGTATTATAGTTGTATGTATTATGCAAAAGGATCCGATTCAGTTTCAGCTACCAACTCGTGGCTTCTGTTTACGCCACTTCTTTCGCAGTGGATACTATCGTAATACAATGGACACCCACACCAGGTTTAAATCATTGTTACGGCAGGCCTATAATCCTGTAATGTTAGAGGCGCCGCCCTCCTTCTTAGGGCTTCGCTGCCGCCCTCGCCTCGCGGTGCCCCAGACTGTTGTGTAATATCCACCTACGACATAACATAATATGTTTTGAATCTGAAATCGTGAACAGCAGAAATTTTCCGGTCACGTGTTTGGACAGACACTAGACGAAATGTCATTATTTATTTATGAAACAAAAATTTCACAGAGCTACACACTGAGGCACTGTGGAATTAATAACAATGTAAATATACTAAAAATTCATAAAAAAAAAAATATTAAAACGCAATTTTTTTTTACTTTTATCCGCTCACTACCTCATACTCATTGCGCACACACATCCATCGATTGGCAAACAAATCACAGTCGGGAGCCGATGCGAGAAGGGTGTTGAGGTAATGTAAGATGCATGCCCAAAATGTGCACGAAGACATTACTATTACACAAAATATTTATTATTTATTATATGTCGGAAATAGAAAGAAACAGTAGTAGATAACGGCAGATAGTTATCTGCTATTGTAAAGATAGCGGACTAACTGATGATGATAACATAACACAATATAACTGAAGGCAGGGGTAGGTATGACCGAGACTATTAGCTGAGTGACACATCTAGAACGAACTAGAAACTGTTATAATTAATTGCACCAACATAGTTAGAAGTTGTACACCATACCAGATATCCGTAGGGAACACGGAGCAGTGCCTAGGACTTGCGACCCAGGTGTAGGTTTAACAATGCATGAACGCACACCTCCACTGCTCGTGCTCCCGACTTAAGCAAACCTCTGGAAACAATTAGATGACACAGCACACGTAATCACTATAGCCACATAATCACTTCATACGACACTGATACGACACTATAACTGCCCTGAACCGAACACAAAATAACAGTGAACCGTCGCTTACGCATACCCGCATTTTATATCAAGTTCTAACAAAAACGAGTCGGGCAATGGAGTGGAGCGGGGGAACGAACTTTCTACAACCGCTATTCGACGGCGGGAAACAACAGTTATTTTTAATGAAACTACCCTCTCGCCGACATATATATTATTTATTTCTAAGTCATTTAAAGGACAATCTATACACTTTTACAACAAACTCCCAAACGATGTAATTAATTTGTCAATTAATAAATTCAAGACACTTATTAAACACAGATTATGCGATAAAACATCTTATAGTGTAGTAGACTATTTAAATGATACAGACGTTTGGGAATGAATTGCTTTATCCCATTACTATTTTTGTTCTCCTAGTTTATAAGTAAGACCATTAAAAGACAGCGCTGCTGAGTTTCTTGTCAGTTCTTCTCAGCAGAGGACGTATTCCGAACTGACGGTAACTTATAGTACTAAGAACCTGCTGATAATTACAAGTGATTGTAACCAATCCTAAGTAATAAATAGCTTTTGAATATTGAATTTTGAATTATGTAGAATAAAATAGAATAGAAAAGAGTTTATTTGATACCAAAAAATAAATACAATAAACACAAACGTGTGTCAAAACTAACAAAGAATAACCGGTGCCAAAATGGCTGCCACTTAGCATATGCCGTGGACGTGTCGTGCCGTCTGCACTATCCCGAGTTATGTTTGCCTGAATTCAATTAAGTACAGGTTTACACGGACGACAAATATCTATATAATATAATCTCGCACAATCCATGAAATGTAAAGCATGGTAATACAATGATGAGACGACCAACCAGTCACTAAGAAATCATGTATCATCTCTTCAATGTGAGCTTTACGTTATGATCTCTAATCCATGTGGCTTCGCATTGTTCTGTCATGAGGGTCTGGTCTACCCAGATGAGTAGTGACCCTCCCTGGTCGTCTACAGCTCCGATCTGAACACGTCTGATCGTGTCCTGGTGTCTTACCTTATTCCGATTTACCCTGCAAGCTCTAGTCTGTCTCGAGCCTGCGTGCATGCCGTAAATCAAGGTTTCTTTTACCTTTCCTGACACCAGTCGGACATGGGGGCTGTGCCCCCACGAGGACCTCCTCCTTCCCCTTAGTCCTGCCCATTCCCAACTTCTTGTAGACGACCTTACAATGATTCGCCTGTGTGCTTCCGGTACACACCCATTTGAGCCTGGGGCTCCCAGTTCAATGTCCTTGACTACCAAATGTACATTGTACTGCAAGATTGAACTTATTGTAGATTATGGAGTTTCCCAGTGACTAGTCAGTCGCTTCACCATTCTCTGAATCTATTGTATTAGAATGTCGACTACACTTTAATATTAGTGACGACTCACCCAGTGCCTTTGTAACTTACTTCGGGCCGGACGACCTCACCTTACGCTACCCTTTCCGGCATTGCCTCTTATCCGCGCGGTCCCGATCGTCCTGCCCTTTATTTGTCAATCCAGTGCTTTCCTTTTGCACTCCGAGCTGGACGACTTCACTTTACGCTGCTTGTTTAGATATTGTCTATTCCACGCGCGGTCGCGGTCATCCCGCGCTTGTATATCCCTCTACCCAGACTTTTTTTTCAAGCATAAGCAAAGTGTTGCCACACCACAAAATATAGATTGACAGTACGATAATTAGTGTTGATACAAACCAATTGTTACAAAGCAAATCGCGCTGTGCGCGACACTCCCAAAAGCAGAAAGAGGTTTAATGCAAAAGTGTGAGCAGGTGACTTGTCCACTCCAGGATTTTCTCTCTGGTTCGAATTGCAGTCAGAGGTGTATCTACTATGATGTAGGGTGCGCATTTCTTACAGGCGCAGGAGGGCGCCGAGCGCCTCTCGCTATGGAGACCCACTCGGCGCGCGCGTTTTTCGGTCGCGACACTTTTAATGACCAACGTAAAAAGAGCCTCGCCTTGAATACGTCCTGCACAGCATTCGGAGCTCTGTATACTACCACTCATCAATAATTACAATTATAGTTTATATGTAGTAGTTTATATGTATTGATATATTACTGTATATGCAGATATGTATTTTATTTATATTGTTATATATTATGCCTTCCTTATTTTTTCTCATCTATTTATTTTACAACTTTTCTTTTATTTCCTTTCCTTTTTTATCCCGTCTTGATTCTATCGAACCATTATTTTTGTTTGTCAACCTCCTTTCTATTTATCTCTTCTCCCGCCAATGTTTTCTTCAATTCCATTCGATTTTTCAAAGGTTGACTGGAAGAAATCCCCTCGCGGGATAAGTCCGCCTTTGAGCATAAATTACCTATTTGTTTTGATTTTATCAACTTGTAAAAACTTTGTTTATGCTCAATAAAGTATGCAAACAAACAGACAAACAAACAATCGCACATATATTCCATACATACAATAGATATAGAACACTTCTTACGATCACTCAAGTCGAGCTGAGTGACTACCAAGAAGCGCTCGCCTGGCACCAAAGATTGCGAGGGACTTTAATTTATTACATGGCTATGTGGGTACAAACTAAATAACAGTGTTGCTATAACATAATGCTAAAATTCTCAGTTGTTTCGCATGACATCTCGCGCTTTGCGCGACACTCCCAGAGCAGAAAGAGATTTAATGCAATAGTGTGAGATATACTTTACTCTGAGTTCATATTAATGTGAAGATATATGAGGATATAATATGATACACTTTTAGCATGACAGTGGAAGGATGAGTCGACCAGATTTATTCCACTCTTATTAGAATTATTCATAGGTATACTTTAACGGAGAGGTCTTGCCTCTTGCTTGTGGCTGTGCCACATACATTCATATACTTTAACGGTGAGGTCTTGCCTCTTGCTTGTCGCTATGCCACATACATTCATGATTCGGTTTTACCGGGTGCCTTTCCATCTCTAGTTACCCTTGCATGGTTGCAAATCCATGTCGAGTAAAATTCTGGTATTTGTTTGCAGTATACTGACTTCTAATGGCTATGCACCTTCAATATCTACTCGAGCATCGGTCGACTTGCTCCGGGCTTCCCAGTCCAATGTCTATTGGACCACACGCAATAGAAATAATATTAATTTTCAACAGTTTCCTCATCTTTCCACATATCATACACTTATGGTCAACATACAGATAATAATAATATGTAATAATAAACTACTTCACAACACACAGATCTACTCGATCCCACAGCAAGCCATTACTAGCTTGTATCGCGGAAACCAAGCAAATGTGGCATATACTACATAGAATTACATATATATTATACTATAGATGTATAAACACACCCAGACTGGAAAGTGGAACCCCGCGTTCATCACACAAAGCGCATCCTCACCGGGAATCGAACCCGGAACCTCTAGATTAGCGGGCCATTATATACCATTATAAGTTAACACTTACGTAATACTTTACATTATTACCAGATAGATAAAGCGAAGTTACTTGTATCTTATAGACTGCGTTACAGTAAAAACAGTGTTAGATTACCAGAATATCTGTCCTGTATGTCATTGTCCAGAGCCTCTATCTCGTCTATACTCATATCCTGGCTTTCCTCATTCAGGACTTCCCTCTCACACGAGCAGTAATATCCTGGCCGCATGCCTGCGGCCCTCCCGAACAGAAAAAAAAGGGTCCATTTTGTCGCAACATGGTACTTTTTAATAGTCCAGTCTTCTTTTTTAAGAACTCAAGGCCATTGTATCAAAATTATTTCTCTCTCTCTCTCGTCGCGATGTCGACAGGGTTAGATTTAGTGTAAATACAGGAATATTCTCTAAGCATTGCGCAAAAAATTTTGTAGTTCAGTAGGTATCCCTAATAGAACGACATTGCAATTTTTTTTTAATCACCAAAATATCTATGTATATACTGTCTATTTGTAATAATATTATCAAGGGTCGCGTACATCGAGCGGCGTACGCGATGATGTTGCAGCGGGGTGAAAGACCTCGGTCAGCTGTAGGTACATTGTAACCTTCGTAAATACCTACCTACGGCTGTGCACGAAAAATGAATGAGCGCTTCGCGCTGCGGCGCCGGTGGCTGCGGCTAATAGAGTAGCCATAAAGTCAATTTCAAAGTATACATCTTGTTGCTTTTATTTAATTTATTCCAAATTTTATTACGAAAATTCGATCGATTCGATAAGAGTAAGTACTAACTACTAAGTACCGATACTTTTCTATCGGTATCGAACAAGCATCGATATTCGATACCCCACGACCGACTACATTAGAAATTCGCAAAAAATCACCTCCTAGAGTGATATACTCTCGCTACTATCCTTACTAATATTATAATGCGAAGGTGAGCTCGTTTGTTCGTTTGTCACGCCTTCACGGCTAAACGACCAAACCGATCACCTAGGTATAGTATTTTAAACACTTCACGTTAAACAAGAAAATTAACTTTTACTGACGCTTGAACTTAACTGCGTAAACACTACGAAAGCACGGTCTTTGCCAAAATCTGTAGGTATATTGCATACAACATAGTACTTATATTATGTTTTATCTTTGTTGTATACCCTAGAAACCGATATGTACCGTTACCGTTATGTTAAACTGTTGTTTTACTTATTCATTACTCTGTAGTAAACAAAGGTATAATAAAGCAGTAACAGTAATCTATGATTCGCAAAACAAACAACAAAACTTAACACAATAGCCATACTAAAATAATGTATCAAGATTCAAGAGACATAAAATTAGTCTTCTTTACAAAAATTAAAGTTGATAAATTCATACGGTTTATCGGTAATACTATTTAGATAAATTGCTCGATACATCTCTTAGAAAAAATAGACAAATAAAGAACAGTATACCTTTTGTACATATTGTTCCTTTAGGCCTGGCTCATACATACAATTTTTATTTGAAAAACTGTGTTGTGTTTCATAAGTTTATAGGAATATACTGTGATCATAGAACTTGCGCATACTGTCAACACGATAGCTGTTCGACAAAAAAAAAATCCATAGTTGTGTGGAATTCACAAGAAGTTTAGTCAATGTAGAAGTTAAGGTATGGTTACTTACAAGTATGCGGCTAGCCTTAATTTGTTAATCATATGCAAGGAAAAATATGTCATTTATCGCCAATACAAATAATACAAGCACAACCTCTGTACTCAGAACATATTAAAAACATAAAAGAGGAAGGTAGTTTAATAAGTAAATGGTTTTATGAGTAGTTACCTATATTTGACTGAGACAAAGAAAAGTCAAATAAAAACTCAAACAAACACAAATACAAAAAAGATTAAAATAGAGGGAAATTTAACAAGGAAGAGCCAGAACGAATCTGGCTTCCCATGTTATATCCCAGCACCTCCACCATTTTGTCGTGCCGTCTGCACTATCCCGAGTTATGTTTGCCTGAATTCAATTAAGTACAGGTTTACACGGACGACAAATATCTATATAATATAATCTCGCACAATCCATGAAATGTAAAGCATGGTAATACAATGATGAGACGACCAACCAGTCACTAAGAAATCATGTATCATCTCTTCAATGTGAGCTTTACGTTATGATCTCTAATCCATGTGGCTTCGCATTGTTCTGTCATGAGGGTCTGGTCTACCCAGATGAGTAGTGACCCTCCCTGGTCGTCTACAGCTCCGATCTGAACACGTCTGATCGTGTCCTGGTGTCTTACCTTATTCCGATTTACCCTGCAAGCTCTAGTCTGTCTCGAGCCTGCGTGCATGCCGTAAATCAAGGTTTCTTTTACCTTTCCTGACACCAGTCGGACATGGGGGCTGTGCCCCCACGAGGACCTCCTCCTTCCCCTTAGTCCTGCCCATTCCCAACTTCTTGTAGACGACCTTACAATGATTCGCCTGTGTGCTTCCGGTACACACCCATTTGAGCCTGGGGCTCCCAGTTCAATGTCCTTGACTACCAAATGTACATTGTACTGCAAGATTGAACTTATTGTAGATTATGGAGTTTCCCAGTGACTAGTCAGTCGCTTCACCATTCTCTGAATCTATTGTATTAGAATGTCGACTACACTTTAATATTAGTGACGACTCACCCAGTGCCTTTGTAACTTACTTCGGGCCGGACGACCTCACCTTACGCTACCCTTTCCGGCATTGCCTCTTATCCGCGCGGTCCCGATCGTCCTGCCCTTTATTTGTCAATCCAGTGCTTTCCTTTTGCACTCCGAGCTGGACGACTTCACTTTACGCTGCTTGTTTAGATATTGTCTATTCCACGCGCGGTCGCGGTCATCCCGCGCTTGTATATCCCTCTACCCAGACTTTTTTTTCAAGCATAAGCAAAGTGTTGCCACACCACAAAATATAGATTGACAGTACGATAATTAGTGTTGATACAAACCAATTGTTACAAAGCAAATCGCGCTGTGCGCGACAGGACGTATGCCGCCCACGACGCTGATTTTCAGTGGCGATAAGATTTCATGATTTCTCATGTTTAGTTTTCGTTCGTTATTCTGTATTTTTGTTCATCTGTGTTTTCCCGTACCTATGTTTACATTTATCTGTTTTGTGCCTCATTTTGCATTAATGTTTCTTTCTTTCTTCTTCTTCTTAAATAGTGGGATAGATACGTCGGTCGTATAGAAGGCAAGAGATGTCTTTCACCGCTCTCGTTGAGACTGACGTGGGTAAATAGTTCACAAAGTACACTCAACATCCATTTACCTGATTTAGGATAGCTCTTACTGAAAGGACAAGACATTCTATCCAGAATGATCACCACTCTCAACGGTGTGACCTCCCTGACTCCCTGAAGGGTATAGGAAGAGAGTTTGGCCTCCATGAACTCAATTGTTTAAAGGATTGGTTTTTGTAGTTATTTTCAATTTTTGAGTAAATAAACTTATTATTTCTTTTGCTCATGAATTTATCATCATGGTAAATCAACTGGTATACCTATAATGCAATGTAACTTTGTCCACTCTCCTCAAAATACAAATAAAAACAAAGTCACTGTACAGAATTCGTTATCGAATTATGGAAATTATGTATATACTAGCTGTGCCTGCGGTTCCATCCGCGTAAGTTACGGAATTCCCGCAGGACTATTTTCGTCTAAAATAAAAGTAGCCTAAGTTACTCCTTGTAACATCAGCTATCTGCCAGTGAAAGTCGCGTTAAAATTGGTCCAGCTATTTCAGAGATTAGCTGAAACAAACAGACAGACAGATAGACAGATAAAAGTTAGAAAAAAAATATGTAAGTACTGTATATACTTTCATAAGTATTTAGTGGAAAGCAGTTAATTTTGAATTACAAACAAACACTTCAATCTTATTATATGTATACATGTAGAGATATATGAAATTATATTTTATAGCTCTCTAATTATAATATTCGTTGGATTAACATTATAAATGGTGTTTTAAAATGCCTTTATAGACAATTCAAATACCTAATCTCTAAAAATATGGAAATCAGACTGTACCGATTTTAAAACTTGAAATACTTAGCTTTTTTATAAACGCGTTAGTGAAGTAGTTCATTCTGAAATGTATCTGCTACGTTGTAGGTGAAATAGATGACCCGAAGAAGGACATCACCGGAGGATTTACTGACGGGTGGTCCAAGATTAATTTCATTAAAAACGACTAAAATAAATGACATATGTATATATACATAGCTAAATTATGAGAACTATGAGAACCCAAAAACATCGCTGATAATAATAGGCTAGTTTCCTGGGTAAAAAAAATCAAAATTCTATTTAGTCCGTCAGTTAGATAATAAAAAAATAAAATAGGAAATATGCATAGATAAAGCGCATTAAAGTTTAGGGTGAGGGACTCGTGATGTCACAGCTCGCTATAACGTGCGAACAAACTGTAGCGAGGCGTGACGTCATGTGAAATTTCGACTTGATATATCTCCGTTATTTTTTGGTTACATAAAAAATTAAAAAATACGTGTCCAATATTTTTTAATAATCTACAAAACGGACTAAAAAAGAAAATTTAGGAAACTAGCCTATTATCGTAAGAAAAAGACACATGCCACAGCTACTCCCCTTACTAGTATACATATATTAGACCATATTATACATTAAAGAAACGTCTTATAAAACACCATCGATTGCAAATCAGACCAATTCAGTATGAGTTTAGTAATTTATTCGGAAAGTATCGAGTCAGGTAAAATATTTTTTTAAACAAACATGTCTCTGCATTTACCAATTTACCAATCTGTATAATTTAGCACATTAATTTAGCAATTGATAGATACCAACAATCAGGTCTAAAAAAATTTCGATAAAAATAAAAAAGTAGAAATATAAAAATTCGCATTTTTACAAAAACCAAAACATCGGAATAGGACAGAAAGGGAAGAACTCTTCGATAAAATAAAAACGCTTAGGGCGTTTTACTTGTGCCAAACAAAACCTCATTAGGGGTGGTTTACACACCACATGGCCGCACACACCTACAGCCTGACTGCCTGCGGCACAGCCTGCCTTGGAGGCATCATTCAAACCCCGACGCACCCCGCGACCACACGTCCAGAACCTAATGGTTTAACACTAACTAGACATGGGTTCTTTGCTGTGAAAGTTGTTTTTTTTTTTTCATTTATCAATTTATTGTTAATTAGTTATTGCCGCTTTTGTGTTGTTCTGTTTTTGTTTTCTGTGCAAACACGTAAGTATGATTTAGTTTTTTATATAGTTCGGGGCGTATAAAGTTGTACTATATAATTTGTCCTGCCGACAATCATGGTTCGATGCGGAGATTTTACGTTAATTAGAGTTCAACGCGTTCCAAGGAATTGCATTCGTGTTTATGACGTCTATTTTTCAGCAGAATTCTTCATATCTTGGCATGACGCATAAAGTCATAACAAGATATGAAGAATTCTGCTTGTTATTAAATTTATTTATTTAGGTAGGTATTAAATTGAATTTACTTTATTGACTTCAGTCGAGTTTAATTAAACGCGACTGAAATTAAACTAAAGAACTTGTTACCTTGATTATTATTATTACTCAAATTGCACTACGGAAGCATCAACCATTTCAAGAGGAATTTATTGCAACTCATTTGATATTTTCAAAACACGTCTTTTATAGGTTGATATGTGACTGATTGATTGAATAAAAGTTACAGGCTTGGTGGAGGATCAAATAAATTTGTGTATTTTTCTTAAGATTTAAAATGACGTTCTTTCCATTTCAACCAAGTTTTGCCAAATTTTTTTGACCACGCCACAATGAATTCAATACTAGGTAGGTAAGTATATCATTTCAATAAAATTTTGTAGGAACCTATAAAAATCCAAATTCTGTGCAACCAGTAATACCATTTACATATTATGTGTAACAATTTCACATTTACATTGTATAAGTATATATTACGTATATACATATACATACAATATATACAATATAATACATATAACTACCTATACTCATATATAATTACTAAATACATAGATAGAAATATATTTAGTATACATATAATTTACACATTTACTACACTAAAAACAATATTGCACAAAATATCAAAGACAAGTAATGATTAGTCCAAGTAGATAATACAATACAATACAATATACTTTATTGCACCGAATGATTTTTACAATATTAAAATATATAATGTAAATTAATTTCATGGAAAATAGGCGGCCAATATCAAAGTGTTATAATAATTTGAAGTCTTCATCAATAATAACTTAATCTTAATCGACTATTCCTGGTTTGACTGTGTATTTCTACATTCCATTTGACATTACTACACGTACGTTTATAATGTTGAACATGATAGCCTATAGGCAAAGGTATTAGCGGCAAGCAGCCGCGTGTGGAAGTGGATCGTGTGCTCTAAGCCGGTAGTGCGCGTAAGGTTTCCGAACGCTGCTATAGGGCTTCCCCGACACCCGACACCGGCCCTTTTTGCTTTACTTTCCAATAGTCTCTATCAGCCTTGTAGTTTTACATCCTCACTATACCTAATCTAACTTTGGAAAAACTATAATCATCCTAAAACGATAAATGCGAAAGTGAGTTTGTTGTTTGTACGCTACGTACGCTTTCACTTAACTAGGTGCTCTACACATCTTGAAATTTTGCATTCTCTTTTTTTTTATTAACGGTTCACTAAATCGGATGTTACACATTAATCTGTTATTCTGGTACATATGTAGGTAGTAATTAAATACAAATATAATGCATGTTGTGTACATCCTACTAGAAGTAAACACAGCACGCGATACCAGTTAATAAGACTCAGTTTTAACAGAAAATTTTATAGAGAAAATTTGGTATATAAGCGACATAAAAAAAAGAAATGGACTAAATAAAAAATCAAGCTAAACCAAAATATATATACGGGAGTGTAAGAGTATAAAAGTGCATTCCACCAATGAATCCACCTGTGATTGATGTTTTTGTTATTTTCTGCACTTTTTTTGCTGTTTCTTTTTTAATTTATGGTATCTTTATTTAGCTACTTTTCGTTTCTTGCCGTCGTCGAGTCTGCTATTGAACATGGAAGAGTACCAACAAACCACCGCGCGATGGTCCGTTAGAATGAAGCCCAAAGCAGCTGCTGGACACTGCATAAGATTAGTGACAGCTGTACTCTTGTGCGTGTGACAGCGGCTATTGCGGGCGATTCATGCTCGTCGGGGGAGCAGCGACAGCTGATTGGTAGTGACGGGATTTGTGCGTCAGATGTGCTCGTGTTGAACGAAGTTCGAAGCTAGAATAGCAATCTATCGGTGACCTGCCTCCTTAAGGTCCGTTTATATCTACATACATCGAGCGTGCCAGACACGTTCCGTGGCAGAAAATAATATTCTCCTTATATACAGTGCGTATTAACGTAATTATAATTTATATCTATCGTAACACGGCCGCGTAGACGCCGGTAGACACGGGCCATGCCCGGTCAGTATTCGCGGAAAGTGTTTTATCTGCGCTACATGCAGAGCAGTGTGAATAGAGCGTCTTCCGAAGCTGACGTCTTTTGTAAGTAAACCGTGTCTGTCGGTTTCTGCCCTGGCACGTCTCTGGCACGCTCAGATGTAAATAAACGGTGTCTATCGTTGTCTGCCACGGAACGTGTCTGGCACGCTCAATGTCTGTAGATATAAACGAACCTCAAACCAAATTGACAATTTATAATCGTTATAGCTATAGAAAACCAAAGAACGTATCGTCGTGTCACGTGGTCACCCAAAATTGGACTTTTGAATAGACGATACGTTCCTTAGTTTTCTATATCGGTAACGATTAGGTATTATAGATTGTCAACTTGACTGAGGGGCTGGCTTGCTGACTTTACACAAATCTAGAGCAAATACTAGTCTACTAGCATAAAATTGAAGCTGTAGTCACTACCTTACTATTTCTATCGTGCTATCCTAGCTTGAAATACTTCTCTTCAACCTCTCGGGCAATACCCTCTTAGTGACTAGTGCACAAAAAACCTTACTCTGTTTATTCAGGGTTGTGTGCACTGTAATCTTAGTTTGAAACGAGCAAAGTGAGTGTAATCTTAAACAAAATTGGCTGTCCTAAAATAAATCTTTACATTCAACGGTCCTAAAGTCTACATAGCATTGAAACTCTTCCAAATCTAATACATATCATTTTATCACTGCAATGTTATATAGTAATTTATGATATTATATCTACTTTAAATCACTTGACACTCACTTTCCTAAATATTTAATACTTTTACAATAGGAATTAGGAAACAAGTAAGGAAGGATTTACTGACAACTGTTATTTTCGTTTTGCTTATTTTCTACAAAGCTTTTTTTAATTTTTCTATGCTGTGTATAATTTCCTTTACTAACTGATCAATGTTTTTTGTGTTTATTATTTATAGTAATAAACAGTGTCATCATACGTAGGTATGTATTATATAAACGAATGGTAGACTTTGATTAGTACAAAAATTAAAAAAAAAACCAAGATTTTTTAAGATTTTTTAAGAATGCAACAATCGATTCTTTAACTTCAAGTTAGTGTAGATTCAAGAGCACTAAAATAAAAAAAAAACTGTTTTTTGTTTGTTTACTCGTTAAATTAGGTAGGTACGTAAATACTTACCTAACGCAATGGTATAATTTGTAGGTACTTTCCATCCTTGCATCTACTCTCAACATAAGTAAATTAGATACTGTAATCGTGTATCTACTATCTAGCTATAAGTCCCTTTTGGTATACTTAAAAAATAATGTTTTCTCAAACAACAACATTTTAAATGCGTAGATAATGATGCTGAAATATAAAAGGCATTTGAAGAAGGGTACTTGCATGAAATTTATAATAAGAAATTGTGTCAATTTGTTTCAATTGTTTCAAAAATAGAGCCTTAGAAAAGCGTTATCGTGAAAGATTTACTAAAAAAATTCAATAGTTTCCAAAATATTAAACTTTTAATTCTGTGAAACGGAACGTTGCAACGAAACACCAATCACAGCCAAGCTTGACACATGACGTCACTTTTATTTTTTTAGGAAACATTTATCTCTTTCAGAGAAGTTAAACAAAACTAAGTGCATACAGTCAACGCATATTTTCCATTTTCTGAAGTTTTTAACCGACTTCCAAAAAGGAGGAGGTTCTATGTTCGATTGTTTACTTTAAAATGCATCGATAAGATGCATTTCGATTCTTTACTGGAACTTTTGGAAGTAAATCGACACAGTTCAACCTTAATTTCGCTTTTGGATATTGAAGTTATCTGTCTGTCAGTGTCACATGACCCTGTCAATACGACAGTGACATTTATATCACAGATTAATAAGGCGTGATTTTGAACAAGTGACGTCATTCCGCATTTCGTCGGTAAAGTCTAAAGTAGGAACTTTGAAACGCTCTATTTAATTAATTTATGCATATATTTTTTTTCTTTTTCTTGCTTTATTAAGTAGGCCATATATCTCTAAAATAGACTGAAAAAAAAAATTCATGCAAGTACCCTATTCTTGTTTCTCTACATTGTTCTCGTAATTAGGTAATTATTAGTAGCTGATTTGTTTTTTTACAAAACAGATAGGTACCTACTGCGCGAGTAACCGTTTAGTAAACAATACCTAAACATATTATATATGTACAGTCAGAATAAAAAAAGACACATATTCGTATGTAAAAGCTTTTGTTGTCTGCTGAAATTTGCCACTATTGCCACTAATATTCAACAAGTATCGAAAGTGTTACTGACATATTATGTATTTCTTACCTAAATACAGAATTATACTTAGCAAAGTGGTGAAACTGAACCGCGAGTGAAACCGCGGGGGACAGCTAGTCTGATATATATTTTAAGTTAAGTATAACTCCAAATACAGCCATTAGGTATATTTCGTAAACAAGTTTTAATTGAAATTGTCGGTTGAGTAGGTAGTATTATTATAAAAAAAAATGTTGTTTTTTCCCTTTGTTTCTTACTTTCTTTCAGCTTAGATTAGAGAGCCAAACGAATGTCTTTTGTTTTTAATAAAAATACATGGATAAACAGTCAAGTATTTTCAGTTACTCGAAACCAATCGTAAAGGTATGTATCAGAAAGAAAAAAAAATTACAGATTTAAATTGAGCCTCTGTAACTTCATACTCCAGAAAGCGAATTTCGCGGAATATCGCTGACGTCACCAGTGTTGTGTGACGTCATAGCTAGTACTCAAAAATTCATGATATCCGTGAGGAACGTAAACTCAGTTGTAGATATGTAAAGGTGACAGGTGTCTATATTAAATTACTAGCTGTCCCCCGCGGTTTCACCCGCCGTAATTTCGGAGTCCCCGCGGGAATTCCAGGATTAAATATAGATATAAACCTTTCTCGTAAATCACTCTATCTATTTGTGAAAACCGCATGAAAATCCGTTGCGTACTTTTAAAGATCGAAGCATGCATAGGGACGGACAGACAACGGGAAGCGAGTTGTTGTAGTGATTAACAATGTGTAGGAACTTTGTTTTCGAATTTGATAAGTTAGCTTTATTTCTATCTTATCAATAACTTTTACTACAGCTTTATAACTTGAAGTGTAGGTACACCTACACTTGTTTGTAGGTACAAGGTATAAGTATGTTTCAGGTAGATAATATAGATATATCTAACCGGTTTTTGTACAGTACCTATCCGTTAAACTCATAGTTTTAGTTTAGTGGTATTTCAATGGGAGCTTCTTATTTTTTTCATCAATGTGCTAATTATAATGAAATTTGCAATAAGATGTGTAGGTAAGTACCTAAGTACTATTAGATTTTGTAATAGATTTCAAAGAATTTCTAAAAGTTTTACATCTGTAGGTATACAGAAATATTATACATCCTTCAAATCCTCTGGTAGAAGGGAATACACCATCTTACTTAAGAAGTTATCATTGTTTTGTCCTTATTCTGCCAACAAAGATGCCATATCAGTTCTGGATCGTTGCTATACCTACGTAGTTTATTGTCATACAACTAATAATTTATCTATTTGAAAAATGTCCAATGTCGTCAAATAATAATCTTGATAGCCAATTATTAGTGTCTTGTTGACTAATTTTTATTTTTTAGTCCGTCTTGTAGATTATTAAAAAATATTGGACACGTATTTTTTCTTTTTTTACGTAATCTAAAAATAACGGCGATATATTGAGTTGAAATTTCGCGTGACGTCACTATTCTGACAGTTTGTATGGCGGTTTTAGCGGTTAGTGACGTCACGACCCCCTCACCCTAAACTTTAATGCGCTTTATTTCTGTATATTTTAATTTATTTGAAAAAGCAAAAAATACGTGTCTATTGTTTTTTTTATTTTCTAACTGACGGACTAATTAGAATTTTGATTTTCAAAAGTAGTCCACATCCACAGGTATATACCTATGGTGTTATGAGTTTGATAATTAAATAACTATTCAATATATTTTTTAAAAGATCTGGCATCAGCATTTTACAGACTCCAATTACTTTTTTTTCATGCTTCGTCATTACTTTAGAATCCTATTTGGAAACATCAAGTAGAATAACTTAATTTTAATAGTAGATCATTACATATTCCTACATATCTAGATCAGTAAAGTAAGAAATGTCTCGGCTTCGCCTTGGAGGAGATCTGAGGCTTTTTTATTTACTCGTCAAGGTGTTTACACTATTTTTCAGATCGACGCGCGACGGAGCCGCAAAGCGACAACTTCGTTTAGCGCAAGGGACGGAAAGTTGACGCTTTCCGGCCGGAGGACTAATAAATAAACTTAATTTCAACTGAAACCCCACCAGAGTTCAGAGGGGCTATGATCAATGTAATTTCTGTTTCAATCATTTTTCGGTTGCAATCAAAAACATGGCGGCTATGCGCTTACATTATGCACGTTTTGACACTTACAATATCTAGCAATCAATCAAAATAAATTTACTTTAAAAGGTGAAGCTGTTTCAACATGATTAATTAATCACAAAGTCGCTATTTTTCTGATTGAAACTGAAATAATATGATAGCAACAAAAGTTACATAATTGCCCTACTGATTCACTATGACCATAGCACGCCATGCTACAATAACGCGCCAAAAAAATTGGTTTGCACCGCGCGTGTCTCTACAACGTGTTTTATGGCATATGGAATATTAATTTGTGGTTATTTTACCCTCTACGAGCAGAGTGTTGGATTGTACAATGTACAGGCATACGAGTCATGGTCAAGGAATGATCTTGCTTATAGTGAATCAGTGCAATGCTATTTCTTTTTATTAACCGACTTCCAAAAAGGAGGAGGTTCTATGTTCGATTGTATGTATGTTTTTTATTGTCCGTATTGATTCAGATAAGTTTTAACCTATACTAGCTGTGCCCCGCGGTTTCACCCGCGTGAGTTTTGGGATCAGGAACCTTGGCGGACGCAGGCAGAACAACCCGCCAAAGTTTAATCACAATCGGACCAATGGTTTCGAAAAGCATGAAAGACAGACATACAAACATTCATTTTTGTTTATAAAGAAAAAGAAGATTATACGTCTTACAAATTCAACATTTAGCCTGTATCTCTGATGTATCTCCAAACTGTTTTTTTATTGTTATTATCATATAGCTTTTTAGTTTCTTGTTACCTAATAAATATTGTTTTCTATTATCCTAAGTACTAGCTGTTCCCCGCGGCGAATTCGGAATTCCCGCAGGAATTCCGGGATAAAAAGTACCCTATGTCCTTCTCTGTACCCCTGACAATGCGTATACAAAATTTCGTAATGATCGGTTGAGCCTTTAAGGCGTGAGAGTAGATAATAAACAAAAAAACAAACAAACAATTTCGCATTTATAATATTAGTAAGGATAGCAGGACAAAATGATCGTAAAACATCGGAGATGTTTGCTTTCTCTGGCTGCCTGTGAGGAATGAGAAATTCCGTAACATTCCATAAGTTAATGACGAGTAATTTTCAATGCAAAATAATGTTACAAAACGGTTATCGCGAACTTAGATCGGGGTTTAATCAAGACATTAAATTAAGTTACATTTGAAAACTGATACCTCATTTTCATAGTAACGTCTATAGGTACCTACTGCGGTGCAGTGCAAGATTGACATCATACAGGAATGGTACGTAACATTGTTTAAAATTATTATAACTTTATGCTGATATAGCGAAAGTATGACGACTTGCATATCTGACTATTAAGTATATAAGTTTGATCAATCAGGTCATCTCAGAGCTTTTTCTAATACTGCAGACTGACAAAAATAGAGCCTTATACTGGATCTCTACGTTTAAGTGAACTGTCGAATTAAATTCGTCATTTTCGGATTACAGACCCTTAGACTCAATAAATATTTTATGTCAATATGTATACATACATATAATAATATATTTCCTATAACTAAAAATGCGTAGATCTACTACGGCGTCATCGTAGACTGGCCTACGAGAGGTCTACGTACCTATTTAGCTATCAAAGACGCGGTTAAACTTCCATAACTCACTTTTACCTAATCTCATCTATTGACTATGATATTTCCTGATTGAAAATATAAGTAGGTACATATTTAATTTAAGATTTTAATTTAAGTTTTCAGTGGAATAACGCATCTAATATTATTTTTATTAATATTCGTCCACCATGTCCCATTACAGATCTGCGAGAAGCTGCGATAGGAGGGAAGAAAGAAGCCCAAAACAACTATTGGTCACTGCACAGGACTAGTGACGTTATTATACTCTTGTGCGTGTTCCAATAGTTATTGTGGGTGCTTCATTATCTACTGTGAAGACGCTACGGTCGTTGTCGACGGTTGTGTGTGAAAATAAATCTGTAAATTTAAATTTGTTCAACTCCAGCCAAGCCAGCCAACCAGCCAACTCCATTGTTCAAGCCAGTTCCCATCCCCATTCCAGGTCGGCAACGCACCTGCATGCCTTCTGGTGTTGCAGATGTCTATGGGCGGCGGTAATCACTTACCATCAGGTGTACCACTGGCCCGTTTGCCCCCTCTGACATAAAAAAAAAACTCTTGCATTGATTTTTTTATAACCTTTTTATTTATTGACAACTGGCTGATGGCCGCGGCTTGCGCGGTGTTTGAAAGTGTGCTCGCGTCATTATTGATTTCTTTGTTATTCTTGAGCTTCTAATTCTCATAATTATCTTATTTTCTTGAACCGATCGCAATGCAATAAGTCAAGACAGACAAATTAAAAAAATATTGTGGGATATAAAGAGCTCTAAGTACCTACACTATTTTTTTTTTTTTAGGTACTAGCTTCGGCTGACATGCGTTCGAAAAATAGTCATTGATAAAAATAATAGTACCTAATTGATAAAAAAGTGTCATAAGACTGATATTTTTGTGGTCCCAAGTCCAAGGCTGTATAAAATCCAGGAGATATACTTAGCAAATTCGTACGTCTAGGTACCTATGTGACACAAAGACATTTAGTTAATGTTTTTGACAAAATATATTACCTATATAGTAGCTAGTACCTATCTAACTACTTATGTACATCAATAGGTAATATCAACAGACCGTCTTTTTTCACGAATCAATTTTTTATAATTGATAAAGTGTAGGCAAAGGTCAGGCACCTCTTCCTCTCAGCTTGCTGACTCACCAAATTATTCACTTTAAAAGTCAAATGTGTACCTACTAGATAGATACAATGATAGTATAAGTTAAGTAATTAACTGCGAAAAATCTTTGGATTCATAAAAAAATACAGTCAGATGAGTTACTGTATGCGTAATTCTATTTTTGACGCATCCGTGACGCATCCATGACGCAACGGAAACGTCACAGCGCTGTCGCTTTCTCTATGGCCGTGACGTCACGGAGCTCAGTGACGTATGTGCCACTGCACTCAAAGGTCGAGTATAATTAATATCATAAGCTGTATCTAACTCCAAAGGGCAGCGTTGTACTGTAGAGTACCTAGCCCTCATCGGGTTACTCGAGGGCATGCGTGAAGTGTTGGCTAATTCGTGGAAGGGATCAGTGTTGGTAATTTGTTTCGAACACAGACTTATTATGCGTGGAGTAGGCAAGTTGTTTTTTGCCAGAATTATTACTATGCGCAAATCATTGATATGTATAGATAGTGTTGTCTTAGATTACCAGCACGCTGAATATATTGGAGCCTAAGGAGTAGGGCAGCAGATTTTAGGAGCGACAAAGGGACCAAAATTCAAGGCCGGTCCTGCCTTTAGTGCAGATTGTGCGGTGCACACGGGCGCCCCCTGGAAGTCTGCGACAAACCGAATTCGGACGAAGGCTGGGTTACCGGCGCCCCCCACGCTCGAGGCGCTTAGCATGTCGTTATGTCGTCTTCCTTTCGACCTAAACTCTCCCTCCACTGTGAGGTGCGGTAATAAAATTAACGTATCTGATAAGGTTGGTGGTTTTATTCCTTTTTTTTTTGGTGTTTAATGGGGGGGGGGGGGGGTCGCAGGCATTTTATTACATCCGTGGTATGGGGCGGGCGCCTGAGTTCAGATCGCACACGGGCGCGTCGGTGGCTAGGACCGGCGCTGCAAAATTTTACTCAAAAACTATTTGGAAACTCGTGTAGTTGTCTAGGAACGGTCGCATCAATCCCATAGTTCACAAGCTTACTAATTACACTACGGTGTAAGTATGACAGTGCACTAATTATAAAGTTACAATTAACGTAGTACAACTCTGTGAGGCCAAGGAAAGGGAAGTCTGGTAGTTTATGTGTACTTAGAAGCTCAATTAAAATTACGAATTAAAAAACTTTATCAGCAATAAAAGACTGAAAATGTGGTTCAAATGTGTATTTAACATTAAGTAATGTCACCATTTACAGCAGATATACATATAGGTACAATAGTTGTGACAGAGTGGAATACAACATAGGTACGCCAAGAAATGAACAAAAACTATACATAATATGTTCTATCATTTATTTTGTTCTATATAATATTTATGAGTCGGCGGAACCAATTGATGTAATAACAGAAGGGTACAGTGCCAAAACGAGGAATGTCACAAGAAATTCAAATATAAAAAAAGTAGATATGGCAACACGGCTGTACGCTTTCACGCGTATTTTTATGTAGCATTACTCAAAAAGCGTAAAAGAATACAATATTATAGAATATTTTTATTGCGCAATAGACACAAACTTTACAAACAAATTGATTATAAACAAATTTATCATAGAAAAACCTGTTTTAGTGACATTCTTTGTTTTGCCGCTGTGCCCTTCTTATTTCCTACTAACAATAAGTAACATACAAATATGTTTTTTGCAAAAGAGATTGTAAAATTGGGCGTTTCATGTCTTTTTAACCTTAGAAATAAATATAAATTTCACTTGTTAGTTTGTTCTTTTATTTTTAGTGTCATCTAGTGGCAACATTTAGCAACAATATGTACACGGCGAGGAAACTGCAAGTTACAGTTTCTATTGTTTAAACTAGAGGGCACTAATTTTTATTGTTCAAAGTAAAAGAAAAGCAAACGGATACTTTTACAGAATAGAACATTTTTGCGTTTAAATATTTTATGTCCTTGCATAAATTTATATGATAGTTACACTTCCTGATTGAGCATAAATTAATATAACACGGCATATTAGATGATCCAAAATTAAATATGATCCCATTATTATTATATCAATTCATTTATATCATGTATCAGTTTAGCTGTGGGGACTTGTGATGTCATAATTTCGTATAATTTGTATCTAGGCGTGACGTAACGCGAAATAATCAATGTATCGCCATTACATTTTATTGTTTACGTGTCCAATATATTTTATTAGTTGTCACGGCGGACTAAAAACTAAAATTTAGTTATCTCAGTCATTAGTGTTTCCGATACACGTTGTAACATAGACAGGATTACCTGACCAGATCGTAACCGTAACCGACAAATGTTATTTCTTCGTCGGACAAGGTTGAAAGGTGTAAGTTCTTCGTCGGACAAGATGGAAAGGTGTAAGTTCCTCGTCGGACAAGGTGGAAAGGTGTAAGTTCCTCGTCGGACAAGGTGGAAAGGTGTAAGTTCCTCGTCGGACAAGGTTGAAAGGTGTAAGTTCTTCGTCGGACAAGATGGAAAGGTGTAAGTTCCTCGTCGGACAAGGTCGAAAGGTGTAAGTTCCTCGTCGGACAAGGTCGAAAGGTGTAAGTTCCTCGTCGGACAAGGTCGAAAGGTGTAAGTTCCTCGTCGGACAAGGTCGAAAGGTGTAAGTTCCTCGTCGGACAAGGTCGAAAGGTGTAAGTTCCTCGTCGGACAAGGTCGAAAGGTGTAAGTTCCTCGTCGGACAAGGTCGAAAGGTGTAAGTTCCTCGTCGGACAAGGTCGAAAGGTGTAAGTTCCTCGTCGGACAAGGTCGAAAGGTGTAAGTTCCTCGTCGGACAAGGTCGAAAGGTGTAAGTTCCTCGTCGGACAAGGTCGAAAGGTGTAAGTTCCTCGTCGGACAAGGTCGAAAGGTGTAAGTTCCTCGTCGGACAAGGTCGAAAGGTGTAAGTTCCTCGTCGGACAAGGTCGAAAGGTGTAAGTTCCTCGTCGGACGCGCTCAGTCGTCGCGCGGGGTGGCGGCGGCGGCGTCGGCGAACACGACGAGGCACAGCGTGGCGTGCAGGCACGCCTTGGCGGGCAGGTAGGCCGCGTCGCGGGACAGCGCGTACCGGTACATCCACACGGCCTCGTCGTACTCGCCCTGCACAGGGCAACAGGCACCACGTCGTGCATGTGAGACAACAGACAGTACGCCGTGTATATAGGACAATACACCGTGTATACAGGATGTAAAAAGACCGGCGACATAACCGCTAGGAATCCATATAATAATTGAAGTTATTTTGCAGTAAAAATATTATTGGGAAATGAATGTGTATGCAAGAAGTAGAACAACATTTACGAAACTTTGAGGCTTAATATCTTGAAAAGCGTTGATTTCCCAGCTGAATTTCCACGTCTAAAATGTTCGTACTGGTGTAGAACCTATCACAGTTTCCGATATGTCGAAAGTTTTCTGACGGCCTCTATAAGACAACACACAGTGTATAAAATAAAAGACACAATTTTATACGGGACAAAACTCAGTGTTTATAGGACAATTCTGTTTATAAAGGACTATAGGACATGTAGTTATAACGCAGGCGAGCACTAAGAAAGGGTTTTCGGAAATTTAATCCTTAAAAAGATGAAACGAGAGGTGTAAGATTGTATAGGAATAACGTTACTTATGAAAATTGACATTTGGCACAGTAGACATAAGTGTAAAAAATAGACATTATTTGGCATCACACTAATAGTGAGTATGGTATTACTGACAATAAATGTAAGAACATTCCAGATTGGACACCGACCCAGCATATGCTGTCGCATAGAATGTGGCAGCGTTGATTTTCAGCAGAGCCCATAAGGAATTTGACCGGTTATTTTTAACAGTATTCCCAATTAGTTTTATTAATGTTTCGACAAATATGTTCGGACACGTGTGCACACCAGCCGCCCGCCCGCAGCAGTGGTAGGGAGTTGGTCGGCTCACATGTATAGAGTGTTGCGGGTGTGCCCGCAGTATACATAGTATATAGTATACATACCAGGTACGTGTGCGACACTGCGACGAGGAACGCCTCCGCTTTGCTCTTGGGCGCGGAGTAGAGCGCCAGGTACGCGATATCCTTCGCGTCTTGCTGCTTCGCCTGCCTGCGGAGAATTTTTCCAATGCAATCGTTCAACTAAGTCCCTTCACTTTGTATAATATATTAAAAATCAGTCAAAATTATAAATATTGATCGGGTTTCGAATCGTTCGACTTTGACTACCGTCGGATATCCGTTCACCGTTGCGATTTGACAGTGGTCCTTCGAGCCGGATCAGTGTTAAAAACGGTCCTTCGAGCCGGATATGCGTTAGAAATGGTCCTTCGAGCCAGATGAACGTTATACTGCTTAGCTAAGCAGCCCCCCCGGCCCGCTCCCCCACACTCACATGTGCAGCAGCGCAGCGAGCGCTCGGAGCGCGTGGTGCCGCCGGCGCGCGGGCGCCAGCGCGTGGGCGGCCGCCAGGCAGCGCACGGCGCAGCCCCCCCGCCCCGCGGCGCCGCACCACCACCCCGCGCCCAGCGCCGCGCGCCAACACTGCGGCTTCTACGGAACACACAACACTCGGATGGAACGAAGTTTCTGTACAGTTTCCGAGAAAGAAAAAACCAATAAGCAACCAATAATAACCGTCCCAAAAACCATTACCCAATAAGCGCGCCGTGACTCAAAATTTCTTTCACGGATCCTAGCCTAGCCCCCATCCGTACCGTGAAATAAAGAACTACGTTCTAAAAAAATGCGTGTCGTGGGACACTCGGATAGAAACAAGTTTATGAGAAAGAAAAAACCAATAAGCAACCAATAATATAAATCGTAATAATATAAATATAAATATGTCATCGTCCCAAAGATCATTAACTAATAAGCGCGCTCCTATGACGCCGTGACGGAAAATTTCTTTCACGCATAAAATCCTAGCTTCTATCCGTACAGTGCGATAAAGAACTTCGTTCTGAAAAAAAACTAGGACGGAATGTGTTGCTCCTCCGAACCTAACCGTGCCTTAATCGTAGCGAAGCGTTGAGCGGAAAGCCGTTGCTCGTATTCGAAATTCTATTTTTCAAAAGAATGTGATAAATTTTGCCGCGTGTTATTTGTTTGTTTTCTTTTTTCAATGTTTTGCGTAATGGAAAAACAGTGTTTCGGTGATTAATTACTCAATTATTAGTACATGATATCAAAAAATTCTTTCACATCGACATTAATTACTATGGCCAATTTTGATTAGTATGCAAAGTTTGGTCAAATCGTTCGGAAGACGGACGGTGTAGAGGTTCGCGAAGGTCGATATAAAAATAATTAAATTAATATGGATGTTGATGACTTTTGAAAATCAAAATTCTAATCAAACCATCAGTTAAAAAATAACAAACAATAGACACATATTTTTTGCTTTTTCAGATAAATGAAAATACACAGAGATAAAGCGCATTAAAGTTTAAGCTGAGGGCTCGTGACGTCACTAACCGCTAGAAGCTGCCATACAAACTGCACCGCTTGGTGACGTCACGCGAAATTTCAACTCAATGTATCGCCGTTATTTTTGGTTACGTAAAAAAAGAAAACATACCTGTCCCAATATTTTTAATTATTCTCCAAGACGGACTAAAAAAAAATTTGACAACATGCCCAAGAATAAAAAGAAGTACAAATAAAATTAAAATATCAGCATATCTATTATTGTCTACCTACTCTATTTTTACTTTTTAAATTATTTTTGAAACTAAGAATTGCAGATTGTGTACGATCTTATGGGTAGTGTGAAGCCATCTCCCTTCTACGGTCGCCACTGAAAATCAGCGTCGTGGAACTTAGTGCCATGGCATACCGCATAATGCTGAGTGGTAGCCATTTTGGTACCAAATACTCTAGTTTTAAGACTCACGCTTGTACTTGTTTTATCTTTATGGTATCAAATAAACTTTTTTCTATTCTATTCTATATCTTTTTCATTCAAATAAACTCACAATCTCCACATATTTGGCTATCTTCGCGCCGAGAGCCACGTAGTCGTAGGAGCCGATCATCTCGGCGAGCTGGTGCATCAGACTGAGCAGCGGCTCCCAGTCCTGGGTGTCGACGGCCTGCAGCCGCGCCCCGAAGGCTTCCGAGGAGTCGTCCGGCAGTCGACACTCGGGGACCTTTTTATTGGAGGGCACCATTGTCGTGATCTCATCCGGAAGCCTGATTATGGAATAAATCTATAATCAAACGCACGAAATCTACCTACAACGCGACGTACCTACCCGTATGGAATATTTATCCCAAACTAGCTGTGCCCCGCGGTTTCACCCGCGTGGGTGACTGTACATACAAACATTCTTTTTTATTTACAAAGAAGAAGATGTAAATATGTAGAACTGTAGGTATCAAAATAAAAACTGGCTTCAAAACTAAAGAAATACCCGTTTCATATACTTACCGCCGCACTCAGAGTCGACTTTAATGATTACTTAGTTAAGTATAGATTTTTAAAACAAAACTGCCGCAATCAGACAAGTTTAATAAATTAATGTCGATTGTCATTTAACTAATTAAGTTACATCTCATTAAATGCCAATTAACATAAATTTACTGAACGTCTCTGATTGCGGCAGTTTTGTTTTAAAAATCTATACTTAACTAAGTAATAATTAAAGTCGACTCTGAGTGCGGCCGTTAGCTATACTTATTACTTACTGAAAAAGACATTTGTTTTTGGTTTTAAACAGAGCATTTTACAGAGATAATCACGTGATATGGGTTTTTAGAGATGCACGATATTTTAAATTCGGATGGTAAAAGCGTAAGTTGTAATTAATCAAGTGATCTCGAAGTATTTGGACGGGTTTAAACTACATTTCAAATTAAATGCGCGCGGATACGTACAGTATTTCGTTATTGTTCAGGAGTACCTGAAGGGAGCATATTAGGACCCATTTTTTGGTATTAGAGTAAGACTTACCACATTGATCCATTTCTCATTCATAAACCAAACATTTGATTGAATCTATTATAATAGGGATGTTGGCTACTTTTGAAAATCAAAATTCTAATTAGCCCGTCAGTTAGAAAATAAAAAAACAGTAGACACGTATTTTTTTGCTTTTTCAAATAAATTAAAATATACAGAGATAAAGCGCATTAAAGTTTAGGGTGAGGGGGTGGTGACGTCACTAACCGCTAAAACCGCCATACAAACAGTCCGAATAGTGACGTCACGCGAAATTTTAACTCAATATATCGCCGTTATTTTTTGATTACGTAAAAAAAGAAATAATACGCGTCCAATATTTTTTATTAATCTTGAAGACGGACTTAAAAAAACTATATAAAACATTGATCATTAAGTTCATGCGTAGGTTACCTACCTGAGATTGGGATCAGTGAGCAGTAACTGGAAGCTAATCACATGCAGCCAGTAGCCGAGTTGCAAATGTTGGTAAGTACAGTCCTCTTCTTTCAGCGTCAGATCTTCGAATTGTAGTTCTGTGAAGGTAAATTCCAAGGTTACAATAATATTATAGGCATTCAAACCGAAACAATATATTGACTGAGTATACCCAGTTGATGTAGCTTCCTCGAGTAGTTCCAGGGTTAGTGTCACGGTGCGTACAGACCAACGGCCGCACTCAGAGTCGACTTTAATGATTACTTAGTTAAGTGTAGATTTTTAAAACAAAACTGCCGCAAATCAGAGACGTTCAGTAAATTAATGTTAATTGGCATTTAATGAGATGTAACTTAATTAGTTAAATGCCAACTAACATTAATTTATTAAGCTTGTCTGATTGCGGCAGTTTTGTTTAAAAAATCTATACTTAACTAAATAATCATTGGAGTCGACTTTGAGTGCGGCGGTAAGTATGTATCATGTTATATAACATTACAAAATAAATCACGACTGTACACATTAGAATAATAATGCAATATAACAATGTTATATAACCATTGTCGTTTCTCGTTCTTCAGCGGCTGTTGGACCAAAGAAACAAAAAAAACTAACTGTTTTATAACATTCAAAGTCCACATAATTTGTAACATGTTCTATAACATTTTTACATAACATTGGTGCTCAACGTCACCCTTGTTTCCGCTCCCGCTCCCCACCCGCTCCCCTGCCGCCCCCCCCCCCCCCCCGCCCGAGCCCCCCACGTACCCGTGCAGCCGGGCCGCGCGTGGCACCGCCGCAGGTCCTCCCGCAGCGCGCCCGCCAGCCGCGCCCCCGCCCCCACGTCCACCCCCGCGCTCGCCCCCACGCCCCCCCGCAGCGCCCGCTCCAGCGCCGACCCCTCCCCGAACGCCCCGCCCGCGCCCCCCGCGCCCCCCGCGCCCGGAGCCTCCTCCTCCTCGTCCTCCGGCAGCTCTATCAGCCGCAGCAGCGCGCCGTCTGAGGACAAACGTATTAGCCACAGAGGTAACATTATATTGACTAGAGAGGCCATGCAGGCGGCGCGGGGCAGGCGCCACGCTCGCACAGGAAGGCAGAACGAATGCTCTAATTTACCCAAAACTTCCTTTGCTATCCGTTGTAATACAGCATCAGTACAACATTATGTACTCTCTATTCGATTGTTAACTAACTCTATTGATGTATATAAAAATCATTACTATTACTAATGCAAATGCGAATTTATTTGCTCATTTGTTTGTTGGTAACGCTTTCACGCTTTAACTACTCAACTGATCACCGTGAAATATTGCTTGAATACCCTTAACACAGTTTTCTATATCTCGGACAATCCTATGTCCTTGGATAAAGGGTGCTTTTTATTGCGGAATTCCCGCGGGATCTCCGAGATTAACGCCGGCGGGGTACAGCTGGTCCCCCACTCACCAGCCCTCGCGGCGGGCGCGCAGGGGCGGCGCGGCGCGCGGCACGGCGGCCCCCCCTCGCACGCGGCGCCCGCTCCCGCGCCCGCGCCCGCGCCCGCGCCCGCCTCCGCCTCAGCGTCCGCTCGCGCGCAGCTCTCGCTCACGGCCTGGTCTGCGGACGCGCAATGTTCTCACGTGAGTCCGCACCCGCAGTGTGACCAGATTTAGCAGAATAGGGATGTAAACTATTTTTCAAAATCAAAATTCTAACTAGGCCGGTTTGTAGATAAATAAAAATATTGGACACGTATTTTTTGCCTTTTCAAATTAATGAAAATATACATAGATATAGTGCATCAAAGTTTAGGGTGGGGGTTCGTGAAGTCATTAACCGCTATAAGCCCCCATCCAAACTGCACCGGATAGTGACGCTGCGCGAAATTCCAACTCAACGTATCGCTTTTATTTGATTACGTAAAACAAGAAAAAATACGAATCCAATATTTTCTATTAATCCACAAACCGGACCACATTTGATTGTCAAATAAAAAAGCCAAATAAGCAAATTGATAGATTGTTTTTCTCCGTTTAAATAAATAAATAGACGCAGAAAGATAGACAGACAGACGCGGGGGAGGACTTTGTTTTACAATATTCTGTGGCAAGTGTTTCCGCCGGGCAGGCCGGGCAGGCCAGGCAGGCCAGGCAGGCCGGGCTCGTGTGCACGCGCGTACCGAGGTGGCGCGGCGGCTTGGCCAGGCAGCCCCAGGCGGCGAGCAGGCCGCGCGCCAGGCCGCGCATGAAGCCCGGCGCCACGCGCTCCACCTGCTTGAGGTGGAACAGCTGCGTGTTGCGGTTGCGCTTCACCATGTTCAGCTCGGCCAGCACGAAGTTGGTCGCCGGCTGCCGCCCAGCGCGCCCGTGGAGGACAACACAAACATACATATATGTATGTACATGAAACCCCTCAATATCCTCCCTTCTAACTTTCGACTATAAGACTACATTATACACACAAACCTATCTTATTTTATTTATAAGCTATAAGAAAACCAGAAGCACACTTTTTGTTTTTATTTTATTTTATTATTATATTTTTACTTTATTTATACAATAGTAATTTTATAATAACATGAGAAAAGCTATAGGTTAACATTACGTCATGCTTACCCCCTACAACGTCACAAACTCACAAACCTTACCTCTTTATAACATTAATATATATAACACCAGGAGTGTGTGTGCGTGCACGTGTGTGTGCGTGTGTGCGTGCGCGCGTCGCTCACCTCGTACAGGTTGATCCGGAACGCGTCCTCGGCGGCGGCGAGCGCGGCGTCGAAGTGCCCCAGCTCCAGCAGCAGCGACGCGAGCGGCGCCAGCACCACGTCGCGGTGCCGCGCCGGCACGCCGCGCGCCGCCTGCGCCCGCACCGCACCGCACCCCACACCGGACCGCACCGCACCGCACCGCACCGCACCGCACCGCACCGCACCCACAACACATCGCGATACATTCCTAACTGCTCCCCCCGCGGGAACTCCGGCATAAAGAGCACCCTGTGACCTACTCTGTACCCCTGACAACGTGTATGTGAAGTTTCGTGATCATCGCTTGAGCAGTTAGGGCGTGAAAGCATAACAAACTCAGTAGGAATCGCATTTTCAAATAGTAACGATTGCTGTATTTTTTTTATCCCATTTCCCAATCTAGCCTAAGCTAAGGACCAATCACCTGTGTAGTGGGCAGTGGACGGGGGGGCAATGGGCGAAGGGCAGTGTACGAAGGGCAGTGTGCGAGGGGCAGTGGGCGAAGGGCGAGGAGCAGTGGGCAGAAGGCGAGGAGCAGTGGGCAGCAGGCGGGGAGCAGTGGGCAGCAGGCAGCAGTGGACGTAGGGCAGTGTGCGAAGGACAGTGTGTGGGGGGCAACAAACGAGGGGCGAGCAGTGGGCAGTAGGCGGGGAGCAAGCAGCGTGAGCAGTGGGTAGTGGGCAAGGGGAGGACAATGAGCGAAGGCCGTGGAGCAGTGGGCGAGGGACGGGGGGCAGTGGGCGAGCGACGGGGGGCATTGCGCGCCGAGTACTCGCCTGCAGCAGGCACGAGAGCGCGGCGGGGCGCTTGTCCACGACGCGCCAGTACAGCGCCGACAGCGCGTACAGCAGCCAGCGCGGCGCCAGCTTCTGTCGCGTCACATCACACCGTACGATAAGTAATCTACACGTATATCCATACAAATTTAAAACTCGCATTAAAAAAAGCGTATATAAAATGCATTATACAAAATCGCGGATTGTCTTGATCGCAAAAAAAGCTTGGGATCGAGTTAGGTACTCATTCAATTTACATTATTTTTCTAACTATACAGGAATATTTTTTATTAATTGCGCAAATTTTTACATTTTTATATTTTGTCTCAGTACAAAAAAGTAAAGTTATCATGAGCAAAAGATATTGTATACTTTGCAATTGTTTTATTGGCTACTTCTATTAGCCGCCGCCACCGCTGCGCGCGAAGCGCTCGTTCGGCTAGGTATGTACGTGGGTTACAATGTACCGACAGCTGATCGAGGTCGTTCACCCCCGCTGCAACAGCCCCCGTACGCCGCACGGCGCGCGCGCCCATTGATATTATTACGAATAGAATACTGTCCATATTTTGCTAATTTAAAGCCGAATAAAAAAATATAAAAAAGTTTTGAACAAATAATGGAAATGTGTTCTATTACTGATACTGAACCACCAAAACTTTTTGCGCATTGCTTAAAAAATATTCCTGTATAATATTATGTGATGTGTGAAAGTGGCATATTTCATTTAGCATTCACTAGCCACGATACTTTTGGATTTCCGAAAAGCCTTGCTTTGGTTGGTTTTGTGTGGATATTTAGTTTTTGGTAAATAAGAATTACCACTAGTATTATATAGCTACTAGAAAGCGGCTTCTTCTCTTGAGCACTAGGAATTTGTGAATTTATTGACGTCAAAAGGAACCACACTATGGGCCAATTTTGAATAAAATTATTCGACTTTGACTTTGAAAAAGAAAACATTTTCAAAAAAAAAAAAAGAACTATAAAACTCAACGCGCGAAAACTCACTGAAACATTAGTGTGGCGGCAGGCGATATCCCGCCGTATTACCTTCTGCATAGCGACGTATATCCGGTGGCCTATCTCCGCGTCGAGCATGCGCTTGGCGCTGTCCGCGTCGCCGTCGCCCGCGTACTCCAGCAGCTTCTGCCGCAGGTACTCCGTCTCCACCACGTCGACGGTCACCTGCGGTCTGCAAACAGACATCGGCGGCGTCGACCAACAAAAAAAGGACAACATCGATCTCATATAAAAAGTAAATACACAATCAGCGTCAAAAAATGTCCTCATTAAATGAGCGCCCATGCACTTGTACATTTGGGTGCGCTTTTAAATCAGGTCATGAGACCGTATAGTATTTATTACGTTTTCACCTAACGCTTTAGGTACAATAGGGTACTTGCATGAATTTTTTTTTTAGTCTTTTTTAAAGATATATGGCCTACTTAAACAAAGCAAGAAAAAGAAAAAAAATATATGCATAAATTAATTAAATAGAGCGTTTCAAAGTTCCTACTTTAGACCTTACCGCCGAAACGCGGAATGACGTCACTTTTTCAAAATTACGCCTTATAAATCTGTGATAGAAATGTCACTGTCGTATTGACAGGGTCATGTGACACTGACAGACAGATAACTTCAATATCCAAAAGCGAAATTAAGGTTGAACTGTGTCGATTTACTTCCAAAAGTTCCAGTTAAGAATCGAAATGCATCTTACCGATGCATTTTAAAGTAAAAAACTTCAGAAAATGGAAAATATGCATTGACTGTATGCACTTAGTTTCCTTTGCCTTCTCTGAAAGAGGTAAACGTTACCTAAAAAAATAAAAGTGACGTCATGTGTCAGGCTTGGCTGTGATTGGTGTTTCGTTGCAACGTTCCGTTTCACAAAATTAAAAATTGTATATTTTGGAAACTATTGAAAATTTTTTAGTAAATCTTTCACAATAACGATTTTCTAAGGCTCTATTTTTGAAATATTGACACAATTTCTTATTATAAATTTCATGCAAGTACCCTATTGTAGTAAAAATATAGCATAAATATATCATGTGTTCGTTACATTTAACATAAATTTAATTACATATTACAAATCAATTTAACCACAGCTATAACTACGTAAACACGACTGTGGACAGTTTTTAAGTGAACTTTTGTATGGAACTGTGTATCTACTTTTTATATGAGATCGATGGGAAAACAGAAAGGAATAACCTTTATTTGGCATATAACATCATTAAATAGGATAAAACAAAGTCGCTTCCCGCTGTCTGTCTGTCCCTATGTATGCTTAGATCTTTAAAACCACGCAACGGATTTTCATGCGATTTTCAGTTTTCACCAATAGATAGAATGATTTATGAGGAAGGTTTATATCTATATTTTACCGTGGAATTCCAGCGGGAACTCCGAAATTACCGCGGGTGAAACCGCTCGACAGCTAGTAAAGATATATAGCAAAAAAACTACTCTTTGTTTTGTAAACTCACTTTAATGACAAATCCGTTTTCCACTGAACAAACCGAACTCCCATGTTCACTTTCGACTACTTGATATTGGCGGTCACTGTGAGTAAAGCAACACAGTATAAGCAATTTAGTAACAAAGAGGAGAAATTAAGTAAAGAAGAAGAAATAAAAATGGAAAGGAAGGAGGTAAAAAATGCATGCGTGTGTACGTATATGTGTGCGTGTGTGCATACGTGCTTGCGTGCGTGCATGCGTGTCTGTGTGCGTGCTCACTTGGCCTTCTTGCCGGTGTAGAGCGCGGCGCGCGGGTGGCGCGGGCAGGCGGGCGGGTGCCACGGCAGCGCGTGCTGCGCGTGCGCCGGCACGCCGATGCGCCGCGTCAGCAGGTGCTTGATGCTGCGCACACAAGACACCGCCGTTCCAGATTTGATTTTCCAGCTTCAGCACTTTCGACTGGGCGTTGGTGAATAAGGGGGGAAGTTTATGATGTACTTACTATCCGTTCCCCGCGATTTCACTTGCAGAATTTTCGAAATTAAAGTACTCTATTTCTATTCTTGCTCTGTGCCTGATTCCATTGAATTCCGCTTAGCCGCTCGGGCTTGATTAAATAAAAAGTATCCATCCAACCCATCCATCCAAACTTTCCCATTTATAATATTACATAATTATGTATGTGTTTGTGTACTTTAGACATAACCCCAGCCAGATTATTATTTATTTATTCTTTATTGCACAAACGAAATGACAAACGGCGAAGTGCGGCAGCCATAGGACTTGGAAGCTGTAAAGGGCGGATATTTTATGGGCACTGTCATAATTATTGTAATTTTACTGCTGTCAAGAGAAACCACATTTAAATAAAATTATGACTTTGACTTTGAAAAATTTTTGACTTTGACTTTGAAAATGACGACTTTGACTTTGACGTTGAAGTTGAACGATACCTGATGCCCTTGTTCTCGAAGGGCATGAAGGCGGGGTAGACGGCGGCGAAGTTGTCCATGATGCGCAGGCAGGCGGCGGGCGCGGGCCAGGACGGGTCGCGGTCGAACGTCTGCGTCGTGCGGCTCACCTTCATGTCCGCCGGGTACCTGCGCCCGACCATTTAAAGTCATTTCCAGCTATTCCAGACCATAAACATAAAATTTATGTAACAACCAGCTGTCTCCCGCGGTTTCACCCGCGTTAATTTCGGAGATCCCACGGGAATTCCGGGACCAAAAGTACCATATGTCCTTATCTTTAACTCAGACAACAAACAAAAATTTCATGACAATCGGTTAAAACGTTAAGGCACTGGCATTCGTTTGTTTGTTTGTAACACTGATCCGGATCGAAGGACCATTGCCAAATCGCAGCGAAAAATGTAAAAAGATGGTTAAAGTAGAACGAAACGGTGTTTTATAAATTTTGACGTACCTAATGACGTCAATTCAAAGGGCCTTTTAAAATTGATATAATGACGTTAGCTGATGCGCTCAAATAACCATATAAAAATAACATGTTGCATATTATTTTCAGAGTTACCAATATGTTTTTTTATAGTATCCACTTTAGGTTTTGGCAGGATTTATAGCGATAACCAAAAATTTTACGGTGAAAAATCTATAAGTTCCAAAATAAATTTTGGAACTTATAGATTTCAAATTAATACATTAAATAAAAAAAACTCACAAAATTTCTCCACCTTCGAACTCGAGCATCAACGCTTCATCATCAGATTGCGTTTTTGAAAGTTTCCCATCTTTTGTGTCCGACTCAGGCTTAGCTAGAAAAATAAAAATAAGCTTTATTTTATTACCTACTTCTTTTGGCCTCAGGCCTAACATGCGCAATATACAGTGCGGCTCACCGACAGCGCCGTGGTCGCCGGGCAGCGCCGGCGCCGGCGCCGGCAGCGGGCCGGGCTCCCCGCCCACGGTGCGGTCGAAGCTGCTGCCCTGCAGCCGCGCGGCGAGGTGCGGCGCCATGCCCGCGTGCCGCTGCACGAGCCGCACCAGCCGGTGCACGCGCCGCGCCTGCTCCACCAGGTGCACGCCCCCCTCGCGAGTACCCCCCTGGTGCACGCCCCCCTCGTGCGTACCCCCCTCGTGCACGCCCCCCTCGTGCGTACCCCCCTGGTGCGTATCCCCCTCGTGCACGCCCCCCTCGTGCGCGGACCCCTCGAGGAAGTACTGCATCAGCGAGTTCTTGTCGCCGGCTTTTTTCAATTCGCTCATACCGAGCCCCGTCAGTTGAGCCATCCTCGCGCAATTGTTCTCCGCGTTTGTGTAGTCTGGAAAAGATACGATACCTAGGTACAATATAAGGTGTGGTAAAATTTGCTGCAAATATTTACAGGGTTGAAAGTATACAGCGTTATAAACATGTTCATAAAATAAAAAAGAGGAAAAAAAATTAAAAAAAAATAAATAAAAAAGAAACAAACGTGCGTGACGCGTGCCTTGTATACGTATGAGTTACGTGTATTGGGTTACCTACCAATCTGGGGTACCTTGTGAATGTAGTTTTCAATGAATTTATTTTAATCAATATTCTGAAAAACTACCAAACTCATATTATTATTTTTCGCTTATCCTGGTTTTTATAACGTATACTTTTCAGCCCTATAAATATTTGCAGTCAATTTTACCACAATATGTACTTTTTTGCACTACGGTTTTTCTACAGTGTGTTTTTTTTTTAGTGAAGTTTACCCCTTTCGGGGAAGGCAGAAGGAAACTTAGTCCATATAGCCAATACAGTGGTATATTTCTTATCCTGAAGTTAATTACATCGTAATGCATTTCGATGCTTTATCGGAACTTTTGGCAGCAAATCTTCGCAGTTGAAGTATATACGACGCTCGGTGGGAAGTTGCATAGTAAAACGACAACCTCTCGATGAACGCCCCATTTCATCTTATTTCACTGTTTCCGCACACTATTCACCACTAATGGATCACTATTATGCAAAATCCACCACATTCATACAATATTAATCACGATAAACTAATTTGCAAAACAAGTAAAACTGACGTCCTTTCTGCTCCAAATCCCGCCAAAAGACCTCTACAGTATGTTTATACCTTGAATCTAGCACAGCAATTTTTGTAGTAGGATGATGTGTGGTATGTGGTATGTTGTGGTTTGGTTTAGCTCGGTATGCTACGATATGTTATGATAGTAAAATTGTGATATGTACCGAAGTCGTCATCGTGGCGCATGGTCCTGAGGAAGGCGGCCTGCTCGCGCAGCCAGCGCGCCTCCCGCTCGCCGTACTCGGCCAGCTGCGCGCGCAGCCGCTGCAGCGTGCTGCAACCACATCACTATTGATACAGCTGGCTAACCTGTAGCATGACTTGAAAAAACAACATAAAATTGTTACAGTTTTTTTTTATTCAAAATCGGTCCAGCCGTTTCACAGATTAGGCGGAATAAACAGACAGACAGACAGAGAAAAATTTAAAAAAGTACCGTATATACTTTCGCATGAATGCATTTCATGAAAAGCTGTTATTACAAACAAACACTTTAAAATTTATTTATATGTCTAGATGTCTAGATATATGTAGATGGCTCCAGCGCGGGTTAACACACTTATGCTTATCTATGTGTAATAATGTCATCGTAAGGAGCATAGCGGATAGGCTCATGCTGTCGAAAATGTACCGACGATGGGTGGATATTGCCACCTAAAAGTATTTTTATTTATATACTATTTTATACACATTTTATACACAGCGATAGTCAAATAATTGCCAAATAAGCGTTTTCTTTTACTATGGATCTTTGAATCTGAAATAAAGAATTATTATTATTATATTCAATATGCTATTTGACTACTCTTTTTTTCTAAGTTCTATTTAGTCCGTCAGTTAGATAATAAAAAAATATTGGACACATATTTTTTGCATTTTCAAAGTAATGACAATAGGGGAGTGGGGGCTCGTAACGTCGTACGCAGCTAAAAACTGCGTCTGCTTGTGACGTCACGCGACATTTCGACTCAACGTATCTCGGTTATTTTTTGCTTACGTGAAAAAAGACAATATTTTTTTATGAATCTACCACGACGGGCTAAAAATAAAAAATAAGTCAAATGGACGCAGATAAGCAATACTGTGTTAACCCACACTGGAGGAATTTTGAAGAATTTTTTTAAATTTATAGCGCAATTATGTATCAACATTTTTTTATGTTCAACATTTTTTTACTTATCTAAACAATGTATTAAGGTTAATTAAAAAACGTTGTCGATCTCTCAATAAATCGTTCTTAATCGATAACTCAATCTTATGGATTAACACGTCATTGCTTATCTGCGTCCAAATAGCCTATCAGGGGCTCACTCGTGCACCGCGAGTACGTTGGCGAGCACCGCAGCGCGGCACAGCTCGCCGGGCCGGCGCGGCGCGGGCGGCGCGGGCGGCGCCAGCTGCAGCGCGCGCCGCAGGTGCCGGCGCGAGCCGCGCCAGTCGCCCAGCGCGGCGTACGCGTCGCCCAGCGCCAGCTGCGCCAGCGGCTGCGCCGGGTCGTGGTCCGCGGCCGCGTGCAGCACCGTGAGCGCGTCCCGCGGCCGCTCGCTCCGGCGCAGTATGGCGCCCATGTTCAGTAACGCTATGTCTTTGTATTGCCTGCGGAGTTATTGAATCATAGTATGGAAAAAAAAAACCAGATTAAGACTCAGGTCGATATTCCAGAAGGTGAGTCAGATCACGTTTCTCATGAGATTAGTTTTAAGCCCAAATCATAACTCAAGCGTTCATCTTATTATAGAATGCGTTTTAAGTTCTAATCACTTGAAACTAGTCTTTAGTAGAGATTCTGAACTCCGATTGGTTCTAATCACTTGAAACTAGTCTTGAGTAGAGATTTTGAGCTCTGATTTGTTGGGCCGGGCCGGGGCGGGCGTGGCGGGATGAGACAGGGCAGAGCAGGGCAGGGCAGGGCAGGGCAGGGCAGGGCAAGGCAGGGCAGGGCAGGGCGGGGCGGGCGGGGTGGGGCAGGACGGGGCGGGGCAGGGCAAAGCGGGGCGGGGCGGGGCAGGGCAGGGCAGGGCAGAGCAGGGCGGGGCGGGGCGGGGTAGGGCAGGGCAGGGCAGGGCAGGGCAGGGCAGGGCAGGGCAGGGCAGGGCAGGGCAGGGCAGAGGGTGCCGCGTACCTGGGCGCGTGCAGCACGGCGCGGCGGCTGCATTCGAGCGCGCGCGGCGCGTCCCCCCGCGCGCGCCAGCGCAGCGCCGCCGCGTGGTAGTGCAGCCACGAGCTCGCGTTGCGCCGCAGCGCGCCCGCCAGCGAGCCCGGCCGCGGCAGCCACGCGCCCGCGCCCGCACCCGCCTCCGCGTCCGCTCCCGCCCCCACGTCCGCTTCCGCTTCCGCCGGCGCCGACAGGTTCTCGCGCTGGATCATACCCTGCACCGCATAACGAAACAGGCAAAGAATATAAAGAGGGAGTGAGGTCTCACTAATTAAATCACTCCACTCCTTGTAAACTCGTCGTCGTCGTACACTATAGATTCGAAAGTAAGGTAGAGTCCTCCAGCTAGCTCAAATCTATACATATAAAATGCTTTGTCCTGAATGACTGATGGATCAACGCACAGACGAAACCGCTGATCGCAGAGACCTGAAACTTGAAGGGTGTGTTCTTTGCACGACGCGACGTAGGCATCCGATAAGAGTGAATTTGCCGAAATGTTACCCCTAAGGGGGTGAAAAGGGGGGGGCAAAGTTTGTATGGAACAATTCCGCGGGAACTCCGAAATTATCGCGGGTTAAACCGCGCAGGACAACTAGTAATAAATAAAGATTTAAACAGTGATTATTTATTTTCTAGATGTAATAAATTTAGATGTGTAAGGTTCCAAATCAAAGATAAGTCAAAAATATAAAATACATCAGTTTTGAAATACAAAAAGAACAGATTTTAAAAATAACAAGTATTAGAAATGAGGATATCATAAAGAGTGGAATTCTGCTGCCTCGTCCACCTCGTTACAACACTACATATTTACATTAACAGATATGACACAAGTAGGGAACTGAAATTACCGTCGGTGAAAACGCAGGGCACAGCTAGTCTATACTTAAATTATAAAGAGCCAAAGTTTGTAACATTGTGAATTGTGACTTTGTGAAGTTGTAGAGGGTAATCTCTGGATCTACTGAACCAATTTTTAAAATTCTTTCACTTATAGGAAGCTACAATAGTCCTGAGTGATATAGGGTACTTTTTATCCCGAAATTCCGATGGGAACTCTGAAATTACAGTGGGTGAAACCATGGGGAAAAGCTAGTAGTAAATAAAAATGAAACAATACAAACCTCTAAGTGTTCAAATGTGAACATACTGAAAGGGAGCGAGGATATTTTATTACAATCCGGCACATCCTCCTCCTCCTCCTCTCCCACATAGTCATCAGGCAAATCTTTCTCATGTACTTTTTTTGATCTACTATCCTCCAAGAAGGGCCCAAACCAGTCTTGCGTGGCAATCTGACCAGCCTTTAAACAGTTATCATCTAGTGCAATCTGCGCGTTTATATCTGAGCTTTGTTCCAACTCAGCCCATAGTTTATCAATAACTTTTTGTCTATCTGATAGATCATGGTATAAATTGATAATACTCTCCCATCTAGTGTCTTGGTTCAGAAATGCTAATAGGTCGTAAGGTCTTGCCATTTGAAATGGAGAATCCACCTGAAATTGGATATAATATTTGTATTTTTAATGTATTCATAGAATAGGTGGAATAAATTACTTTGCTTTAAGGTAGTTAAATAATAATTAGTTATATAAATCTGATGAAACAGTATCGCAGGTCGATTCTTTCATTAACTATAGTACCTATCAACATTGAAAAATTTACAGTATGCCTGAAACATATTGTATCCCTATGTTTCCCTTACTGGTTTATCTTATAATGTAGTAATTACGAATTAAATTAAGTTATCATATTTTGTTTATAGCAAACTTGTTATAAAAGCCAGGATATTATATAAAAAGACATCAATGTGAATCAATTAAAATCATAACAATATGTTATGGCCTTGCCATTCTCATTACTAGAAAATATTATTGTTTATGCATAAGGTCAGTGCGCTCTACAGGAAACCGTTATCTTACCCTGGGTTGTATCAAACCGCTCTCTGTGACCATCCAATGCGTGGAGGCCTGTATGCTCATGAAGCATACGCCGAACAGCCATAGAAGCCTGAGGTACATCATCATGAAGACTGCCAGCACTTTGCAATAGCTAAATACACATGGTATAAATTTATCAAGGAATATGTTTCACAATAACACAGTGTAATAGTTCATTTAATAAAATCCACTCAGCAAAAATTTACTCGGTAATCCGAATTCCGCAAGTTCCTGTAAACTAGTTCCGATTCGCATGTCAATTGTCAATGCATGTGACGGAAGGATGACTGACAGCAGACAGTGACAGACGACAGTTAGTGGTAGTAGAAATTGACATTTGTAAACCACAAGGTTCTTGGCGTTTCGCCATAATTGAAGATGTAGATGAAGAGATTGTTATTACTAAGAAACATTGTCATTGGCAAATTATAATTATAGACGCCATTATTAAAGAAGAAGAAGAAGAATATGATTTAAAAAACTAATAATTATTAAAAGATGTAGTCACGTAGTGATTACCTTCTCTCTGGATGTAGTAGAATTACGGAAATGAAATGATTAGGTAGTTTTATTCCGTAATAAAAACAAATTTCAGATACTATAGCAGAATTATTAAAGCAATTCAATTTCATCCCTCTTTAATTCTATTATTTGTGCGTGATGAGCGTCCTGGCTCCTCTTCTTAACCTACCTACCTACTTTAGATCAAGTCATTGATATATTAAGATCAAGTAAAAAGTTTTTATACTTTTTTTCATAAATAAACGGATTTGGTAGTCGAACAGAATCCCGATAAACTATTACAAGGTTCGGACATAAGCAATAACATGTTAACCCACATAATTAAGTTATTGATTCAGAACAATTTATTTATTTTATTTATTTATTTAAAAAATACTTTACAACTATCTTTACAGTTAGGACTAATTATTGAGAGTTAGGAAACGTTTTTTAATTATGTGTTTACTTTATTACACTGCTTAAATATGTAACTAGGTAAATATTGAACATAAAAAATGTTGAAACAAAATGGCGCTATACTTTTAAAACACGATTTACTCAAAATTTCTCCAGTGTGGGTTAACACACAATTGCTTATCTATGTCCAATTATAATACAGTGTTACCAAAGGCTCGCCATTTTTTCTTTCAGAATATAATATTATGTAGATAATATCTTCATGTCCTAACCACCTAGATCCAGACTCTCATCTGGTTGCAATATTATTAAAGACTAACTGTACCCCGCAGTTTCACCTTCGTGAATTTTGGAACCCTCGTAATTATAATACCTACTACCTTAATAGTCGCGAATAGGTAGATATACTCGTAGATCATTTAACCCGGTGCTTGGGATTAAGCGGGGTTGATTGCCCAATGCCCATCTATAGTCACGAAGTATCAAAGTAGTTAGAAAATAGGTTTAAATCACTTACGTACGTACCTACAGCTATAGTTGCCTATGTAGGTTGGTACGTCACTTAAAGCTCCCTATAACTAAGGGGAGCTTCGAGCTTTCCCTTACAATACCGTGGGGCGAAGTGCGCAAGTCCAAATAACCTCATTTAATCCACGCCTCGGGTCAACTGCACGTATTTAACAATCGTATTTTACATTTCGATCCTCTAAAAGCACAAAGACTCAATGGAAAACGAGATTCCTTTCAGTGTCAACTGTTGAATTGCCTTATATTTCAGTGACGACATAAATTTTACGCAAGGTGATAATTCCGTTGAAAATTTTACTCTAAAATGAAGATTAGACTGGCGTTTATGCTCAATGGGAGATTAACAATAAGATAGAAAATAATGTGTGTAACGTGAAATAAATAGTCAATTGTGTGAGAGGGAAAATGTTAAATGAAGCACAGGTACAGTCGCCGTCGAAAGTGGATGTGGGCAATGATAAAGCTGTGAACGACACTGCTTGTAACGCAAATAGCGCTGTTAAACTGTTGGAATACAAGGTGATCTTTTTTATTTATCCATCAGAAAATAGGTACCTAGGTCTTAAAATAAATTAAATAAAACCAACTCTATTAAATCGGTGATTAAGTGATATTTACGATGGACAGAAGATAACAGTAAAATTACATAATGTTTACACAACCAATTTTTGCCACGGAAAATATTATTTATTTTTTTATTATAACTATCAGTATTTTTTAGGTAATCGTCCACAGAGATAATCCAAACAATTTTCTAGATTACAACCCTTGATGATGAGATACCTAGTACGATAGTGATACTCTGTGCCTAATAAGGAGGTAGTTATCAACAATATCTGATGATATTATAGAGTAGGAAATGATACTTACTCGAAATACGGTACGAAATAAGCCGTGCGGAATTTGCTAAAAGGCCTGTAATTATTATTTATAATCGTTTTTTCAGAACCCCTTTTTTGAAATAATGCATTAATATTTACGATCAAGTTGGAGACAATACCTATTTTAGAAATTTAATAACAGCAACAATTTTTTCATGTTCAGAATTTTGACTAATGATTTATGTCTATTGGGTTTGAATTAAGATTTTCTTATTATTTTTAGGGTCTCCTGTGGAAATGTGGTTTACGAGAGATATGCCTTGCGGCACTCTGGCTTCCATTAGGTGCTCTAATATTTTGTTACGTGACTGCGTCTATATTTCAAGCAGATGACATACATGAAACGCATTGCCGGGTAAGTTAAAACTTGAACTCTGCGAACATTATGAACTTCGGCCAACATCCGTTTGGGTTTCCGTTTGGTTGAGATGTGATGATCGTATCGATATTGTATCCGGAAATCACTAATTTAACAATTAACCTGTTATAATGTCTGTAGTAGGATAACGTGAAGAATAAACTTAAAGAAGGGACATCATCCGCCCTCCGCGCCCGCTACGACGTAGCGGCGAGCCTAGAAGTGTAGCGGTGTAGGCTGTCACTGATGTGGGCAGTATCATGGAACTCTCTTTCCTCGCCACGCCCGGCGCGAGTCCTTCGCCCCACATACACCCTACACGCGCGTGCACACAAGCCGGGCGATTGTAGCAGTATATAGGAGGTGGATAAATCAGTTCCCTCATCTGGAGTGTGGCTGGTGTGCCGCAGGTGTACAACGTGGTGCCCTCGATCAGCGCCATCACCGGCATCAGCCCGCAGCGCTACGTGTGGCGCATCTGCATCGCCTTCCACCTCGGGCCGCGGCTACTCATCGGCTCCCTGTACTACAACTACCACAAGCAACGCAATCACCAAATCATTGATGATAAGGTAAGTCACCTTACCTCACTTCACGTGGAGATGATAAGGTAAGTTACCTTACCTCACCCCACTTATAGACGATAAGGAAAGTTAAGTAACAAAGTATTTTGGACGGCTTAAATGTAGGAAATACCTAGGTAGTGGTTCAAAACCAATCCTTGGCATTTTATGGTTTATTTATTTATTTATTTATTTAGTTTTCTCTTAAAAACATCCGTCCCTTTGCTACATATACTTAACCAGGCAGTAGCACCCTGAAATGTCTAATGGCGGTGCTGGGGTTCCGAAAATCGGATGAAATGAATAATAAATAATAATATTAGTTCAAACGACAAAATTATCGACAAAAGTTATTTATTCACCTTTAAGTTTATTCTAATTACAGTTAGGTATATGCAATTATGCATATTATATGTAGGATGAGAAACTCAAAAGTTGGCAAATGTGATAAAATCTCTTACAAATTTACTACATCGTACCTAATTTTAAAAAGCTAAGAAAAGTTAATTGTTTAAAATGTGCGAACTTTATTAATTTTTTTTAAATAAGAAGCTAGATAAGTAGTTTCATAACTCAAACCATTAGTTTAATCACAAATCAATCAATTAAGGGGATTACGACGAAGACACACAATATAATTAATTAATTTGCGAGGCTTGAAGGCTTCTGACTTTTGCGTTCCCACGTTTTAATTTCTTAGGTAGGCACAATAATTGTAATATTGATAACTGATAATTTTATTAATCATGTGAATTACAGGCGCGACTGTTGGCCACACAGTTAGGAGAGGCGTGCTACTGGCTCAATTTAGTGGAGTTATTTGCACTCACAGGCGTCACCTACGTTTCCAATAGGGAAAATTATTGTAAGTACAATTTCATCGTTCACTTTGTGCATGTGCTAACGGATAAACTCAACAACTAGGTACACAACTTATTTTCAAAGTTATTTCACTTATATACAATGTTCCTGAATGACATAATGTACTTTTCATCACGAAATTCCCTCGGGAACTCGACGTTAACGCAAGTGAGATTGTGGGTACTATTAAACCGTTTCGTTGCCATAAAATGCTAGTTTTTAATATATTTTTTCTTCTATCAAACTATTACTATACTAACTATAACTCTGTTTCCAGTCGTGCACGAGAAGATATTCATAATCTTCATGATAGCTGCGCTCGCGCACATGCTGTGCCGCGCGAGGGTCGGCTGCGTGGGCGGCGACGTGGTGCAGCCGGTGCGGACTAACCGGCTGGTCTGGATACTGTTCTCAGTGGCCATAGCGGCTACTGTAGGGCTTATCGTGTTCTTCCTGAGGCACCGGCTGCTGTGCACACCTTTGGGTGAGACACGAACAACGAATCGAGGCTGCGTTCCAAAATTACACACTCCGTGTGATTCGATGGTAAAAAAGAAGTGGGTTAGCCGTTAGTCGTGTGCACTCCAGTGTGATTACATTTCCGAACGCAAGTTTTTGAAGCTCTGAGCTTTTTGAACGAAATACTCAAAGTTCACACCGAATTTCGCCAGGTGGTTTGGTAGCACACCAGTTTTTACCACTGCATGTTTCCGAATGGCTCACTTGAGGGCACACCAAGAACCCACGAGAATTATTTCAGAACGGCTTATGTGAGACCATGCGCACACAGTGCTGTTTCGGAATGCAGCCCAAATAACGGATTAGAGAGATTCTTTTTTCAAATTTAAAACGTTTCTTTTTCTTAAATTTCCAGCCTTCACCTGGTTCTCGGTGTGCGAATACATCCTGGCCACAGCGAACATGGCCTTCCATGCTCTGGTAGTCCGGGATCTGCCACTGCATGAGCTTCAAGTGGTCAGCCCGACTCAAAAGAAGAATTAATAGTACCTACTCGGTATTACACGTACACTCACATCCATGCATTCGTTCGTAAAGCGTATGCGTAGCGTTACCCTAAATCTTAGGTACACATTAGGGGCAGCCCGAAACAAGCGCTAAACCAGAAACTAGACAAAGTTAGTGTTGAATGGAGTGTATTAACGTGTGGTACTGGATAAATTGACATGTCTCATCCAATAGAATAGCAGCTTTGAGCCATCCTAAATAAAGAAGTAAGACCGCCTTAGAATGCTTGTTGAGACCCGTACCTACCGTGTCCCTGGCAGTGTACACTGTACAGTGTACAATGTACAAATTCGGCCAACACTTGGGACTGACTATAGCTAAAGTAGTTGCTGTTGTTTAAAATACCGCAGTATAGTAAGTTAGATGCGAATGTAGGTTATCTAGGAGAAACCCTTTGGATTGATACACGTAGGTATGTACTTAATTTTCCTTAAGATCTTAACTCTTAGTGTCGAAGTGAGATAGGTTAAGGTTAGAAATGGATAGTTCGCTAATTAATATGGGTAGTTATAAATACTGTTTCAAACCTCTGTTGATATATTTTGATTAAAAATTCTGTATGGTTCTTTCGGAAATATTTAGGAGCTATTGGAACCAAAAGGGTTTGCATATAGAAAGTATTACAAAATTTCATATTTGAAGACGTTATGCAAAAAACTTTAACAACGGCAATTCAACGCTTTCGTCAATAATAAACGCCACAGCGACAGCTCGACGACTAGACGCGACGACAGGTTGCGGCCTACAATTTTCATATAGTTTTTTCAAAGCTCCGGACATTTGGCGTCAGAGTACCAGAGTCGCAACGACAAGCTAGGGGAGTCGGAGCGCGATCGCTCGTTCGCGCTGAAGTCTCGGCGACAAGACGCAGAGCTGTCGCTTGCGTCGACGACAAGTCGGTTCGACCAGACGCAACGAAATGTTGATAGTGTGCGCAGGCACTAAAAGTCATATAGAGTCTTGAGCAAAAGCTTTTAATCGAGTCTAAAATGTCTGCCACCTTAGGTTCCTAAGTAGGTACTTCAGTCAAACTACATCAGAAGACTGCCAAAGTTTTAAAGCGATAAACGTAGGTAGGTACTTACCCAATGTTTTGTTTTTATTTCAGAGAATACTTGTAAGTTTTGGTATAAAAGATGGTTTTTGAAAATGTTGTGTTAGAAGTTCCTCGAAGTTGTTAATTGCTCTTAAGATAATGTTAAGTTTTTTTTCTAGTAGTAAGAATACATATGTACGTATGTAGGTAAGTACCTACAATCTACATGAATAATTTTTAAATCGTTCGATGTTTTATGCAAGTTATTTTTGCGGGTTTTGTGCATTTATTAACTTTTAGTAAGTAGGTACGTAATTATATATATATACATATACATAGATATTAATATAACTAAAAAACTATAATTACCTATTAGATGTGCTTTTTAGTATTACCAAAGTGTAATTAATTGCATTTATTTACCTACGATCAAAATTCAAATTTTTCCCTTTCAGTTGTTGAACTATAATAAGTAGGTAGGCTCTGTACCAAAAGCTACACACTCCAGCTACAGGGTGTTACAGAATGGAGTATTCATATAATTATTATTCGAAGATCATGTCCTGAGCATAGTAATCGTACTCAATAATTTGACACTGTTATGTAACCAAAAGAACAATTTTATTGCTATTGAGGTGAAGAGACAAAGTAAATCTAGCAATTTCCGTTATAGGTGTCAAATAAAAAATGCACACAATAAGGATAACACTATCTTCAAATATATTTAAGTTTCATAACAGGACAAAAAAAGGGTTTTTAGACACACAACTGACTGTTACTGCATATTGCGTCAACTATATAAATATATTTATTTGAAAACCAGATTATATTACATTTAAAAAAATCAAATTATCTCTCAACAGTCATAAAATGGGTTTTTACAAGTCTCTCTGGCTATAGTTCTTAGTGCTGTCTAGATTAAAGTAGGTATACCGCTGTGAATAGGCAGTTATTATGATCATCTAACAAGTCAAATTAATATTATAACAAAATTATCAGGTACATGTAAATGCGAAAGTTTGTGTCTGTGTGTATAAGTTAGTAAGTTTGTTACTTCTTTGCGATGACACGGCTTTAGGATGATGGGAATATAGACAGCTATTCCCTAAATTAACACATAGGTTACCTTTTATCTCGGAGTTCCCGAAGTTCACGGGGGTGATGCCATGGGGAACAGATAAAGTAATTAAAAAAAGTGTTTTTAAGCAATTACCTATTTAAAAGACGTGCTGAAGAAATTTAAGTACTTTTAAGAACTAGGTAGTTAAATTAAGTTTGAAAAACGATTATCTAATTAATAATGGACCAATCGTTGTTGTCACCAAATGTTTTGATATAATAATAGTATTACTACGTATAATCATAACTACATCTATTTAAGATAGGTTCGAGCTACAACTACACGTAATTTATACATATCTTATAAATAGCAAAATAATTTCATTTAATAACATGAAATTATGAAGTTAGAAACGGAACTTCACCCTCAGAAACTTATTGGATTGATGAAATGAAAAGTTTATTTTATTTTTAGCGACAAATTATTATGCGCAATGCATGCTTAACTTTATGTTAATTATTAATAATATAGTTTTAACTAAGGATGGTTTAATAAAAGCAGGCATTGAGTAATTTTTTGGTTACTGAGTTAACCTATAGGGTGATAACTTTGTATGTGATAAAATTGTAAAAAAAACTCTTACAATTCGATTGCCTGCTCAAAGAAAAAGTACTGGGGGTCGATTTTTGAATCGCTCGAATTACTTTCACGCACGGAATCGCGAATTCAAGTGCTAATCCTCATACATTTTTTAAGCATTCACGCGTTAATCTTGCAATTCCGTGTGCAAATAGTAATGGTGACTTTTGAAAATCAAAATTCTAATTAGTCCGTCAGTTAGAAAATAATAAAACAATAGACACGTATTTTTTGTTTTTTCAAATAAATTTTAATATACAGAGATAAAGCGCATTCAAGTTTAGGGTCGTGACGTCACTAACCGCTAAAACCGCCATACAAACTGTGAGAATAGTGACGTCACGCGAAATTTCAACTCAATATATCGACGTTATTTTTTGATTGCGTAAAAAAAGAAAAAAATACGTGTCCAACATTTTTTAATAATCTACAAGACGGACTAAAAAATAAAAATTAGTCCACATGCCCATTCGAGCGATTCAAAAATCCCTAGTTGGTTCAGTGTCGTGAAATGAATTTTCCAAGTTTTCGCAATGAAGAATACTTAAATCATTACATATAAAATAAATAAAAATATTTATTAATTGTATCGATAGCTACGGGCATAGAGATGACTCTATTAAGGCACAGATATGAACATTATACATCCTATTGCAAACGGGTAGAGTAGGTTTCGTTCTGCCTCTTGGAGCAGGTGGCCTACGTAGGTAGTTTGTTGCTATAATATGGGAAAATAAACTTTCGAGTCAACATCTCGAAAACAAGCACGTTGTTAGATCGCTTGTTGTATCCGTGTTGTGATGCAAAAAAGACTTCAATAATTTATTTTAGTCACGATAAATTACCTACTACAATAAAATTATGCTTTTATTTTAATTTGAGAATGAAGTAGGTATAGGTAAATACCGCATAATTTTGACGTAACTCCCTAGTTAAGTATTAGGTAGGTACCTACCTAATGATGTAGGTAAATCCAATATTTTGTCTTTTTCATGGGAAAAGTGGATAGGTACCTACAAAAAAAAATAGGTAACTCGTAATTTTTATTTTTTTATTAAAAACTGGATCTTACGATAGTAGGTATACCAAATATACCTATTACAAGGTTATTAACCTTTTTTTTAAATTTATTTATTCTATTTATTTGTTCTCACATGTTTGCTTAAAAACTAACTTAGTTATATTCTGAATTTTACTTAGATAAGTAGGTATCAAACCTACTACACTTTTATTTATGCGCATAGCTTCATTATTTCCGAGGCTTTAGGGATATGATCACAATGGATTGTGTCGTGGGAAAAACTATACATAGGTACCGACTAATATAACATAGCCAAAGATTTTGTTTGTTTGTTGGGTTGAACGCGCTAATCTCAGGAACAAACTGGTTCGAATTGAAAAATTATTTTTGTGTTGGATAGTTACTTAGTTCATTTATCGAGGAAGGCTATTATATATAGGCTATCATCACGCTACGACCAATATGAGTGGAGCATCACATTAACGTACAGGTGAAACCGCGGGGCACAGGTAGTGCAAGATAAATTAAAAAAAAAACGTTAAATATCGTAGACGGCTTTGAAAATTTTACATTTTATTTTAATCTTATGTAAAAGACCTACCAACAATTTCATAGTGCCATTTTAGTATCTAGGACATAATAAATGTTTAAGGTCTTATTAAAGTTATATTTAACAATTATTGCCTTAACAATGCAAAATGTATTAGATATTATAACTATATTGTAAATAATTTCTATTATGAGGATAAAATTTAAATTAAGAAATAAATCGTTTATGATTAACCATTGAAATGAAATTTTATTTGACAATTTTCAGAAACCCGTAAGTGCCTTTTTTTTTTACAGACAGTAAAAACGCACGCAAGAAGTGTCGAGTATAAATCCTTTTGACTATTTCTGGCTACGAAACATTATTGTAAAATTTTTACTTATATTCTATTTTCGTCAAACTATAAATGTAATGGTATTATGCTATAGGTGTTTTAAATACATAGTTACTGCGGTTTTCTTAGTAAAATTACGATATCGAATATGATATTGTCTATTGTTATTCGAAGAAATTTCACACTTTTCAAATTTTAACTGGGTATGACTTCCATAAAAAATGGTTATTGCCTATTAAATAAAATGTCAAATTGATAGGTAGTGAATGTTTACATAAACGGTAAATAATAATTTGCATACTTTAACTATAAAATAATAAAACTATAATATAATTCGTAAGCATTTAATGAAAGTTTTCCCTCTCGCTCTCCAGAACTCATTAAACTCTAAAGTAAAAAGTTGTCAATCAGCAGCGTTAGTGTAACACGCCTTAAAAACTAGATGTCGCTACAAGTCTTGACGACTAATAGGACGCTTGTTGTACGTCGAATCAAAGATGGCGGCGGGCGGGTGCCAAGCAGGTATACAGTGTGCATGTATTGGTGTGTACGTGAACAAAATTTCACGTTTGACCACTCTGAGGACGCACACAGACGTGCAGCGGGGGGTGCGCGCGGTGCAAGGGGGGTGCGACGTCCGTGAAGTTGTGTCAGCATATGCGCAAACGAGGTGCGCATTCGTCGCGTGCGTTGTCGGGATTCTTTGTGCCATTCTTCGCATACCAATAAGAGTATATTCCACAAAAATACTCTTAATTTGATAACTAATCAAAATTCGCCCCTTCACTTCATCTTCGGACTGCGTAATAGGTGAGTGGAAATAATTTTTTACACATTTTTCATACAACGAATGCAAGATTTTAGTGATTTTTATTCGGGAATGTCAACAATGCGATCGCGATCCTGCAATATTTCACATAGTTGACGCGTTTGCCTCGGTTCGACTTCCGGCCGTCCGGGCGTCGGCATTTCGCGATGTAAACATTATCTAGTTTTTGGGTTCGGTCGAATTTAGGTGAGCTGTCGGGAATGAAGTGTGCTCAAGGTGCTTTTGTGTTGTTAATTTCGCTTGAGTGTGCTTACGGGATGGCGCAATTTTCGAAAGACGCGGTATGGCATCGTTCGCCCGTGATACACTTCAGTCGCGTTTGTGGCTGCATGCGATTTGACGTATTTTGTGTGTACCTATTGACAGTGATGTCACTTGTCGGCTTAATAAATGAAATGTCAAATGTTACAAATATAATGCGCGAGTGAATTGTAAACAAATTGACAGTGATTATTATTATTATTGATGTGGTTTTGTTAACGAGTGTCATGGACTGTTATTATTCGAAATTTTATCCAAGGAGTGAGTATATTTCATTACAAAACAATTGATATAAACAAACGTACCTATGCATTCTTCGAATATTTTTCTAATTCTTCGAATATTTGGAGTTTAAAAAAATTCTTAGAATGATTTATAATAATTTTACAATTATTTTGGCTTGATTATAAAATATAATCGCAAATAATGTTATTAATTATTTTTTTGTTTTTAATTTTTTCTTTAATTTTAAAGTAGGTAAACATGATATTTTAATGCTTTAAATTTATTGTTTAAACAGTTATACAATTATTTTCTATTTATTATGTAGATATAGAAAGATTAAAAAAATAATAATATATCACTTGGAGGTCACCACCATTTACCTACTAGGAAATATGAGCTATGTGATAGGTGGGTATATACCTAAAGATACGGAAGATAACAAAGTTATGTACGAACAAATACCTACCTTAACCTTTTCTAAATTACGTAGGTACCTACATAAATAATAACTTTATCAATTTTAATTTAGTACTAATTATCTAAAACAAATTACCTACCTACCTTAACGTTGCTAGCATATTAACAAAAAACATTGCAACAATAGGTAGCAATTACAATTATATTATAGCTACAATGTGTAACCTTAAATTATTCATCGTTTAAAACTAAAGTGGTCTAAAAGTCTAAAAACTGTAGAAACAAAACAATGAGGATGTCACTAAATTTGAAACGCGCCGTTTAGTTTTCTAGCGCTCTGCTAGTTCATATTGACGTGACGCACAGCTCTCTAAGACTCAGTGAAGAGTTTCAATTACAGAGATCTGTCGGTCTGCCGAATGGCTGCCAAGAGTTATTTTGGTGGGTTCGGTTGATGTTTTTATTGGGCTGTGCGACGCCGTCGGACGAGGAGAGGACACGACTATAGCAATAAGACGTGTAAAACTGCTGAGCTGGTGACACAAGCCCTCACGCGGCGTCGCACCTAATGGCCGATACATAACAATCTATCACGTACTACACTGTCTCGACGGAATTGGATTTGAAACTATTTGTTTTACTTGCGCTATTTCCTTTTTTTAATGCCAATGCGAGTGTTGCTGCTGTCTTTGTTTTTTGTGATCATTTTTGTTCAAATGCTTCTTTGAATTTCTTCTTATTCTGTTATGTAAGCTTCGACAGTGTAAAACATTAAATTTATTTCAATGTTAATAGGGGTAATAAGAAATCTAAATGTAACATGTGACTAATTACTAAGTGATTACGATCTCCCATACTACATATTAAGCATTTCATGTAAAATAGCAGGGAATAAAACAGAATGTCGGTTAAAATTGGATGATGCCGAAATAATGAGTATACAGTGGTAGATGCTCTAAAACTCCAATGTTCGAAAACATATACTTTAGAATAGATTACACCTCATAATAGTATTAAATTTATTATTATAAATGTGCTAATTTGTGTTAGAAACCATTGATGCTAAGGGTGATGCAAAGGTTAGGCATGGGCCTAACAAAAAATAACAATAACTAAAAACTGTTACGACCATGTTAAGACTAAACTCCGAGAGATTTATTTCTTCCATTGATAAGATGATTTACCTTACAGCTACAGAATTTTTTTATAGTAGATACAAGTTGAAATAGTACATTGTTATCCTAGGGGTGAAAGTAACTTATTTAGTCCCGAGACGGGGTTTGGCGTCCGAGCGTAGCGAGGGCGCCAATAGATCGAGGGACTAAATAAGTCTTTCTCCCGAGGATAACACTGTGCTTTTCATTACGAATGCAAGGAAAGTCAAAATAAAAATAGGAATTAGCTAAAGAAAAAAGGAATGAATTTTATTTTACATAAATCAACCATTAGGTGTGCTACTGGCCAGTAAGTATGCCCCCTATGACATAAAAAAAAACTTGAGTTTCTGCCGTATCCAGCTGTCAGTTGAAAGCGATTCTCCCTAGGGCTGAAAAGTGTTACTTTCAACCCGCTTCTCAGACAACTTCAGACCTACTTTCCGAGTATGAGTAATGAAAAATAATGTGTTGATCTTAAGGAGTAAAGTATTAAAATAATGACTCACTATATCCACTAAATATGGTGTCTCTAGTGATCCATAAATAATTAATTTAATAACGGTCTCTATATTTTTATATGCTGTCAAGTATCATCTGAAACTTTTTCCACGTGTTTGAGACATAGAGACGCAGATGGCTAAATCAATAATTATGATAACATTGTTAATTCTGTAATAGTTAATGAAATTTTGCACCTGACAAACTATTAAACGTAAACGTTCATCTTATAAAAAACTGCAAGTAAAAACCGCTGGTTCTATATAAGTTCTTAGACGAAAGGGTGAAAAGCTAGTAAAACCGCAAGGAATGGATAATACCATGAAATATATGTATTATTGACAGAATAACGAAGTGCTAAATCCTAACTTATAAAGCAAGTTATTGAATGACATCTCTGTATCACCAGTGACACTATTCATCACTTAATATATCTATTATTATAGCTCTATTGATATCAAACCAAATTTTATAAACATAAACGCGAACAACCGTTTTTCGAAAGGGACAAGCCACACGGTGCGTGGTTGCGCTCGCGCTACCTGCCTATATTGACCTGCGAGAACCCTTGATACACGCGCACCGACCACAAATCCAGACACATTCAATATTCAACGTCACGCATTAGACAACGTATTCTTTCTAATTAAGTACACATCAATACCAAGTATGTTTAATACATTTTTAGTTAGTGATATTGTATTTTTTTTTCTTATAAATTTAAGAATAATCTGTGATAAGCACGCTAGTTAGCTGATGTTCGTAGGATTCCCTTTTCTTGGATCATAAAAATATATTCGATTATTTAACATCTCAAAAAAAATCCCATAAGTACTTAATCATAATAGGCTAGTTTCCTAAATTTTCTTTTTTAGTCCGTTTTGTAGATTATTAAAAAATATTGGACACGTATTTTTTTTTTTTTATGTAACCAAAAAATAACGGATATATATAAAGTCGAAATTTCACATGACGTCACGCCTCGCTACAGTTTGTTCGCACGTTATAGCGAGCTGTGACATCACGAGTCCCCCACCCTAAACTTTAATGCGCTTTATCTATGCATATTTCCATTATTTTAAAAAAGCAAAAAATACGTGTCTTTAATTTTTTTATTATCTAACTGACCGACTAAATATAATTTTGATTTTTTTACCCAGGAAACTAGCCTATTGTTACTTATTAACTATTTTAACTTTTAGTTTTCAAAACCTACTATTATAAGTGGAATTTATTAGAATAGTTTGATTGTTTTCTTTTTTATTAATCCATAAATTTTTCTCTGAGTACTTTCTGTTGTGTTATGAATTTACCATAGAAGTATAAACTGAATGAGTCCGATCATCACATGTTATGATTACACTTGAAGGGAACATTAGCATTCACACATAACCACAGATAATATAATACATAACAATATCCAACACGTAATACGGACACTATTATAATATTATCCACGATTAGTAATAAGCTATTTATTATTTTCACAAAAAGGGCAGCTACCCGGTTCTTACGTGTGTCAAAGACCGTTTGAAAATCAACGCCGCGCTGGGCGTTGTCGCTGGTCGCTTAGGGTTGATGATAATAATAATTCTCTTTAGTTTTCTTTACTTTAGACTTTACTATTTCCTTTTTATCTTAAACTATCCAATCTTTGCGGTCCGATTTTCCATTTCGATGTTCAAAAACTAAAATTAAAAAAAACAAAATTCCAATTTCCATACAAACTTTCACAGTCTATTTTGGGGTTTAATTCTTAAAAATATATTCGCCGTTAACCTTTATTGGAATATCATGTAATGTCTGTGTGTGTTGTGAAGTGGATCATTATTATTACAATGAAAGTTCTTAATTAGACGTTTTGGGAGTGACAAAAAATATTAATTCTCTCTGATTTACTACAAGTCAAATTATAAAGCTAATAAAGTGATAACGCAAACTGGTGAAGCTCAAAATAAAAATGCACGCCCAATATTGACACAATTGAAATGACAACTTGTTGATCGGAATTCGGAACATAGAGTATAAAATACAGACATGGCCACAGTCGTTGTAATTGACAACCCTACACGTCGGCTGGACTCGACTGCTGACTACAGCCGTAGCCCGGTACACAGTAGCCTCGCTCTATTCTCGAATTCCTATTTGTGGATTACCACTTCACTGTAAACCCAAGCGCGTCCAGACGGCGAAATGAACCGTCGAATAGAAAGCGATAGAGTTGAAATTCATTCGTGCATGCACGCACCGAAGGGGATTTGAACGAAAGGACCCGTTTCCTTGCCCACTTATTTATCTTAATTTCGCTCAGCGAAGATGTGACAAATGAGGATTACGTTTGTGAAATCGCACTTGAGAGCTTTCGCGTGACACTTTCCAGAAGTGTTTATTTGCGTTCGAAACAAATACAAGGTTAGTCGAGAAGGGGGTTCCGAGCCGCGAGCGCTTGTCCCGCTGATAACTTCCTTGGTTTAACTGGTATAGACGTCGCAGTCAAATGGTATAATTCTTCCGTTAAGTAACGACTAGGGTTTTATATTACCAAGAAAAGCGTTGTGTTGGGTGCTCGCCCGTCGGATGTCAGTATACCTAATATCTGCATCGGTACCTACCATTTGATTTTTTTGTGGTTTCAAATATAACCTAATTCAGCGAGTGGGATACGCGCGAATATAAAATAGCCATGTTTTATTTTATCAAATAGGGTACCTAGTTTCCGTTCCGGGGTATGAAAATTTAGTTCGTCAGTTAGATAATAAAAAAATAATAGACACGTATTTTTGTGCTTTTTCAAATTATTGAAAGAATATTAAGATAAAACGCATTAAAGTTTAGGAGTGGGGGCTCTTGACGTCATATAACGACATTTCGATTTGATGTATAGCTCCGTTATTTTTTCATTACGTAAAAAAAAATAAAAAATACGTGTCCATTATTTTTTATTGATCTACTACAAGACGGACTAAAAACTAAAATTTGGTTGACAAGCCCATTACATAAGACGGAAACGTGCAATCACGTTCCGCTCACTGTAATAATAGCGTCTTATATGTTTATTTTTAGTCCAATCTTCTTATCTGTAAGAATAAGTTTTACTTTAACCAAACGCAAATACAGGCCGTCCCACGAATATGCCACATGGAGGGAAAATACCTTGAATATTGTAGATGAAACATTTTACTGAAAGAAGACATTATTTGAATTTAAAAAACAATGTAAACTGCATTCATAGATATTTAAATAATTACATGGTTGAACCGGGAGTCGAACCCGTTACATGAGAAAAATAATCACCCTGTAGCTTTATCATACCGATCGAAAGGCTTCATCATAAATTTTTAGGTGAGGTTACCTACCTCAAACAATCACCAAATTGTATAGGACACACCTAATAGTAGGGCTGAAAAAAAAACTGTCTCGAAAACCTAATGACTTCCAGGAACTTTTTGAACGGACGCTATATGTCATAGCATATAGATATACTTTGATATTTTTTTGTTATTGTTAAAGTATATTACCTCCTTCCTGACTCACCCGGTTAGGTACAAATATCATAACAATAATTATCGTAAAGACATAAACGGAGACTGTGGGAACAAGTTTTTATATATAAGCACAAATATACAACTAGCCATAGGTACCTACTTAATTCTTTCACGGAGGCACATCGTAATTAAGTTGAAAATTTATATCATAGTTTAATCGTGGTAGAATACTTAATCAGATCCATTTATAGTAGATTTTTTTAACTCTACAATTAATAACGATGAGAAAGAGTGGAATTACTTGAGCCAACATAAAAAAAAAAACTGTGCACACGTGTGTTTCCAAAGCAATAAAATGAATTTTGATCTCATAAATTTCAGATATTGAATTTTAAATTGCACACTTGTTTATCTTTCGAAGTATTTCTATATCGAATCTTTATGTTTTTTTTTTCTATCGATTTATAACCCGCTGGTAAAGTGACAACAGATAAGTAGTACTTTATAATTATGCACCCCACGTTATCATTTGATTATTCTAATAATCTAATTAGTTTTTGGAGATTGTCATTGTGACTATCATCCTTACTTATTACAAAAGCGAAAGTGGGTTTGTTTGTTACGCTTTCACGCCTCAACTGCTTAACAGATCATCACGAAATTTTGCATACCCGTTACAGAAAAGGACATATTAAGCATAAGGCTTCTTATCCTGGAATTCCTGCGGGAACTTCAAAATTTACGCGGGGAACAACTAGTGTTGTTATGACGAGAAAAGATTTAATACTTTTGTATTTTATGTTTATTTGTAACGAATAAACTCAAAAACTGTTAAACCGATTTTGAAAATTCTTTTACCTTTTAGTAACATAGGGTACTTTTTATCACGGAGTTCCCACGGGAACTCCGAAATCAACGCATGTGAAACCGTGCATGGGGGATCGACTAGTATTTAAATAAATTGCTCAGTTACAATGTTCACATCAGTGGCATGTTTCCGACTGAATGGATTGGTGTTTGATTGTTTACCCCACTAGTGCCTCGGTTGGAGTTCACTTGTTTTACTATATCGTCCGATAACTACTCACCCATCCAAGGCGAATCCCGAAAGCGGCTCGCAGCAATTTAATTAAACCCACCTAGGTAGGTATCCGTACGTTTTAGAGCCTGTGCACACCACGTTTTGAACGCGCCGTCGACGCGCGTTTGTAGCGATACAGACGCGATACGAACGCGATTCAGACGCAGCCTGTGGACTTTTGTAGGATAAAAGCGCGCCGTCGACGCGCGTCTCTAAAACACGCGTCGACGGCGCGTTTAAAAAGCGTGGTGTGCATAGCCCCTTATATCGACGCCTTTGATTGTCCGGCTCCTGAGAGTCTGTTAGTTTTGTACCTACAAACGTGTACTTTATTGTCCGTATCGACTCGAATCTCAGTCGCTTACACACCAATAATGTCGGACCGCACAAGCGATCGGTTGATTTTATTTTACACCGACCCTCGTGAAACACGGGAAAATGTCCGAGGCCCAGAATTCACTGTTTGTTTTGTCTGAAAAGTGAGAAGGATATTCGAACGTAGCCGTAGGTAAGTAAAACAAGTGAATGTAGGATATACAAACACGTTTTCAATTTTCATGCATTCGTTGTGCATTTTATCATTATACTGTCTCATATCTATTGAGGTTTAATGTGGTTTTGGAGTTACTATACTAGCTGTTTCCCGTGGTTTCACCCGCAATTCGGAGTTCCCGCGAGAATTCCGCGACAAAAGTATCCTTCGTCCATCTCTGTACCCCCGACAATGTGTATGCAAAATTTCATGATGATCAGTTGAGCCGTTAAGGCGTGAAAGCGTAACAGACAGACAGAAAGACAGACAGACAGAGTTACTTTTGCATTTATAATATTAGTAGGGATTAGTAAGGATAATAAAAAACTAAAATTAAGAAATATTAACTTTTGAACTACCTATTGGATTTACTTATTATTGTAGGTATAGAGACTAAAGTTGCCGATCCGATTTAATTAAAATTTACTATTTTATAATTTGAAATACATATTACAGTCTTGAGCTGAAAACTTTTATGTGTAGAATATACTAAGATATCGTCAAGGAATGCTTAAAACAAGCTAAAAGTGAAATACTAAACAAGATACAATTTAGTTTGTCGTTCTTTTTTTTGATTGAGTTCGGAACGGATGGAAAAAGTGCGGGTTCGCAAATTACACTGAGTTTTAATGGAAACATCGGGAGTTCGCAAAGCAGATGTCGAAGTGTAGCACAATTAGAAGTTTTTTATTGCGCTTCATTAGCGCTGCGCGATGGAGCGCCGGGAGCTGCGTTTCGCCGCCGAAAGCAAATATCGGAAATATTTTTTTCCCTCACGTTTTTCTATTTGAGCACATCCTCTAATCGGTTGTACATACATTAAAAGCCCATCGGCTTTTGTGCAGAGTTATAAATGGACGCCGATAAACAATAACAGGTTAACCCCCAAAATAAAGTTATTGATACAGAACGCTTTATTGAGATCTAGCTGTCGCGCGCAGTTTCACCCGCGATAATTTCGGAGTTCCCGCGGGAATTCCGGAATACAATATAACCACAGATAATATATGATATAGCCTATTTTACTCAGGGATAATGTAGCTTTCTAATGGTGAAAGTATTTTTGAAATCGGTCCAGTAGTTTTTGTGTTAAATCGTAACAAACAAAAAGTCAAATCTTTCCTCTTTATAATATTAGTAGATTACCTACAGAACGTTTTTTGAAATAGTAAATACCCAAAAAAATTGTTGAACATAAAAAAATGTTGACACAAAATGGCGCTATAATTTTAAAACACGATTTACTCAAAATTTGTCCAGTGTGGGTTAACACACTATTGCTTATCTGTGTTCAAAAGTGGTTGGGACGGATAAGCCTAAATGAGTCAAGTCGAAGGCCGTAAAATTATGAGAAAATCATGAGAATCGAATAATGTGTGTGTTCTACACTATTGCTATAAAATAATTATCATGTAGGTACCTACCTCGTTTAACCGTATAGATAACAGAGACAGGGCCTTACTCTTAAAAATGATTTAAGGCTGATTTCGATTTTGATTTCACTTCGATTTGATTTCACCTCGATTTCATTTTAGTAGGTACGATACTTTTGAGATCAGGAAACACGTGCTCACACTGACACACACGCACACACCAGACACACAGATGCCCTAAGCACACGCTTACACTAAACTCTCGCAAATACAGCTATGCACACGTTCACTTCACACACAGAACTGTAATTCTCTATCCCGGTTTTATTTTAATTTTGTATTTTTCTATTTGTACCTACTAATAATAGTTTTTGAGTTCGGGGCCTGGAGACCTGGCTATAATACAGGTTAACCTAGATTAGGCTCCAGATCTTCTACTTTCCTTAATTAAAACGCATTTCATGTACTTTTGTGGAGACGAATAGATGTTATTATTATTATAGATCGAAACCAAATCGTATTAATTGGAATCGTGTTAACGTCTAAAGATGACGTCCGACAAGTCGATAATACGTCTCCTATATTGAAATCGAGAAATTTGACAGATAAATTCGATAGAGACACGACCCCAAACCAAAAGTATCTAGCAAAATTTGATTCCGTTTCGATCTCATTTCGATTCGAGTTCAATTTGATCCTAACACGATTACATCAAGAGTACGACCCTTACCCGATTGCGTCAAGAGTAAGCCGGCTGATTACTACCCTTACTGGTAGGTCGTGTTAAGGAGCCTATCCATTGTGACAGGTAGAATATAAGCTTGGATTTTTTACGCGATTTTTTCCACATTTGCATTTCTTATAACAAGTTTTAATGATGAATGCACAAAATTAATAATTAATGCCAAGTAGGTATCAGAGTCGTAGTTATCCGACTCCGAAGGGATCTTGTTCTGCGAACGTCGAATGTTTGCGAATTCTTTTCATTTCGCAGCTACGAGCTACGTTATAACGATTCGTAAACAATTATTATGTTTGTAATATAATAACATGAAAAACATTTTCGTCATAATATTATGGAATAGACTAAATAATAATAATAAATTAGGTTTCTTTATTTATTTATTCAAGAAAAAAGTACAGAAATATGATTTAATCCAGTGCTGAAATTATAGATATTTATTTTTAGAAGAAAATTGTTCACAATTCATTATTGTGTGCATAAAATTCCGCCCACATGACGTTACCACAAAATGTGGTGTAAATAGAAAGATTCAGTGTATCTATTGAATTCATCTTTTAATAATTTTTATTCGTACAATGATAAATATATTATTATACCTAAGTATTAAATTATCTATTTGGTAAATATTTTTTGTTCAGTGAAATCTCGAAGAGTTATGTTTCTATGTGTCAGTATCTTCATTAAAAAAAGATTAATTAGTTTTAATATTTTTAAGTGGAAATTTTGCCAGGTGTTAGTAATAAATTAAAAAAAAAACAAAATGGTAACGCACACGTGTTGTATTTATAATTACTTATATTTTAATGAACACTTTATACTTTTCATACAAAACTCAATATTTCTTCTCATCAAAACTTCTGCATAAAATAACTTATCACCTAAAATACCTACCTAATGTTTTTTTATTAAACTAGCTATTGTCCGCAACTTCGCTCGCTCGTTGTTTGAAATTAACTACGCTGGCGCCACTGTGGTGCTCAAGTTACGTGAACCGATTGCGATGAAACACAAGCTGTGGACTGTGGTGCAAAAATGTGTAATTTTGAACTGACCAACTAGCTATTTGCCTATTGGAAACGGACAAATAAATTATCTACACAATTGGCCGACCACACATATTTATATGCAACCCGGGAAAACTTCCAGTTTCTACGTTACCGGCAGTTACCGGCAATAATTATAACGTTATAATAATAATAATTTTATTTCAACCAACCACGGATCAATTTTGTTAGTAACATTATTTCTTATCAACTATTGTTAATAATTTACAAATTATATTAATTAACTAATGACCTTTTTTTTACTTAAAAGACATTCGTTTGTTTAATAATTAATATAAAGTCAGATAGGTATAATATTATACGTTTGATCGCGCAAACCGTGTCTCCGTCGAGTGATAAAATCTCAAATTTGCTGCACGACGTTTCATGTGAAGTAACCTAAATTAAGAGAAGTGTAACAGCCTCCACTCTGTGCTTCCGAGATTGATGTCGCGCCGGCTCCTGCCGCCGGAGCGGCTCACGGCTTGTGCGCGATAAATTAAAACGCTGCTCGCAATAGAAGCAGGGAAATGAAACACACGGTCATCCCGCTCGTACGTACTCTCTACCCCCCTCGTCAGACAAGGATAAACAACCACCGTACACGCGAGGCTACGGTTTTTTTTGTTAGACGCGCCACGGCAGGAATAACCCGTTAACTGTTAACCTTTTTTTTTCTCCTCTTCTACGTGTTTGAACAATGAAAATTGGACCCAATTCACGTTTGTGATGTGTTTTTAAGTTTGAACTTTTTCTCTGAATGGTTCATACGGAGAAATCGATTAGGTATGTTAGGGGATTTTTTTTTACAATATGCACATATTTATGCTACTTAGTTCCACTTTTAGGCCCAGATATTGTACTGAAACTTTTCCTACATGCGCGTTGCCTCATCCACAATCTTTCGATGCACGGTCATCGGCTTTGGGTTTTCCAAAAGTTGGTCTGTTTGAGAAGATCCTTGCATTGATCACGCTTATTTCTAAAACGATCTCCAGAGATCTCCTCGTATTTAGTTTTATAGTGATTAGTTGTTCTCCGCGGTTTCCGCCCGTTAATTTTGGAGTTCCCGCGGGGATTCCGAGATAAAAAATACCCTATGTCCTTCTCCGTACCCCTGACAACGTCTGTCCTAAAAATCATGATGATCGATTGAGTATAGTTATAGCGTAAACAACAAACAAACAAATGAACTCACATTCGTATTTACGAGCTGTAGTAAGTAAAGGATTTCCATCATACCTTAAGTATACGTTTTTAACTGCATCGGCGACAATAATACCAACCATATGGCACATAGGTAGGTACCCAACCAATTAAAGTAAGTCAAGCGCATTCCGTAGAAGCTCATTAAACTTGGTAGGAATCATTCAATTATTTAGGTTATACATAACATAGCGAGTGTGCGAGCGGAGGCATGAGGCGAGGCACCATCGCTCGACCATGGCGTATCTTGCAATCGGTAAATGGTTACTTACTTTAAGTCTCGATATGCGAGGTATCTCATACGGAATGCCGTCGCCGCTATGCGTCGCTTATACGCGCCGCAGTAAGTAGCTCCGGCTGATTTTTTTCTTATCGCCGATGCATTTTCAGCGAGTTTCCAATGCGATCGGACTCCGAGCGTCCGCGCAGACACGGCAACGTACCTACCTATTTAATGGCTTTGTGTTGTTTTTAACATTAACAGGCAACAGCTATCACGCAGTTATTAGGCTTAGAAAACACTAAACCTAGTCTGGCAATAATAATCCTTAATCTATGTAAGAGTTTAGATGGATAAGATGCAAGATAGATGGATCGATGGAGGAACGGAATTGGATAGAATTTTGCACAAAGATTAATTATAGTATGGAATAAGACATAGGATACTTTTATTCCAGGATTCCCGCGGGAACGCTGAAATCAACTCGGGTAAAACCGCGGGGTACCTAGCTATATTATAGATTGGAATTTTTTTGAAATTGAAAAAGCTTTTTTGACACATTAATACGAAAATTATAACACGTATACAACAACTATGCATTAACAAATACTAATGTGACTATATTTGTTTGTTTGTTACGCGTTTACGCCTTAGCTACTCAACCGATCATCATGAAATTTTGCAAACACGTTCTCAAGGTCACGTACCCTATGACCGAAAAGGTCATAGGGTACCTACTTTTTATGTCCAAATTTCCGTGCGAACTCCGAAATTGACGCGGGTGAAACCACTGTAAACAGCTATATTAGTTATCATATAAATTTTGAAACTAGGTACCGTGTTTTATATATCTACTGTATTTTGTGTTGGACCAAGCATTTAGTAGTCACTCGTCACCAAATTTTGCATTGCAAATATCATTCTTTATACATCAATTAACTTTGCACAATAACATTCCTATCAATCAATTGGTATAATTTTTTTGGAAGTGAGTAAATTTTGTTGAAAACTAAAATGTATTGTAACTATTTTTCAAAGTACCCATTATTATTCCATTACCTACCAATATATACTTACCTACTTACCTATATTATTCCTGAGCTAATCAAGTTCAAGGACTGACGGTACCTACGTAACTACAATAATATGACGTATTTGCTAAACACTAGTCCAATCGACGCGTAAACAACTGGACGCAGTTAAGCAATAACATGTTAACCCACAAAATTAAGTTATTGATTCACAACGATTTATTGAGAGTTAAGGAACGTTTTTTAATTATGTGTTTGCCTTATTACATTGCTAAAATATATAACTAAATATTGAACATAAAAAATTTTGATACAAAATGGCGCTCCTGCTTTTTAAACACGATTTACTCAAAATTTCTCCAGTGTGGGTTAACACACTATTGCTTATCTATGTCCAACTAATATTCGCAGAGTTTACTATCTAAAATATTAGCTAACCTCCAGTTCTCCGAGGTTTCACCTAATTTAATTTCGGAGATCCCGCGAGAATTCCAGGGTAAAAACTACCCTATGTCCTTTGTACCTCTGACAACGTGTACCTATGCAAAGTTAATTCTTTCATATGAAGTTACTAGCTGTGCCCCGCGGTTTCATCCGCGTGAGTAACGGAATTCCCGCAGGAACTTCAAAGTAACATAATTTACGTCTTATAACACCAAGTAATTACCAGTGAAAGTCCAACAGTTTCAGAGGAATTCTCCTTCTCCTTACAATAGCAAACACAACATAAAAAGCGAAGTTGGTCCAGCCGTTCACGCGTGATGCCGTGACCAAGGGAAATAGGGATTCATTTTATATCTATACATATAAAACTTGTATGAATATTATTTATAATACTGAGACCATCAAAGTAGGGTTAGCAATTATTTAGTTCCTAAAATATTCATTTATGTTATACAACATTGTTAACCTGTCTGTGGTCCTATTGATAATAAATAAAAAAAAAAAAAAAAAATGCTTCGTCCTGAATGACTGATGGATCAACGCACAGCCTAAACCGGTAATCGTAGAGACCTGAAACTTGTGTATCTATACATATAAAATGCTTTGCCCTGAATGACTGATGGATCAAATAAGCACAGCCTAAACCGCTGATCGTAGATACCTGAAACTTGGACGGTGTGTTCTTTGTGTGACGTAGGCATCCGATAAGAAAGGATTTTTGAAAATTCTACCCCTAAGGGGGTGAAACCCCGCGGGACAGCTAGTCTATATAACATATTGCTGCAGTTGCACAGTCAATTCTCACCTCTATTCCGGGATGGAGCACAATCCGCTAATGATTGTCGGCTCAATGAAAGAGTTCACGCGACGTGCCCCGAGGCGAAGACTGATGATGATTTTTTAGCCACAAATCCAGTGCAAATTGCTTTTCGATCCATATAAGCAGGTACCTACTATTTCCTTGGAAATTCTGCTTCTAGCACAAGAGTTCTTGAAAGATGTCGTGAACTCTTTTTTCTAATCCTAACTAATATTATAAAGGCAAACCGATATATTATTTTCTCGCCACTACCTACTCAACCGATCATCATGAAATCCTGGAGTTCCTACAGTAACTCCAAAATTTACGCGGATAGAACCATATAAGTGAAAGGCTTTTTAGATTCAGTGCGGTAAATCCGAAGATCGTAACAACAAACAAACATTTTCTAATATTAATCATATTAGTAATGCATAATTTTCATCTACCATTTCTCTAATTTCAAAAGTGGCGCCCAGATGTTAGGAGCCGCTGATAGGTCAAAGACGATCCTATATACACATAATAGACTAGTCGTCCCGCTCGGTTTCACCCGCGATAATTTTGGAGTTCCCGCGGAATTGCTCCATACAAACTTTGCCTCCCTTTTCACTCTCTTAGGGGTAGGATTTTCAAAAATCCTTTCTTATCGGATGCCCATATTATGCAAAGAACACACTCTCCAAGTTTCAGGTCTCCACGATCAGCGGTTGAGGCTGTGCGTTGATTGTCAGTCAGTCATTCAGGACAAAGCATTTTATATATATGTATATGTATATAGATAGATAGGTAGTATATATAAACAATGGTCGCGGACACAAGAGTAAGCTTTTAAGCGTTGTAAAGGTATGCAGTGTTCCTGTTCCATACTTAAGAGAGAGCTTGTTATTGTTTTTTTATTCATTTATCTCAGTTTTCTGGCGACATTTTCCCACAGGGGCGGCGCGGCGCGGCGGCGTGTCAAACGGGCCGCGCCCGCCCTTTATGTGGTTTTTTGTGCGCCTCACAAAATGCCCCGGTGGAAAACATTCACTGATAACTGGCAACAATCGTAGCCAGCCGGATGCTCGCTGCCATTCCGCGCATAACTCGAGATGGACCCCGACTCCGAGTCTCGACGCTTTTTCATCAGAGACCGGGGTACCGACTACCGATCGACCCGACGCACTCGAGACTAAATCCGTACAACGTTATTAATTAATTGTTTTAGCTCTTATCGGTATTCGGATCTCGAATATAACGTGCTCGCAGCCGAGCTCTCGTGCTCGTTCTATGTAATACCGAAGATGATAATATGATTGATATCTCAACATAGGAATGATAAGATTGTGGGGCACAGATCTTTGTACATATGAGTTTAAAAAAAAAAACGCTCTAACCGGATTAAGTGTTCCGTACCAATGTCATTTCTAAAATTGCCACTGTCACTTTGATTTGAATAATACACGACATAAAACTAGCTGGTTAAAAGGACTACGAATTATTTTTTATGATGTTTTTGCGTCGTCGCTGATTGTGTATCTATCTCGGGTGTTTAGTACATCTGTGGTTTATAAGAAAAGTGTTTCTATAAAAATAGTTTTATAACAGAAATATAGTGGTTTGCGGATAGAAAAACAAATACTCCGTGGTCTTTTAACACCTAGAATGTTTGGTGCAGGCGCGGCGGTTCATTAGCAGTGCGCGCGCTTCTCTCGCGTATTTCATTGTTCTATTGTTTTGTTTGTCCCCGTCCAGTGCTTGCTGAGAGATATACGGCCCCCCTTTTCGCCTATTCCGCTCCCCTTGACACCTGCAACTTTAATAGTCCTCTTATTCATCCCCTATAATACAAGCAAGCCAAGAATAGTACTTAAATCGCTCGCTCCACATTGCATATCTCACCGAAATAGTTGTGCACACAAAAGAAAAAGAGAACTAAAGAAATGGAACGTTTTCATGCAACAAATGTTTTTGTTAATGTTCTATTGTTTCTTAATCGCCACTCCAGATTTGATATCGAGATTAAGTTGCCGTTAAAGCATAAAGTTAAATAAGTGAAGCGCTGAAGCCTCGGCCGGTAGCGCGTCCCGGACGAGAAGTATGGCCGACAGATCAGACGTCTGATTACGTTATCTCTACTTAAGATCGGGGCGGCGAGTGAGGGAGATGTTGATTTCACCTGTGATTTCACTCAGGGTTGTCATCTAAAACTGCTGAAGTGCTGATTAGATTAAAACCTGAATATTTAGTTGTTTTTTTACTACACTAATATAATAACGTGATATTGTGTAACTTAAAATAATTTCTTAGTTGTTTTTAATTAAATCTTGTAGTAGTTTAGTACAAAAAAATTGCTTGTAGAAATAATAGTAGATTTTTTTTTTATATGTACAAATCCTTTTCCTGGCTCTCTGTGATCAGTATTCCAAATCAAAGAAGTACGCATTAAACAATACAAAATAGGAAAAATCAAAGGGCGAACGTAACGGGACGCTCCTCGGGTAGTGTTAGAATACGGACAAATCTGTGGAAATTTGGACGCATGGCAACCCTGATGGTAAACAGGCTTTAATGACGGGGATTGTTATAAAAAAAAAAACATATTTAAATACGTGTATTCACTCTCCTCAGGGGAAAGTTAATCTGAGAGATCACGACATTTGCCACTCGATGATCCTATGATTAATTCTCCAAACACAAGCCGTGTGTGTTTGTTTCTCGGAACTTTTCAATGTTGCCACCTCTTAATCATTGCAAGCCTAGAGTCGCGACTCTAGGCTTTACAATAGTCACGTGAGACACGCTCTCGCGTTAGATCTAATGCCGTTCCACTTTGCTGACAATAAATCGCGTATTTAGCGACGTGGCGGCTTGTATAATTAACAATGGCAGCATGATACGCGATTTCCAAACTAAGCCGGCTATAGAGTCGGGCATTTGTCACAAGGCAAATTGATATTTATGAGGATTATCTCCATGCTTACACAGGGGCGGATCCAGGATTTTGTAGAGGGGGGGGCAATTTGGTTTCACCATGAATTCTTTAGAATTAACAGGATAGACAAAAAAGTCCATTGATAAAATTTAAGTGCCTCATATTGAGAGCATCTGAATTGAGCTTATGTATGTATTATATTATCTGTGTGTATGTTTCGCGATTTTTTTACCGACTTCCAAAAAGGAGGAGGTTACGCATTCGGCTGTATTTTTTTTTACCGACCGAATGTTGGACCGATTTCGAAAATTCATTTTTTGTTTGAAATCGTATACTCCCAATTAGGTCCTAATGCCACCAAGTCGGGATCTAATGATGGGATCTTATGGTTTAAGAATCTTTATTATCCTCAAAAGATCTTGGGGAAATCGTGGGAACTCTTCAAAAATAATAGGCACACCTATAGCGATTTGGGTATTTTTTATAGTAAATCGTTCATTTGCTTTCGGAAAGCAAAATTTGAAGAAGTGGAACTGATCATGAAGACCACAAGTGGTCATCGGAACTACTCAACAATAATACGTATTTCACGGGTTTCGATTGGACCGATGTAGAAAATTGATTTTGTTGTTTGAAAGGGTATACTCCCAAGTTGGTCCCATTGTCACCAAATCGAGAACCTGACGATGGAATCATGGAGAAATCGAGAGAACTCTTCAAAAATTACAGACACACCTATAGCGATTTTTGTATTGTTTATAGTAAATCGTTTATTTGCTTTTGGAAATCAAAATTTGAAGAAGTGAAACTGATGATGAAGACCACAGATGGTCATCGGAACTACTCAATAAAAGGTATTTCACGAGTTCCGATTCGTTAACTTTAATATGGTTCCTTAATAATTTATGCTCGTCACAATGTATATGGTAAAATAGAACTGATGATGACGTACCAGGAGAACTCCTCAACAATCAACATCCCTGTCGTCCTGTCGGTAAAAGCAGTATTTTGTAAAAGGCGATGAGCAATTGACATTAGGCTACTGTAACTTAGATAAATTACAAACGGACTCACTTGAAAGCAAGAAATAAACAAAATTTTAACAAAAAAATTAAAACCGACTTCCAACAACACAAAACTAAAAAGCTAAAAATAACAAAATATCGATTTTATCCAACAGACAAAAATACACGTAAGTTTATTTTTGGTAGTTATTACCAGTAGTTATTATACCAGTACCAGTAGTTATTATTGGTTTATTCTACCACTTGACTACTATTACTATTTGAAGTCGGTGACAAGCCAAATATGGCGTAGGTATATGGGCCAAGTCCAGTCCCGCCACGAGCTCGTTGTGAGCTGAACAACCCAAGTGGGCAGACGTAAGCGGGCTTGGCACCGAATTTAAATCAAAAAGTGGTAGCACAAACCAACAATAGTATTACGTGTATTTTTGTCTGACGGATTAAGTCGGTATTTTGTTATTTTTAGCTTTTTAGTTTTATGTTTTTCATATTTAAAAAAAATGTGATGTCGAAAACGATTGAGCTTAGGTAGGTATAGCGGTTTTTGAGTACGATTCTCTGTAAAATCAAAGTTTTTTTCGTATTTCATTATTTTCAACTTGTACTTTCATGCATAAAATAATCTACATGGAAGCTACAACAGATAAAAGTAAAAAATGAAAAATTTACGTTCCAGTGAATCTGACCTGAATTAACAACTTTAAATTAAAATTTTGTAGTTTTATATCTATAAAGTGATAGGAAAATAATGGGAAGTGTTATGATTAATAGCGATTTTTTTACTAAACTGAGGAAAAATACCATCAGAGGTGCACATGTGATGTGATAAAAACGTGTTTCGTGATCAGAAGAACAAAGAACTACCAAACTACCTGACGTAGCTTCACGACCGACATAAAGCAATCTGAAACTTTCTTTGAAGTAAGTCGGTGATTTGGGATCCCCCAGTACCAAGATGGTACAAAGAATATGTGTAGTGTGTCTGGCGAATATGTAAGGCACACACATTTTGCAGCCGCTCCAACTTATCGCGTTACTCTTCTGTCAGATTCATACAGCACACATCGGCGTAGACAAAAAGGAGAAGGTTACTCCTTGAATTAGTAAAATGAGGAGAAAATTTGGGAAATAACGCAGAAACTCAGAGAAGTGAATAATTTTCGTCCATATGACGAGATTACGGAAAAATAGGTACTATTGAAAAAAAAAAGATGTTTTTGACCATAGAAGATTTTAAAATTTACAGTCAACAGAAGAAAAATTTGATAAATTTTGGAAATTTGCCCAAAATTTTTTCCAAATCGAATTCATCGCGCACCGCACGTGATAAAAGTCGTCGGCTATTTTTTGAGCACAGAGGTACAATATGACGGGGAATAAAAATCGAAATTCTATTAATTCCATTTAGTTCGTCAGTTACATATAACATAATATAAATAAATAATATGGATAGATTTGCTTTGAACATGGAAAAAAGTAGAAAAGTTAGGTACCAACTAGTTTTGGGAAGTGAAATCACAATAGCTTACTTCCAAGTCTGTTGATGTTGGATGTTGGATGAAGTTAAAGAAAAGGGATAGAGAAACTACATAATAAGGATAATTTTAAAAACATATATACAGCCAAACACAGAAACTTCTCCGTTTAAATAAGAAATATACCATGCGGCACGTAGTTTCAAACCAGAAAATTTGTCAGATTTTTCTAAGGTCTAATTAAAGTAGGTACCTATTTAGGTCTTCAGGGGGGGCAATTGCCCCCAGTGCCCCCCCTGGATCCGCCCCTGTGCTTACACGCTGTCAATTGTTTTCTATGGCTTTGACGTTCGGAAACTTGTTTACAAATCACGAGCCCCACCAGAGCTGGTTTATGGTCTTTAAGAAGTTAATGATATATCATCATAGGCATTAAGACATCAATAGTTTAAGGAAAGATTCATATCCTATGCATCATTGTTATCCTAATATAAATTACTACTTGCTTTTATCTCTGGATTTAACTGCACAAAAACCATTCGCCATTAAATATTTAGATATAGATAAGCAATAGTGTGTTAACCCACACAGGAGAAATTTTGAGTGAATCGTGTTTTAAAATTATAGCGCCATTTTGTTCATGTTCCAAAATTTTGTTGGTATTTAAATAAGGTAAACACATAAACGTTTTGTAACTTAATTTTGTGGGTTAACATGTTGTTTTGTTTTATTTATTTATTAGTACGCAAAACAGTTTACAGTAAAAAATAAAATAAAAAATACATTCACGAAAGTATAAGAGCTAGATTGCATACCAAGATATGCGTACACATCAGAGTCCCTTGCATATTGGAAAGTACTATAAAATACAGAAAAATATATATAAATTTATTGCTTATCGGCGTTCATTTAAAGTTTATTTTGATGCATAAAAAATATATAGGTAATTGTTAATATCCCATAAGTTACTTTATCTAACATACTTCATATTTTATGGTTACAACTGTCAAATGACAAATTGTAGGTATTCGTAATGTTTTGCTTCTTTATTATAATAAATTGAACTACATGGAAGAAGTACTTGCAAATATTATCTCTATGGAAAAACGTCATAGCTCTAGCCGACAGCCGCATAGGTCTAGTACGGTGCAGCTCGTAAATAAGCCATTGCTATTTAGCTTACAATCGAGCAGCATTGGGCATTCGGTCAGATTCCTGTACAGGCAGCCGAGGCAGCCACATGTGCTCGCGCCGCATGCCTCCACCGAGGGTATGCGATGGTCATGCTCGGTGCATTTTGCTCCTATGCCGAAATTCTACACCGATTTGATACTATAGCATTGGCGGATAATACTCGTACATTCTGGATTGTTACTAGGCATATTAGCGACAGAAAACCACACTGTTTATTGCAGGAGTCAATTTGAGGTAAATTATAATTGAAATAGGTACGAGTAATAGCGGGTCGTTTGCTTTTCGATTAGCCATTTTAGATCGGATAACAAGTATCCACTATATAACTGGATAAATAGGTAGGTATTATTGTAAGATACTTTGAGTTTTTAGTAACGGGAAATCTGCCACTAAAAAGACTCCCTGAATCTTTCCAGTTTCCCTATCACTTCATTGTATTATTTTGAGGTTATAAGTGATTTTTCTGGTGCGGTCGGTTCCTTCATATTTTACGGAATTTCTGAGTCAACAGCTCTTTAAAATTATCTTTTATATTTTGCATTTTATTATGACTGTGTAATGATGTTACCGCTTCCTTTTTTTATTAGATAGGTACCTACGTTATGTGCAAAGGTTTATTCCGATGTTCTAAGTAATGAATACCTAAACAGACATCATTTATTACGAGTATAGGTATTATCAGAAAATTCAAAAGCCTAATACAAGCTGTATATTAAGTAAAATACACGTAGATGAATGGTAATGTTATAATTAGGCATAGTTATCCTTCGTTACAACATATTAATTAATTACCTAGAGTATAACATTCCGCGGTTTGCTGTGTTCGGTACATTTAGAAATATTACTTTAATTAACAGCCGGAGCGCGTTAAAATGTCTGTAATTAAAACTAATTAGAGAAAAATAACTTCATACCGTTTCTCTTAAGATGATAGGCAGAGAGGTTCTTGGATAAGCGTTTGTAACTCCTGAGCCTGACCGTTTAGTATTTTCTTTAAACGTTCATCGCCAGAGGTCCGGCTTAGATTCCCGGTATTGCAAATTTTTTTATAAATATAAAATAAAATTTTGGCGTCAGTTTAGATAAAAGTGTACCTACTGAAATCATAATGGCAAAGAATATTTGATTCCCTAATTATTTGATTTGATTGATGGTCTGTGTTCTCTTTTGTTTTCCTTTCTGTTAATTTACACATTATGTTTTTATTTTTTTATAGGTAAGTGTCAAATGGGCAAGTTCCATCGGTGATTGGTTCACTCATGATGCACCCGGCTGGATACTACGCCAATCTCGGTAAGAGGTGTGGGTTCATCCCATAGTCGACACCACTAACTAATCCCATTCTTTTTCTTGGAGCCTATAACATCTAGACACGCCGGTAGCGTGTCAAGCCGAAGTTCTCAAACTGACAGAACTGGCGAGCCGCACCGTGTGTAATATTACACGAACCATTTGGAGCCACTTTTCACCCCCCTATAATTCAAAAACTATTTAACATAAACATGTCAAATTTGGCTCATGTATTAAGACTCGCGAGATAAACATGTGCTCCAAATTTCATAAGCACACCTCATACGGGCTTTTAGATATTAACGTCCAAAAATCGTGATTTTTATCACTGACTGACCTATAGACCAAAATTATAACCGACTTCCAGATGACCTAGGAACTTGATATTTGGCATCAAGGTAGACTTTTAGGCGTAAACAAAGGGAAAAATCTGAAAACTGGAAAAACTTAAAAAAAAAGATAATTATCAATATCTTCAGATTTAGATATATCCTTATCAAGAAGGTAATATAACAAAGTCGAGTATTGAAGTATATAACTGGCTAATCAAAGTTTTGAAGTATTCTTAATGATGTATTTTACGTCACTCCATTAAACTGAGTCAAACATTGACAATTAATACTTTCGTTATCAGCACGAATTTTTCTATGGTTTTTACGTATAAAACTAGCTATTCCCAAGTTAAAAGTAAATCAGCGTTTGTTTTACGTACGACGTAAATAATTTATGAATATCTGTGAATATTTTCATCAGTTCACGCAAATATCCATTACATATTATTCACATTTGACAAAGAAAGTTCTGTATGTAAAAATGATGAATAAATAATTCTTTTTCAAGAATAAAACTGCTTCTGGATAGAGACGGTTATTTGGCTCTTTCGTCCGCCTACGAGTGCGACGTATAATCCTCGAACAGAAACTGTACAGGTACTGTCTAGATGATTTTGACTGCAATATAGAGATATACATGTAGGCGAGTTTCCTGAGCGACATAGGGTCGGGTAGGGTGGGGGTTTTTATCCCGGAATTATTAAGGAAACTCCAAAATTAGCGCGGGTGAAACAGCGGGCAACAGCTAGTGTGCAATAAAATTGTGTATTGTGCAATAAATTTTTGACCTCCTCAAAAATTTCAGGCTGTGACAGTACAGAAGAATTTCGTTACATTAACGGCATAATCCAGCAATTCTTCTGACTTGGAATGGCAAGATGGATTTAAAAGGCAGCTGTATAATTGCAGTCATGTATACTGTGCAAGATTTAGCCGATATAGGAAAAGTTATGGGAGATGCTTCAATAGCTGCGATTCTAGTTCGACTTCTAGGAGGCTTAAGTCCTCAATATGCTCCTTTATGCGCATGGTGACGTAATGTATCGTGCTACTGGAGTTTGTTGCGCAGCTTTTTCTCTTCAGCCATAGCGCTAGGAAGCTGTGAAGGGTGGATATTTTATGGGTGCTGGCTGCTGTCATAACTGTAATTTTATTGACGTCAATAAGATAGGCCAAATTTGATTAAACGATTTGACTATGACTTTGATTTTGACTTGTCGCAAAAGAATTGATGAAGTGAAGTCCGATCTCTTTTATCATTTTAGAAATAAAACATAGTGTCACTTGGTTGTCTTATAGATGATACGAAGTTCACCGGGTCTTCTAGTGTATTCTTTTAGAGTCGTCTTCGTCTTGATCGTCTTAAATATTAATTATTTACTACGTAGGTACCTACATTGTACAATGAGTCGTACAATCGAATTACTGGTGGGTGACACTTTTACGATACACCAAATCATTTACGTTGGACTTTCCAGAGTTAAAACCTTAGATGGAGTACATCTTATCAATTTAGATCCAAGTCAAATCAAGGCACAAGAGAGCTCTATTGTAGAGTACAACCGCCTGCGCACGTTATACCGCCCTGACTTGGCCAAATTAACTATAAACAGAAAACGCGTAAAAAAAAAACCGGATAATGAATGGGCAATTCACTCAAATATTTTAAACGTCCAAGAAAATACAGAAAACACAAAAAAGATAGTTATACCACGGAAACGTAGGAAAATAAACTAAATTGACAAAAACCATTTTATTATGAATAATAAGTACCTACTAATAATTTCTGTAAAAAGTTTTTCTTTTCCGATTCATTTATCCATTTCTGTTAATATACAATAATATTGTGACCTATATATCTAGACACGCAGTAGCGTGTCAAGCCAAGTTCAGGCTAACAGAACTGGCGAGCAGCACCGTGTGTAACTTTTGACCCCGTCACAACTCAAAAACTATTTCACATAAACATGTCAATATGAATCACGTATTCTCAAATAGAAGCTCTGATTCTTCACTCGTTAGTACGTCACGCGATAGGAGCGATGCAGGATCAGGGGAAAAAAATATAATCGTTTATGGTGGTGGTGCCTGTCGACAAGAGTTGTAGTGTTATGTCTCCAAAATATTTTACTGCAGGCGGTGTTTTCTTTAAATGTAAGCAAAATACGTTTTAATTATAAATGTAACTATTTTTATTCGTGTTTGTTTTATTTATTATTTTATCTATTGAATCTAGACACGCTGTAGCATGTTAAGCCGAGTTCAAGCTGACAACTGGCGAGCAGCAACGTGTGTAATATTACACGAACCCTTACTTATTCTGCCTGTAATGTAAGAATCATCAATCAAAATTGATGACAGCCGGTCTTTGGATTTTATGGTCTTTAAATATTTATGTATATGTTTATGTGTTATGGTCTTTACATAGCTGGTATTCCACTCGTTTTATATTTATAAAACGAGTGGGAACCTTGATTTGTTTTAAATCCAAACATATTAGTTTCAGTAGATACTTACTACCCCGTAAACAGATTGAAATACACTTATTACTTGGGTAGCAGAGTAATATAAAAGTCAGGGGAAAAAGGTAAGATAAATATATTATAGTTTCAAAAGGAATGACATACAACAATGATCAAACAAAAGAATGTGTATAAAAATATTTAAATATCAAATTGACAGTGTTCTCAGTATAAACATAAAAGAGTTTTAACACCCCCCCGTAATGAGAACACCCTGTATATACACATTATAATACAAGTAAAAAGACAGTATCAAAATTCACTATACACTTATCACTAGCACTGAAATAATAAAAACAACATCCTGTACATATAAACACATCACTAAACTATACACACCCTATATACATACAATATGATCTAAAGACATACAAAACCTAGAACTAGCCTAAACCTAAAGAATTTGTACATTTAAAATGTTTCAGTTTCGGCAAGGGTTTTGTCAAAATGTCTGCGACCATGTCATTTGTGGGTATGTATTTGACTTGTATGTCGTGGTGTGATAGTGAGTCTCTAATGAAGTGATGTTTGATGTCAATGTGTTTAGTACGTGCGTGATAGGTGTTATTATGAGCTAGTTTGAGTGAACTTTGATTGTCGGTATGAATGATTATGGGATGAGTGACCGAGAATACTTCACTGATGAGCGTCTTTAAATATATGGCCTCTTTACAAGCTTCAGCCAAAGCCATATATTCAGCTTCTGTTGTGGAAAGTGCAACTGTTCGCTGTTTGCGAGCTTCCCACGACACAGGTGCACCGCTCATCAGGAAGATGAATCCAGTGAATGATCGACGGTCCACAAGATTGCTTCCATAATCGGCGTCAGCGTAACCTACTGGGTAAGAGTGGTCACCGTGTTTGAAGTGAAGTCTGAGTTCCTTCGTACCCTTAAGGTATCTAAGGACTCGCTTAGCGGCCTTCCAGTGTACCCCCCCGTAATGTGCATTGAACTGAGATAGGTACGAGACCGTGTGGGCAATATCAGGTCTTGTACATATAGAAATGTACATTAATGAGCCGATAAGCTCCTGATATGGGACTTCTAGATTTTCTTTTTCCTTTTCCGGAACAGTGAGTTTTAACCCAAGTTCCATTGGCGTAGTGACCGAGATCGCGTCGCTCATACCGAACTTGTCTAGTAATTTTTCGATATATTTTGTCTGATCGAGGGTTATACTGCCTTCACTTTGTACGACTCTCATACCGAGGCAGTCTTTGACAGGACCGAGATCTTTAATTGTAAACGTCTTTTTGAGTTCGCTTACAAAATTATCTTTTAAATCACTATTGGTTGTCATAAAAAAGAAATCGTCGACGAACACTGCGATAACGATAAAATCATTAGGTCCGTCTCTTTTATAGTAAAGACAGTGTTCTGATGCGGCTTGAGTCAGCGACAGAGCAGCCATCGCTTGGCATACTTTTTTGTTCCATTGACGCGGAGCTTGTTTAAGCCCATATAGGGATTTTTTAAGTAAGCATACTTTCCCCTTTGGATCAGTAGCAAAACCTTCTGGTTGTTCCATATAAATTTCCTCTTCCAGGTCACCGTTTAAAAAGGCAGTTTCTACATCAAGGTGATGTACTTGTAGCCGATATTGCACAGCAAATGCAAACAAAAGCCTTACTGAAGATAGCCTAGCAACTGGTGAAAAAGTTTCACCATAGTCTACTCCAGCTATTTGGGTGAACCCTTTGGCTACTAGTCTGGCTTTGTATTTTGTAATGTTCCCACTTGTGTCCTTTTTTATTTTGTATACCCATTTACATTTTGTTGTCTTCCTGCCGGATGGTCTATCAACTAGAATCCAGGTTCCATGCTGAATCAATGAATTGTATTCTGCTTTCATCGCTTCTAGCCACTTGTCTTTTTGCGGATGCTCTGTAACTTCTTTGTAAGTTTCTGGTTCCTGATCTGATGTCATGTAGAGATTCTCCTGATATCTCTCAGGAGGACGCCTGTCTCGGAGAGGGTATCGTCTTTCAGTTGATGTCTTTGAGTGTCTTCACTGTCTGACTGTACTTGATGTTGTGGCTGTGAAACTGGTTCTTCATCATTTTGAATGGGTACAAAGATTACAGATGGTTGTGGTTGGGGTGACTCTTCGTTATGTGAGGAATTTGGATTAGACTCTTCATGCGTTTTATTTTCAATAAACGCTACATCTCTAGCAATAATAATCTGCCGAGGATTATTAGGGTCTATTAAGCGATAACCTTTGCTTTCTATAGAATAGCCAACAAAGATACAAACTTTAGTTTTGGATTCCAGTTTTGAACGCTTTTCTTTGGGTACGAGGACGTGAGCTTCGCACCCAAAGATTCGCAAGTGAGAAAGGTCGACTTTATTGCCGGTCCATACTTCTTCTGGAATCTTGTTATTTAAAGCTTGCGTGGGTGAACGATTTTTTAAATAAATTGCCGTATTTACCGCTTCTCCCCAGTACGCTAAAGGTAAATTCGAGTCTTTTAGCATAGATCTTGCTTTTTCAATGATCGTTCTATTTACACGTTCTGAAACTCCGTTTTGTTGAGGAGTGTACGGCACCGTGGTTTGGTGCACTATACCATTCTCCCTCATAAACGTTATCATGTCGCTATTTACATATTCCCGACCATTATCTGAACGGAGAATTTTAATTTTTTCTCCCGTTTGATTTTCGACTAAATGCTTAAATTCGACAAACTTTGTGTAAACTTCGGCTTTTGTTTTCAAAAGATATCCAAAAGTTTTACGAGAGTAGTCGTCGGTAAATGTTAATAAATATAGGGCTCCGCCCCACGAGTGCGTACTCATAGGTCCGCATAAGTCCGAATGAATAAGTTGTAGGACTTTACTCGATCTACTTTTTGAGCTCTTAAACGGTTTCTTTGAAAATTTACCTTGTAGACACGGAATACATGTTCCGTGGTAACTTCCAATATAGTCTAGGCCGATACATTTATTTTTTAATATATCCATGCTCTTTGTATTAAGATGGCCAAGACGTCTATGCCAAAGTAGTGCAGACTCTTTGGTGGAAGTATACAAGGAATGCAATTTATTTACATTTAATCTAAACATACCGTTGTGATTCGACCCTGTGGCAATGACGGGATTTGTCACATGACAGCCACCGCTTTGAAATATTGTTGCGCCTTTCGGCGTAAACAATACATCGAATCCTTTCTTAACTAAACTACTTACAGATAAAAGATTTGTAGCGAGACCAGGAACATATAATACATTACTAATTTTATTTACACCATCGGAAATATTTATATTTACAGTGCCCTTACCATGACTCAATAAAGTCTCCTTATTTGCCACAGTGATAGGAGTTACGTGAGGGGACAAGAACTCGAACCACTCTCTCCTGTTACTCATGTGGGAGCTTGCGCCGGAATCAAGAAACCAATCTTGTGAACCTGTGGGTGAACGATTAGTGAAACAAGATGAAAGTGTAAATTCGGAAGTATAATTTGTACAGACATTTGACGAAACCGAAACATTCTTGTTTTTCTTATTTTTTAGAATCCTACATTCACTCACTATATGCCCTAATTTTTTACAATAGGAACAAAATTTCTTCTTTGTTTGTTTCTTGGTGCATAGCGCTGTATCTGGAGATCTGCTGGTATCTGCTGAGGACTGTACAGCTCGTGATTCTTCTTTTAGAACAGCTGTCACTACATTTTCCGTGGTGATCTTCATATTAGAGTGTTCGATGGCCATAACTAAGGGATGATATTTTTCTGGAAGTCCAGTGAGCATTATAATAGCTAAGAATTCATCATCCACTTGTGCTCCAATTCCTTGTAGTTCTTGTTGGATAGCTAGTGACTCATTCACATACTGTTGAATCTTTCCTTTGAACGAATTTGTTAAGAGTTTTTTCATCAGTGCAAGCCTCCTTGTGAGTCCACCATCAGCATAAGCTTTTCGTAAACAACTGAATGTTTCAAATGCGGTTTTTGCTGACCTTATAACGGGATAGATGGATTCTTCACAAGATAAACATATTTTCGCACGAGCCTTCTGATCTTTCCGTTTTTGATCAGGGTTGGAGAGGTCAGCGGGTTTTACAACGACTTCCCACAACTCTAGGTCAGTGAGCATGCATTCTATGGCAAATGCCCATGTGCTGAAGTTAGCTGATCCTTTTAGCTTTGATATGCTTATATTTGTTGAGTTCTGCGCTGTCTGAAAATCTTTTGAAGAATGTGCCGACTGTGAAGTCGATGGAGTATCCATTGCACTTTTCTTAACCTTTTTAAAAGACTTATTTGAGACCTATAACCACTTATCAGTTATTTCCTGGGCCCATAACCACTTATTACTTGGGTAGCAGAGTAATATAAAAGTCAGGGGAAAAAGGTAAGATAAATATATTATAGTTTCAAAAGGAATGACATACAACAATGATCAAACAAAAGAATGTGTATAAAAATATTTAAATATCAAATTGACAGTGTTCTCAGTATAAACATAAAAGAGTTTTAACAAATACAATAGATTAACAGAGACCATTTGGTATTAATTTTATTATGAACAAGTACCTAATACCTACTAGTAATTTCTGTACAAAAAGTAGTGATATCCCATCAAAAACATAAATGTGAAAGTGGAAGCCAAAGTTCAGTATTAGCTTAAGCTTACTTCGCCGACAAAAGAATTGATATCTAAATAGGTGCCAAGTTCTGTAGATAATCCTGAAATATATTCAAAGGAGCATAGAACTCGGCTAGTTTTCACATTAAAGTTATCTTTAGCTAGTGAAATTATGAATCTTTTTTATATTATTATGAGCAAATTACTGTTTTTATACTGTAAGATAAGTGTTATAGATCTCACCCTTCAATATTGTTTGCTGCTAAAAACAAGCCAATATCAAAAATATTTATACTATAGTTTTTAGCCAAATATAAGATAACTGGTGTGTGAAAACTAGCCAAGTTCTATGCTCCTTTGAATATATTTCAGGATTATCTATAGAACTTGGCACCTATTTAGATATCAATTCTTTTGTCGGCGAAGTAAGCTTAAGCTAATACTGAACTTTGGCTTCCACTTTCACATTTATGTTTTTGATGGGATATCATCTCATATTTCATGGCTGATCTAATCCGTAATTTATTAAGAAATCATCAAAAAAGGCCCGAAGCAAACCAGTAAAGATTAGCTAGTAAAATACACTTACCGCTGCACTCAGAGTCGACTTTAATGATTACTTAGTTAAGTATAGATTTTTAAAATAAAACTGCCGCAATCAGACAAGTTTAATAAATTATTGTTAATTGGCATTTAATTAATTAAGTTACACCTCATTAAATGCCAATTAACATAAATTTACTGAACGTCTCTGATTGCGGCAATTTTGTTTTAAAAATCTATACTTAACTAAGTAATCATTAAAGTCGACTCTGAGTGCGGCGGCGGTTAGACCTTGTAAAGCAATGATAGGCTTGTCATGAAATTTAGAGATACCTATTTTGAGTTTCGACACCTTATTTCTGTAGGGTTTTGTAACAATTAAAAAAGAAAAATATTTGAGTTTTTCGATTGAAAATCTTTGTGGACTGGATGCACGTTTGCTTTAATGTTTTACTTTGAGAAGTAAAGTATCTATCGCTTTTATTTACAAACATCGAGACGAGATCTAGTCTTGCCAATATTACATTACATAAGTGTTACAAACAGATTTATATTTATTTTTGGTTACTTCGTATATTATGTTTTTTATTCAATGTGTGCATTTTTTACCTCATTCTTGGAATAGCACAATGATTTTTATCTATAATAACACACTTTGTTATCGTTTGATAAAATAAATTTCCACGAACATCATAATCTTATATAACATTGGGCAAATAAATCATTCGATCAAAACCAACGTGCAAGTTGTAACAGATGGTTAGGTATATTCAAGGTCATGAAGTGTATATAGTATAGTCCTTTTAATTTGGAAAAGAACGTTTCTTTAAAAAATTGACGTATTGAATATCAAAGTTTTTTTTTAAGTGGGACTGGATAATTGATAAAATTACATTCAAATTATATTAAATACTAGCTGTCCCGCGCGGTTTTACCCGCGATAATTTCGAAGTTCCCGAGGAATTGTTCCATAGAATCTTTGAAACCCCTTAGGGGTTGAATTTTCAAAAATCCTTTCTTATCGGATGCCTGCGTCATACAAAGAACACACCCTCCAAGTTTCAGGTCTCTACGATCAGCGGTTTAGGCTGTGTCCATCCATCGTCAGTCATTCAGGACAAAGCATTTTATATGTATAGATTACCCAGTATTATAATATTGGGTAGTATTTTTTAAACTAAGCCCCCCCTATAGTTATAATATCTACATAATTTATCATAATAAGTAAATCATAAAAATTGGCACATATCGTTTTTGACAAAATTGCGTTCTCTATACTTTAATTATATTAGAAAAACCTTTGTTAAACAGAGAAACTGATATTCTTTGAAGTCGTTTAGAAATGTGTAAGTTATTTCTTACATATCTATTTGCATGTTCAGATTCTCCAGATAAACCTATTTCTATATCATTTACTGCGTGAATATTGTTATTCTCACCTCTCTATATTATCAGCAGCATTTGGAACGACGTACCTAATCTTGCTCGTCAAAGCTCAATGACAAATATTGGAGAGCAATGGAAAAACTGTGTCACATAACTTACAACTTCTTAGGGTTCCGTAGTCAGGAGGCAAACACACAGGCATTTTAGCACTATTGGAGATTATTGGCACTATATGAGAATAATAATATCTAATTATAATAATCCACTTCACAACACACAGATCTACTTGATCCCACAGTAAGCTATAAGCTGGTGTCGTGGAAACCAAGCAAACGTGGTATATACTACATAGAATTACTTATATATTATACAATAGATATATAAACACACCCAGACTGGAAAATGGAACCCTGTGTTCATCACACAAAGTGCACCCCCACCGGGAATCGAACCCGGGTAGACATGGTGACCTGCTGCGCCAGTCGGGGTCTTCATGACAATGACTATACTTAGTATAAAATATAACATTTTTATTTATTTATTATTATAACATTAGCAACGTGGAACCTATGAACTGACACACAAAAGTGCAGGGAAATTACGAAATACATAGTAGTTAAATTAGGTATGACACTTTAGATAGGTACTCACCTATTGAAAAAATGGGAATACAAATAACGCTGTATATAACAAAATATACTGATTTTACCCCATCCCGCCACTTTCACTCCTTCAGGGAGTTTCCTAACGAATCGTCGGTGATCAGCGCTACAATTTCACCGGGTCTAATTGCTCTACTCAGGTCGCCGGGAATGAACTCACACCCTCCCGATTGATTGGCCAATTATGCACCCCACTAATAGCAACAGCACGAAAATAAATCAAGTGGAAAAATACAGAATACGTTTTTGATTTTATCACCGATCAAATAACAGAAACTTTACATAATATGTACATATAAATAGAAAGAGAATTGTCATCAGGAATGCTAGGGCTCACTTCCTATTGACAATTAATGAATTTTTGTCAAACAAAAAGGTTAAATTGATGAAGAAATAAGTACCTACCTAGATTATTAATTCGGAGTGGACTATAATAGACTACATTTTACCGCGCTAGCATTTTGTCAAAAGTTTGTTGAAAGTAGAACAGATATTATTAACGCCTTTTGACAAATTGTATTTTTTTTCGAAATGTTTTTTTTTTTTCCTTTTTTCACGCAATCGGATTCAGTTTAATAATATGAAAAAAACTTCGTTCTAAGTGTTCCACGACACTCACGCATTTTTTTAAATTCAATTTTAGTTCCTTTTAGGACAGCTTGTGTGCCATATCTTATATTATCATGTAGGTACGAGAGAATACAACTGTTGAATGACTCTACCCATAAATTATTTTACTTATTGAATTTTATTTCATCCATTTTTTTTATTAATCTGTTGGTGCCTATTGTTTAATTTGCTACGGACTACGGGGGCATAAAAGTGTAAATGTTGTTGTGAAAGCTCTTATTAAAATCGCCGAGTATAAACTTATAGTGTAATTAAAATAGAACCGGCCAAGCGCGTGTTGGAACATACACAGTGAAGGGTTTCGTACCGGGGAAAACGTTCATTGTTAAAATTAAAGTTTCGTAAAATAGTAATCCAAGTTATTTAAAAACTACACGACGTAGGTAGGTTCATCTTATTTCAAACCGATTCTTGTTAAAAATATTTTATCAAGTTATACCTACCTACCTAGCTACCAACTTAAACTTGTGAAACCACCTCGTAGTTGTAAAAAGGGAACACTGTCTTAGAAGCGCACCTCTCTGTTGACTTTAAAAAAATCAATTTCTACTTTACTAAAATGCCATTTTTTTTTTGTAAAAACTAGAGTCAGGGGACTGCTTCGTTTTGTATTTTCAAAACTTCCAATAGTAATACAAGTATTTCTGGTTTTTGTAAAGCAAAATAATAAATTTATTAGATCTGCAATAATATTAATTATTAAAAGCTGTACTTTTAGTAAAGCGCTACTACCTACATAATTTTATTACAATATTGTCTAGTAAAAATTTAAAAAAGGAAAGAATTGGACGACCGTTTGGCGTAGCAGGTCACCATTCCTGCCTGCTAATCAAGAGGTTCCGGGTTCAATTCCCGGTGGGGGTGCACCTTGTGTGATGAACACAGGGTTCCACTTTCCAGTCTGGGTGTGTTTATATATCTATAGTAGATATAATATATATGTAATTCTATGTAGTATATACCACGTTTGCTTGGTTTCCACGACACAAGCTAATAATAGCTTACTGTGGGATCAAGTAGATCTGTGTGTTGTGAAGTAGATTATTATTATTATTATCAAATAAATACGTTCAGAAACTCTATCAAAACAGCCCCGGGGTCGTCCGACTCCTGTCGACGTTAGCAACGATGACTTTATCGCTGTGAATAACCATAAAAGTATGATTTATATACGTCTCGCCGTTTTGCCTAGCTAGTGCAATAAAATCGAGTTTACGCGCTGCGTGCAGCTCCAGTCGCACTGTTTCTTTCCTATGCGGTTTTATTACCCTATACAAGGTTAGACGAAAAGGTGTCCCAAGCCGCTATTCCTTCAGAATATCACTGAAGGCAACGCTAATAAAATAAAAAACGATACACAAAAGTCCCAATTTTTTTTTTAGAAATCCATTTTTAATCTCATACAACCTCTTACACAGAAAAACACACAGAAACATAGGTACATGCGAAATGTTTCTGTTTTTTATTTTTATTTTCGAAAATATATTTTTCGTTGAAAGATAATATGTAGGTAGTTGGTTTTGAGAAAAAAAAAAATTAAGCAGAAATGATTTTAATGATTAAAGTTTTATCCTTAATCGTCCTCCTTGTTAATCATTAATAATAAGAGCAATATGAGCTGTGGTAGAGTTCTCGACTCACTCAGCGGGTAGAATAGCCTTTGCTTTATCGTTACACCCGTTCACGGAAATACATGGTAAACTGAAGTTTAAATCATAAAGTGGAGCTGTACAAACACTCGAGCGGAGTAGCAGGCAACTGATTGTCTATGATACCTATCAAGAGAAGCTGTAGCGCAGAAACTTTTTTTATAGAAAAAGAAAAAAGAAAATTTAAGTACCTACATTTAAAGTTCGAATTAATTTAATACAACTGAAATCACATAATCTGATTCGTTGCTGATGGCACGACGGGCGTGTCATCATTCTTTTGTACGACTGTACTGTACGTATTTAAGCGTACTTACGATACGTAAAATTGGAAAAATATAATTTTTCATACAATATGACTGAAGGCACACTAGACGTGTAGTCAATTCGTATGGCGCTTAGCACGACTTCATGAAAGATTTTTTCGACGTCAATGATGGAAGTTTGAAATTGGGTGAAATTGGGTCCCACAACGAATAAGTTAAGTGTTAACCCTTTGAGAGCAAGCGGTGGTGCACCGCGTGCAGTCGCTCGTGCTGTGGCGCAGCTCGGCTGGCCCCCCGGCGCTGCCCGCTGCCGCCCGCGATGTGTCATGTGACACAACACCGCCCGCCACGCCCACGCGCTCTCGCTCGCTCGGCCGGCGTGCGAGCGGGACGCCACCACTCCCGCCGAAGCCTCCGTTTCCAAGAAAAACCAACTGTTATTATCCGCCACGGATTGTTCTCGGCGTCTCGCCGCTGCGCTGCTCTCATGAATGGAGCGGCGCCTCTCGCCTCTCGCCTCTCCCGCAGGTGCGGGCCCTGCGGCGCTAAATTTCGAATGTAATTGACCATTTTCTAAATTCGTACAGATTGCATAGTAATTTTCAGCACGCCACGTACGTTAATTTTCGGTGGCCGTCGCCCGATACGCTTTTACGATAATTCCGTGCGCTCTTCAGCCAACCACAGGAAGTCGCGGTTTACGAGCGGAGGGTTATGAATGCAAATGATGGCCCCCGATGCCGTTCATCATGATTGGCATGGAACACGACTTCTGGCCGATGAGCTACAACGATGCGTGTGTTCGTGAATCACCGGATCCTGCATCCATCGAACGCTTATTGGCACCAGAGCAGGTGATAATTACAGCTTGTGTGGGTTGTTCTGTGTGCGAGCTGCCAATCATTTGATTAGCCGCCGAGTCTAAGGACAGGAAAATTATACTACCTATAACCAAGCATTCATCACCTCAATAAGCGGGGTTTAATTACTACACATGAAATCAAGAAACTGGTGTCAGCGTAATTAGTTTGAATTGTTGGGTCCTCACTAATATAATATAATATTTTTCCTAAATGTGAAAGTTCGTGTGTTTTGTTGGTCCGATTTTTATGTCTCGAAGACGCTTCGGCATGACGTGCTTATTTGCAAAGTGATCGCTTTTTATCCCAGTAGATACATTAAATATTTCAAGCGCAACTTTGAGTTCATACGGATGAAGCCGGAAGCAACAACAACCTAGTCGATTATAATCCTACTATCCTAATAATATTATAAATGTGAAAGTGTGGATGTTTGGATGTTTGGATGATGTTTGTTTGTTACTTAATCACGCAAAAAAGTCTGAACGGATTTGGATGAAATTTGGCATGCACGTTGTCAGGGGTACAGAGAAGGACATAGGGTACTTTCTATCACGGGATTCCCGTGGAAACTCCGAAATTTCCGCGGATGAAACCTCGGGGCACAGCTAGTAAGCAATATCGGCGTATGACAAAAGTTTCCTTTTGTCACAACCGTTTTGGAGTTGTGACAAGTTCGCAGGAAACGGTTTGATGGCAGCCAGAGCATCACTTGGCATCTATTCCACACTCCACACCGAAACGTGAACGCACACTAACATGCATTACACACACTCGTAACAAAACAACGCGAATCGCTGACGCAAATCCGAATCTGAGCATTAAATTCTCTACACACGATTTTGAAATGTTTCCTGAATAAGCTAATTGCGAATCATCGCGTCATTGGTAGTGAAAAAAAAAAAAAACAATTAATAAAATATGAAGTAGGCGATTGCTTCCGCGTTAACGATAAGTACAGATATGATAACTAAATATATAGATAACTAGATGTGTCCCGCGGGTTCACCCGCATGAGTTTAAGTTTAGGAATCCCACAGGAACTCAATTCACTCTTAATGACATGATGATTTTGACTTCCATCAAAATTGGTCCAACCGTTTCGGAGATTCACCCGCGTGGGTTTCGAAATCCCCGCAGAAACTCCAAACTTATCTTATAAAAACCTCGTCCTGACAATATAACAAACACAAAAAAAAAGTTTTATCCAATTTGGTGCAGTCGTTTGCAAATTATACGCTTAGCAACACATTTGGCGATTCATTTTTATTTATATAGATGATTTCCATGATGAAATCAAGTTCAGTCTTGGAACATTAGGTATATAAATCAGTAGCCAATTATTATCGAACTCCTACCTAGATATCAGACTTATAGTAGGCGATGAACGGGTGAAAGTAATAAGGTTATGAATTAAGCCACTCGTCCGGTGCTCCTTTTAGTTTCCAAGACACTCTCCGCCGGTGCTGTTAAGGCAGCGTCGGTTTCAATAGAAGCGGTCGGACCGGTTTCCTCGGAGTCTTTCGTAATAACAGTAGCCTTAACGATTGTTGGCCTACGATAAATATAAGTTGTTCTGTTATAATACGCCCGCTTGCTCACTGCCCTATTACCCGCTAACGTAAACATCTATTCAAATATATTCACTATTGTAAAGTTTTCACCTCGTTCATACGTATGAATGACGAAGTCGATCGAAGCAAATATTTATGGTAACGACAATGAGACAAGTTGCAAAGCAACAAACGAAATAAAAGGTGACAAAGTTGAAAAATACAGATCGGTATGGAACTGTTCCGCTAGCGATCAAATTGGTTGCAAGTCAGTAAAAAGTGAAAACTGTCTAAATATACCTACGCGATACAATTCCTTGTGCAGAAAATAAGCTCTGAATTCTGAAAATGTACGATAGCAATTAAAGATTTATCAAAAACAGTCTATGGAAATTAACAGAGTAGCGCTAACTATTTGTAGTCACTACTTTAGCTTGCATACAATAAAACGTGACAGAGACGTAATTAACTGAATAGACAATAATATAAACGGTGAGTGAAGTGAGAGACGTGATGTTTGTTACAATACCGCTTGCGCCCGCGTTGGTCCGTCGCTGCGGTCGTGATTCCGAGTAACTTAAAGTAATCGATTAAACACTTCATTGATACTGTCGAATTTGCATATTTTGCAAAAAAAACTGCAACAGTAACTTCCTTCTTGATTGTTATTGTCGAATTTCCATAATTGGTACAACTAACAATGGTGTTGTTTTGCATTATTAAATGCAATATCGTAACAAAGTCTATTTCGTTCGCAAAATTATTTACTTACCTTGAACATAAGTCAGATGTCAGAACATGTCGCACGTCGGCATTGTTGTTTTTTATCACGCTTCAATTTAATCCGATTATCTATCACGTGACTGGTCTAATTCTAAAACATAAAGTCTGTAACCATAACAACTATCTTACGCAATCCAATGAAGCTTGGAAGTTGGAGCCGGATTGTAGAAGTTCCCGATATTGCTTCGTTCGCAGCTATCGATGTTGTAAAATTACTTACGAGTGTTTTCAATGATAAAGTTATCAAGAGTCTAGACTGGGTAACAAATCTCATCTCTTGTCGCTTGCCAATCGACTGAAAACTGGTTGATGATTAGGTATTACCCATAGACGATGTTCCCGCAATACTTTGCCAATCTATATTTTGACAATGTAGATCTTTAAGTACCTATCTGCTCCGTAAAAGTGCTGTGAAAGTAGAAAAAGTTAGTTCTTAAAGCTAATTAATTGCTATTTAGTCATCAGTGACGAATCTAATGATCAAACAAAATGTTTTATTGCGAAAAGAATTCAACTGTCATTGCCTGAGTGAAGTTCATTTATTTTATTGCTAAATATTATAGTTTTGTTGTGAAATGTTTTACCGCCGCACTCAGAGTCGACTTTAATGATTACTTAGTTACGTATAGATTTTTAAAACAAAACTGCCGCAATCAGACAAGTTTAATAAATTAATTTTAATTGACATTTAACTAATTAAGTTACATCTCATTAAATGCCAATTAACATTAATTTACTGAACGTCTCCGATTGCGGCAGTTTTGTTTTAAAAATCTATACTTAACTAAGTGATCATTAAAGTCGACTCTGAGTGCGGCCGTAAGGCTGTAACGTACTACCTACCTAAGTGTACGTACCTATCTAAGTGTTGTCGATGTATTCCAAGGACAAAAACATTTCATAGTAACAGTAAACAAAATTTTTGTATCAACAGTGAAGTATTCTACAATGCTATTTTAACTTGTTCCGAATAAAAAATTAGAAGAGTTTAAGGCATAAAAATATTTTATGGGTTATAATAACATCATAAAGAAATCTATTACTTAACTAATTCTGAATATTTACGACATGAAATGTTATTTTTATTACACATAACAATATAATTATTATTAGGAATGTCGAAAGGTTATTTATAAGTTTTATAAATGGATGGTGCAGATTACGCCAAAGCAATGCCAATTGCTTTTGTGTAAGCGATAAAAAAGGGCATTTAGTCTGAGGATGTCCATTGCTTAGGGCCTCTTTACGAACTCTAGATAAACTCTAGTCACTGATGCTTAAAAGAAACGACACTTCCCGATTTTTATTGTTCATAGTTTTATCCTACTAATATTATAAATGTGAAAGTGTGGATGTTTGGATGTTTGTTACTCAATCACACAAAAACAGCTGAACGGATTTGGATGAAATTTGGCATGCATGTAGCCTTTGACATGGAAAAGACCATAGGCTACTTTTTGTCTCGGAATTCGCGCGGGATCTCTGAAATTAACGCGGGTAAAACCGCGGGGCACAGCTAGTTTGTATATAAATGTCAGTATATAACACTGATCATTCTTATAGTTTTTGCTCGTGCCTCGTTGATAGGCGAGCGACGTTGTTTTCTCCGGACACACGCAAAAACACGTAATGACTCATCGAGCGAGATCATTTCCACATTCTCGGAAAATTCCTTTTATATAATGACTTTCTACGATGATCCGATAGAACAATTGTGAGAAATATGAGGCATACCTAAATAACTCTTAGGTATATTTGAGATTAGGTGTTTCCCGCGGTTTTATACATATACCTATATCTGCAAGAAATTTGAAATATTTTACCTTATCTCATTTTCTTTGTCGAGTATTTTTTTCCTCGTTTGCTTAATGTCCTCATTATTAAAAACTAGTCGATCTTTTACGGTTTCGCTCGCAATAATTTCTGAATTCAGATCGGAATAAAATCAGGAATACAGGATTTTTAAAATCGCTGGATTAATTTTGAGTACCTAACCTAAACATTATTATTAAATATAATATACAAAAATATTCAATTTAATCTTTTCTCTATCGAATTAATATACAGATTACAGATACAGACAGACATACTCACCTATATAATTTTTTTATAGAAAAAAAGAATCATGAATATAGATTCGGAATTCATTCAGGTTATTAAAATTATAAGTAATGCTGAACACTTTAATTCAATAATAATCAGATGTTTACTATATGAACCACTTGTATGATTTATTGTCTTTGCTCATATATCGTTTGTAAACATTGAAAGCATTGAGACTGTTATAGTAGGTAGTTATTAATATTAATCTTACGTACAGTGAGCACAAAGACAGTATTAGTAGTGATGCGTAACACAAAGTAGGACAAAGTATCACATTTTAACTTTCTGCGTCAGTTGAGCATTGTTAGGTAAAAGGCTAAACGGTGAAAAGCACACGGTTCAATCTCGTCATATCTAAAAGCATAAAACTTCTTCTCTAAAAGGTCAAACAAAACGCGGTTGAATCTTGTAAAAGCAAAAAAAACTGGATTTTCTGTACATAAAGCTCTAAAGTGCAGTAAATGAAGTAATAATTACTGAATTGAAGGTTTCGCAAAACGTCAACAACATTATTATTATTTATCCGTGTTATTATCAGAGGCATGCGGTTAAATTGTTTGAAAAAAAATATGAGTAAATATGCTCAATAAAAATTAAATATCCTTACTAATATTATAAATGTGAAAGGGTGTTTGTTTGTTTCGCTTTCACGCCTCAACGGCTCAACGGATCATCATGAAAATTTTTATACACGTTATCAGGGATACAGAAAAGGATATAGGGTACTTTTTGCTCCAGAATTCCCGCGGGAACCCCGAAATTACTGCGGGTGAATCCGCGGGGAACTAAGTAACTAACTATTTTTCAAGTTATTTCGACTTGGGCTATAAGCTGAATATTATCAAGCAAAGATAAGGAGACCAAAGCAGCGGTGACATCACCACAGCGCCGTGGCACACGTGTTGTGTGGGGCGAGCGCTCACTGACAACTGACTGATAAGATAACAACACTGATCTATGTAACAATACACCTGATTGCAAAGGTGAATGATCGTGGCTAATTACGACGGCTACTTAATAAACATTAGCCGTCGAAATGCTCGAGCAGTAAAAATCAAAACTAATTAGTGTCTCGAAAGCAATAAAAAAACAATAATGGTTCACAGAGTCTCGAAGTTTGTGAGCGATGAGGCGGCTCGACACAAGCGGAGTATACTTGGCACAGACAAGCGTATCGGATTGAAACTCGAAATTTTCGAACCGGTTCCTAGCTGCCTTACATCCTTGTCACACTTGTGATCATGCGTATGCTCGCGCTCGCTCTGTGGGCAGCAGTTCCTATGTAACGCCGGTCGCTCTACGCACTCCAATCCTCATGGCCACCGTTCAACTCCGTCACGCTTTGGCTGCAATATTGTGCGTTCAATGTGACAATATATTTAAAGTGCCCCTATAATAGATTTCCAGATAATAAACGGTGTGATTGCTTTAAAATTACTTTTCGCAACTTTTGCTTTATTAAATTATAGTTGTATACAGGACGTTACAGTAACGTGTAGTGATATTTTAAGATTGTGTTCCTTATTATCATTTACCTACTGCGACTTATCTGATGTGTAACGAAACCGGCACCTTGAAATAAAGCATCTCAATATTTGCTGCATTTACCTTTAATTCATCATTAGTGATTTCAAATGATATTATTAGTTATTAAACCTTTCTATAATAACCTGTGTTATACTTATTGCAAAACTCTGAAACGTTCAATACTTATAAAATTATAGCTGTCCCCCGCGATTTCATCCGCGGTAATTTCGGAGTTCCCGCGGTAATTCCGGGAAAAAAGTGCTGTAGCTTACGATGATAAGCAGTTCCCCGCATTAATTCCGGAGTTCCCGCGGGAATTCCGGGATAAAACTATCCTATCCTTTAAGTTGGACCATATTATAAATGTTTACAAAATTTTATCAAAATCCGTTCAGTAGTTTCGGAGACCATTGCGGACAAACAACGTGACACGTGATTTATATATATTAAGATTTAAAGTTTGCATTTTTATAAAAATACCTATATCCAAATTTGCGGTGATTTTTTTCTTACAAGTTTATAGTTTATCATAATTACAAGTATCATAAATATACAAATCAGCAAACGTGGAAATGGACTCCATTATCTCCGGTCTGCAGGTGTCCCGTCTGTCCGTTTTAATCTTCTCCAACTTAAAATTATCACATAATATGTGTATACATTAATTCAAAAAATAACGCACATAAAAACTTAATTGTCAAAATTAAGATCGATAAACCTGATAACTTTAGAATATTTTCCCATCATAATGTATTCGTATATTTTGTAGGTATATCTAATGCTAATTGTCTCATATTATTTTAGTATGTTATTTAATAGATATACACGTATGGGATTATCCAATCAATCCTTAAATAACTAAGAAGCTTTTTCACAACATAAAAAAATTGTTTTGCATAAAACTTTTCACACACTCACCAGTATTTTAATATCGCAGAATATTGGTTAAAATATAATACCTATAAAACCTAATAAGTCTTGATTACATTTTTGTCTATGGTTCATAAAAAATATTGTTGTTTAATTATCATATGTATCAAATTAATTATTCATATTACTTATATTTTGAAGTAGCTGTCTCCCGAGGTTTCACCCGCGGTAATTTCGGAATTCTCGCGGAAATTCCAGGATAGAGATATTATAAAGCTATAATTATAAACCTTCTTCATGAATCACTCTATCTATTGGTGAAAACTACATGAAAATCCGTTCAGTAGTTTTTTGGTTTATCACGAACAGACATCGGAAGCGACTTGATTTTATACCATATAAATATGTCAACGAAATGTTTCGATCGGGCTAATGACCCAATAGGTAACAACTTTACATTGTAGGCTTAGAGCTATATTTGATTTTATTTCGACTCTTGCAAAACTGTCTTCGGATCCAGGTGAAAGGACGGTTAATTGACCAAACTGGCAAGCCGTTGAGATTAAAGAGTGAAATTTAAGTCTTCTTAAATATTATGCGTCGTTTGGCAAATTCTCGTGAAAACATCAAAACGTATTTGGATGACGTTTTCATTGGTACACGCGAAAATATCGAACATTCGCAAATAGACCTGTTTGTTAAAGTAATCCAACTTTCTTGCAAATGTTGTTCATAAATTGGTCAAATTATCCTTACAAAGAATAAATTTAATTTAGAAGTCAATTCAGTGAGTGATTATGCTAGATATATGTTATGGTGAAGTTGGAGAGAGCCCTACTATACGGATGGTCTGTTTGAAAACACATTATACTGTTGATATTATGGGCAATTACTACTGATATTATTTTCTCGTCATAATAGATGAACTTTTAGTACCAAATTAGTGTAAATTATAATGACTAAAGTTACTTCACATGTGTGTGTGTCCTTATTATAAACATTATAACTTAATATTGTAACACGAAGAGAAAGTTTAGGACAAAAGTTAAAAAACACTAAGAATTACTGTTGAAGTTATTGTTGTACGTTGTAGTGTTGATGTTGATTTATGAACTGGTACAAATTGTAAAAGGTAATATATTTTATGTCTCTCAAAAATATTTTGTTAAACACAACAGAATGGTTCCGTTGGTTCTTGCAAAAGTGTTATCTTATTTTTAGTAAAAAAGATTAGTAACATCTCCAAACTTATCAAATCTCAGATCGAGATCCAAATTCAAATATTGTCACGTTTTAATTTCGAACTTTACAATAATAATGCTATTGATAAAAGGATATGACCCAAGCGTAACGGATATTGCAATACTAGATCAAAACAACCGTGATCCATTGAACTTTTAAATGAGCTGCTCTTATTTTTTTAAATCACTTCACAACACACAGATCCCACACTAAGCTATATAAGCTTGTATCGTGTAAAATGGAACCCCGTGTTCATTACTCAAAGTCCACCCCTACCGGGAATCGAACCCGGAACCTCTTGATTAGCGGGTAAACCTACTGCGCCACTCGGGTCGTCAATATTTAACTGTTATGACCATTACATAAACTTAACGTTTAGCGCTATTATCACCGACATTACACTTGAACTTCACATTTCACTGTCGATGTCGAGATTTACCCATGTATAGTTTTTGTTGCTGATATAAAAAAGGTGGCGCCAAAGGTGTGTTGACGGAGGCGTAGAAAGAGAAAGGAAACGTATAACAAAAGTAGGTAATGTTTTGCTGTGCCGTTTGCAAGTGGTTCGCTTGCGCATGATTCACCGCGCGTGGGTTGAGAAGCTTACTGTGCTCGTATTGAAATGTTGCGTCCATAGATAATATTGAACTTTTTAAACAACTTTTTTTTTGCCATGAACCGTTTTTGCTATCGCTTCCTTAAAATGTTATGATTCATCGGTCGTTTACGACTGTTGCTAATTTAAAATAGGATTACTAAAGCGTTATTTATTGGGTACTTTCAGATATATTATGTAGAAAATGTTATCTTATTTGTTTTTTTTTGTTAATAATAAAATCTATTGTATTATTAGTTCTAGTGGCTTTTTAAAGAAATAATCTTGCAGATTCATTGTTAAACGGTTGAAATCTATGAAAACTCGTCTACATCATTTCAATGTTTTTCATTGTACGAGGTTCTATTTACATTCAAACAATTCCTTCATTAGAACTTTATTATTTGGTTCATTGTTATTATAAGTTAGTTAAACATATATATATATCTATTTGCCTTTCACCGCGTCACCAAGCTCGCCGCTCTTTCTCGGAACCAGAAACATGTGCTACTGATTTTTACATGCTTTGTTTAAAAAGATGTTTCGTGTAGGTATAATATTGATTCAACTTGAAAATGTTTTGGTATCATTTCCTATACAACTTTAGAAAAGCTGCTGCAAAGTCAATAATTCTGTAATTTAATATTTACTTAACGTTCAAAGGATTATTTTTCCAAAGAAATGCACCATTACTTGAACTTGTAATTCATAGTTCTTAAACACAATTTTTTGTTCTCACAGTATAGTCCCTATCAAAATAAAGCAACGAAAATTGTCGATCTAAATAATAAATTCGCACGAGGTTGCGTGGCAATACGCATCGAAAGTTCGAAATATAATAACATAATTGGATTATTTTCTGCTATTTAACATCGTGACCTTTAATAGATCAATACACGAGCAGGCGTGGATGTCGCAAGCGATGCCTATTGTGCCCACGTCTGCGCGCGCGCACTCGGAGCTTTTCCCGTGCGGCATTGCTTAGGATCCATTCACTTCTCGACGAGACCTCCAAACAAACATAATATAATATATATATATATATAATATTCCACGAATCCATAACATTGAGAGACCTATATAATAAACACGTTCGTACCTACTACATGTTTCAATGCTAAATCTTTGTGTGACTCTATCTAGATTCTAGGTTACAATCGCTTTATTGCGCACGTTGCTAAGTGTGATTTAAAAGCTTAATAGGTTTTTAGTTTCGATAGCCTTTGACCCTTAGTTTCACTTAGCTTTATCGTCATTTAACGGTCGGCACCGCATTCATGTAAGAATAGATTTGTGTTAAATTTATTTATTCATCCATGTCTGCGCGAAATATTTTCTCAACGAATTCAATCATCAATTGATAGTGATTTTAACCGTCGGTATAGACAGGATTTTTATAGCGGTTTACAGCCGCATTGATTTCGGAAGTCCCGCGTTAACTCGCTCTAATTTCGAAGCTCCTGCGTGAATTCCGGGATTTTCCCTTTTCTATACCAGCAACAGCGTGAATGCAAAAGTTCACAATGATCGATTTAAAAGTTGAGGCGCAAAAAGGTAAACATATATACTACTAATACTAGTATGTATAATTAATCTGAGGTATTAGTAGATTTCAGTATAGAGATAAAGTAAATTTCTGTTTAGCATAAAACACAACTTCATGTAAATTTTAAACCGTAAATATTGAGCCATTCCACCGGCAATAACTAAGATTAATAACTCTATTTATTACTGTGAATCTACTCGTAAAATGTTTAGCCGCATGTCCAATGTTTACGTCGGGTCGAAGCACCGTTACCTGCATCAGACATGTTCGATGCATCACCGGACGCCAACGATGCGACCGCGTGTACTCCGCGAATGTATACATGTATACTCCTTGCAGAATATTCATAAGTCCACACTACGTACATGTTGGCATTCAAAGAACTCGGGGACAACGGAGAACAGAAGAACGGGATAGAGAGAACATTCAATAGAAAGCTAGGATACACTATCGATGATACATACATATGTACATAATATCCTGTAATGATTTTTTTAAACCATATCAAAAATATGAACTAAAATATGAACTATAAACACGTCTGCCAATTACATAAATATCTATTCACTCCTATCTTGAACAGGTCGAAATTGTAGTTCTGAGAATATACAGACTGGCATTCCATTCTAAAGATAAAAAAGACAACGAAATATAACTACTTCCTAACAAAGTAAAAAAAAAAAACATAAGATACTATGTACACACATATAGATAACACTTATTTCGTTGATCCAAAGAAAGTGTAAAGTGTAGAGATCTACCTCTCTAAATTGCATCAGATCAAAGATCAAGAGTGGCTCGAGATCACAGTTGAAAATGGCCGAGATAAATTTATCCCCTCGTCTTTCGTGTTTAAATTTCACAACAAACATGCACTTTTACTATAAAATCTTGTCATAAAAGTGATTGTGAGTTTTAATATAACCGTTCGCATCTTTATTAAATGATCAACCATACATTTAATAAATCTAGCATTAGTTAATTCAGTAAAGAACACAGAACCATTTCAATTTGAAAAACCATCAATGAATAGGCTATTTGACTAATTTTTTTTCTTAGTCCGTCTTGTAGATTAATAAAAAATATTGGACACGTGTTTTTTCTTTTTTAACGTATTCAAAAAATGACAGAGATATATTGAGTTGAAATTTCGCGTGACGTCACTAACTAGTGCAGTTTGTATGGCGGCTTGTAGCGGTAAGTGACGTCACGAGCCCCCACCCTAAACTTTAATGCGCTTTATCTCTGTGTATTTTCATTTATTTGAAAAATAAAAAAAAGTGTCTAATGATTTTTAATTTTCTAAAAGACGGACTAATTAAAATTTTGATTTTCAAAAGTTGTCAACATCCCTATTGTGATTGTAAAAAAGCGATGAATATTTTTTGAGTATTTCTGCAAATTCCTTCTAATGAAATACAAAAATGGTTGAATCTCTAACTCTATCGACTGTAAAGTTGTTAACCGATCGGCATCTAACAAACAGTACGTAAAAATAATAGTTTTCAATCTAAACTACAACATTCATTAGTGTGTGTATATTTTGTATAAAATTAACGACCGCGACGAACCGAGCGATACTTTTTAATATTATTATGTTTTTTATCACCACACGCAAACACTCAAGAGACGACATGACTCACTCGGTGGATTGTTACATGTTACTGACTTTCCTTATCATTTGTTATTAACATTATCAGAATATTATATTATAGGTACGTATTAAATTGTAAGCAATCAACAATCGTAAAATATCTGCTATCACAAAAGTAACTCAAGTAGCGAAAACTTTATCGAGCGCTTATTGAATAATACGCGTCACAAGTGTACTCTACAAAAATCTCTACATCAATAATAAACGTATAAAGAGGTAAAGTTTGTAACTTTGGATTTAAAGGGTAATTGGCGACCCGATTGACGCAGTAGGTCTTCATGCCTAATGCTATCAAGAGCTTCCAGATTCGATTCCCAGTGGGGATGGACTTTGAAATGTGTGATGAAAACATGGTTTCCACTTTCCAGTCTGGGTGTGTTTATATACGTCTATAGTATAATATATATACGTTGTAATATGTAGTATACCACGTTTGCTCAATAAAATTGATCTGTGTGTTGTGAAGTGGATTATTATCTACTATTATTAAAATCTCTGGAACTATTGAACCGATTCTAAAAATTCTTTCACTGATGGGAAGCTACAGTATCCTTGACTGAATTACAATACTTTTAATCTCGGAAATAAAAGCTACCGCGGTAATATTACAAGTAATTAAGATCTTGAAATATAAGGTCGGTTACTTTCATTCCGTTAAAAGATGCATACACCTGCGGGAAATTCCTAATTCACGCGGGTAAAACTCGCCAAGCAAAAGTAGTTGGATATATTTTTCATTTACGTGCGCGAATTGACGATGAAGTACTAAGAAACAAACTTTGCTTAGTAACATCTATCGTGATAGATACTTAGTTTTTAATGGTAAACCCATTCGATATCTGTCGTACCTGATCGGAGCCAAGTTGACAATCTATACATATAAAATGCTTTGTCCTGAATGACTGATGGATCAACGCACAGCCTAAACCGCTCATCGTAGAGACCTGAAACTTGGAGGGTGTGTTCTTTGTATGACGTAGGCATCCGATAAGAAAGGATTTTTTAAAATTCGACCCCTAAAGGGATGAAAAAGGGTTGCAAAGTTAGTATGGAACAATTCCGCGGGAACTTCGAAATTATCGCGGGTGAAACCGTGCGGGACAGCTAGTCTATAATATAATCGTTAACGCATTGAAAAGGCATGGTTATGTCACGTAGGCATTCAAAACTGAACTTTTGATTTAACGATTTTACGCCAAATCGTGACAAGACGATTCGTTGCTTAGTTCTATAAGTGCTAACGATTATAGATCATCACTTCATAAGAACTTGGCTATGGACCTGTTAAAAGATCCATACATATGTGATTAGTGATAGTTAAATAAGGATAATAATGTTTGATTGTCATCAATCGAATACAATAAAAGAAATCAACTCGGTGAGCAACGAGCGAAGTGAATCAGGCGACGAATCAAAGCAGTAGCTACGTACATCACGCATCCATTATTCAATACTCATTTCTAGTCGACGACGGCTGATAAAAAAATCTCGTAGTCGCGCCGCCTGCACCCTTTGTGCTTGGTGACAGGCCGAGTCCCCCAAACTTAATAATACAAACGCACACGAATCTAATTATATACACTCAGCAATCGCATCGCGAAAACATAAGTAGGTAAATAAATACAGCAGACTGACAAATTAAAAATGATTTTATCGGAGACAATTATGATTCTAAACGCATTTCGGAAGTAAAATTTTTTGCTCATAATATATTAGACCTAAAATACTAAAAAATACTGTAAACTATGTGGGTATCACGAATTCGTGAACGGGTACCGTCAGCTGGTACTATTGATCATATTATTGTACTCTTAGTTTAAAGTAGTTAAGGTAATTTTTCTCTCACATACTAATTAATTAGAAAAAAATTGCAGTGTGTCACTGCAGGGGAGTTGGCTGCTTGGCTCTTTCTCTTTGCCGCAAAGAATATCTTTATACTTTGACCATAGACTAGGCAGCTGTGAAAGGACGTTTATATGGGTGCTGTCACATTGTAATTCAAAGATTATAATTTTCATTGACGTCAAAAAGATTCACATTTGTGGCCATCTTTATATAAATGAACTATGAATTATTATAAGGATTGGTTTCTCTTGCATGGAGATATAAAAAAAAGCGTTCATTGAACATAAAAATTTAATTTATAAATATATAGAGCATAAAGGTAAGTACTTACATAAAATCTTTAAATTGAAAAAAAAAAAAAATATTGCTAAATTCGTTAAACGTGGAACCAACTGCCTACGAAATATGCAAAGGCGTCAACGTTCTTACTCAATAATTCATAGCAGCTTCCGTAAAAACTTGTCGGTTTATTTTTTTTGTTTCTTTTCCATTCAAATATTGAACTCGGCTGTGAGGTCAAACGGAGTTTACATGTGAACATATTATAACGCAAACATTGTGTATTTATTCTTTAACTACACATTGCATTATAGCAGTGGCAACTGGCAAAGAATATACGCACTCTATCTTCACTACATCTTAATATACATAAATCACGTGTCACGTTGTTTGTCCGCGATGGATTCCGAAACTACTGAACGGATTTTGATAGAATTTTGTAACCATTTATAATATGGTCCAACTTAAAAGATAGGATAGTTTTTATCCCGGAATTCCCGCGGGAACTCCGAAATTACCGCGGATGAAATCGCGGGGGACAGCTAGTAATAGGTATAAAACAATGTCGCTTCCGTCGTCGTCGTCGTCGTCTGTCTGTCAATATATATGCTTAGATCTTTAAAACTACGCAACGGATTTTGGTGTGTTTTTTTTATAGATAGAGTGATTCAAGAGGAAGGTTTATACGTATAGTTTATCCTGGAATTCCTGCGGGAACTCTGAATTTACAGCGGGTGAAACCGCGGGGAATAGATATATTCTTTAAAAAAGAAGTTCATGAATTTGTAACAATAGGTAGAAAATATTCTAACGGTTATTATAATATAATATTACAGTTGAAAATATTTCTTAATTAGGCAATAGGAATATTTCTAATACGCTGTATGAGCATTAGTTAAGAGATCAAATAGTTTAAACAAGTCTAGGTTGGCTAGGGGGCAAAAGCTTCAATCTGCTTTATCGATTCGGCCTACTTACGAATTGAACGTGTTTTCTAGCGCCTCTAGTTTGACATTGTAATCACTTATTGTATTAAGAATTTAATATCTTCTGTACTTTAAGAAAAGAGTAGAATGCGCGATTCTATACATTGAATATTTTGAGAGGGGTGATAAAAGAAAAGTCACAGAAAAGTATTATTGAACACCAATGCACAACGATATTTCGGTCGTACTCATTTTAAAGAAACTATCCTAAATGTCCTTTTATCTATACTTCTATACTAATATAAAGAGGAAAGATTTGATTTTTTGTTTGTTCGATTGTTTGTTTATATGTTTGTTACGATTTAACTCAAAAACCACTGGACCGATTTCAAAAATTCTTCACCATTGGAAAGCTACATTGTCCCTGAGTAACATAGGCTATATTGTAATCCGGAATTCCCGCGGGAACTCCGATATTATTGCGGGTGAAACCGCGCGGGACAGCTATAGTAGACATCTAATAAAGAGCATGGCGCACGGCACAGTAATATTTCGAACATCGGAAGCAACTACGAGGGCGGACCCCGTTGGAATAGTGCCAGTGGAAACACGCTTGTCGGTTAAACAAGTTAAATCGTTCACACAAGATTAAATTAAAAAGCCGATAATATCTACTATCGTTTGCTTTTAAGAAAAAACCTATAGAATAGGGTAGTTTCCGAGGTATGAAAATCAAAATTCTATTTAGTCCGTCAGTTAGATAGTAAAAAATAATAGACAAGTAGGTATTTTTTGCTTTTTCAAATTATTGAAGAAATACTAAGATAAAACGCTATTAAACATTAAAGTTTAGGAGTGGGGGCTATTGACGACATAATGTGCTATAAACTGTAGCACGGCGTGACGTCACGCGACATTTCGACTTAATGTACATCTCTGTTATTTTTTCGTTTCGTAAAAAATTAAAAATACGTGTCCAACATTTTTTATTAATCTACAAGACGGACTAAAAACTAGATTTTGGTTGACAAGCCCATTGCTGGATTGTATGATCAATCTGTGAATTGTTAATTAGCTTTAGCGTTAGCGAAGCGTCATTCAGCTTCAATTTGATTGAGAACCTCAAACAACAAAGGTCATTTGGGTTTACTTACGCCCCAAATCAAACAGACATAGACAGTCACATACATGTTGTATAGCCTTTTTCTACTTATGTACGGAAATGAATATAGTGAAAAATGAATGTTCATTGTATTGTTACTCTAATATCCTTATCTTACCGATTCACCATGGAACATTTAAAGGATATCGATAAGATAAGTTACGTACTTAAGTCTTTTTTAAAAATGATTCATAAGTCCCGCAAACTCTCATATTAACAACGTCAATATAATACTTTTTTTTTGCATTTTTAAGGAACTTGTTAATAACAAAATAAATTGTCTCTCTTTCCTTAACAAAATGAAATAATTAGCCCCTCTTTCCTTGACAGTACGTTCTTTTGTGATATGACTTTTGGAGGTAAAGTCTCCGATGGGACCAGTTACAAGTTGAGTCAATTAGCTCCGGTACCCGGCGTAGTAGAGTGTGACGTTTGACGAGGTGTTCCACAGAGCATCTGCTCTGAGCATCTATCTAGATGTTCCCACAGAACAGAAAATAATTGATAGAAAGGACATAAACTTAGTTAAAAAAACAGGTGAAAACCAGTGTCGCCGGGTGAGTTTCGCGCACAAAACTATTCATCACGCACTAAAACATTCGTTAATGTATTAAACGATTTTTGGTTACGTTTTTACTAAGTTACTGTTTTCAAAATTCACAGTTTTAGGAATATTATAGAAAATACTTCGGATAATAGCAAGCAAAGTTTTGGGCAAGTCAGAGCATTTGCTCTAACTTTCTTCGCAATCGTGGCGCGCCTGCCCCGCCTACATGTCATCTCTATAGTTAATTTATTTTCTCTGTGGATGTTCCGACACCTAATCAAATCTTTCTAAAGGCTACGTCCTCTGAGTTTGAATTAAATTTTTTTGGCTGCAGAGCTTAGATAATACGAAGCATTAACTACGCTCTTTGACAACAACGGAAGCAGCGTTGAAGTGAGTCTTTCTGGAAAGATTTGAAAAAAATTAAAAATACACGTGTCACGCACCATTGACGATAAAGGAACTTTACTATTACGGGTGTAGCGACTCTTACATTTATTGACACTCATGTAAACTTATCACTACACAGTATAAAACAAAGTCGCTTCCCGCTGCCTGTCTGTCCCTATGTATACTTACATTTTTAAAACTACGCAACGGATTTTCATGCGGTTTTCACCAATAGATAGAGTGATTCATGAGGAAGGTTTACATTTATATTTTATCCTAGAATTCATGCGGGAACAGCTAGTGTATAACTATAACTGTAACGACCTATAACTTTTGTGTTAGGTACATTTAATTCAAAGTATTATTGCAGTAAATTCTATGAACTTTAGATATATTAATATCATCATCTTTACCTTGATATTCTATTATAATGTCAATACAAAAAAAATAAAATAAATTCGTGCATTTAATTCATTATACCTATATTTGGACATAGATAGCAATAGTTGAAGAAATTTTTAGTAAATCGTGTTTTAAATTTCAGCGCCATTTTGTGTCAACAATTTTTTATATTAAAATTTTTTATACATATTTAAACAATGTAATTAGGTAAACACATAGTTAAAAAACGTTCTCTAACCCACAATACATTGTTCTGTATCAATAACTTCATTTTGTGGGTTAGAATGTTATTGCTTATCTGCGTCCATTTATGGTAGACATCACCTACTTACAGTATTATAGGTACAATACAATATAATACCATACAACAATTCTTTATTCATAACACCAAGTTACAAGTCATATACATAGGTACAATATAATAAATTATAATGACCCGGAGCAATTAATATTATATTATAAATAAAATATAATATTATTATACAATAAATTAAATTCTATCGATGTTCCGTATCTTTTAATACCATTTTCAATCCGTGTTCCTTCATCCATTTTTATAACAACTCCCAACGCTCTCGACTCTACATGTTTCTCTATATTTTCTCACAACTTGCAAACGGTGATCGATTGAGAACGAAAATCACATGAATCACCGTTTCCATCTCCCGAACCGCAGTGCGCAGTTACTTCTGCAGAATGCAACTGCATTTCAATGACCCGCATAGTAAACGCTCCCGGCGATTGTCTAACTCCGACATGTCGAAACCCCCAACGGATAGTGTCGTGATCGTCGCCGGCGCATTCACTCATTTTCTAATTACTTACCTACCTACCACCGCTTCCAATTCCATTAGCGTGCTTATTGCGTGACACAGTTCGGGCTCGCTTTACCTGTCAGCGTTAAATAGGGATGTTGTCTACTATTGAAAATCAAAATTATAATTAGTCCGTCAGTTAGAAAATAAAAAAACAATAGTCACGTATTTTTTGTTTTTTTAAATAAATTAAAATATACAGGGATAAAGCGCATTAAAGTTTAGGATGAGGAGGTCGTGACGTCACTAACCGCAAAACCGCCATACAAACTGTCAGAATAGTGACGTCACGCGAAATTTCAACTCAATATATCGCCGTTATTTTTTGATAACGTAAAAAAAGAAAAAATACGTGTCCAATATTTTTTAATAATCTACAAGACGGACTAAAAAATAAAAATTAGTCAACATGCCCATTGTATTGCTTTAGCTGTCATCGTTAAATCGTAGGCTGAGGCTGTAATTCGCTAAGACCACGTTTCCTTTTGTATGATAACCTATACCAGATTTTCGCATGAAATATTTACGTGCCTATAATAGCCATGTTGACTAAATTTTTTTTAGTCCGTCTTGTAGACTAATAAAAAATATTGGACACGTATTTGTTTTTACTTATTAAAAAATTAACGGAGCTACATTGAGTTGAAATGTCGTGTGAGACGTCACTAGCCGGACAGATGTATGGCGGTTTATAGCGGTTAGTGAAGTCACGAGCCCCCACCTTAAACTTTTCTTTTTTTTTTTTAATTTATTTACCAAATTTACAATAAAATATAATTTATGGTTGACATAAAATAGCACAAGAAACCACAGAGGTTTGTACAAATAGTGCTATTTCTATTAATTATTCATACCTATACTACGTTATCGGTGGGTATGCGTTAACAATCTGTACATCTATTACATACATCTACGATCATACGATCTAAACATCTATACATAACAATACATATCTATAAATATACATAACAAAAACAAAACCGAAACATTAAGTTATTTATAAAATAAGATTTTAATTTGGTTTTATAGTTCTTTTTAGTAATACAGCTGACCAAGTCCGAGGGTAGACTTTAATGTACTTTATCTCTGTATATATTGAATTTTCATTTATTTGAAAAAACAAAGAATACGTGTCTATTGTTTTTTTTTTTTTTTTAATTGACGGAATAATTAGAATTTTGATTTTCAAAAGTCGTCAACATCCCTATTCTAAAAATAAAGGTGATGTTTTAATCAGTTAGAAATAGTGATTGAATTCTACTCAACCGCCATCAAAGGGCAGTCGTGCTCTCGACGACTGCGACTCTTGAGTCTTGACATTATTATATCCAATATTATACGCATGTCCTTAATAATGTGGACAAAACAAACGGATATCTATAACAAGCTATTTGAGTTGATAATCGTTGGGATCACAGCGTGCAGTGCAACAGAAAAGGGAATAAGACTCATACATAAATGGCAAGCTAACTGAACGACAAACTCATATTATGTACATATGTAGCAAACAACTCGTTTTTTTAAGCATTCATAAGTTCTATTGCGAGGCAGGAATTCTGCTAATCGTCGCTGGCAACATAACACGCGTGCCATGTACGTTGTAGCCCCGGTAAATGAGTGTAATTTAAACAGAAAATGGTCTACACGAGCCTACTGAGCCGACATTGAGGACAAACGTGCTGTCAGGATCTTTTGTATTGAATTGATGGGAAGTGTGTCTTGAGAGTTGGGATGTGAGCTGTCATTTGTTTTCGGGTCGTATTGCGCTGTGGGGTGATGGTTAGTAGGTATAATCTGTAGTAGACGCAGGTGTTATCTGGCCACAGTGTCGTCGCCCACTCGATTCTAGTAAATCACCGAACGCGCCGGCAGCCCGCCGCGCCGCGCCGCGCTGCCGCCGCGCCACAATCTATGCAAATCGCGAGCTAAAACTTATTGCTCTCGCCTCGACTCCTTTCGAAATGCATACTAAACAGCTTGTACGACCACGCCGTGCTTTGTTCCTTAACTTTTTCACTTAACCTTTGTCCTTTACGATTATCAATGCACATTGTTTTGTAAACTTCATTCATAATATTGTATCTCTGTCACTTTAATGATGTTCCAGCTACAGAATGTGTCCACATATTTTCTAATAGCGTATGGTGCACGTTGCGTTCGAATGTATTTAAACTACACGCAATACGACTACATGGCATATTTTCCCATGGCCTTCTTGGAACAAAACAGAATGTAATGCGAGATGTCTTTCCCACTCTTCCGCATAGAGTTGCCGGTGCTCGCAATTCATTTTATTATAGGTGCCTACTTATGTGATACAAACAAACGAAGAACCATTAGCTGTAGCAATTTTTTTTGGACATAGATAAGCAATAGTGTGTTAACCCACACTGGAGAAATTTTGAGTAAATCGTGTTTTAAAAGTAGGAGCGCCATTTTGTATCAACATTTTTTATGTTCAATATTTAGTTACATATTTAAGCAATGTAATAAGGTAAACACATTATTAAAAAAACGTTCCCTAACTCTCAATAAATCGTTCTGAATCAATAACTTAATTTTGTGGCTTAACATGATATTGGTTATCTGCGTCCATTTGTGAAACAAGATAACAACATACAGAGGTTGTGTCAATAGCGTTTAGGCTTTTACTATTAATATTAGGTGTCGTGTCGAGCAAGTGGTCGTTGACATGGCGAATTGACGCCACTAAACCCGCCTCCACACCGCAGCCGTTAGCATTTGTTATTGCAATAACATTCACTTTATGACCCTTCACAAACACGGAACAAACAATTAAAACGCTCTTCAATTTGCTTAGCTCCGACCAACAATATTGAATACAACCAAGGGGCCCAATCCTAAACTCATTTCGCATAAAACCACCGGCCGCACTCGGAGTCGTTTTAATGATTACTTAATTTTAAGTGAAGATTTTTAAAACCAAATTTGTCACAATCAGAGAAGTTCATTAAATTAATGTTAATGTTAATCAACGTTAAGCAATCAGAGACATTCATTAAATTAATGTTGATTGACATTAACATTAATTGAACGTCTCTGATTGCGGCAATTTTGTTTTAAAAATCTTCACTTAAAATTAAGTAATCATCAAAACGACTCTAAGTGCGGCCGAAAGTCATTAGGACTTAATTTCAATTTTGCAATATCAGGGTACAATTGAAAATGAAAAATGACAAAAGCGTTTAATGAACTTTGACATAAATTGTAGGTTAAAATCGGGAAAAGCTGTAAGTTACGTATAAAGCAATAACATCATGTTAACAGACACGGGTGAGGCTGCTTAAGCAAAAAGGATGTGATGTTATGGAGTGACAACTTTGACTACAGACAAGAGTGCACGATCGAAGAGACAAAAAGGTGATTTATTGCCATTCGAGTCCAAAATCTTTCATGTGCGGCCGTGTTTGAGCGTCACCATCAAGTCTTGACTCGACCGCTGCGTCTTCTGATATCATCGATGATTTGGTATTGACCCACAGTGTGTGCAGGTGATCTGTGAGGTAGTAAAATATGCGGATGCCCAAACAGAAACTGTGAATGCGTCATTGCATGCGAAATGCTTTTGGAATAGTGGCTCTCCAGGTCTCTATACGGCTTAAGTGATTCGAAGCACTCAAGACGCCCGCCGAACTTGTTGCGCGGCGTAGCTGGCATAGTCATAAACTCAGTTAAGCTCTCTGTCGGCCGCACTCGGGTGCAGGCGGAGCTGATTCAATTATCAGCGCACCTCGATCCAAACTTCGCTGATTCCACCTCATTACCGATAAACGCGGCTGTGTTAATTGTACTATTCAAACGTAAATTGAAACACGGCTCTATCAAAGCTAGGATTTTCATTCACGAGTTCTATGTGTACGATCTAGGCGAAACGTCTCAAAAATGTCAAAACTATAATCAAAAAGGTAGACCTCACTTTTTTGAAAAAAAAAATCTTTAGTAAAGGCAAAGGTGTGACTTATACACTTTAAATTTTGTTCTAAGTAGTAGTATCTAGATATGAAAAACTAATGCGAACTCGAGTCAAGTATTTTACCCATCACAAAAAATTATTGCAAATAGTCATTCAATTTCGACACATAGGGAGTTACAAATTTGTTTTTTGAAAGACTAGGAGATGAATTTACCAAAAATCCTTTCTTATCGAATGTCTATCTCTGATAAAGAACACACCCTCCAATTTTCAGGTCTACGATCTAGGCTGTGCGTTGATCCGTCACTCGTCAGCCAGTGATTCAGGACAAAGCATTTTATATAAATAGATAATACTTTCTATTAACCCTATTATGTAGCCCATAAAAGACTCGGTACTTACGAAATGACTTGACAAGTGTTAAGTATTATATAGGTATGTAAGCTATTTAAGCGTTGAAGTCAGTTACGATTTGACCGAAGCTTTCAAAGACACTCAGTATTCAAGGAGTGAGTCGGTAACACACGCACGGCTAGAAGTTGATCATGAATATATTGTTTCTATAATATTCGTGCTCTATTGAGCCTCAATGGCCGCGCAGCTCACGTTTGAAGTGGCGCGACTGAGGAATATTAAAGCTCCAATATTGAATGAACTTAGTTTTGGGAACTCCATTGCATAGGTATGAATATTGAACGATTCGTCGCGAGTACAAATAGCTTACGTACCTACTTCAGAAATATGTTCTTCTATAAACGTCTTGTCTTCGGTGTCTGAAGACGTAATAGCTGAACTTGACTTTAGTTATTGTTACGCTTATATTGCACTTATTATGTTTGTAAGTGATAAAATTGATAAATGAACTATCGTTCTACAAAGGCTATTTCTGAATAGACTTCCAGAAATGATAGTGGTTCATTTATTTTATTTACAATCAGCTTTACAATTCTGTACAATACAATTGTCTGTTTTGTTGTATTTTTAGTAATCTACTAATGTATGATATAATAGCTCAGTTTGGTACTTTATAATGTGATTGGATACCTTTGGTTCAACAGTAACCTAACAGATTTTAGCAAACAACTACACTGACTTTTATATTTATTAGATTGAATGATAGATATTAACTTATTAAGGCTTTAAAACGTGGCGGTGCAAGGGTTAATGGATTTGTATGGGAATGATACGGCTAGTTTGCGAAAATAAATGTACTTACCTACTAACCACTAAATACCTACTATATATAAGAAAGCTCTGCTCATCAAGTCACACATTGTCTTCAGCAATGATACCTAAAAACATTGCCATTGATTAAAAAAGAACTTTCAATTTTATTTCCTCAGAGACTGCCACGAAAATGTTACAAAGTCGTAGATTCAACTATCACAAAGAAATCGCCAAGTACAAAGAACGAATCGCTCCAGTTTTTTTCGTTGTACGTGGAAGAAATAGGGAAAGTTTAAGATGCGTCGCCTGCTATCGCGTGCGTCGCTATATATTTCTGCAACTGCAACGTAATTACTGCACTCGGCCCACAGTTCCACAGTAAACATGTCCCAACAGTATCTAAGCTCTATTTCTAACACAATTGGATCCAGCGGGGTTAGCCAAATTGACATTCTACAATCGTTAACGCATAGAAAACATAAGTAACGAATCGTCATGTCGCTTGGTCAGCCAATCAAAACTCTAGCTTGAAAACTCATGACCAAAGTTTTCTATTCTAGTCTTCTATGAGTTAACAATTGTAGAATGTCAACTTGGCTATCCCCGTAGTAGGTACACAGACATGCGCCGCAACGCGATTTACAATTCAGCTATCGAATATCCCTAATGATAGGTTTAAATTTCCATTAGAATATGATACCCCAGCAGGAAGAAAACAATCAAATTGTACTCTGTTATTCACATACAATGATTTGCCACTTCACGTAATCGCTGAGGATTTGCAAAATGCTTTTTTAACTGTGTTTTTAGTCCTACAATGTCAATGCCTACATAGCTTACTTTAGAAATAAGCGGGAATTTTCATTTTCATTTCATTAACAATAGTAAAATGCTTGCTGTCATTAAGTTTAAAACCTAACACTCAAATTCAACCTTGAAATTTTACTCTCATCGCGCTCACAGAAATTTCACTTCGGCAAATATTCGACCCGTATATGCGTACGTGATCTTCTGGTGTGGTGTTGAGATACTGCTAACTATTTATACGTGCTGCGGCAGTGTTGTGATTATCCGAGATTCGCGGGCGGACCTAGTTGCGCGGCGTAGTGTGGCCGCCGCTGTTACGTCAACGTTGGCAGATTGAAGAACACTGCCCGCTTCGAATTGAATTTCTGCATCATATTATCAGGCCCGATCTATGATTGTGTATCCGTTTTCCGACTGACTGATTCCTACGCCAGGTGTCGCGGGTTGGATCTTATGAACATTCGCGTTTTCTCTGAGTGTTTAATATGTATCACGAGTATGTATTTATAAATGAAATCAATCGACTAGTCATATTATAAGCTTTGCTTATTTAGGACCAAGTGGAGCTATATTATGATAATGTTCAAGCACTATTGTTATTCTAAACGCTTCTGTCAAGGTTTGTGATCCAAACGCTCGTCCTGGAGACAAGCAAATCATCATCGGACTGATGAACGAAATATCGATTGCATAGTCTGAATCTATGTATAGAGTTATGTCTTTGGTACGAGGAACATAATAATATGGTCTTTGCCTCGAAGAGAAGCACAACTGCACCAGGCATAGAAACTGTGCACCTGATTTTTTTACCTACGTGTCAAGATATTTTGATTTCTTGATAATTTTATCTAAATTGAGTTTAGTATAGCATCTTTAAGAAGCAAATTTAATTGCGCGTACACACAGGCAGTAATTCTGTTATTAGTACCCACCACTCAACAATACGTTCTAATCGCGATAAGTTGCGCTGCATCGACACGCTCTAGCGCTTAGATTTGCGCCACACTCGTAAAAAATTAGCGTCCGTTTTGCAAAATGTATTATTATAACACAACGGACACGATTCCTCTATTATAACTCCATTGTCTACTGTCTATGCCTATGAATACTCCATCTCTATCGGTTGCTATGTTCAATGTGCTACGTGCGTAGGAACGGCGCGGGCATACAAATTATTTGCATACAAGTCCTTGTTCGCGGGCTCATTCATGGGCCGGCGCGCTCCCGGCGAGTTGATTTATCGCCTTAATTTCTAAAGTATCTCTTTGTTGCCACGCGTCTATAATATTATATTTTAGCTACATTGCGCTCATAACTCAGGGTCAACGAGACCCGCCGGAGTGCGCGGTCCGATCTAGCCGCGAGCGCCTCTATTAGATAATGTAAATCTGAATGTACGAGATAAATGATCGACTTGTAATCGTTTTATCGATCGTTAAAGGAAGTTCGTTGTAAAATCGCAAATAAAACTTTCTACGGCCGCGGGTGTTATATTATTTGCATTTACAGAGCCACCTGTATCAATATTATTAACTTTATATACGCATTTAAACTGGTTTAGGTACGTATTTAAAAATAAAATTTCATGAAAAACGCGGAGCAAAAACTGAATCATAAATAATAATTTATAGAGAAAAAAAAATAAGATTACGGTAGAGTATTTCAATTTACAGTCGTAAAGTTAAACATGAAGCATAAATTAGTGCCAATTTTATGTTTTTATGATTACTAGGTATTTGTGCCCGGCATGCGCTGGGTTTCTTTTTTTTTCAGACTTTTTTGTGGGTCAGAAACATTCGCAAACGGCGACAGGAAACACACGTCTATCCAAACAGGTCGTACATGATTATAAAATTTACATCTTTGGACTGACTGATTTGGCTGATTTCTCAACGTCCAGCCCATGTGACGTTTAGAAACTTCCGGTTTTGCAAAACGTATCTTTTTATAGTCAAAGTAGGTATACTTAGAAAAGGTTTATGTAAATTCGATCTTTAGAGGAATCAAAGTTTGTAGAATAGTACCGTTAGATTTGAAGCTAGAAACGTGGCTTCGGTGACATTCTTCTTTGCAAATGAACGCGTAGGTGCTTCAAGAGTTTTGGTGAATACCCCTGAGGTGAAACAGGTGGAAATACAGAAGGAAGCTACTATAAGGGAAGCTATATAATAACTACTAGCTGTTCCCCGCGATTTCATCCGCGGTAATTTCGGAGTCCCCGCGGAGGTTGCGGAAAAAGGATACTCTATGTCCTTCAGTTCCCGAGGGAATTCCGGGTTAAAAACTATCCTATCTTTTAAGTTGGTCCATATTATAAATGGTTACAAAATTTTATCAAAATCCGTTCAGTAGTTTCGGAGTCCATCGCGGACAAACAACGTGACACGTGATTTACATATATTAGACTAGCTGTCCCCCGCGATTTCATCCGCGGTAATTTCGGAGTTCCCGCGGAGGTTGCGGGAAAAAAGTACCTACTCTATGTCCTTCAGTTCCCGAGGGAATTCCGGGATTTAAACTATCCTATCTTTTAAGTTGGACCATGTTATAAATGATTGCAAAATTTTATCAAAATCCGTTCAGTAGTTTCGGAGTCCATCGCGGACAAACAACGTGACACGTGATTTATATATATTAGATAGATACGCATGCGGAATAACTATTTTCATTGCTTATCAAATTGTAAGGAGAGCCGCGACATTCACCGAGAGTATTGCAATAAGACTCTTAATTTCATAATTTGCAGCTGGCGTAGCGGCCATGATGAATCATTTATCTATGTCACACAGACACTCCCCAATGCACCCTATTCAGTTCAACTTAGAGCAGATATTCGCGTGCGCCATCAAGACGAGTTACGTCTCGTTACACGGAGCCAGTTCACTGGCAGACGCGTGCATGAGTCAGTGATGTGCTCCCATCATTATCTTTCTCTACGCTTTGAATGTGAAAAAAAATCGCATCATCCACAATCGCGAAAGCACGTATTGGAAGTGTTCATGTATGAAGTTATTGGTCACTGCGATGTTATTACGATAGTTCGAAGCGTCATTCTTTTTTTTTGCGGCTCTTGAACAGTATGAGGCGTCGTGAGTTTGTTTCGTGAATAATTAAATCAACCAACGTTTTTAATCTGAACAGTCTTTACGATATTTTTCACACATCATAAATAATCATATACGTAGGTAGGTATGTCTTTTTTGAATACCGGAACATTTTCTTTTGCAGTTTGTTCAATAATTCAACTTAAAATTCTTGAAAACAAGTAAACATGTCCTTAAAAGTGAATAGATAAAAATGTGTTGATTGACCCCCTCAACAGCTTTGATTCCATTGTGTAAACGGTATTGTTTATGTACATTGTCAAGCTTGTACAAGCTGTCTTTGACCCCAAAAAAATATTATACTGATCGTTACATAATTATAATATCGGCCTACCAAATATTGGAGGAGTCTTTTCAGCACTGCACCACAGCACATGCATCTCGATAATATACTGTTTGAATATATTTAGAATTTTTAATGATTACTAGCTGTCCCACGCCGTTTCACCCGCGATAACTTAGGAGTTCCCGCGGAATTGTTCCATACATACTTTGCAAGGGGTATAATTTTTAAAAATCTTTTCTTATTATCGGATGCCTACGTCATACGAAGAAAACGTTCTACGTCACGGAAAGAACACACCCTCCAAGTTTCAAGTCTCTACGATCAGCGGTTTAGGCTGTGCGTTGATCCGTCAGTCAGTCATTCAGGACAAATAATTTTATATGCATAGATTTTCATGTCTATATACGTTTTTCTAAATACATAGGTATTGTTACTTTGTCTGTAGGTAGGTGTTAGTCAAAACTAAATCTGCAAAAACTAATTAGATATTTATTTAATAATTTGACGCGTAGTTTCAACTCCGATTATCTTGTAAGTGTGTAAGACAATATAAGCCGATGACGCTCGCAGTAACTTATGGCTTATCGGTTTTCTTCTTCGTCATCACTTATATGACATACGCTATGCAAAATTAACAATAGCCTTTGTGTGGTTGCATAACGTGTAATTACGAACCATACTTAAGTTTCACATAAAATTCTCGGCATTTGTAGTTTGATAATTTTTTGCAGAAACTTTTGGTGTGTTGAAAAATTTTTAGCTAGCAACGAAAATTAGTGGTAACCTCGTTATTTTATAAAATGAAGGGAACAACTTATCAATTTTCAAAATTCGAATTTGATTTCAGTACTGATTTGTTGAGAATTCTAGGACCGTCTTAATAAATGCTACTTAAGAGCCGGTCACCTTTCAAGCTCATCGCAGTGGACGGTGGAAAGTGGAAAAGACTGTGACTTGAGAGTTTCCAGTTTGAGTTTATTAATGGGTAGATACGTCCTAAAATCCTTAGACCTAATTTAAAGACACCTTATATACTTATTTATGTACCTTAGCGATATTATATTAGGCCATTATAGGACATTCAATTACCTACTTATGTATATAAACACTATACTCTAACTAAATACGCCAAGTCTTAAGTTTTGTTTACGTACTTGATTTTCCAGCGCAATGAGCGTTGCAGACAATGATATTTGGACTTAGATAAGCAATAGTGTGTTAACCCACACTGGAGAAATTTTGAGTAAATCGTGTTTTACTAGTAGGAGCGCCATTTTGTGTCAACATTTTTTATGTTCAATATTTAGTTACATATTTAAGCAATGTAATAAAGTAAACACATAATTAAAAAACGTTCCCTAACTCTCAATAAATCGTTCTGAATCAATAACTTAATTTTGTGGGTTAACATGTTATTGCTTATCTGCGTCCATTTATACGTTTACAGACAAATCTTTGGCGGACTCTTGAGGAGCGTTTCTTACTGGTTTTCGTTCGGTTCTTCGATTCGAGTTAAGTAGGTAACTATGGCGGGGTCGCCACGTGGCACAACGATGCACCACAAACCACTGGAGTTTGTAAACATTCACCGAACCGATACGGTAACGTAGCAGTTACGTCATGAACCACGCACGCGTCTTAACCTGTACGGTTTTAAATTTAAAATCAACTTTACACCACGATAATGGTAGTAACGACCCGTTAGCCCATTTGCCGACGAATAACCCACGACTAGACGGCTGCGTCCACTGAATTATTGAACGGAGGAAACGACAGAATCACGTCGTATTCGTCACACTGTGCTTATTAAAGTACGCTCTTGAATAACACAATATGTCGCCCGATCTACTTATTTGACAATGTCGAACACAAAATCGATCGTACTTATGTTTAAAATAGATTAAACTGTAAAAAAATAATTACCTACACCTCAATTTAGTGCTCTATTTATTTTAAAAATCTCATGATTTCAAAATATATCTCGAGTAGGTACGTAACTACCTACCAACCTACTTTATTCTTCTTCTTCAATTATGGCAATATATCGCGATTTCTTATTTCATGATGTCTTTCACAGTGGTAGGAAAACTCTCGTCCTGAAGGGCTAGAAAGTTTATGGAATTTCGGAGGAGGGCCATATTATAGAAAAAATGCATTTTGTTTTGAACTCTTAGACGGCTTAACTAGTCTAGCTAGCTCCTTTACCGTCAAAATTAACTTACTATACATTTCGAAGGCTACCGCGGGCTAGATTAAATCCTTTCTTGGACCAGGCTTTGCCCACCACTGGTCTTCTTCTTCTTCTTCTTTAATAATGGCGTCTATAATTATAATTTGCCAATGACAATGTTTCTTAATAATAACAATCTCTTCATCTACTTCTTCAATTGTGGCGAAACGCCAATGACAATGTTAGATTGTTCCCCAAGTTAAAACATGGCTCTTTTGAAAGCCAGTTTCCTGCTCAGGGTCCAAAATAGATGCTGAAAAGTGACTGAAATAACGAAAAACGTGACACGCGTGTTTTCGATACGGCTTTCACTCGACTGGTCTATCAAGTCACACAGTCATTCAAAATTGCCATTTAATAAAAGAGAGAAAGAAGAACCAAAAAAATATTGCTGTCAAACTTTGATTGATTCCATACACCGTAATATTTTTAGCCGTCCATAAAGTTTGAGTTATTATGAAATTTAATTTTGAACCCTTTTGAACCACATAAGGATCGAGTATCGAAAGGTACACAGTGTGGGTACGATTTTATTTAGGTACCTACACAGATAACTGACCTTTGGTAGCATAAAACAAATACGTAAACCACATGACCCGTGGATTTGTGCTGGGCTGCGAAGCGCGGATGGTCAACCGAAAATTAATTAACATACTTTGGCGTACAACCCTCTGCCGTGTTGTCGGGGAGGGGTGTCCGCGGGTGGGGGGAGGAGGAGAGAGGGGGAGGGGCAGCTCGGCGGGACCCGGCCCGGTAGTTCACAGGTGGCCTCAGGGCTCCCACCCCAGCGGCCCTGTCGCCCTGAGCCGACCCTCCGACGAAAATGACACGGAATTATATTAATTCATGACTCCGTACACCCTACCTAATATCCGATGTACTTACCTATATAATCGACTAAAGTTGTTTTTTTTAACAACAACTCATTAAGGTCACCGTTAGTCTAGAATGTTCGTTTCCGATAGAATCTCGTGCGCGCAAGTGCAGGTCCAAACAGCTCAATAATAAATCATAACCTTCTTCGTTCAAGGAATTTTATTCGTATCACGGACGTCGCTTATAAATACCTGTGCTACGCTTTTTCACTTACTAATGAGAGTTAATATTAACGAGTAAAAGCGCAAACGAAACCGTGGGGGGTCGAGTTAGAGTTGTAATTCAAAATGTAATTATTTATTGCGTTCTACCGAAATTTTTGGCTGAAATTAAAATTTTGAGACGCGAGCGAGCTACGCGCCGGGCCAAGTAGCATTCGTGCTGCTGCGAGAGCACGCTACTTTTATAGATTTAACATAATTTTGACACGCGACGGACCGTGCGGCATAAAATAGTCGGAGTTATTCCGATTTTCTTGATTAAATGCATTCCGGCCGGTGCCGGTGTGGTGGCGTGCAGGAAGCTGGCCACGAAGACCGCTGTGTGGGACGAGGAAAATAACCTCTAAATTCGCAACCACTCGACATAAAGCAATTCACCCTACAGCCGTTACGAAATACCGAGACAAGCCATGACTTGCTAAGTATAATTTGGTTTATAAACATCGGTGAATTAAGAGAACAAAGTGATGTTGATGATATCACTCCTCATCGAAGAGGATAAATCTAAGAGCTCGTTTAAAGTCTTTGTCTTGACATCCTGAATTACAAATTATATTCCCATGCTCGTGTTTTTTCACAAGGAACCTTATCATATCATCAAACGACTTTTACCTAATTTAACAAGGGTTACACATATAAGCTTACCCTGGGTCTAACGTTTGTTTATTTTTAATAAAACCGCCCTTAGTTTTTTTCTATTTCAGTAAAATGTCTCCAATAAATCTGTCTTATGATCGCAATCATAATAAAGTCACAGGGTTTTTTTTTTCATAAATATGACGTTTTGAGTTTCAGAAATATGACCACGGCGCTTTCTTTTTGTGTAAGAATGATTAATTTAACAAATCACGCACATTAACTATATAACTACTACTAATTGTGACTAATTTTCTAAGGAAATCATTAGCATTATACTTACTAAATATTATACAATCGCTGCCCGATCGCTTTAGTACAAAATGGCACCAAAACAGCTTCGTTTTAGCTCTATATTTCTATTTTAGTCGCAAAGCAGTCTATTATTGCTGTAACGTTGCAAATTGCTAACAATGTATCTTGCTATTGTATTACAAATTTTATATTACAATTGTGAACATGTCCTGGATAGTTCGGGATTGTGTAATTTGTATTTCACTTGGTGTTGGACTTTAATTAATGTTTCACACCATATCTGTTTTGATACTATTATAATACAATACTCGACAACAAAGATTTTAAAGTTTCAAATTGCGTGATTGGAATATTTGTAATACTATGTCGGTTGATGAACAAAAGAACAAAATTCGACACAATGATTACCTAGAGTCCCACTATCTTTTTTAACAGTAATTCGTTTGCATAACGTCTTGTTTTTAAACATTATTTTATCAATGCTAACATTATAAAGAAAAGACATTTATTAAATTATACTAAAACTAAACTTAACCTAACCTAAAATAAATCTAAAATATATTATTAAAAGGAGTCCCTTTAGGCAAGGTTCCGAAGATACTGGCAGCGTTCCCCCTTTGGATAGCTAGGCTAATTCTTTGTCCGAGGTAGCTGCCAGCTCTTCGGTCTCCTGTGATGTCGACTAACCTTTTTGCTATTTCCTTAAAAAGCCTTATAGCGCTAGGACCCCACGGACCAAGGGTCTCGTCACCGAATGGGACAAAGACATTTGAAATAAAATGTATCCGAATTCCCGCGGGAACTCCGAAATTACCGCGAGTGAAAGCGTGGGTGATTCGATAGCTTGAAATAAAATATGAATCATGCCAATATAACAATAAATGGACATAGATAAGCAATAGTGTGTTAACCCACATTGGAGAAATTTTGAATAAATCGTGTTTTAAAATCGTTTTATCGTCATTTTGTTTCAGCATTTTTTTATGTTTAAATGTTTTTTGATATTTAAACAATGTGATAAGGTGAACACATAATTAAAGAACGCTCTATAACTCTCAATAAAGCGTTATGAATCAATAACTTAAAATTGTGGGTTAACATGTTATTGCTTATCTGCGTCCGAATATTACAGCAGAAATAGGCAGAGTGATCCTACACAATGTGAATCTGGCGAACATCAACTGTTCTCGCATCAACCCGACCCTACATCGTATCGCGAGGGGCCCTTATTGTGGACACTTGTCATATTGGCACAATAACACCGGGGCCCCTCAACTTTGAGCAATGCTTTATTATTTTAATTATCGCACGTTCACCGCGCGCCCTTTGTCAGACAAAAAGCTTCAGTCGCCTGCTAAAATACGAAACGAGAATGAGTCCCTGCAAAATAGCCTTAATTGAAAGTCCTCATCAAAGCGAGCCGCACGCGTGCTTCAGCCTTTCAATTGCCCGACAAAATGTTAACGCTGCGAAAGATAACCATCGACCGTTTCCTGAAATTCCCAACGACAGGTGGTGATACACAAGATGATAACGTTATGATCCTACACACTTTCGTTTGTTAGTTTAAAAAAAACAGTGCAGCAGTACCATTATATTGTGTAACTAGCTGTTCCCCGCGGTTTCACCCGCGTTAATTCGTTAATTTTGGAGTTCCCGCGGGAATTCTGGATTATGTTACTCAGGATAATGTAGATTTCTAATGGTGAAAGAGTTTTTGTCCCTCGTCCGTGCGTGACAACGGGCTGCCAACTGAAAACCAGTGCTAGGCGTACCCGCACCTTGCTAACCCTGAGTTGGTGTCCCTTTCGGCAGAGCATGCAAGATACCAATGAGTAAACCTACTTGTTCAATATTGTCTGTTTTTTCCTGTGTGTTGTGTTGGATTAAATGTAGTTTTCTTTTTTTCTTTCTATACCTAGGTATATGAGTATGTTGAAGGGCCAATGTGGAATAGTCCAACGCTGGAAAAGGAATGAGTTGCGAAGAAATCCTTACGCAATAACACTAAGAAGGTTTATCGAAATCATAAAAGGATCTTGTCGGGAAGTAGTTATTATAAAGTACGCTGAATTTACGCAACATAATATTGTAATCGAGTTCTATGAATCCGTCATGCCTTGCGTCAATGTTGGATGTAGGCGGGCATCATTTCTTAACATTTAACATCTAGCTGGACGTAATCTTATAAATGTAACTGTCGCAAGTGTTTATTATTAACTTTTATATTAAATTTTAACAAGCGGCTTTGCTATTTATCCACCTACAGGAAGGTAAGCCGAGGTGGATTTATAAGGCAGCGATATTCCTCGAAGACGGGCGGGCGCATACTTTCGCTTACTCCACTCCCGATCTTCATAACGAAATTCTCCGTTTTGATATTTTTATATTGTTAACGTCTTGTACCTGAATATTTCTACTAGTATATTTATATGAAAATTTACGGAATGCCCGAGACCTCGACGCTCGGATGTTGAGTGAACAAAGCTTATTTGGCAATAAAATATTTTCGAGTTTGGTATGCTTCGGGCGTTGGCAATTTTTGTTATATTTTCTTACCTGTCTGTTAGAAATATTCGCGTGTTTATAAATTATGTAGGTAAATATTATATCCCTTGATTTTAATATTAAACGTTGTATCACCATCATTCATATGGCAGAAAGGAGACAATGTGCGCACTGCGCGCGTCTGTTTTCTCTGCACATTCCTGCTATGATCTTTATGGCACAGTATTTGTGCTCGGTTTGTCGCAGATGTAGCGTTATTGGCGTAGTTTGCTGGCGTTGGCGAATCAGCTGTGGCCACAATGCGATTGGAAGTTAACAGAGCAACTCGCCGCGGTAAACAAACATTGACGACATTGACGTCAACGACTTGCGCCGACGAGCCGCATCAACACGTCGTATACCATGCTGGCGTTTACGGTTTACTTCTTCATGATTTGTTTTGTAAATAGTGAAGACGGCTGCGTCCTTTCAGAAAAGGTTAACTGATATGCAGCATAATTAGGTATAATATGTGGTTCTATACTTCATAATCATAATTAAAATATCACTGATTCATTATTATTAATGTTGTCCATATAAAGAGATGATTGCTAAGGTCAGTAGGTTGGAGGGGACTTATGAAAATAAACAGACTACGAAATATACAACAATGAAAAGTTGTGACTAGTAGGATACGTCCTCAAAAAGGCATACAAGGTTCGTCTTTTCATCGTTCATGTTATGTCATTTATAATTCATTCATTCTGCAGGTTGTATCACTCTCAAGCTTCATCTTGTTGAGGAATCGTCCCGCCCCCTCTCTAGCTACGCCTATATGTCGTTTCATCCCTAAGTGACCTATGGACTTTTCATCCCGAAGTGACCTGTGGACTTAATTGACCTGTGCTTGTGTGTTTGTTGCAGCGAGCGGCGCGCTCGCGGGCGGCACAATTGCGTCACCGTGGAGCGCCGCGGCCGGCGCGCCCGACACCAACGGCTCGGGCGGCGCCGACACCAAGCACTTGGACGTCGGCGATGCGAGCGACGACGAGAAGGTACAAATACCCTTAGAACCCCCCTTCTACCCTCCTACCCACTGCACCCCTCGACTCCTGATGACTTCATACGAAGCAAACCGATTGAACTCTCCGATACTGCAGCGGGCGGGCGGCTCGTGCGCACACGGGCAAGGTGCGCGTGGCGTAGGGCCTGCACCGGGGCGCGGCGAGCGGCGCGGTAGAGTTCCAAATCCAAGTTGATATTATTCGACACATACAGCAGCAACAGCCTAAACCGCTGTCACCTCTAGGCTTACCACTACGTTGCCGCTCGGCGTGGGGAGGTACGATCTTGATGTGGCGGGAATGTCGCAGCATAGTTTCAAATCCTAAGAGCTCATTCTTACGAACTAGGACAACATAGTGAGAAAACTATAGCATGGTGGTAGGGCACTTCCCAGTGTCCCATTGGCTAGCTACCACAAAAGAATAGAGATTAAGTATATAAAGAAGCGACACTCTCCGTCTCCCATGTCATGTGATGTCTCCTCAGACCCCGCGAAAATGACCTTGCCACATGTAGAATCTACATGTGACAATTATTCACTGACAGCTTACAGTTACTGTCAGCTCGCTGTCAACCTTACAATACGCACACGCGCACAACTCAACGTGTACGTAACAAGCCGACCGTGTTTACTTGTGGGAAAGTACTTGAATCAGTTCATTTGTATGGAGTATCACCGGACTGCTACCACTTCCAATTATAGCCCGGGTTGTGCTCACAATCTCCGATAACATCGTCATTTAACATCGGATGAGCTAGGCTAGCCTACAAATTAGATATAAACATTATATTCATTCAGTGAAAATTACATGGAAAATAGCGCAATTCAGCTGGCAAAATTGACTTCCGCTGTTAATGTAAGCAATAGTTTTGTTGAGCCAAGCCCGCCGTTCTACGTCGTCGAACGGTTCCCACTTCCATGGAATCATGAATCACGTTGTTTTTCGATCTTCGTCCCGGCGAAGACGCCGCCGCGTTATTTTTGTTTTCTTTTTATAATAGACACGAGTACATTAATTACTATGACGCACACTTCACCTTGTGAACGCTACGCTCCATCTGGATTGTGTACAGTGTCTGTATACTGTAATACAATTAAGTATTAACCGATATATTATTTGTACTAGTTCAGTCATACTCATTCTGCGGTCAATGTTAATCTTGTTTCAATGAATTTTTCACTTTAGGCCTCTTCAAACGAATTATGTGTACAAACTGAATGAATGAACAGATAATAATTTAATAATTCATTATATACATATTAAAATTACATTAATTTATATTAAACAGAAAACACCAAAGGATAAACCATGAAACAATTTGTAATAATATGGTATCTAGTTTACCTAATGAATGCCTTTATACTTTGTAGCGCCGCGAGTCGTCTTTTTACTCCTCTGACTACGTATATTTGAAATGCAAAACGATAATTTTAACAGTCCTAAGTAAATCATATTATTAATTGTCTAATAGTAATTATCGTTATATACCTACGAGTATTATGGTAATATTGTGGTCAGACAAGGAGATACTACGATGAATATGACATATAAATGCAAAACTGTCTGTCTGTTTGGCTGTTTCACGGAGCAACGTTTGAAATTTTTTTTCCAAGGTCGCGTAGCAACTCTTCTGAAATTCATTCTCCGAACCCCCAGCATATCTATAAGCATTTCCTTTATTTTTCATAACATCATATTCGTTGGTAATATTAGGTTGGTATTATGACTCCTATAAAGATTCATTCAAGTAAGCTTTTTAGGCCATCTGTTGAGAATTCCACTAAAACAATAGGTACCGTGTGAGATTTGTAAGAAACAATCCTCAATTCCAGGAGTTGTCGGCGGCGGATGCGGAGGGAGTGTGGAGCCCCGACATCGAGCAGAGCTTTCAGGAGGCGCTGGCGATATATCCTCCTTGCGGCAGGCGCAAGATCATCCTCTCAGACGAAGGCAAGATGTACGGTGAGTCCTGGGAACTGATATTTAAAATATGCTCACAGTTCACACCCATTTTAAGGTCGATCGTACGACATGATAAATCAAGCAAATGGTACAAATAAGAGCAATCAAGATGTCAGATGTTGGTACGGTCGTGATAACATAGAGCTAGAACGTTCTTTTTTTAATCTAAATTTAAATTCACTTTCCAATCAATCACTCAATCAAATATTATATTTTCCACTTTTGCTGAGCGTTATTATTTTGTTTCTCTTCTCCAGTAAGTACACAATATTTAAAGCTACAACTAAATAATTATAAAATAATAAACTATAAATAAATGCCTATAACTTACAAGAGGAAGCTGTAAGAACATCCATTGACTGTGGATCCACAAGGTGTTAATTTTGAACCAAAGACAATATAATCACTACGTTTTTTGAACTTTCGGATGTCGAACATCAAGTCGGTCGTCTTTTTGATTGTCTTTTATCTGCCACGGAAATTCTTAGCTGCCTAATCTTAACATAGCATCTACCAACTAGGTTTGCTCGCAGCCTGTTTGGATGTGTTCCGATACTATAGTATTCTAGTTTGACGCAACTCCCTTACAATATTTTACTTAAAATCTCTTCTTGCGGACTCGTTCTACTTACATTCCAAATCGAAACTTCACAGCGAAAAGCAAAATTGAAATTTCTTTCAATCGCGCTCCTCGAAAACACTAAATTCAGGCGTAATTAGTATATAATATGTGTCGGTGTATAGTAATGTTGCGGGCCATCATCAAATCAAGGTCGTTCTGGCTAAAATGAACAATGGCAGTGGCGGGAGAATAAGACAAAGCCTCTGTATTGATGTCGCCGACGCAGCGGTTTGCTCAATGGGATTCCAGGGAAAGACGTGCCCGACAATTATTATCTCACTCGATCGGACCAAACCCGGACGCGACATCGATTCCTGGAAGCGATGTATATTTTTTTAATTGAGTATCTTTTTTTTTAATTGTTTTCTTTATTACTCTACTAACGGGATTTCAATGCAGTAAACTTATTTGCAACAATGCTAGGTGTTATACATATAAGTAAATACTAATTCATTTTCATCCAGTTTTATATTTTGTACTAGCTGGTCACCGCGGTTACACCCGGGGTAATTTCGGAGTTCCCGTAGGAATTCCGGGATAAAAAGTACCATAAATGTCCTTATCTGTATCCCTGACAACGTGTATGCAAAATTTCATGATGATCCGTTGAGCCGTTAAGGCGTGAAAGCGTAACAAACAAACTCACTTTCACTTTTTTTAATATTAGTAAGAATGACAATTTTTTTTTATTATTCATTTATCCACAACTATACAATGTGAGTAATGTGACTTAAATAGTAGACAAGCTATACGGCTCTGAAATTCATAAATGTATCATGTTGGTCCATCCTGCGAATGTGAGTTTGTTTTTAACACTTTCAAGCCGTAACTATTCAAGCAATCATCATGAAATTTTGAATACACGTTCTCAAGGGTACAGAAATGGACATACACTAAAACTAACGCGATTTCCGCTGGTGATTTTACAACGAATGTCGTCGGTCGGTCTTTACTGGAAGTTCTTGTATGCTAAAAATAAAAAATTTGTAGACTTGCTAATTATTACCTAGTGATTATTTACTGAGACGTGACAACAGTGGCTACAACAAAATCTTAGCTACGTGACATATTAATGCTTTCGGATTCATATTAAAATCTTGCAAATGTTTATGAAACCGTTGTTTTTATAAAGAACTAGCTGCGCCCCGCGGTTTCATCCGCGTGAGTTTCGGAATTCCCGCAGGCAGTCCAAAGTAGCTTAATTTCCTCCTTATAACGTCAGCTAATTTGAACGTCCCGAGCTGTGAAAGTCCCGTCAAAATTGGTCCAACCGTTTCTGAGATTCACCCGCGTGAGTTTCGGAATTCCCGAAGGATCTCTTTACATCAGGAACCAACAACCTTGCCGGAGGCAGGCAAAACTACCTGCCAAAGTTTTATCACAATTGGACCAATGGTTTAGAAACGAATAGAGCATAAACATACAAACATTAATTTTTATTTATAAAGACTATAAAACAAATGTTTTTTACGTCAAAGATATGGATAGGTGAGTGGCAAATTGTTACCACTTACAGATAGTACAGTAAAACTGCTAAAGAATACTGGCAAAAGCGACGTTTAACTATTAAAGTGTCCGTCGGTACATACTCACCCGGTTCGTTGGTACATACTCGCTCGGTTCCAACTAAAGCAATTTCTTTCGTCCTACACATGGTGACATGGAGTCACGAACATTTATAGCACTTACACGGCTCGCACAATTGACGCCAGCAATTAAAGCCGACCACCGCTACAGGCATTAGGTCGCCGGACGCACATTAAGTCTTCGCCGACGTACCTACCCCGGTTTTAATTAAAGGGCTACCCGCACCCGCCCCGCTGTCACGCCGGGATGGGATTGCAGAACAAATTCACCATCGCCGCGTCAAGATCTGTTCACCTTAAGTGATTTAATGAATGGATGTGCCCACTCCGCTAATGCAACGACCGAAATATTACGCCTTCTGGCGACCCCAGTGTTTTATTATATCCCTTTAATGTTTGTTTAAAATGGGCGTTTTGCGCATCGCTGATCTAAACACTGCGTTTAAGCGGTTCATAAAATATTAAAATAACACCAGTAGAAAGTACATAGTATAATTATTAATAGGAAAGTTTGGATATTTACTTTTATGTTGCCCTATCTATAGTCATTAATTTATGGCCTGCTTCTTTAATTATGGTACTTACTTTTTATTTTAGTAATTCAGTATCCGAAAGGTACAGGTGTCCCAATCAATTTTTATAAGCGCCTCCGTCTTATCCTCGAAAGTCAGCATGATCTCAAATTTCATAAACAATCTATATTTCTCATCAAATAACAATATCATTAATAGCAATAGATGTCATAACTGAAGAAAAAGAAAAAATGGTGACAAATTAAACGATAGATAAACATAAATATTTATTTTACAAAACTGTCTGTACAACTATCGAATTAGAACTTACCTCAGCTAATCATTCAAAGATAGAAGTGATTGTTTGTAATTTTTCCTGTTTATTCGCGGGGAAATATAATGCAAAAGAGCAGACAATATGTCTAATAATAGCGGGCACGCTCTGCCCCGGACGATATATGGCCACATTACTCGGCGACGTGTCCGCTGCGCTTAATCTACGAGGCCCAAACTACGTCACCCTTATCCCTAGAACGGCACGTACCTACTCGACGAGCGAGGTAGAGACAGCAACACGAACAAGCAAACAGGCTTCTACAGACAGGTCATAGGCCAACAATCCAGCTCGGCTGCGAACCTTCGTGAGCTTAGCTGCGTGGCTATTTCTTCTCAATTTTTCCAACCACCACTAAATTTTCCAGGTCATCATTTTCTCCGGGTTATAAGTTCAAATTGATTTAATGGAAGCAAATGATGAGCAGCAGCAGCAGTCTCAAGTCTTGGTTACAATAAAATAAAATAATTGGTAATGCAAAACTTTTAAATATAAAAATTGGAAAATAATTAAGTACCTACACAATCATTCTAACCACACTGCGAGACCAATTTTATGTAAATATCGACACATAATGGGATACACCGTTAGAAAAGAACATCTGAAGATTTTAAATACCTTCCTGTAAAAATAAAATATGAGAATTCATCGTAATATTTCTCAAAATCAATGGTATCACTTGTATAATAAAAACTAAGTAGTGGTAACTAACAAACAAACACGTTCACTAGTTGCTATCGTTTTTGTAGAAATCTTTCACGTCGCCGATAAGCCGTGAACGCTCGCCAGCTATCGCCACGCTTTTGATATTTGCCTTTATCTGTTGGAAATAAATAACAATAGGCATTATGTCTTTACTATTTTCACAATGGTCAATATCATTTTGTGGTCTAGTTATATAAAACAATAACTTTGAAATTACAAATAAAACTTTGGCTTATCAATTCTGACACCAGTGGTCTCTCATCACATCATTCGAAACCGAAATTTTAAGTCAATCAAGTAGTGTAAATCTTGTATCTATTTAAATTTTAGATTGATAGTTCGCACGCGTCAAAACGAAAGTTAATTCCATAGTAATAAGCACTATAGTAAAGTATACTAGAAATATCGTTTCCAACGCCTACGTAAATATGTAAAATAAACTTGCTCTTTAAATTTTCTCCGTCACTTTATCTTCATCCATCATTTCCAGATGGTCAAACCGTCGCGCCACCTTTTTTTTTTACTTTATTCATCAGCATGTTTTGCCGTCTGCTTTGGATTAGGCTGACACTGCTGACAGTAAGTTTCTTAGCCTTCTTGACAAGTTCATGGTGTAATTTAGAACTAAACGATTTGTGTATTAATGATCTATGTACATTTTATAGTATCCACTAAACTTATCGACGCGCCTCTTAAAATTAAACTGTACCTACAAAATTGCGAAGTACAAAATTTAACACAAACAAAGCTTGAAATAAATACAAATGAAGTGCACGTGCAATTGTTAGTCATACGACAGGTTAAAACTATTACATAAAATCTCCAACTCGAGTCAGTAATAACACAATCGAAAAAACACCGACGAATGAAAATAAAAAACGTGGTATTATAGTTATGTATAATACAACCCATGTTATGGGTATGGTATATTTTGATACTTATTTTGCCGTCTGTACTTATACCCTGTCCCTCGCCCTATCTCAACCCATGAATACACAGGATAGAATTCCCTTTATTGTGGGATGTCAAATTATTATTAAAATAGATTTTTACATTACCTACCGATATGCATCCCTTTTTGACACATTTGCCTTGAAACAATAGAAAAAAAAATTCATTATGTTTTCTCGGGCCGCGGTCAGTTTCATTGATTTTTGGTACGGTCAATGGTGTCGATAGGTACTTAGGTACTTGTATAAAAGGAAATATGGTTATTACCCGTTTCTATACCCATCCAATTTTTTAATAGGGATGCTTGGTCTTAATTCATTGGAGGTAAGAAGGGGATTTATCCAGTTAGTCTTCGCGTTGAAGGTTTTACGAGATCGCTTCGATTGTCCTGGTCTTCTGGAGCTCTTTGGTCGGTTGTACGTCCCCAACAACTTCCAACGCTACAGATCAAGCTGACAATGCGAGCGACTTGCATCCCCCTCTTGTCGAACAAGGACACGATCCAACTCGCCAGTATGTCGCACCTTGACCGTACTAAATGCTCTCCTGAGGGCCCACCCTGGGTCTGATTTGTTTGCCGATGAGTGGATGGAACTCTTGTCTGTGTGTCTGAAGATGTGTGAGGAGTTGTATGCAAGGCCTACTAGTATTTGTTAACCATTGTAATTGGTCCTGTACCGTATGTGTTAACAATAAATAAATAAATAAATAAATAAAAATCTCTAAGTCAGCAGGTTCATAGTGCAATGGCCGCTTTTGATAGTGTTTCTAATTCTGTTCCCTTTTCTTTGCCAAACAACCCGAGTGACTGGCCTAAAAAAACCTTGCAGATATAAACTGGTACCGATAAGGGAGAAAAAAAAACAATGATATCTACCTACTCGAAAGCTTTGGATACCCTCGATGGTCGGAAGATGCTGTCAGAAGAGCCAGGAAGAGTTTTCTGTCTCAGTCTCATCTACACGGTTATGTATGATTATAAAAATTCGCATCACTTCGGTTTTCTTCGCGGCAACTTTTACGCGCGAATGGGCGGGCATGTTGACTAATTTTTTTTTAGTCCGTGTTGTAGATTATTAAAAAATATTGGACACGTATTTTTTATTTTTTTACGTAATCAAAAAATAACGGCGATATTGAGTTGAAATTTCGCGCGACGTCACTATTCTGACAGTTTGTATGGCGGTTCTAGCGGTTAGTGACGTCACGACCTCACCCTAAACTTTAATGCGCTTTATCTCTGTATATTTTAATTTATTTTAAGAAGTAAAAAATACGTATCTATTGTTTTTTTATTTTCTAACTGACGGACTAATTAGAATTTTGATTTTCAAAAGTAGTCAACATCCCCATTACAAAAGTGTCGTCGAAGCGTCGAGCTTGTCTGTTCCGCGATCACGTGGAATGAGCTAGTTCGATCATAGTTGATCTCTCGGCGGCGATCGACGAGTGACGACACCGGCGAGACGCCCGGGGCGGTGGCGGTCCCAACTCCCAAGTTTGGCAACCAACAGTTCGCGTTCCAAACTTGTGTTCGCATCGTTGTCGGCTCGTTCGCGAGTTAAGACATTCAAAACCGCTCGATATCCGTGGCAGTGTGGAAGTTCGGCGCACGGCTTCACGTGGTCCCGGGGCGGGGGCGGCGGCGGGGTGCGCCGGGGGGGCTAAACTATGCGAAGAATGCGCAATTAGTGAGCGAGCGAGCGTGTAAGGGGGTCGGCCGAGCTGCGAGGCGGCGAACGCAGTAAGAAAATATAAAGAAGGGGCGGGCCGCCCTTCCCCCGCGCCGGGCGCCGCCCGCCCTCCCGATTGTCTCACAAGAAAACCTCCTTAGACCCGTCACGAGTTAACCCTTCCGCCGAGGATTCGCCCCGCATAACTTGTTTGGGTCAGCGTGAAATTCTGCCACGGCGCGGCGCCCCCGTATCTCGCACAAATTCTAATGCCCTTTGTGACGAATATATTATTTTGCAATTCATATCGTTTTCTATTATCTACCTTGAGTGGAATGTCGAATTTTAAACGAGAAACAAACGCAAAGTCACGCTTAAGCACCTCTATACCTACTAGCGTATCTCCAAACGACGTTAATGTGTTTCTGATGAGCCTTCAATATCTCTGCCGAATAAATTACCTTTCTAAACAGCTCACTGGGGGAGAGATACGAGAGTAAAAAAAAAAACACCGACGTTTTCTTTTCTATAAAGATGTCTAAATTTATTTTGGTATGATTGTAAATATTGTTGCGAATAAACCAATAGAACATTCTCATTTTCGAATGTTAATTTGCGTAATGAAACAGTTGATGCGCGCGCGCACGATTTCATCCGTGCAAAGTGCACGAGAGTGTGACAGGCGCTGGCGGTGGACCGAATTAGACGACTAACGCGCTCATAAATAAATTATCTCTTGTTTTTCTATCCACTGTGGAATAGAAACTTGCCGTCTTGATCCTTCTCTGCACTCCACTAATAATAGACGTGTGCGCACCACGCGATAGGGTGAAAGCACTCTGGAGTGCGTACAGTCAGTCTCGAAATTCTCTGAGCGTGGTAAAAAATACAAAACGCAATATACCTACCTACTTCGCTGTTTCTGTGAGTTAAATTGTTCACTTCATAATGGGCTGCAATCTGCAGATGTTTTGTACATATTTCCATATATTTTACTGTAAGAACACTGCGGACGTTAAAACTCTCCAGTGTTATTGTAATCGTGTGCATTTATCAACTTCTCATTTGCCCTACGATTCGAACAGCTGCCCCCCTAGCCATGTTGGCAATCTGCAATCGTTAACGCATAGAAAACTAAGGTCCGTATTCCAAAAGGTGACTCAGATCACGTTTCTCTTGAGATTAGTTTTATGCTGAAATCAAAACTTAATCGTACATTTTATTATAGAATGCGTTTTGAGTTCTAATTACTTGAAACTAGTCTTTAGTAGAGATTCTGAACTCTGATTGGTTCTAATCACTTGAAACTAGTCTTGTGTAGAGAATTTGAACTCTGATTGGTTGAGTGATCTTGACATGACAGACGTAAACAAAGATCAAATCTTTGCTTGAGTATAGATTAGTACTCAAGCGTCGTTCTAGAATAAGGAAATAACGCAGCTGATTATTGATTGATGAATCTCGTTTCAAGTAAGGTCCTAAAATTAAAGCTTTACTTGAAATCAGTTTTAAAACTAGATTCATGACTTGAGCAACCTTTTGGAATACGGACCTAAGGAACGGAGTCGTTATGTCACCTGGTCACGCTATAATGGACTTTTGATTGGGCGTTTCTCAGTTTTTCTATGCGTAATAGCCCATGGTACCAGTGCATTTTTGTAGACCAGTGTACTTACGAGTTACGACAGATCAAATTGGGAGCACCTTTGGTGTAGTGTTAAGGTAGCTGGCTACGACGCCGGGTGTCGCGCGTTCGATCCCCGCACCAGGGTAAACATTTATGTGATATAAATTGGTATATTTATCTACTCTGAGTCTAGGTGTTGTCTCACAAATATGTAAAAAAAAAAATAACAAGTAGATATTACGCATAATATAATATCAGCTGTCTGGTAGGTACTCATAGTAGAACTCTCGTTAGTTTGAAGCCTTTCGCTAATATAAGAAGAACTACTGACATTATTAATAAGCATAAGCATGAATAATAATCAGCCTCTTTTAATGCTTCTGGAGCACAGGACTACCCTAACGTTGAGGGCCCCGGCCTATCTAGTCCCCCAAATGCATCTATAGTGCGTTATTTTTTTTGTTATTGTTTTAAATTGTAATATCTGGATAATAATATTTGCATGACTATATTTACTCGTTAGTATTAATATACGATAGAGTTGGCGTTTTAACTAATTTCAGTTCGACACCCGCCGTGAAAACTTAACGACTTCACATTTAACTCCAAGAATGTCGATCTTAACAGTCCTATTATTTTTCACATTTGTCGCATGCATTTAAATAGTCGTGGAGAAGAATGCGATACGATCTTTAATAGGGTAGGTACCGAATGTACGAGGTGTCGAAAATGCATAGTTGTGTTCACATTTTGTTGAAGCGGCCTGCTCAAATATTTAAATCCAATATACATGAAGTATGAGCTTAAATTAATCTTATAATAAACCTTTAATTTCAGTAGATATAATACCTAATATTTTTTTTTATTAAAATTACAACTCTACTTGAAGTGCAAAATCGCTCTCAAACGACGTCTAGCCTAATAAAAAATTATATTATTATGATATTCCATTCATTACTTTGTTCTTTAATTGTTAGCTAATAAATAATAGGTGAATATAGTACATACTATCTTATCACGCGTATTTCAACACTCCTTTAACGTAATAACTGGTTATATGGTTTAATTTAAAATTCCCAAATTATAGAATAGAATAGAATACACTTTATTGTACACCAGAATAATGTTACAGTGTGTTAACAAGAACTTATAACTAAAGGCATACAAAAGGCGGTCTTATCTCTTTACTAGCGATCTCTTCCAGACAACCTTTGGGTGGATAGGACAAATACAGAAAATATACCGTTTTAGCAGTTCTTAAAAATATATTGCCAAGTGATGATAGATACCTACTATGATAGGTACTCAAGGGGTGGACAAAGAAAACGACCCAATGTAAACTGTACCCGGATCTTATCAAACGAATTTAGTACCTACATCGAACTTAGTTTTCAAAGAAACAAGGTCGAGTTTGAATTATGCACGTATATCGTGGGTATAATAAAAACTCGATTTTATTCCTTTATACTCAAGTATACTACATGTAAAAATGTCACAGTAAGGTGTAGTCATATTTGAAGATCGTAATCTGGAAATCTTGTACAATAAATTGTCCGTGGTAGGTAGTTAGCTTAAAAACCTTTGATATCATAACCAAAATAATAAATATTTTTATCGACAACTTCCGCAACAAAATAAATATGTCATATTATTATGACTAGGTAGGTGATGAACCGGTTACAGTTATGATCAGATCATTTGATGCATTTATGACCGTGCAGAGTGCAGAGTTTATAACGGCAAACCCGACAAATTGTCAGGAAATTTATGTCGTCGTACCATTTCAGTTACTAGTGTCAAATCATTGCAGAACGTGAACACGATTGTCAAATATGACTACACCTTTCTGTAACATCCTGTATTTGTTTTTTTTTTTTGTTTTTGGAACAAAATGACGCGAGCAGTTTGTTTGAAAATTTGAAAATATATTTCCACGTTCTCCTCGTACACTTTAAGGTACTAGCATGATAGCCTAATGGTAAAGCCACGGACCTGTAAATATAATATGCCTGTGGGTGAAGCACACACGACGCTTGTCGATCTACCCGTACACAGCACACAGTACACACCAATACGCACTCGCCCCAGCGAACGATGGGTTAATTAAATTCGCACCAGGCCGGCCGCCTCCCGGCGCATACCCCGGCTTCAATGAGATTTCAATTTACTTTGCCCCGGACCATTCTACCCATTATACAGTCTAATACACAGTAGGTACACACCCCCAATACATATTGGCCTCGAATAAATAAACTATTTTGTCCAAATTGTAATTATGAAAACGTCACTCAAATTGTGATTTTTATAATTTAAAAGCATACTAGCGCTTCCCTCGCGGTTTAACCCGCGATAATTTCGGAGTTCCCGCGGGAATTCCGCGATAAGAAGTACCCTATGACACTCAGGAGCACTGTAGCATTCTATTGGTAAAATCGGACAACAACAAACAAATTCACAAACTCACAAACTTTAACCTCTTTATAATCATAGTATAGATTATTTATGTAAGGGCTCTTTGCCAGTATTTTTTCACTAGTCGTTCCCCGCGACTTCACCCACGTCAATTCCAAGATTCCCTCGAGAATTCTAAGTATATTCTACATATATTCTATAAAAAGTAGCCCATATCCTTAGCCGGACTGCAATCTATTTCCTTGCCAAACTTTATCGTAATCTGTTTAGCGATATAGACGTGAAAAGGTAAATCAAACAGAAATCAAAACGACTTATTTCCTACGTACTTCATTAGAATCATTTATACCTAATGTCGGTGGTGAAAATGTAAAAATATAAGTTACATTTTTGTAAATTTAGGTAGGTCAGGTACCCACTATTTCTCTCAAATCCAACCCCTATAAAGTTGCTTTAAAAATACGCGTGTGAATATTGATGTAAATAAAATAAACGGAATTTACTAACCGCGCGCCGGCGGCACTGTCGTTGTTCAATCCGCCCCGCATTCCGTCCGGACTGCAGTTTCAATGATTGAAAATAGCTGAATTCAAAATATTTTGAAAATTGTTTCATAACTGATTCCGCCCCGGGCGGCGGCTGCCAGCGTTGTACCTGCAGTGCTGTACCTATTGCGCATTTGCACCGATCTAGTTATTTCAATTATTTCACAAGCTATATCTATTGACACAACTAGTTTACCTATAGCAACGGGTTAAAAAAATATTTGTTTACACTTTTTTTAAATGTACTCTTATAATATGGTGTCTACTAGTTAACAATAATTATCTGGACGCAGATAAGCAATAACATGTTAACCCACAAAATTAAGTTACCTATTCAGAACGATTTATTGAGAGTTAGGGAACGTTTTTTAATTATGTGTTTACCTTATTACATTGTTTAAGTATGTAACTAAATATTGAACATAAAAAATATTGTCAGAAAATGACGCTATAATTTTAGAACACGATTTACTCAAAATTTCTCCAGTGTGGGTTAACACACTATTGCTTATCTATGTCCATCTGTGTATTCCAATCTTCTATAGGTGCATATAAAACAACGCACAGCCTAAAGCGCTGATCGTAGAGACCTGTAACTTGGAGGGTGTGTTCTTTGTATGACGTAGGCATCCGACAAGAAAGGATTTTTGAAAATTCAACCCCTAAGGGGATGAAACGGGGTTGCAAAGTTTCTATGGAACAATTCCGCGGGAACTTCGAAATTATCGCGAGTGAAACCACGCTGGACAGCTAATATATGTTATTATACAACAGTTTACTTACCAAAATCTCCCACTTTAAATGAAATTTGTCTCTTTCGTCCATTCCAGGAAGGAACGAGCTGATAGCGAGGTATATCAAATTAAGAACGGGGAAGACCCGAACAAGAAAACAGGTCTCGTCTCACATACAAGTGCTGGCCAGACGGAAGTTGCGAGAAATACAGGCCAAACTAAAAGTTGTAAGTTGTTTGTTCATCTTCATATATCGGAATTCTTTGGAGAGGATAGGAAACATCCGATAGTCAAATTTTAATTTTATTCCAATTCCAATTTGTTGTTTTTAATGGCTCCACCGTTTTGACGATGATTCTGCCAATGTCACAGTTTGAAAAGCCACGGCATAGAATTTCAGGATTTGATTAACGGAAATCAATGTTAAATATTGTTTTGAAACATTGTCAATAGCACTAAACGGAAATGGAGGTTTTGTTATAGAAAAGCAGTGTTTGGAACGAGGTTTTATGTAAGGATTTATGAGTGGGTGACGAATTATCCTAGCTGGAAGAATATTCAATAAAGACTCAGTTATGAAATGTCGAAATTTGTTCATTATAAAGACTAGAGGTTTACAGTACCAGATGTTCCCCGGGATTTCACCCATGTCGATTTCGGTGTCCCCGTAGAAATTCCCTGATAAAAGTATCCTATTTCCTTCTCTGCCCCCCTGACAAGGTGTATGTAGAATTTTATGATAGGTTGAGTAGTTAAGGCGTGAAATGGTAACAGATAAACAGTGTTACTTTCGCATTTATAATATTAGTATGGATGTTCCGATGCCGTTCAGGACGGTGGGATGATGAAAGAAAAAGCAATGTCGGCCATGCAGTCCATGAGCAGCCTGTCTAGTGCACAGATCATAGCCGGCCTCCCGCACCCGTCATACCACCACACGGTACCCTGCCGCGGCATGCTTTGTGTTTCTCGACGATAATATGTACATGATCGACGATGTGCCCCTAAACTCCCTAATCAGTGTGGTGATGCATCATGAACTGAGAATAGCGGTAGAGCAATATAACTTTATAAAAACATGCTTCACTTACAATTATTTCTGGTAACTCTATATCTAGTATGTGATTATTTTATCAAGATTTATAATTCCATAAAGAAATTCTTTAAAAAGTCTCTGACGGTTTTTCAGAACGTATTTAGTTAGGGCTCTGCACTATAGACTGATAAAGCAGTTAGTTTGTGATTTCCAATAATAAAATGTGCCGCTTCGAAGTGTGTAGTTCGCTATATGTTGCTGACTCGGCTGCGTCTAACAAATTGAGCTCTATTAAATTAGCATAAGAAGCTTCAAATAACGGTATTCGATGATGAATATTTACAGAATTGATCATTAATAATAATAATAAATATCATGTACGTCATTTCTGGTTTCAGCAATTTTGGCAACCGGGTCTACAAGCGGGACCGTCGCAAGAGTAAGTGCATACCAGATTAATAGAGTTATAGACACCAACTGGCAAATAAGTGAAGGATGATGAATGTGGATGAAATTAAAGAGGTGTGTAAGGATCTTATGGCTCCACTACATTATCGCCGAGTACAGACGATTACGCGCGAGCACGATAGTGTAGAGGGCATACTCGGCTGTACTCGCCGACCATCGTCTATGATCGCCTGCGACCCGTGAATTGTCGGTTTTTGGGCACCCATCAAAGGAGATCGCCGGTGATCGCGTTGAGGTGTATTCAAACTAAGTGTACAAAGTAAGTGTACTAAGTCGTACAGCGCTTTTAAACTTAGGTTCCCTTTACAGGGGTTGCAACATTCCTAAACTGTTAGTAGGTCCACATCACACGATCAACGATCATCGGCGATAATGTAGTGCAGGCATTATAATCAAGTGCTGGAAGCGCATGTCTTTACTCTCTACATATGGAGAACATGCGTGAGCTTATACATATAATTTATGTTATTTACTCAAACTGCCTAAGTCGGTTTTGGCGGGTGAAAGTCGTGATGAGCCTTTTTGTGTAGTACCCTGAATAAACTATCGTTTGAGCGAGAACTGTAGTTGAAGCGTTAGTGTCTAATCAGGGCCTGCCCGATCAAGCTATTTAGCTGCTCCAAGCAAAAATAATTAATATTTGCTACCGTTTACAATGACACCTTATAAGTCACTAACATTTATTATTGCAGCGATGGGATAGTGCAACTTTTAACAGATTTAATTAATTAGTGCAGCAAGCGCCTTCAATTCTTTCGATTGCCCTCGCTTAGGTCTTGCCTTGAGTTTAGTGAATGAAAAAGATGAAAATGGAGCATTTATTCGCTATTACACAGAAATGAATGACAAAAACTAGTAACCAGTCAGCTCAACATAAGCGGTGTACCGTTAGGGACCGGACGCTGGTCTACCGATGGTGCCGCTCGGACTTCAGCGTGTTGTGTTGTGGGAGATGCTCTACTATCGCGTCGTGCGTTGTTGCAGCGTGAAGCCGTTCCCGGGCGCCGGCTACAAGGGCGTCCCGGGCGGCGTGGTGGGCGGCGCGGCCGACGTGACGCCGCCGCCCCCGTGGGAGGGCCGCGCCATCGCCACGCACAAGCTGCGGCTCGTCGAGTTCTCGGCCTTTGTGGAGCACCCCCGGGACCCTGACACCGTGAGTGTTCCGCTCGGCCGCAGGCTGCCCGGCGAACCAAAAAAACTACTATGTCCACCACTATATATGGACACTATATAAAGGTTGTCTGGAAGAGATCGTTAGTAAAGCGATAAGACCGCCTTTTCTATTTATTTATTTATTCAAAACAAGAAAGGCTTACAGTGTTCGCTAAATCGCCTCTCTTGTTACATGCCTTGTTCTATGCCTTTAGTTATAAGTTTTTGTAAACACTGTAACAACTGTACAATAAAGTGTATTCTATTCTATTCTATTCTATTCTATATGCCACGGCACTAGGAAGCTGTCTGTAATTTTATTGACGTCAAAAAGAGCCATTTGAATAAATGATTTGACTTTGACTAAGTGCGATTTCTCCTGCTCATTCAGAGCTCCGGTTGCTATTGTTATTTTGTATTAGGACTACGGGTAACAAACAATTGGTGCTGGTTCTACGCTGTCGGTAGGACTCGTTCTACTAGTAGAACTACACAGTAGGCAATAAACTATGAATGCCCACCACTATGGATGCAATTTCTCAAGCTCATTACTGTGCTACTGGGAAGTTTATTGCGTAGCTTTTTCTCTCCAGCTATACCTACCATTAGGAAGCTGTGGAGGGCGGGTGCTTTATGGGAGCTGTCAAAATAATTGTAATTTTATTGACGTCAAAGAGACATATTTATGGGCTAAGTTTGGATAAAATATTTTACTTTAAGAGCACGACATATAGAAGCTGAAACATAGGCAAAAAACTCTGTCGACCACACTTTGTAGTTTGTATATAAAAAGAGAGTAGATCAGGTTACCTACTATTATCTTTCCGAGCTGCTACATCCCAAAATAGCCATCTTAAATGCTCCACCCACTTATGTAGATCCACCGATGGATCTATGACTAATGTTTTTTCTGCTCAATACTTCATTATGGTGATGGAACCACGTCATGGTCCACCATTAAGAGAATCTAAAGATGCTATAACAGGCAATTCAAGTGTTCTTTCTAATTATCCACTACATATCTGTTATTTTCCACTTGCAGTATCCCCCCAGCACGGCGCCCGCGCAGCACCTCTTCGTTCACATAGGCGGCACCGTCTCGTACGCGGATCCTTTATTAGAGGTGAGTTGCTTTTTAATTGGCTTTTTTCATTCACAATCGCTTAAGTTGTGTTAAAACTGTGGTTAAAATACAATTTAAAGTATTCTTACTGTGCTGTTTTGGACAGTAAAATTCTCAATAGTGCGCGATTTTTCCTGCATTAAATTATAATGATTATGACTTCTCAAGCTGTTTCCTTCGATGTCCGCGAATAGCGCTGAGAAAATTTCGCAGTCTATCACTGCAATTACGAACCGTGAGAAGAGGCTAATAAAATATACGCTCGACGGTGGCTGAATGCAATTAATGCGAAAGAAAAAAAAACATTTTTTCCACGGACCGTTCTTTTCTTCTTTTAGCAGTGATTAGGTATATATATTTTTGCCCCAGTCCGTGGACGTGCAGCAAATCAACGACAAGTTCCCGGAGAAGAAGGGCGGGCTCAAGGAGCTGTACGAGATGGGTCCGCGGAACGCGTTCTTCCTCGTCAAGTTCTGGGCGGACCTCAACACCGACAACCTGGACGACCCGGCCGCCTTCTACGGCGTCACCAGTGTGTGAGTTGATCTTGCCTTAGTCAAAGTCAAAGTCAAATCCTTTATTCAAATTTGGCCCATAATGTGGCTCTTTTTGACGTCAATATAACTACAGCTGCTGTCATGGGACAGCACCCATAAAATATCCACCCCTCACAGCTTCCTAGTGCTATGGCTGAGGAGAAGAAGCTGCGCAACAAACTCTTCAGCAGCACGCTGTCAGTTTAAAGTTACAATATAGATATATCTATAATATAATTAGTGGTAACTCAACTTGCAATTAATTATGTGAGAACAATGAGCCGTACCCAGCAATAAACTACCGTTCAGATACATTAGGAGTTAAACTAGGATTATCAATAATAGTAGACCAGACATGACCAGCACCAACTGACAGCACCCGTTCACGAGTATGACGTGCTTGTCATCATTTCCGTATCTTGTATCCGCTTGTATCGGGGGTATGAAAATCAAAACTCTATTTAGTCCGTCTTGTAGATTAATAAAAAATTATAATAGACCCGTATTTTTTGCTTTTTCAAATTATTGAAAAAATACTAAGATAAAACGCATTAAAGTTTAGGACTCTTGATGTCATAAAGTGCTATAAACTGTAGCTCAACTGTAGTTTAACGTATTGTACCTCCGTTATTTTTGATAACGTAAAAAAATAAAAAAATACATGTACAATATTTTTTATTAATCTACAAGACCGACTAAAAATTAAAATTTGTTTGACAAGCCCATTATACTTGTAGGTACGTGTAGTTATTACCTTACCGAAGAATAATATAACTAAGCTGTGTAAAAAAAGCGACCCTCCTCGCTCTCCGCCGACTGTAGTAGGCATGGAGGACTCCCCACGCCGCGCTACGACGGAGCAGAGGTGATAGAGTCGTCGGCTGTTGCTATGTGTATATATTGTATGTTGGGCAGTTTTATAGCCACGTATGTACTTCGTCGTCATAGACAATAATCACTAAGTATTCGCGAAATAAGTGAAATTTGTATTATACAACGTGTTAACGAATTAACTGAAAACTAGAAAGTAGTTTGCTCAGAATCGACTAGCGAATCGATCGCACTATGTTTTAATATAGGTTATATTTTTTCATTTTTACTAGCCCATGTCTCAATTATTTATAATACAATATTTGGCGCGTACGCCGCCCGCAGCAAAGAAATTAGAACCGGTAGGCGCGGGCGTAGCGCTTGGGATTTCGTAGACAGGTCACCTCCAAACTAATGTTGAATAACTTTTAAAGGATAATTTTTTTTGACATAAAATATATTTTAATCATATTATTGTTTATTTTTTGAAATGGGGTGTATCAGGTTTTCAGTTAATTAATTAACACGTTGTATTGGTTTTAATGAATAAAAAAAGAAAAAAAAAGCCACACCAATGTAGGCGAGAAGGGGGCCCGCTAACGTTGACGCTCCCGCCGTGCGCAGGTACGAGAGCAACGAGAACATGACGATCACGTGCAGCACGAAGGTGTGCTCGTTCGGCAAGCAGGTGGTGGAGAAGGTGGAGACGGAGTACGCGCGCTACGAGGGCGGCCGGTTCGTGTACCGCATCAACCGCTCGCAGATGTGCGAGTACATGGTCAACTTCATACACAAGCTGAAGCACCTGCCCGAGAAGTACATGATGAACAGCGTGCTCGAGAACTTCACCATACTGCAGGTCGGTGGCTGTTCGCTTACTAGCTGTCACGCGCGGTTGCGCCCGCGTTCGTTGCGGAGATCCCGCGGGTATTCCAAAATAAAAGTGCTTACTACTCTATATTTTTTTCTATATCTACCCTTAATAACGTGTAGGTAGTATGCAACATTTAATGTAGTTTCTTCCACGTTAATTTCGGAGTTCCCTTGGGAATTCCGGGATAATACGTAGCCTATGTCCTTCTCTGTACCCCTGACAACGTGTGTGCAAAATTTTGTGGTGAACGATTGAGCTGTTTAGCCGTGAAAGCTTAACAAACAAACAAACAAATAAACTCACTTTTCCATTTACAATACTAGTAAGGATTTAGTTGTAATGGACCAATTCAATCGTTCATATTCTGTGTCAGAACCACTTACCCTGCAAGGGCACTACAATGTTATAATGTGACGCTTTTACGTCTTCATTGCTCAATCGATCATTACATTTAGCATACATATTGTCAGCAGCACGTAGAAAACTTTGTATGCCGAAATTCCAACAGGAACTCCGAAATTTATTCGTGTGAAACAGCGGGAAATATATAAGAGTCTCAATTACCGATTGTAAACACCGACGATGAAGATCAACCGATCTCAAATCACAAAGTGAGATAATGGGGATGTGGACTACTTTTGAAAATCAAAATTCTAATTAGTCCGTCAGTTAGAAAATAAAAAAACAATACACACGTACTTTTTGCTTTTTCAAATAAATTAAAATATACAGAGATAATTGAGAGATTAGGGATGGGGATGTGGACTACTTTTGAAAATCAAAATTCTAATTAGTCCGTCAGTTAGAAAATAAAAAAACAATACACACGTACTTTTTGCTTTTTCAAATAAATTAAAATATACAGAGATAATTGAGAGATTAGGGTGAGGGGGTCGGGTTGCATCGTGACGTCACTAACCGCTAAAACCGCCATACAAACTGTCAGAATAGTGACGTCACGCGAAATTTCAACTCAATATATCGCCGTTATTTATTGATTATGTAAAAAAAGAAAAAATACGTGTCCAATATTTTTTAATGATCTACAAGAAGGACTAAAAAATAAAAATTATTCAACATGCCCATTGTGTATTGCAGGTGGTGTCAAATAGGGACACGCAAGAGACGCTGCTGTGCGCCGCGTTCGTGTTCGAAGTGTCGAACAGCGAGCACGGCGCGCAGCACCACATCTACCGGCTGGTCAAAGACTGAACGCACCTCGCCCCCCCGTCCCCTCGCTCCCCGCCTCGCCCTCCTCGAGCTATAGACTACAGAGCGTCGAGCCAAGCGCCGCGCCCCCCCCCCCCCACACCGCCGCGCTAATCTTGCATCTTTGATGCGTCTCGTCTGTGAGTTCTGTGACTCTGTGGTGGACTGTGTTTTGAAAAGTGCGGTGGCAACACTAAAGTCACGTGATCGCGTCCACACGAACGTGAATCGTATTCAAAAAGGTTATTATGGAAACTTAAGTCCAGAGATCGAGTAGCTGTAGATCAGTGATGGCAGATCATGTGGATGATATTATGTATCATTGAATGTGTGCTGACAATTTTTGGTTGCGGCTCCAAAAAGTTTACTCACGCTGGGACCTAAGTTTTGCGCATGTTGGTACGGCCCGGCCGATTGCAATATTGATAAATTTTATTTTTAACTATATATAAAGACGGCACGCACAAAAATACTTCTGTTGCAGTTATGTATGATAGGTTGTTATTATTTTATCCGTTCAACTTTTTTACATTAAACGTTTTATTTATCGACCGGAACGACCTTCGAGTCTGTACCTACTCGTAGCGATACCTTGATTAAATTTAACGTGTAACACCGGAGGTCCAACAAAGACCAATTTATACCATCTCCAATAACAGATCGTTAAAAAAAGTATAACTGTTAGAAATATTAAATATAATGCAATAGGTATTTTGCGTAAAAATGCACTCGGAACCTGCTTTATACTCAAAATAGCGTGTCAAGCAAATCAAATCTACTTACCTACCTAAAAATTATGGTAGTTGACCTATCTACTGTTAAATCGAATATTGAAACTAATTTTGTACTATTTTGATGTTTTTGGAGATTCGGCCTGCAAGGAGACTCGTATGTAGTCATGTTTCTTGTACCAGAGGCATAATAGTTTCAATAGTATAACTTAATAACCAAATTAGATCATTGGATTTTAGTTTAGCCGGGTGTTAGAGTACTTTACTTACTCCTTTTGATTTATAAAACCATAGGGTGGACTTTTATCATAAAGTAGGTATCCGTTCGACGGAATAGGTACTTTTAATTTCTAATAGGTATATTGTACGTATCGGTACAATAAAGTCACTAAGGCGAAATGTGATTGTTACGAATATTTTTGTAACTAAACCTTTATTGATGTAGCTCAATTTGATAACTAACGTCCCATTGTACCTACCAATGTTTTCTTTTTATTTTGCACGTAAGCGGATAAATTTTTTTTTTTTTTCAAACAATCTTTTCGATTATTTTATCAACCACTAACTGAATAAAAATTACTTTTACAACAAAAATGTTATGTAGAGCTATTTTAAATAATAAAAAAGCAGTTTGTAAAATATCACTGTAGATGCGTGTAAAATAAATATATAATAGTATTATTATAGAATTGAACACACACAGTGCCTCTAATTATGTTACATTAACATAAAAAACTTGAGCATTAAATTAGTTGTTTTCACTGTTTCGAGATTTATCATCTAGATTTTTGTAATATAAATAAATTATGACCACAACAGTGAAAATACTAAATCTAATAAGTATTAGGGTACAGTGAATCATTCGTAAGTGTAATAATACTGTAAGAATAATTATAAGATGTCTAAAGTTCTAAAAATTTGAAGATTTCTACAATACCTACCTACATAGGTATCTATTTTGTATTTTTAACGATCAGAGATTTATTTTCAAAATCAATGCTTCTACTAAATTATATTTTGAAGCTTTATCTGTTCACTTCATAACTTATAATTAATTTTTACCTTTGTTTTTTTTTTACTAAGTACGTTAAGTATGTTAATTTTTAATGTTACTTAGGTACTTGTTTCTTTTAGATTTTTTTTTGTAGCATTCGATCTAGATTCTAGCTATGTACGTTTTGCCAATTATTATTACTTTTACAATCTTTGCCACTTCGAAATTAGATGGATAAATATATCTTTTGTAAATACCGTTAATAGGTTAATATATAACGAAATATTAGTGCTCATTTGTCTTTTGCTGTAGGAAATTAAAACACGAAACTACTCGATAAAACTTGGATCATGAGCAATTTAGGTTATAATTAAATTTCCTAAAAACGTTGGCAGCTACGTGGGTTGTTGCTGCTATGTCGCCGTTGTATTCTACTTACCTAATTAACAATCTTACATAAGTTCATCATCAAACCAAATTTTAATTTTCACAATATACTTACTTGCGGACCGGAAATAAATTGCTCTACTTACCTAATATCACCAAAGGGTCATATTCCAAAAGATTTCGCAGGTGTCCTACATTACTTACACGGGCAATTATTAAGCAATCACTAATCAGTAGCTGGACCTACAGTGAGTAGTGGAGCCATCTTTAATATCTATCTATTATAATTTATAACGGGTGGGGACGAAAATATGACAATGAATGAAAACACCGGCAATACTAGTAAATACGAATAAAATGAAACTATCAAATAATCCTTAAAATCGAAATCAGACGCGAAATTGAAGTTTCTCATTTATAAAAATTCTCTGAACCTGTATTTTTTTCCTTGGTAACTAAGTTATCACGGAAACGGTAAACAAATGCTACGTTGCCAACTCGCAGCACGGCGCCAGGCAGCTGACCCCGCGCGCGCGCTCTTGCCGCTCTTATCACGGGTCAGTGAACCAGTTTTAACAAAATATGGTGTTCTATTTTTTTTTTTCGATGGAGTAGTAGTGAGTCAGTCAGTGATAAACCTATACCTACCTAGTGAGGTTTCCCTGTTGTGGTAGAGAAGTTTGTTCGAAACATTTTTCTACTGGCTATTCCCCGCGGTAATTTCGTAGTTCCCGCGGGTATTCCGGGATAAAAAGTACCCTATGTCCTTCTCTGTACGCCTGACAACGTGTATGCAAAATTTCGTCATGATCGGTTGAGCCGTTAAGGCGTGAAAGCGTAACAAACAAACAAACAAACTCTCGCGTTTATAATATTAGTAAGGATTTCGATATTAGGACTTATTTGATAATTTTATTATATTTACTCTAATAAGTTAGTATTGTCGTCTCCACTTTGTATAAATCCTTTCCTATATGCCTATATATTTATGTTATGCGACCACGGAAGGACCAATCTAGGTACCTATCTAAATCTAATATATATAAATCACGTGTCACGTTGTTTATCCGCGATGGACTCCGAAACTACTGAACGGATTTTGATAAAATTTTGTAACCATTCATAATATGGGCCAACTTAAAAGATAGGATAGTTTTTATCCCGGAATTCCCTCGGGAACTGAATGACATAGAGTACTTTTTTCCCGCAACCTCCGCGGGAACTCCGAAATTACCGCGGATGAAATCGCGGGGGACAGCTAGTATAAGTATATATAATTGAAGGCGGCAAGGTAGATATATCATTTAAATTTTTTTCAGCAGCCTATATCTATATCATCATGTCATTGTTGCTATAAAGTTCCTTGTGTTGTCGTGTAATAATTTTCCCAAAATTGACCAGTATAGAATATAGTAGCTCGTGTAAGACATGTGTAATTGCAATAAAGGTTCAATATAGTTAAATCGCTCTACTTTGGACACTGCTTCTAGAGCTAATGTGACTTTCGCCAAGTGAAAATAAAAAATTATTTACTAATTGAAGAATGATGAAATATATACTATCATTGGAATTCTTATAGTGATCCAAAATCTTTTGCTTCTTTTAGGGTGGGTGTTTTAGGTTGTCCCTTATCTTTCAAAGTACAAATAAGCGATGCTTTAGACACTATTACGGCCCGCTGTTGTTGACGATGACGTGGCATTGATTTGATCTCTCATTTAGTCAAATATGTATTATAAGAGCGAGCCCATTCGTCGCGTTTGTTTTTTTTTTTATACTTACACAGTGCTAAGTTCACGTGCATTAAATATATTAGTTCCAATAAATGATGTACGACAATATTATCATAGATATTATGTAATATTACATAATTATATAAGAGTTTTTTTTTTTTGTATTTATTTGATAGAGTTGTATTTAGGTAAATTGTATAGTGAATAGTTAAAGTTAACCTATAGGTTTTTGTTTTAATTTCGAGAATAAAATATGGCGATGGTCGTCGGGTGTTTTATGTTCAAATAAAAAATGTGTATCTAATAGCAAAATTGTCATATACTAGTACTTAAGCGAGGAAACTTAATTTTGAATTCTACGTTGTAAATCTTTTTTTAAATTATTTTATCAATGACTCGGGTTGACTGCACCAATCGTTAAATTTCAATTTGGTAAAATTTAATTTGAATAAGTCTAAGTTACTTTTATTAAGCGTTTAGAACCTGATTCAGGCATTAAATCGATTCTTTTATTGGACGCAAGTCGCTTTTAGTAATCCTACCTAATTACCTACCCGTAATTAGTTGTCACTATTTAAAGAAACGTGTTTGAAATTAGTTGAATTCGCCGCGGTCGACCTTATAGGTTTTTGGTCCAACGTTATAATTATGTGAAAAGAGCAAAACGGATCTGCTTTTGTTGTGATTTTATTACCTATTTTACTCTAATTTTAATACTAAGTACTCAAATGAGATTAACGCGTGTATTTGAACTGAGTTAGTTTAAAATAAAATGAAATTAAAAAGAACCGAAAACAACATTACCTATTGTGTAAATAAAAGTAATTATTAGTAGTGCATTTCTTTCGAGAGTAATTTTTAAGCGGATTTTTCGTATAAAAAAACCTAAAAAAGATAAAATATCTTTCATATCGACAATCTGCCATATCACCAAAAGAGGTCGGCAGAGTTGAAGATGATCATTTGCTTTTCAAGCATCCAGCCCCTACATCACCATCTTTTGCCATCAAAGGTTCGTTCAATGTAATTTCGACATTATTAACGCAGTGTAAAGTCGAAATTTTAATGGATGATAGCTACTTCTATGTAAGCTTATAAAATAAATCTGATAAGAAATGGTGGTGGGGCCCCTGATAGTATATTAAGGATATACCTATCTGTTATCAGGACCTACTGGATCCAGTTTTCTCTCTCAGCAAATGGTTACTTACAAAGCCGACATCGTGTACAGTATTTTAAAAATAATTATTACGTTAAAGATTTGTATGAAAATTTAATTATATTGTCTTCTTAAAATTACGTGTATTATTTTGTACCTACCTCTGTCTAAACCTTTTATTACCTACCTATTTAATTTAGGTAAAACATTTGTGTACAGAGCACCGCAGTACAATGCTGTACAAAGCGAACTCGCGGGGATCGTTTTGATATCGAAAGGACGAGAGCGAAAAAATCGTGCTCCCCCAGTCTTATTTGTTATCGTTATATAAACTTCAGGAAGGCTATTTGACTAATAATTTTTTTAGTCTGTCTTGTAGATTAATAAAAAATATTGGACTCGTATTTTTTCTTTTTTTACGTACCTAATCAAAAAATAACGGCGATACATTGAGTTGAAATTTCGCGTGACGTCACTAACTAGTGCAGTTTGTATGGCAGCTTGTAGCGGTAAGTGACGTCACGAGCCCCCACCCTAAACTTTAATGCGCTTTATCTGTTTTTTTTTATTTATTTGCAAAATAAAAAAATACGTGTCTAATGATTTTTAATTTTCTCACTAACGGACTAATTATAATTTTGATTTTCAAAAGTCGTCAACATCCCTAATAGGGGTCATGTCTCGTGGCCATGAAAAATTTATTGGTTGCCAACTTGGCTAAGGGGGCTGTTCCGATTTAAGTCGTAAACCGGATATTGGAATATTATTTTTTCGTTCAATCAAGACATAATAAATAAAATTGAAGTGTCTGTTTGTAATTTCAAATTAACAATTTTTTACTAAATGCATACGAAAGTATATACGGTAGGTATATTAGAGAAGTAGTTCTTAAGCGAAGTAGACAAACAGCGAAATAGGCAAACAGACACTGTGCTGAAAGCTGTGAAAGCTAATCGAAAATTAAGTTTAGTCATAGCGCGAAGTAGTTGTTCTGAGGTATACTTACCCGGCACACGAAAAGGTTAAATTTTTCTCTGTATGTCTGTTTGTTCCGGCTAATCTCTGAAATGTTTTGACCGATTTTAATTGATCGAACGATTTCCACCAATCCAACTGTTACATAAATAAAATTGAAGTGTCTGTTCAGCTTTCCACTAAATGCATAATTATGAAGTATATTATACGATACTTGTATAAAAAAAAAAAAAATTAAAATGTCTTTGTCTGTCTGTTTATGGTCTGTTTGTATCGGATAATCTCTGAAACTGCTGGGCTGATTTTAACGAGACTTTCACTGGCAGATAGCTGATCTTATAAGGAATAACTTAGGCTACTTTTATTTTAGAAAAAAATATTTCCTGCGGGAATTTCGCAACTCACGCGGGTGAAACCGCGGGGTACAGCTAGTAAAATAATATAATTAGTGCGAAAGTGAGTATGGTTTGTTTGTGACGCTTTCACGCCTTGACGGCTCAACAGATCGTCGTGTTTTGCATACACGTTGCCACGGGTTTGCCACGGGCCTTTGAAAATGTTTCAAAAACTTTGCCCTAGTAGTCTCTACCTAAAAACGATTTACCTACGTGTGTGTATTAAGAAATATGTAACTACATATAGTAGGTAACTAGTTATTTCAACACTTAGAAGATACAAATTGAAAAAAAAAATAATACATTTCTAATTTCTATTTTATTGCCATTTCACCTATCCAGTTAACAAAATTGCTAAATGATGACAAACAATAACTGATATTAAAATTTAAGAATATATTAATAACAATCTTTCGCTGCATAAGCACACCTGTGACACTTCATACATGGAAATGAAAGAGAGCATAGTACAATTTCTATCACCACCTCTAGACTCATCACTACGTGGCAGAAAGTTTATAGAGAGAGAAGAGTACCACTTCTTTATGTAGGTAGTAAAAGTCTTCTTAATGCTACTGCTCCACCTGCGTGTTAACACATTAATTAGTGCGCTAATTTAGGCATTACGTAGATGTGGCTGTGGTTAACTTACTAACATTACCAGCAATGTTAACGTAAGACATAAACTCAACGTTAATGTTAACACATTTGGAGTAGTAGCATAATTAAGACAAGTAAGTATATCAACTCTTGAAAAGCAATGCTTACTAAAAAAAACTGGAAAATGTGCAGGTTATTCAAGTTCAAATAATTACAAAGAAAACATTTAGAAGTGCTCTTTTGTATTATTTTCATGACTAATTTGAATCTAAAAATAAAGAGAAATTTTATTTTAATTTTTTTCAATACTTGAACATCAAATTACTCTCCAGTAAATTTATCAAGTGTCAATATTATTCCTTATTTTGTGATTTCAAAATCTAATCATCACAACCAAGATCACAATTTCTGTTGAGCTCAATATTTACTAGTCAAAGATTTGATTTTATCTAAAGGCCACACCCGGCACACCACTCTGCTCCTTATTAGGCCTATAGGAACTGGTCCATATGCTCGGGAATCTGATGAATTACTGGTGTTGTCACCTTGCAACCACACATGACCCCTCGGCACCACTTCACTCCGTTTCAGATAGTTCCCTCTGATTCTATCTCCTGATATTCCTATAATTCTCTTGCAAATATTCTGCTGCGGATTTGTTGGGTTTTTTGCTATGACAATGTCACCTTTACGCAATCTCTGTAGGCGTGGGGTAAGGTGCTCTGTCAGTAGTATATTGTTGGATTCTAATGTTGGCTCCATTGATGGACCGGAACACTGTAATATTATAAAGAGCTTTCAATGTAGTAAATATGATACAAGTGGAGAGGACACTACTCTTCTCTCCTCTGACTTTGACTTGATCTTGATTTGATATGATTTTTTCCAGTCACAAGATTCAAGATTCAAGTAAGGTGCAAACGATGTATGCTTACCATAACAACGTCGCCAATGTATTCAAACGTACAGTGAGCGACGCAAGTGCAATGCACCATGTAGCCTATAAGCCCGCAAGTCTTTCCTATAAACCGCAACATTCCTCATCAAAATACAGGTTCTCACAACAAATGTGAATAAGAATTTTAACTCACACAAAAAAAGTATTTGAACGCAGAAGAACGAAAAAGAACATGACTGTGAATATAGGGACTGACAATGAGTAAGTTTGTCAGAAATTGCTCTACAATATGGTTTAGAATTTTAAGTCAGAATCAAGAATGGAAGACCTACTACTACACCACCACCCAATGTTCACAAAATTCTTAATTATAATTCTCAATTCTACTTTATCGTGTCTCATTTCACAAGCACAAATTAAATTATCATCAGCATTCAGCTCTGAGTTCTGACTACTGATTTAAGATTTTATTATTTCTTTTTTGATGATTTGATCCTGAATAATCCATGATAAACACAAATTACCTAACTAGACTCCTGATAATACCAAAAATGAAAGTGGCAAATAACACTCAGTGTTGAGTCCAAAAAAAAGAGAAAAAAAAAATCGAATATATTTTTTTAATTTAACTTAATTTTGTTTTTCCCAAATGGGAAAAGCAAAGAAAGATAAGTCCATACAGCCAATTCAGTTGTATTTTTCTTCTTCTGAAGTTATTTACATCGAAATGCATTGGTGAGATGCATTTCGATGCATTACCAGAACTTTTGGCAGCAATTATTCACATATGAACCTTAATAGGACGCTCTGTGGGAAGTTGTATAGTAACAAGACAACGTCGTCCCGATGAACGCCTCATTTCATCTTATTTCACTGTTTCCACACACTGTTCATCAGTAATGGATCACTATTATGCAAACTGCACCACATTCACACAATATTAATTATGATAAACTAATTTTTAAAACAAAGTAATAAAACTGACGTCCATTCCTGCTAAAATCCCGCCAAAAACTTCCGGGGCCAAAGAGACTGTTGTCTTCTCCAAAAGGAGTAACAAAAAAAAAGCGTCGATGACCATGGCCATTGGCCACATTTACAATTTAAATTCCCGAAAAGAAGAGAAAAAAAAAATTACATTATTTTTTGCCCCGGGAGTTTTTGGCGTGATTTTAGCAGGAATGGTCGTCAGTTTTATTTCTTTGTTTTACAAGTTTGTTTGTCGTGTATAATATGTGAATGTGGTGGATAGGGCTTCCAATATTCGACCATTTTTCCTATTCGAATATTTCGAATAGTTCCAAAGCCAATATTCGAATTATTCGAATATTTCGAATTTTTCGAATAATTTCTATCTAAAGAAAAAAATGTCCTTTTAATTTTAATATAGCACATAATTCATGGATTTTAAAATTAAGCAATCAATATTTAAGTACAATATTACTGGTTTGAAATTAAAAACTACGTTTCCTAACCATTTACTAGCACCAAAGACTTTTATCTAAACCATAAGACAAATATCTCTTTTAGTATTATATGTAATTACTAAAATATCAGTAGGTATACTAATTAAATCAACTTCTAATCGACAAAAATATTTAAAATTACCTACTCAACTTCTTCTATTATTGACACAAAATTCTATCAAATTCTCGTGTTTTTTGACAAAATAGAAAATTATCCCTACTCTAAATTTTTTAATTATAGTCTAAAACAAAAAAAAACTTAATTCCGTAGAGATGCTGATTATAATAAGATACACAGAGCTTACATTTTGCTTCGCAGTATTGAATTCGGTTTGAAAATACCCAGTTTGAAATTGTCCAGTCGTCCAAAGTGATAATTATGACATCGTACGCACACGTATGATACTGCAACATATGGGAAGCGAAGGACTAGTCTTTGTGGCGATCTTTGGGGATACCTATGTCTAGAAATGGACGTCTTTCTGCTGATATGATGATATCTTGTTCATCCAGGAGTTCTGTTCTCATTATCAAGCAAGGGTGGCCACGAGGTCGAAATCAAGCGACTTATGCCTTTACTAGGTTAGCAATAGGCCAGCTGAAAATACTTTGGAAGAACCGTAATGTCTCAAATGTTACAAAAACCTGACTGGACTCTGGTGTTTCTCATATTGAAGCACGCTACTGAGATATGGCTCCAGGGAGAATTCAAAAAGAAGAATACAGGTGCCCTTGAAATATGGCACGGGAAAAAACCACCACATCTATGTATTATAAGGACTTCGCACCAAATGCCGTTTATCAACTGTAGCTTAATACTCTCAATTCTGCGGACACGTAACGCACCGGGACAATATTGCAGAGTCGCAGAGAACAAAGAAGAATGCTCGAGACCGCGTGGCAGGTCACCCATGTAATGAACCAACCAGATTAAATCTGCAGTAGACGGATCCTTGCTTGATTGGGCACGTGTCACGGCAGACAGAGAAAGATGGATCTTGCTGCAACATGTTGACCTCGACCACGTCAAGAGTGTGCCGAAGAAGAAAAATAATTTACTTTGCTGTGGTTGTTTTTCAAAATCTTAGTTTATAAATTATAATACACGTGGTTTGACAATTTGGCAGAAATCTAAGCATTTTCTATTTTATTCAACTGAAAAACTTATCTGGTTAATTTTAGTTTAGTACAGGAGAATTAGTCAAGAAGAGGAGAAGTTAATGTTAGAAGTCGATTTAATTTGTTTTTGTAAGGTGAAAAAAAAACATCTTAATATCTTTAAATTTTTGGTACTAAAAGTGATCGTTGCCTGATGGCTTTCGCTATAAAAAAAAACATTTAACCATAATAAATATTTAAAAACCTTTTTTTTTATAACAAATTCGTGATATTTTACATTAATATCAGTAAACTATATAAAATCAATGAATTACGCATTAGATTATAGTTTAAAAGACTTTTTATTCTTCAGATAAGAAGTATTCGAAAAATTCGAAATATTCGAATAGTGATAAGCCCAATATTCGAATACTAAATTGGGCGAATATTCGAATAATACGAATATTCGAATAGGAAGCCCTAGTGGTGGACTAGTGATGAACACTGTGTGGAAACATTTAAACAAGATGAAATGGGAGGTTCATCGGGAATTGGCTGTATAGATTTGCTTCCTCTGCCTTCCACATTGGGATACAAAAAAAATGTCATTGTCATTTGTCATTATTTGTCATCACACCACACATTTTTTTTTATTAAAGTTAAAATTATTCTCTGTGCAATGTGCGGTTAATTTTTGTCATTTTCATTATTAATTTAGAACACTGCGGTTGAATATTAATATTTAACACAAAAAAATATCTTCGGATTTCTGACAATCTTTGTACATTTCATTGTCTTCTTGAATATTTATAATTTTCAGTTTGTTTCAAAAAGTGTCGATATCTTTTCTCCCAATTTTTTGTGTACAATTATTTTATATTTAATCAAAAATTCGATGAACCAGAAAAGGATGGGATTGTGATCTGTGTTAGATAGATGTTTAAATTTTCGACTAAACTATTCGATGTGTTCCTTCTACTTATAATAGGTATCATTGGTTTCTCCAGTGTATGTTGATTGAAGTCGTGTTGAATCGATACCCCATCCCAGAACACCCGTAATTATTGTGTAATGATTGTGCATTTTTCGCGTGTTTCATGAAAAGTGAACTCGTTATGGATGTTTATTTGTGATATTTACTTTGCATCAAATTTTTGGGTTGACTCCTTTGTAAGTACCTATTTGCCATTTACCTACCATTTCATTGTATAATGTATCGTACCTGTCGTTTATACAAAGTACCTAATCACATCATAAGTTTATTAGTCCAAATAACACTGAAAATTTCGATGAATTCAGAATTAACGTTTTATTGGTAAAATACAGCAAACGGTAATTATTTATGTTGATAACCTGATCCTTGTATTGCTTTGTGTTTGAAAGAGTTCATTCAAATAGTTATCAGTCATTCTGTACACTGAAATACTAGTTGTAATGCCTTTTTGGTTAAATTTATCTTTGATTTTTTTCGGGAAGTTCACTGACCCAAACCACTTCTAAGGTCCATAGTAATGTACTAAAGATACAATGACATTTGTTGTGTTACAAAACAAACATCATTGGGTTGGGATTGAGAAAAAACTATTATGCAAACAAAAGCAACTAAGTACCTATGAACATTTGGACATAGATAAGCAATAGTGTGTTAACCCACACTGGAGAAATTTTGAGTAAATCGTGTTTTAAAATTATAGTGCCATTTTCTGTCAACATTTTTTATGTTCAATATTTAGTTACATACTTAAACAATGTAATAAGGTAAACACAATTAAAAAACGTTCCCAAACTCTCAATAAATCATTCTGACTAGGTAACTTTATTTTGTGGGTTAACATGTTATTGCTTATCTGCGTCCATTTAGTATTTTGCCAAAATGTTCAAGATTCCTTTCATCATGCTTCGCTTCTTTATTTATATTTTTATTTATTTATTAATATGGGTAGTACACTTCTAAGTAAAAATTTTTAAACATAAACACAATTAAACATTTAAACATAATGCAAGCCAATCATGATTACCAGACCAATTACAATAGGTGAATATAGATTACCAAACAATATGCAGGAAGCAAACAATAATAGCTTGCTGGATTTATCATGTCTCATTCCCTTGGGAAATCTTAGCAGTACTAAATAGAAATACTATGTATGTTGACTCTAGATGTAAGCTACCAACCAAATTTTACCTAACCAGTCATGTGTAGTAATAGAGAAACCTGAAAGATACAGCCCTGTATAGTCATAGTAGGTACACCAAGTATAGATGGATGCAGATAAGCAATAACATGTTAACCCACAAAATAAAGTTACCTATTCAGAACGATTTATTGAGAGTTAGGGAACATTTTTTAATTATATGTTTACCTTATTACATTGCTTAAATATGTAACTAAATATTAAACATAAAAAATGATGACACAAAATGGTGCTCCTACTTTTAAAATACAATTTACTCAAAATTTCTCCAGTGTGGGTTGATACACTATTGCTTATCTATGTCCAGATACAAGCTAATATAGGTATTCTTTATTTTATATATACCTACTACTGACCATTCTATTATTTTAATGTGTTTAAGTACATATTATCCCATCAAAAACAAACTTGTAAAAAAGTCCCAAGTCTCGCAACTCAGTTCTTCTACAGTAAAAAGTTGTGAGATCAATGTAATACCAAGTCAGTTAATTTATTCAGTGCCTACTTGAGGGTCCTTCTGTCTAAAGTTATCATGTTATAAGCTAATCTAATAACATTTTATAGTGACCATATCAAATTTAAAAATCTTTTATGTTTTAAATAGATTGATTGGCTTGGCGATCACATGAAAATACAATGTATCTCACAAGTAATACATATTATAATTAAATTAGATTGTTTAGAACCATAATTATGTATTACATGTGAGATATATTGTGTTTTCACGTGATCGCCAAGCCAATCAATCTATTTAAAACATAAAAGATTTTTAAATTTGATATGGTCACTATAAAATGTTATTAGATTAGCTTATAACATGATAACTTTAGACAGAAGGACCCTCAAGTAGGCACTGAATAAATTAACCGACTTGGTATTACATTGATCTCACAACTTTTTACTGTAGAAGAACTGAGTTGCGAGACTTGGGACTTTTTTACAAGTTTGTTTTTGATGGGATCTCATTTCTTTTTGTAAATGGTCTTCCTCCTTTTCTTTTCTGGTACTACTTCTTGAGCTTCAGCTACAGTTTTTCGCAAAGCCCACTAGCTACACTTATTATTATTATTTATTAATATCTGGGCAACCGAGCTTCGCTCGGCTTAAATAGCTGTTCCCCGCGGTTTAACCCACGTTAATTTCGGAGATCCCGCGGGTATTCTGAGATAAAATTACTACCCTATGACCTTTCCTGTACCCTTGACAACGTGTAGTATGCAATAATTAATTCACCCGCGTTGATGTCAGAGTTCGCGCGGGAATTCCAGAAATGAATCCTAGCTAGATCGATTTATGGCTCCCGAAATCCCCTGTATACAAAATTTCATGAAAATCGTTGGAGCATTCAGATTAGGGTAATTTTATCTCGGAATTCCCGAAGGATCTCCGAAATTAACGCTTGTGAAGTCTCATGAAATTTTGCGTGCACGTTGTCAGGGGTAAAGAAAACCTAGGGATATAGGGTACTAACTACTTTCATCTCTGAATTCCCGCGGGATCTCCGAAATTAACGCGGGTGAAACCGCGGGGAACAGCTAGTCTCATATATTTATATGGGATTACAAAGTTATTTGTGCAGTTGGTACATATAACTGCATATATAACTTTGTAATTCCATACATTTATATGGGATTACAAAGTTATTTATGCAGTTGGTGTATCTAGAAAACTGGACCGAAATTGCAAAATATTTTAATTTTTCCTTGATTTATACAATAAACACTAATTGTATTCTAAATTTCAAACTTCTATGTCTGCTAGAAGTGCCTTAGAGTTTTGATGATCGGTCAGTGAGTGAGTGAGTGAGTGACCTACAAAATTAAGAAACTTTGACTAGTTATAATTCTTAAACTACTGGTTCAAATCGAATGAAATTTAAATTATACCCTCTTTATACAATACCTGCTTGTTTACTAAAAAATCAGGCTTCTAGTTTTATCCACAACAAAGTTATAGGGGGTCGAAAATGGCCTGAATTGCTTCGAGAAAAGGATAGTACGGCCGTGCCGCTTTTGTTGCTCGACTTGGCGGGGGCACTGCCGTGCCCCCAGATATTTGATGAGATTAGTTAGGTATTTATTTATTTTTTGCATAAAACATGATAACATTAAACATTTATTACATTTCATGTGAATTTTTTTCATGTGAATGTGCATATTCTTATATTATCTACCTGGGGTTGCCTGCAGCTCCACTTATATGATGATTCAAACTACACTGGCACTACTATTGCATCCGTGTACTTTGCATATCTGTGTTCTCATTCCATGCACCAATTTTGTTAGACTTAGCAAGGAAACTTTGAAAAATTTATCAGCTTGTACCTATTGTTTAATATGTAGTGTAGGACAGTAAATATATAATATAAAAAATAATAATAATTAATCAGATTCAAAGTCAATCTCAAATCATTTATTCAAATTTGGTCCTTAATGTGGCTCTGTTTGACGTCAATAAAGTTGCAGTTATTATTTATTTAAGTATTTATTTATTTATTCAACCAAATTATGAAAGCACCCATAAAATATCCACCCTTCACAGCTTCCTAGTGTAGTGTATGGCTGAAGAGAAGCTGGCCAATAAACTTTTATCTGACTAAAAAATTTACATAGCTCTGGTTAGAGACATCTCTATGCCAAAATTGAGTGATGACTCTGTGTGGGGACTATAGATTGGCAATTAACTGAAGCACTGGGTATAAACCCGATAAAATCCTAGGTGTTTACAGGCTTTTATCGGTTTTAAGCTTAAACATTGGGTTTAAATTGGTTTATAGTTACCATTTAAGTGACATATATGGTAACTAAATCAAACAAACAGGAATAGCATTTGCTGAACTAAACTAGTAGTAACAATATTGTTAAGTATAAATTTTATTAGAATAATTATAAATTTTGTAAAATCCTTTGCCAACAGATAGGCGATGGGGCGATTTGGTGGTAAAAAATGTCGTCTTCTGACTATGCTCTGGTTGACGGGAGGCTTCTTCTTGGTGGAGCTCATAGTTGGTTACGTTACCAACTCCATGGCTCTGGTGGCGGACTCGTTTCACATGTTGAGTGACGTGGCGGCGCTAGTTGTCGCCTTCCTGTCAGTTAAAGTAAGTCAAACATCAGATCTTACCTCAGAAGAATAACTAAGGTCTTACACCACAACATATTGTGTGCTATTTCAAGGCACTTAAAACTGTTAATTTTATTTCTCTATATGTACAATGTTTTTATTTATTTATTTTATTTATTTTTAATAATATAATCTATGTGTTTTGGGACATAAATTAAATTATACAAGTCATCCAATCGCTTTCAGATGTAAGCAAAATTTTTATGAGATCTAATATGTAGTACCTCTACCTACCTTCTTGTATAATAAAGACTACCTACCCTATAGTTAAGTTTTATTTTTATTTGTCCATAAGTAAGTAGTACTTTTATTTTTTATTTTTCTATATCAAGTACTATAGCTACAGGTTGTCTGGATGAAATTGCTTTTAAGCAATGGGCCACCCTTGGTTGCCTGTATTCCCCACCATGTTGTTTTTGATTCTGGTGACAATAATAATAATAATATTAATTCACTTCACAACTCACAGATCTACTTGATCCCACACTAAGCTATAAGCTAAAAATAAAATTTGATTTAATTTGAAAGAATAAATAATCTATGATCTAAATCAAATGTCACAGAGATATGTTACCAAACTAAAAAATATAACATCTCTTCCTTAAATAGGCTCCAAAGTTTTCCCTTATTTTGTAAAATAGATTTAAAAAACATAGAAACGTGTAAATAGATAAAATTAGGTGACGTACATAATCAGCTAAACTAAAAGCAACCTGTTCATCTGCAACCTATGGTAGAGAGAGAGAGAGAGAGAGTAGGAAACAAAGGGTACAGTGTGTGGCATTTCGCCAGTATAATGATCTCGTATGTGAAACGGACGCGGCGGACATTTTTGATTCACGTTTAAATACTTTTAGACGGCTGATCTTGGATGTCTTCCGGCCAATTCAGTCTTTTAACAGCTGAACTTTACTATAATAAATAATTACTATGTTTATATCTAAAGCAGCAATGTCACTATTCTTAGTTATATTTACTTTTTCTTAAATTTATACCTACCTATTTATAATTAATTTACATGTTTTAATTAGCGGTTTTAATTTTAAGCATGCTAGGGACACAAGTAATAAGATTGTAGTCGGACTTCTGTTTTATTAACACTTCTGTTTTATGATCGTTAAGACTGTAATCTGTTTTGTGTTCTAAATAAATAAATAAATAAATAAATAAAATAAAAATTTAATAATAATAAATAAATTTTTACAAGCGTTTGCCAAATCTATTTGTTTGTTGTTCAGATGTCACCGAAGAAATGGTCGAAGAACACGTTCGGGTGGGCGCGGGCGGAGGTGCTGGGCGCGCTTGTCAACGCCGTGTTCCTGGTGGCTCTCTGCTTCAGCATCACGGTGGAGGCGGTGAAGAGGTTCATCAAGCATGAGGAGATAGAGAACGCGAAGTTGTTGGTCGTCGTGGGAACGCTCGGCCTCATACTCAACGTTGTTGGGCTCTTCTTGTTCCATGGTGAGTGATTTTTCAGAGTGTGTGGTCGGACCTCACTCGTCATCGACACTGTAAGTAATCTATACTAATATTATAAAGAGCTTAAGTTTGGGAGTTTGTGAATTGTGAGTTGTAGGAGGTAATATCTGGATCTACTGAACCGATTTAAAAAAAATCTTTAGAATATAGAAAACCACGTTATTTGTGAGTGCCGTATAAGCTATATTGTAACCCAGAATTCCCGCGGGAACTTCGTAATTACCGCGGCTGAAACCGAGGGGAAGAGCTAGTTTTGAAATAATAACGTAAGCACTTACTCTAGGTACTACGGATAGTAATTTACGCTTTCATTTTCAACATTTTTACGTAAATGTAACATACTTATATGTAATAGGCATGATACCGGAGTATGAAGATCAAAATTCTATTTAAGCTGCCAGTTAGATAATAAAAAATAAATAATTGAAACGTATTTTTGTGCTTTATCAAATTATTGGAAAAATAAATCGCTTTGAAGTTTAGGAGTGGTGACTCGTGACGTAACAACTAAGTATAGGAAGTGTACCAAGGTGTGGCGTCACCACGTACCACGTCGTACCACGATTTTTTTAGAATATACAGGGTCAGAGGTTTTTCTAATGTCCGATTAAAGTACCTACTTTATTAGGTGGGGGGCACATGCCCCCCTATTAGATCCGCGCCTGAGCCGGGCAACTTGTAAGTTCTCGAATCTACACTTGAATCTCTCGGGACCTCTGTAGTCTGTTCCCATACAAAAATTATTCTAGGATCGTGTAGTTAGATAACTTTAGATACGTACTTATATTTTTTTTTGCAAAATCTTTAGAATCCACTGAATAATAGAGTTCAATGCTTACATCAGTCATAGTTCTCTTGAATCGATTAGATTTATGAATAATATCAATATTTATTTATGTTTTGCGTTTTTTACGTTATGACTCACAAACGAGAAAAAATTATGGGCACCTGACCTCGAGCTATTGAATGCGTCACTTAAGGAATTCCTTAGAAATCTCCATGCGTTGACAGCCTTCTTGTTATCTGAAGCCGCGCGTGCGCACTTTTAAACATGAAATGTATTACTTGTACATTATATTACAATTTCTAGTTATGTTAATGAAGTATTAGTACAGAACAGAAAATAACAGACAGAAGGGACACCAACTTAGTTTAGTATGAAAACAGATAAAAACTAGTGTCGCCGGGTGATTTTCGCACAAAAAACTATGCATCACGCACTAACCGCCGCACTCAGAGTCGACTTTAATGATTATTTAGTTAAGTATAGATTTTTAAAACAAAACTGCCGTAATCAGAGACGTTCAGTAAATTAATCTCATTTGGCATTTAATGAGATGTAACTTAATTAGTTAAATGCCAATTAACATTAATTTATTGAACTAGTCTGATTGCGGCAGTTTTGTTTTAAAAATCTATACTTAACTAAGTAATCATTAAAGTCGACTCTGAGTGCGGCGGTAAAACATTTATTAACGAAATGTATTAAACGCTTTACAGTTATGTTTTTACTTAGTCACTGTTTTCAAAATTCACAGTTTTGGGAATATTATGGTAAATATACTTGGGATGGCAGCAAAAGAAGTTTTGGGCAAGTTAGAGCAGTTGCTCTAACTTTCATTTACAACGGTAGCGCGTCTGCCGCGCCTACATGTCCTCTCTAGTTAATTTATTCGTTCTGATAGTATTAAGTAGTATCTTTAGTAAGTATGATAATAAAATTCACACCTACAAAAGTACGTATTTATTTATTTATTTACTAATTTATAAACATTGTAACAACTTGACAGTGCTACATAACCTTTTTAGGTTTTTCCGTGCACCGACGTATCCGTCGTTATTCGTAAATTTTGTATATTATTTTTGTTTGTAACTTGACGTAACTAATTGTACCTAAACGTGTCGTTTTTTCTATTTCGAGGTCCTTTATGCAAACACTACACTTCGTACTTCATAATAATGTAAATAATATCTGTAGGGATGTGACACTGAATAATTAGTTTTGCTATGAGAATGTAATGTGCAAAAACATGTAAACACATCAAAAACACATTAAAGCTTGTAGCACACTCTGTATGACGGAGGGACGGGACGTTTTGATTGCATTTCGACTTACCATTTACGATACGAAGTCATACGATTTTACAAACTTGCCCAATCTAGATTTGTGAGGCGCGAGTGTATGTTTTCCGTTCTCCGTTGTATCGAACTGATAACCCCCAGAATAAAAGAGAATTTTATACTAGTCTTGCCATACAGACACCGTCTCCATAATGGGCATGTTGACTAATTTTTTTTTTAGTCCGTCTTGTAGATTATTAAAAAATATTGGACACGTATTTTTTTCTTTTTTTACGTAATCAAAAAATAACGGCGATACATTGAGTTGAAATTTCGCGTGACGTCACTATCCTGACAGTTTGTATGGTGGTTTTAGCGGTTAGTGACGTCACGACCCTCTCACCCTAAACTTTAATGCGCTCTATCTCTGTATATTTTAATTTATTTGAAAAAGAAAAAAATACGTGTCTATTGTTTTTTTATTTTCTAACTGACGGACTAATTCGAATTTTGTTTTTCAAAAGTAGTCCACATCCCCATTCACAAGCAAGTTGCTGTGACAAGCTACGCTGCAGTTTTTGGGTTTTTTATTCTATGAAAACCACGGGTGAAAACCAAAACTCGTGCAACGTGCAATCAAATTCGAATACACATTCGATATCTTTATGGGTCACAGTTCCCTTATCAGTAATGACATCGATAATAATTTTAATATGATACAATAATGGACAATCGAATGATAAGGCTATTGTTTTAAAACCCATGTTATACTTTCCGCATTGTTCTGGTTACTGGTTACTTTGTTGCTTCTAGATACTTTTTCTAATCTTTTCATTGTATTTTAGTTTTCAACGAAATTAAGCCTGACAAAGAATTCTTTAGAGATGAACTTCTTTCTGTTTTACCGCAGCGAGGCGGTGGCATCCAATTAATAATAGGCCTTATTAATTAATATTTCCGCAACAAATGATCGAGTGTACCTACCGTCTAATTTGTATGAGACGTGTCACATGTACCTCAGAGGTGTCCCAAAGTTAACTACTAGGTATAATATGTGTAAAAAAGCGTTAGTAAAACGTTAAAACCTCTTATTTGTTATCTTTTATTACTTACTATTATAACTGCGAATGTAAGTTTGTTCTTTGCTCAACCGGACATTATGAAATTATGCATACAGGTCGTTAGGAGAACAGAGAAGGACATAGGGTACTTTTATTCCGGAATTCCCGCGGGAACTCCGAAATTAACACGGGTGAAACCGTAGAAACAGCTAGTCCTCAATATTATAATGCGAACGTGAGTTTATTTGTTTGTTTGTTACGCTTTCACGTCATCTGAGGTACAGAGAAGGACAGGGTACTCATTATCCTTTAATTCTCCGTGAAACTCCGAAATTAAAGGGGGTAAATCCACGGGGAGCGGCTACCAGTGAATAAGGATCCAGTTAGGTGGCGCTCCCACTAGATGGCGTTGTTTGACAGTGTTCTCCCCCGCGCAGAGCACGGCGGCAGCCACACGCACTCGCACGGCGGCGTGCCCCCGCCGTCGAACGTGCGCCACCTGTCGGAGCTGGTGAACAGCAAGGCGGACGTGGACGTGGGGCTGGCGCACTCGGACGAGACGGACGAGATGGTGCCGGCGCGGCTCGCGGCCGCCGGCCAGCAGCCGCCGCGCCCGCGCCCGCGCCCGCGCCGGCAGCCGCAGGACGCCGGCCACATGAACATGAAGGGAGTCTTCCTGCACGTGCTCTCGGATGCCGTCGGTGAGTAGGCCACGGTCGAGTACCTACTTATTATACTGACTTTGGGAGTAGGCAGTTGAGGGTTGCCCTCCTGGAATGACCGGAAGACTGCGGTATGTTCGACCTCTTGAACTCCCGGCCAGGTTCATTTATTAATTTAATAATTAATCGACACCTGAAAAACATTAAAAGGTAGAACCCTTAAAGGTGCTTAGTCAAAAAGAGTAATCCCACCAACAACATTTTCATGTAAAATGATGCCAAGACGAGTCCATACGACGGGCACTGTCAAAAAGTTCTCATGTAGAGCCAAGCTTATAAATCTACACTCTAATCTCTACACCTAAACTCTACACCTTAATCAGAATACGTGGCATTTGCTCTAACTTCCTTTGCAACGGTAGCGCGCCTGTCCCGCCTACATGTCCTCTCTAGTAATTAATTTATTTTCTTTGTGACATCTTTGTCTTGTGCGCGCGCGTGTGCGCGTTTGTATACGACCTTGTCATTGGACGAACTTTCAACGAGGAAATTGCCGATCCAGCCGTGACCAATATAAATAGGGAAATTATATTTGCCAGTATTAAGTTTATGCTCTGTTGGAGAGTAATTTGTTTTATTTATTAACATTAAGTTTACCCTGCCGAATAGTCGTAATAGGCTATTTGACTAATTTTTTTTAGTCCGTCTTGTAGATTAATAAAAAATATTGGACACGTATTTTTTCTTTTTTTACGTAATCAAAAAATAACAGAGATACATTTCGCGTGACGTCACTAACTAGTGCAGTTTGTATGGCGGCTTGTAGTGGTAAATGACGTCACGAGCCCCCACCCTAAACTTTAATGCGCTTTATCTCTGTGTATTTTAAGGTGCTGCTGAAGGTGATGTATTTGAAACCGTTTAGGTTTTCCACCGATAACTTATATTCGCTATGTGACCTGCTCACTGTTAGAAAATTGTATATTTTGCACACGGTGCTCAGACTTCATAAATCCCTCCCATTGGATCCCAACATCATGAATAAAAGACGGAAAGACATAGTGGCTACAGTACATCTTGTTCACTCAACTTTTGCAAGTAGACAATATTCTACCCAATCGGCATTTATTTATAATCTAATTAATAAACACATAAATATATACCCTTTGAGTTACCATGAATGTAAAATATCTGTGACAAAATGGCTAAAAACTAAGAATTATGATGAGACGGAGGCCATTGTCCAAAATGATATCACCTGTACTCGTTTATAGTTAGTTACGTACGAAGTTATATACAGAAAATACATTATATAGTCGCCTTTTTGTCATGTATTTGTTCTCTTTTTATATACCTAATGTTTTTTCTGTGGTAATCACTTGTAGCATTTTGTGCTACCACGATCACAAACATACACCCTTACACACACTTACACGCACATTCGCACATGCACGCGCGCAAACACACATACACACACAAACACACACACACACACACATACACACACACACACACACACACACACACAAACACAAACACACACAAACACACACAGCCATACAAACATCTACGATTTATATTTTATTTATGTTTTATTTTATTTTTTAAACTTCTTTATTTTAAATGTATAAAACTGTTTCTTATTCTTAGGTAATAAGGTTAGCTGAACAAAGAGGATACCTACTGTTTAAAATATAATTGTAATTAGCTATAGAAGAGCGGGGTCTCCTAACACAGGTATTGTTATACTTAAAAGGAGACCCCAGTCATGTTCTAGTTTACTTTAAAGTTACCTATTAAATAAACTTATTTAAACTTATTTTAATTTTTTTGAAAAATAAAAAAATACGTGTCTAATGATTTTTAATTTTCTATAAGACGGACTAATTAAAATTTTGATTTTCAAAAGTTGTCAACATCCCTATTGTGTCTGCTAGCTATATTGCCCGCGACTGCCACTGCGTTGTGTTTGGCGGTGCGCTCGCGTTCATGTGCTTCGTCGTGCAAGTTTTCATAATTCCCAACGACATTCATTCTATATATTTAAAGATAATTCCTATTTCCGTGCATGGCCGTTAGTTCTGTTTTAAAGGACCATGAGCATTTTTGAATGAAGTCAAAGGACCATTTCTAGCACTACCTACTTCCGGTTTGTTAAAGTTCTCCCCATTGCCGATCAGTGATTCGTTACGGATGGCACGGCAGGCGTGTCCTCATTTTTTTTAACACCAAAACGTATTTAAACTTAGGTACAGCAAGAGAAATTGGAAGTATTTGCTCGCCGCCAAAGAACAGAAGTTTGCGAAATTGAGTTCCACAACGAATCGGTTAGAATAGTATTATATTATGTGGTGCGGTATCGATATGTGGGGAGAACCATATCAATGCGGGGGTTCTGCGGGTAATTCCCAATTAAAATGCCCTCCCACTTTACCAACAATGACAGCACCCATTTCATAATGAAAGCACTTGCCACATATTATGGCGAAGCGCAATTTTTTTCATACCTTGAAAAAATCGCCACAATATGTTGAACATTGTTGGAACCCAACAATCGGCTAAAACACCATTTTTGCGCTCGATTTGACCTTATCTTACATTCCATACAAATTGAAATGAAGTACGAATATGGGGATCGCTACAATACTATTGTTTTGTGTGTAACCTATTTGAATAGACAAGTACTTAGTTAAATTTCTCTCTCGCTCGATTTCTAATATTGCCACTGTCGCGGTCGTTCCAAAATTTTGGCAATGAGGTCATTGCTAAATTAGTTATTGGAACATGTTTTCACCTTGATTTGCAGAACAATTTATCCTTGCTCGTTCACTAATACAATTCTCTATTCTTAATTATGTATATGTATGCTATTATGGACGGTGGATAAAGTTTAGTCAAATCAAACATCTCTCTTCGAAGTTGGGTTTTTTTGACGTCAGTAAAAATTGCACAACGCCCGCCTTCGCTACTTTTAACCGACTTCAAAAAAGGAGGAGTTTATAATATGTTCGGCTGTAGGTATGTAGGTATGTTTTTATCTGTTGCACCTACAGGCTACAGCCCAAGTGATAGTAGTTAGGTTCATAGATTGTAGGTAACCGTTACCACATATCAGAGAAATCAAATTAATTTTTCACTACCTATGTATTTATTTTTTAATACTGATCTGAGCTTACAAATTAATTTTGAACTTATTAAATTTCAAATTATTTCACTAAAGTTGCAGTGAAAAAAGCAATGTATAATGTGTGTATAATGTGTGTGTGTACAGTGTGACATTTCTTCTTTCGATGTAATTAGTTTTATCAGGAAGCTAGCCACCAATTTTATAACAGTGTAGGCTATTCGCGGATCACATTGTTTGTTTGGAACCTTGAGCATTGAATAGATACTGTAGAGTCGTAATAAGAGGGGCTTTCTTTCGCAGTGTGGTATTTAATAAGATAAGATATACCTAAAACATTTTTTTATCAAAAAACGTACCTATACATCATACAAGAAAATTGCGTATACATTGTATATTTATTATATGAATAATGAATATAATTAACAGACCGGCAAAATTTATTAGTCAACTAGCTGTGCCCCGCGGTTTCACTCGCGGTAATTTCGCAGTTCCGGCGGGGATTCCGGAATAAAAAGTACCCTATGTCCTTCTCTGTACCCCTGACCGTTGTCAAATGCATGCCAAATTTCATCCAAATCCGTTCAGCCGTTTCTGCGTGATATTCCTGTAACAAACATTCAAACATCCACACTTTCACATTTATAATATTAGTAGGATAATAATCTACTCCACAACACACAGATCTACTTGATCCCACACTAAGCTACGAGCTTGTATCACATAATTATAATATTATACCGCGGAGAACAGCTATATGTATAGCTGTACCTATAGTCGTGGTAATTTCGGAGTTCCCGCTGGAATTCCAGGATAAACTATACGCATGAACCTGCCTCTTGAATCACTCTATCTATTGGTAAAAACCGCGAATAGACAGACGCGGCAGAGGACTTTGTTTTATAATACATATGTAAGAATAGTACATATGTATAAATACATATAATGTATATAAACACGACCAGACTGGAAAATGGTACCTCTTGATTAGCGGGTAAGCATGGTGAGTGGTGACCTGTAACTGTGCCAATCTGGTCGCCAAGTTTGTATTAATTGCTGTGTGAAATTTTAAGTGTTATCAATTTTATCATATGCTCTCAGTCATGAAGGTGGAAAACTGGTTGGGTCGTTAAACATATAGCCGGAACTTGGCCAACGCACTACCGTGCGTCTACAGCTAGATTAGCTAGACACGGTGACCGTGAGCTCGTTCTTTGAAAATAAATAAGTTAATAATTTATTACTGATAGTGATTACCTTCCATGTATTATTATTGCTGAACAATACTGTTATTGAACTCTATAACAGTTGGTTATTTTAGTATCTGTTTTCTTTCAATTATTAACTACCATTACTATCTGCGCCTGCGGTTTCTCTCGCGCGTTTTTTTGTAATTCCCGCGGGACCTGCTAATCTTCTTAAATACAAACCATGAAAATGAGGAATACAATAAAATAATATGTTTTAAATTTCGGAGTTCCCGCGAGAATTCCATGATAAACTATAGATAAAAACCTTACTCATTAATCACTCTATCTATTGGAGAAAACCGCATGAAAATCCGCTCAGTAGGAAGTTTTTGAGTTTATCGCGAACAGACAGCGGAAGCGACTTCATTTTATACTATATAAAGATGTATATAAGGTGTGGCAAAATTAGCTCCAAACATTTATACGGTTGAAAGTATAGACTGTTATAATCACGTTTATAAAATAAAAATAATATATTTTTTTGAAACAAAGTAAATCAATCAAAAAGAAAAGCGAAAGCTCGCTATTCAATCCCTTTACAAGTTTACACATATTTATTTTATGCCGATATTTTAAGATCAATGACCTCTATTTTCGCTTTATCGTGCTCACCAGCTGATGCATCGCTCGCTGTGTGTGTGGCGCGTGCGTTGTATACCTACGTATTATCGAGCTACGTGTATTGTGTACCTTGTGAGCGTAGTTGTATGTTTTTTCAATGGATTTATTTTTCTCATATCCTGAAAAACTATCCGCTTATCCTGTTCGTTATGACGTAATTTTTCAGCCCTGTAAATATTTGCAGCTAATTTTGCCACATTTTATATATAGGGTGTAATATTAAACTGAGTGACATATTCAAGTCCACCATAATAATTCATGCTTACGTGTCATAAAAATAAAAATATACATAAAAACACTGATAAATCACAGAAAAAAGCAAATAAGCTTGGGTTTACACGAGTGAATGACATTTACATACCGTCAGCGGCAATACAAAGGGAAGAGGCGTTGAATGACTCTTAAGGTTAGAGTACATTATGATTCGTCAGCGAATTACGCTCTCAATTCTTTTAATTGATTTTTTTTTATTTAAAAGTTAATAACGCCAATTATATCGATGTGTTTATTTTAATATTTGAAACGAGAATCAAATTCTCATTCAATACGCCGCTCGTTTGACCTTACAATCTTTATATTTAATTTATTATACTTCGATGCCCCACATTAATATAACCCATGAATGGAAGGTTGCCTAATTTGTTTCGATCAATTAGTTCCGACGCTCCAAGGTCGATCACAATGGGTGTACAAAACCAGTGGGGTTAGCCAAGTTGATATTCTACAATCGTCGACGCATAGAAAACATAAGTAGCGAACCTTCATGTCACTTGTCAGCCAATCAAAACTCTAGTTTTCAAGTGTTCACGTAAAGCTAGAGTTTTGGTTGACTGACCAAAGTTTTCTAGTTTTCTATGCGTTAACGATTGTAGAATGTCAACTTGGCTAACCCCGCAGACCTAGTTTCGACCTAACTCTACCGGTTAATTAAAACACATATTGTAACTAATATTATTGTATACATAATTATCTACGATATAAACGACCTACATAGATGGATTATGCTTAACTATCGCAATAAAAACCAACAAGACAATTTACACCACAAATTCGATAGTAATCAGATAACTACACATTGATGAACAAAGTCATGTATTTTCGTAATATTTGACAAGTACAAATAAAGCTTTATTTTTAATTTTGTATTCTATCGGCCACTTTTGAAAGCGAATTAACTGAGTATATTCTACAAATTACTAATATACTACTGTATTCCTATTTTATCCTGTTGAAATAAACTTCCATATTTTCCCAATTTTTCTTTATATATATAGGAGCGAGAGCTCGTGACGTCTTAACTACTTAAAAACTGTAGCAAGACGTGACGTCACGTGACATTTCGATGTTGTTTTTTTTTTTATTACGTACAAAAAGAAAAAAAATGCGTATCAATTTTTTTTATTTATTTACTCGATGGACTATACCTATTGTCGCTGAACTGATAAAAAAAATAAGTACTAGATAGATTGATTGACTTTATTTTCTCCAGGCTCTCTCATAGTGGTGGCATCGGCGCTGGTGGTGTGGCTGACGGACTGGCCGTACAGGCACTACATCGACCCGGCGCTCAGCATCGTGCTGGTGCTGCTCATCCTGGCCTCGGTGTGGCCGCTGCTGCGCGAGTCCGCGCTCATCCTGCTGCAGACGGTGCCCACACACATACAGGTGCGCAGTTACCCATATACCGCCCATATTGGTTTTCATCAGCTGTTTTTATAGTAAACTGAGTCGATGCGGCTTCTATCTGTTCTGTGGGGTGCACCGACGTGGGTCTCGGGACGCGGCTCGGTCCAGTATTAGGAGTCCGTCGATTGATGTGATGATGACGTGGGTGCTAACTCCTGGGCAGGTGGACGCGATCCAGCGGCGGCTGCTGGAGAAGGTGGACGGCGTGCTGGCCGTGCACGAGTTCCACGTGTGGCAGCTGGCCGGGGACAGGATCATCGCCAGCGCGCACATACGGTAGGTGCCACGACACGCGACACGACACGACACGCGACACGGCATGACACGACACGCCACGACACGACACGCGACTTGAATTACCCACCCTAAAATGGGAGACATAACATGATATGACGTGACATACCATAACATGCATGACACGACACGCGACTTGGTACCTAATCCAAGTCCAAATCAGACCTTAAAACGAGTTATCCTACCATTACCTCTGGCTTTTGAACTAGTTTCCTTTTTCTTATTGATATAAAAACTATCCAGCACCCACAGTACAAACTCTGTATAATTCAGGACCAGAGGTTTATTTATTTTCTCGCGTTTTGTGAGATTATGTAACAATAATAAAATTAATTTGCACCCAATTTACAACAACTGTTACTAATTTTATGTGACAACTTTTATCATAACCTCAAGATATTTATAGCACCTTTGTGTTTGTATGAATACAGAATGGTCTTAATGGGTAAAAACCGCATGCGCTCGCCCCTGCTCTTCTCGAATCTTTGTTTGCAAATGACGAACTCTTCAGAGATGCATTCGATTTGGATTTTTAATGACTTGATATAAACACGGCGAATGGAGAGGACGCGTTATTATTGAACGTGACCCGTTACAAGAATACAGACGAGTCCTGGCACGGGCCCAGCTCGTCCTAAAATACCTATTGCGAGATAGTGTCATTGAACTTGCGCGCAATTCGGGAAATGACGTCAATTATAGTATATTTCATTAAAAGTACGGGAAGTCTGTTGTTGCGATAAGCTCCGACTAATGTTGGCCCGAGCCGAAGGCGCCTGCACGTGAATTGAACGACTGTTTGAAGAAATTAAAATAAAACAATACTCGAAATTAACGCGAGTGAAACCGCGGGAAACATTCAGTTACGAGTATTTGTACATTATTTATGCATTTTTTCATCGTATTATTATTATTATACCGTTTTGTACTCTCTTTTAGAATGACCACGAATAGATGGCAAATGACGTTACAGTGATAAAGAATACGTATTTATGTTTATCTTTAATGTGGTAACTATAAAGTGCCGTTGAGTTACTGAAGGACAGTGCCATGCGGCCGACGGCTGACTGCAGCTGACGTTATCAGTAACCGCTGGACATCTATTCCTAACATTCAACATCATAATCCCAACTGAAATCTAGTATTGAAAGGATGCTGATATACATAAGAGTATTGTGTACCTACTAGCTACCGCCCCCCCCCCCCTCGCGCCCTCGTTTCGGAATTCCCGCTACAAATCTGGAGCACGTTTCCTTCTCGTCCTTTCGATATCGAGCCGTTTTTTTGTATGGAAAATGAACAACGCCATCTATCCAGTGTTGTTCATTTTCCATACCAAAAAAACGCTTTGACATATCGAAAGACGAGAGCGGAAAAATTCGTCTACTGAAATCTTTGTCAGTACCCTATCTCCAATTCCAAGACCTTAATTACTCGAAACCGTACAAAAAAGAGGTTCCCCGGCGGAGGTTTCACCCGCATGTATACCTACTTCGTTATTTCCGCGGGAACTACGTTCTTACGGGGACTTACAAACTTACAAATTAGTTATTTATAATATTATTGTAGATATAGAATTTTGTTCATTTTTTTTATTTACTAAACTTACAAATTAGTTATTTATAATATTATTGTAGATATAGAATTTTGTTCATTTTTTTTATTTACTAGCGATTCCCTGTTTGAGAACCGCTTCTTAACTACGGCTTCATAGGTCAAATACATGATATTTTATGATTACTCTGTGAATATTTCGCCTTTTCGTGCACCAACAATTTTTTGCTGATATTCCTTCTCCTTCACAAACATTGAGATCTTCAGATATTAAATGTATACATAAACTTTCACACAGCATAACGAAGTGTATTGAATATTATTATATTATACACTGTGCTGAAAGCGATGATAATGTTGTGGTTTATAGCAATAACATAATTGGATATTATTGGTCTTTGTTCACTGCACGTGTTGTTGCTATGCGTCGAGACAATAACATAATAATATTTCAGTTTATCAAACATTTATGTAATACCTAAGTCATATCAGATTGTAGAAATTATCTACATTTCGCCGACTAACTAAAATTTAAAATAACTTTAAAGTAATAATTTCACCCAAATCGGTATACGAAGAGTTCTTTACTTCTGGAATTTTGATTGGCTTGTCTATTTCTAAAAAGTTGAGATATTAGGTGTGTCGAAACTCGAAAGTCAAATAATTTTATTCAAAATTGACCTCCACGTGTGCGCTTTTTGACGTCAATAAAACTACAATAGATAGCTATTGTATATGACAACACTCATAAAGTATCCACCTTTCACAGCTTCCCAGTGCTTATGGCTAGAGAGAAGAACTTCCCCAGTAGTGCTACTGATTGTTTAATCGTATATCCTTACTACATATTTGAAATGAAAATGTGAGTTTGTTTGTTTGTTACGCTTTCACGCCTTAATTACTCAACCGATAATCCTGAAATAATTTCGTGCACGTTTTTCAGGGTACCAAAAAGGACATAGGGCATTTGTCCCGGAATTACCGCTGAAACTCCAAAATTAGCATGGATTAATTATGAAATACTTTTGATTATTATGGAATGTACTTATATTTGTGACCGTAGCATATATATTATAGAGGTGCACCTCTACTGGTTGATACCACCTTTGTATTGTTTGTGTACAGGTGTAGGAACCTGTCGGAGTACATGAAGATAGCTGAGAAGGTGAAGGAGTTCTTCCACAACGAGGGCATCCACTCCACCACCATCCAGCCGGAGTTCGTGGAACTGCCGCTCAATGGGAACGAGGTTAGACATCGACATTAGTAACGATCCGGCACCAAAACGAACAAAACTTCAAGTTTGTGCATAACAGGGTTGATAAACATGTGCATGAAATAAAAAAATATTAATTTTGACTGAACAAATCAAATCAATCAAAAAGAAAAATTGAAGGCGCTCGCTCTTAAGATCAATGACCTCGGTCGAGCCGACCAGCTGATGCATCGCTCGCTGTGTGCGCGGCGCCGGGTGCGTGCCTTGTACGTTATACGTGTTATTGAGCTACGTTTATTGTGAACCTCGTGAACGCAGTTGCAATATTTTTTCCATGAATTTATTTTCCTCATATTCTGTAAAACTACCGAACTTATAATATTATTTTTTCGCTTATCCTGTACGTTATAACGTATACTTTCAGCCCTGTAAATATTTGCAGTTAATTTAGCCACATCTTATATATATAAAATGTAATGTGTGTCCAGGTGTCCGGCGGCGGCGCGGCGGAGGCGCCGTGCGCGCTGCACTGCCCGCCCGACGAGCTGCAGCAGTGCCACAACGCCACCTGCTGCGGCCCGCACCAGCAGGTGGGCGGGCACACGCACACACACACACACATACGCATGCACGCACATACACACGCACACACATACACGTATACGCACACACACCTACAACACGTACCGTGGGCCACACAGCAAGTATACCACCTTGTAAAATTTATACTGTTTGTATAACGTCTGTATGACGTTGTAAGTTGCCCTTTTTGCAGCTCCAATATTCGTTTTTCGCTTGTATTAGAATTTGGAGCTTGGAGCTGCAAAAACGGCAACTTACAACGTCATACAGACGTTTTACAAAAAGTATAAATTTCACAACGTGGTATACTTGTCTGTGTGGCCCGCTGTACATACGCTCCACGAACCATACTATTTTCACGAATTAAGCTCATTATTTGAACCCAACTCATTACATGAACAATCTTTTTTACAGAAATGAATATAATATGTATATTGTTGCACGAACCTTGCTCTTTCGCGAATAAATTTATTGCATGAAACAAGCACTTTTCAAGTAGGGTACATCACAGGTCACAAATTCTACCAAAATTAACTCATTTCACACGTGTCGGCTGTAGTCGACACCGGCTAAACGTAGTTGAAGTAACTGCTCCCTCGCTCTCTTTGATTTATATTTATATTTCACGCCGTTCGACGAATTCCTTAAACCGTTCCGATCCCCGGGGCGCGACGCGGCGTGAACTATGTATTTTGTTTTGATCCATTCACTCAGCTGGTTTCTCTCTACTTTTCAATTGCAGTTTTACAGTTTAGAAACGATAAGGGTACACTAATATTTTTCAAGGGGAATCTCCAAACGCCCCCGGCCGCCGCCGGCGGGGCGCCGGCTACGGAGCCCGCATTGAAGATTTACCCGTGATAACATTATATTCGCCGATTATGTTATGTATTATGTAATAATTATAAATAAATCAAAGCATTTTTGTGATACTTTTTTTATACTATAGATTAGGTATTGTGAGATTTTTAAATTGTGTTGTTATTGACGAATCAAATCATGCGTGTTATTTTTTTATTTATGCACAGTTTTTTTTTTTTTACAAATACTGTAAAGTGTTGAAAATTAAATTTGAATATAATAAAAAAATGGTAAAATTTTAATTTGCTGCGTATGCTTGTTTCTTTTTCGATGTTAGATTGTACAACAAACAGACAAACTGCGATAACCCTCTTCAATTCTGTTGTGTAAGTTTTGCGTGTACATAATATGTATACGCAGACAGACGGCCAAAAACAAATCCTTTTTTTATTTTGCTAGTGACATTGAGTCTTATTTTAATATTAACTAGCTGTCCCCTGCGGCAACTTCGGAGTTCCCGCGGGAATTTCAGGATAAAATATACATTTAAAATGTTCCTCTTGAATCCCTCTATCTATTGGTGAAAACCGCATTCGTTCAGTAGTAGTCTTTGAGTTCATCGCTAACAAACAGACAGACAGCAAACGCGGCGGAAGACTTTGTTTTATAATGCATATTTATAATACATATTTATGTATGGATATCTTGAGTACAGAGATAGATCTACGGACTCGTTTCTAGTCACAATTAAAACTTTTCTTATAAACTATGTACAATGTAATGTACATAGTTCCATACGTACGTTCCATAGTACATAGTACCCGCATGAGTTCCAGATGAAGCAGCCATTTTAAAATGGCCACTTATCTTTGGTATTGCATTCGAAATGAAAAGGAACAATTTCTTCAAATTGCGCCGACCTTTCTATGATCGTTGTATTTTTACAAAGTTCAAAGAGAATAATACAAAAGGTAAATATTGTCTTCAACTCGATTGAGTATAATTTAGCAAGCTAATTTGAACTGTACCGCTTTGTTATTACGACTTATAATTTTGAAGATGATTAGTTAACTTTATTGAAAAATCGTATGTTGGCGTTTTGCATAGAAAATACTTAAACTACAATCGATTTTATTATTGATCATTTTACGAGAAAACATACGGTAGTTATTGGTTTTACTTTATACATATAGTTGATATTAAAGTATCGTGTAAATACATTATATACACCGTAGTGGCAATATGATAAAATGTCTAATCATAAAAAAAGATAAAGTATATTATGTATAGCGTTTTAGTTTACATACTAAGTAGGTACAAAGTTTCACACCTAATTGTATGTTAGTACATTATGTTACCATTCATTTAACTAATTAAAGTTTATTTATTGAATTTAATAATTGTTAATTAAATTGCGATTTTAGAATACGATTATAAATTCGTAATTTTATTTTATTAATATTGGAATTATATGATAATTGCAGCCCCCTTAGCCAAGTTGACAATCGTTAACGCAAAATTGCACTTTGGATTGGATTTTTCGTGACCACGTGACATGACGATACGTTCCTTAGTTTTTTAAAGAATTTAAAAATTTCTATTGCGCAACACGCACGCACGCACACACACATACACACCAATTAATCTATATTAGTATTGGTCGCGGTGTACCTCTGCTGCTGCAAACGGCAGCTGACTCAGCATTGCTGTGGATGGCTACTGGGCTAAGGGGGCTGACGCAGCCTGTGCCTGTGCCTGTGCCTGTGCCTGTGCCTGTGCCTGTAGCTACACCCACCTGTGTTGCAGAAGGGCTCGTCCCCGGGCGGCTCCCCGCCGCAGTGCCGCCAGCGCGCGCTCGGCTCGCGCACCGAGTCCATGGGCTCGGAGCTGGCGGCGCCCGAGCGCGCCCGCGCCACCGCCAGCCACCTCGACGCGCTCGAGTGCGGGTCAGTGCCCGACACACCGCCCCCTCCCCCACACCACACTACAATATAACGTCTCCCCCACACCACACTACACTATAACGACTCCCCCCCTCCCCCACACCACACTATAACGTCTCCCCCCCTCCCCCACACCACACTATAACAACTCTCTCCCGCACCACACTATTAGGCCCGCCGCCCATTGTGACTTTTTGTCGACGTGACTTTCTGTCACTTAGTCAAGTGCAATGAAAACTATACTGAGTGCGCTCATTATGGTGACGTGACAATACGGTGACCTCAGTATAGTTTTCATAAGTGACAGAAAGTCACGTCGACAAAAAGTCACAATGGGCGGCGGGCCTAACGTCTCCCCTCCTATCCCACACCACACTATAACGTCTCCCCCCCTCCTCCACACCACACTATAACAACTCTCTCCCGCACCACACTATAACGTCTCCCCCCCTCCTCCACACCACACTATAACAACTCTCTCCCGCACCACACTATAACGTCTCCCCCCCTCCTCCACACCACACTATAACAACTCTCTCCCGCACCACACTATAACGTCTCCCCCCCTCCTCCACACCACACTATAACAACTCTCTCCCGCACCACACTATAACGTCTCCCCTCCTATCCCACACCACACTATAACGTCTCCCCTCCTATCCCACACCACACTATAACGTCTCCCCCCCTCCTCCACACCACACTATAACAACTCTCCCCCACACCACACTATAACGTCTCCCCCCCCTCCCCCACACCACACTATAACAACTCTCTCCCGCACCACACTATAACGTCTCCCCTCCTATCCCACACCACACTATAACGTCTCCCCCCCCCCCCACACCACACTATAACGTCTCCCCCCCTCCCCCACACCACACTATAACAACTCTCTCCCGCACCACACTATAACGTCTCCCCTCCTATCCCACACCACACTATAACGTCTCCCCTCCTATCCCACACCACACTATAACGTCTCCCCCCCTCCTCCACACCACACTATAACAACTCTCTCCCACACCACACTATAACGTCTCCCCTCCAATCCCACACCACACCATAACGTCTCCCTCGCTTCACCTTGTTGCGGGCCCGCCTGCGCCGCGTCTTTGTGTGTCATATACGCGTACATTGGTGTGTCTTCATATAATATTCGTGTCTTCATATGACGTGTCGCATTGCAGGTCGTTGCTGGCGACGTCCGTTGCATCCCCGTCGGTGTGACGCGCGGCCGCCCCGAGCCCCGCGCCCGCGCCCGCGTCGCTGCGTTAGCGCAATACGCGCTTTGCAGTGCGTAGTACGCATCTCGCAATGCGCAGTACGCTCTTCGCAATGCGCAGTACGCAACTCGCAATACGCACCCCGCAGTGCGTATTACGCATCTCGCAATGCGCAGTACGCGCTCCGCAATGCGCAGTACGCAACTCGTAGTGCCCATTGCCTGCGGCCTTATCCGTGGGCAAATTCTGTTGATGCAAAACACAATCGCACCGCTCCCACATCGATAAAGGACTCGTCCAGTTGATATGCAAACGGGAGTGGGAGGGGGAGTTAGCATACCAAAATGAAGTTGTTAACGGTTATTTAATTTGTTAGATCTTAGGCTTGTTGTTGAAGTGCACTCGGTTGCAGTGAAAAACTCACCGTCTTACAGCCATTGAAGTGTTATAAGTTTTTCCACTGCAACTTAACTGTATCATATAAGATGCACAGTTTTTATAAATATAATTACATAACAAAAGTTGAATAAGATATAAAAATTGTAGTTATATAAATGATAATAATATTAGATATGGAATCTTAGAATTCTTCGATATCACAGTTTTGTATATGATAAAATAATCATAGAGGCAAATATTGTTAATTTTGACGAAAGTACAACGTATGAAGTATGTATCACGCATTTAATATCAACAGACTTCTGTACTTTTACTATTATTTTAATTATGATGATTAGGTATCTAAAAGGTAGGTGTTTAAAAGGTCGTTGACACTACTTGTTTTATCGAATCGTTTGTTTTTTAGACAATTTTATCAGTGTGAGGTGTACTCTTGGAGTGTTATCTGTTGTTAACTGATCCACTGTTAATAGAAGAGGTGTGTGATAAAAATGATTACATGGCCTTTTTTAAAAGCTTTTAATTTAACTTTAAAAATACTTTTAAAATGTTTAGAATATTTTGTTTTATAATACTGTGTTTTTTTAACCGAAATTTACAACTATAACGCTTAACATATTGTATATATATAAGGTGTGATAAAATTATCTGCAAATATTTACAGTGTTGAAATTATACACCGTTATAAAACATGTTCATAAAAAAAGGTTGAAAAAAAAATCAAACAATACAAATCAAACTAAAAGAAAACTACCAGTGAAGGCGCTCGCCGCTCAATCGTTTTACACACACATCGCCGCGCGCCGGTGTCTTAAGGTGAATGACCTCGATCGAGCGGACCAGCTGATGCATCGCTCGCTGTGTGCGCGGCGCGTGCCTTGTATACGTGTCGGTGAGCTACGGGTATTGTGTACTTTGTGAATGTAGTTGTAATGTTTTTCGATGAATTTATTTTCCTCATATTTGGAAAAACTACCGAACTTATAATATTATTTTTTCGCTTATCCTGCTTTTTATAACGTATACTTTCAGCGCTGTAAATACCACATTTTACATATTAATTGATATTATGTAATATAATTTTTTTACATCAGTGGTCACATGTTATATGAAATTAATACATACTTACTTACCGTGTAAATTTCGGATTATGGTCACGTTACGAATTATAAAATAGGAGAATAGTTAAATCAGTAACAAACAATATCGAGCAACAATTTCATATCCATACTAAAATTATTGTAAAGAGGTAAAATTGTATGTTTGTAAGTCGGTGATAATCTCTGGAACTACTGTGCCGATTCAAAAAATTCTTTCACTGATAGAAGTTACAGTATCCCTGAATCATACTATAGGTTGCTTTTTAGAATCACTGAATTCGCGTAGGCGAAGCTGCGAGGAACAGCTAGTACTTAAATAAATGCGAATATACTTGTTAGTTAAATAATACCTATCGCCATTGAGTGCTAGCCATTTTAGTGTGCCTACCGCATCAATTCAGACGTTGACATTATGGATGGGCAATTAAACCCGATAAAAGCCTGCCGTTTTCGGGTTTAAACCCGGTAAAAGGCTGACTTTTGTCGGGCTTAAACCCAAGCACCGGGATGATTGCCGATCTATAGTTGTAATATATTTTACTCGTAGGTACATAATATAACACTTCTGCGGAGCTAGGATGCGCAACATGATATGTTTATCGAACGAAAGATAAAATTGTCGACACGACAAATATTTGTGAGCGTCCAAGCAAAAAAGTGCAGTAGTGGGGTATTGAGTTAAGACTAGATTCGGTTAAACATTTTTTACCACTGGTAGACAAAACGATATATTATCTCGACGAGAATCGATAAAATGACTCGATAAAATTTTATCATGTTGCGCAGCCTAGCTCCACTGGAGGTTTGGCGTGTCAGTTTATTGGAAATATTTAAAAAACTATTTAAAAAAACCGCTGTTCTCATCAGCGTTAATTTCGGAGTTCCTGCGGGAATTTCTAGACAAAAAGTACCTTATGTCATTCTCTGTACCCCTGACAACGTGTATGCAAGATTTCATGGTGATTGGTCGAGCCGTTAAGCCGTGAAAACGTAACAAACAAGCACATTAGCGTTTTTAATACAATCCACTAGCTGTGCCCCGCGGTTTCGTCCGCGGTAATTTCGGAGTTCCCGCGGGAATTCCGGGATAAAAAGTACCTCATGTCCTTCTCTGTATTCCTGAAAACGTGTATGCAAAATTTCATGAGTTCGTTGAGCCGTTGAGGCGTGAAAGCGTAACAAACAAAAAAACAATCAGTAATCAGGTATCAGTAAGGAAATTTTCGGCTTATTCACACCATTCCAATATACCTAGATAGGCGGCGTGCGAACCGCGTGCCGAGGACATGTGTGACGTCACACGACAGCTGCAGCCCCCTTAGCCATGTTGACTATCTATAATAATCGTTATCAAAAACTCGGAAACTTATTGTTCGTTTTTTTCGTGACCGACTATACGTTTTTTTTCTTTAACATTATGCATAAGTATTGATAAACAATAATAATTATTGTGTTCAAAACGACTATTAATTATTTATTTATTAGATACAGTAAATAGAAAATGCGTCAAATTATGATAGACGATGGGTTATGAAATCCGTGATTCGTTTATACATATATCTAGTGTAATTATATTATATCTATTTATATCATAATAATTTATTACAAATTCTAAGATAATATTAAGTTAAAGAGTTTGTTATATAATTAGGCTATTTGACTCATTTTTTGTTCTTAGTCCGTCTTGTAGATTAATAAAAAATATTGGACACGTATTTTTTCTTTTTTTACGTAATGAAAAAATAACAGAGATACATTGAGTTGAAATTTCGCGTGACGTCACTAACTAGTGCAGTTTTTATGGCGGCTTGTAGCGGTCAGTGACGTCACGAACCCACACCCTAAACTTTAATGCGCTTTATCTCTGAGTATTTTCATTTATTTGAAAAATAAAAAATACGTGTCTAATGATTTTTAATTTTCTAAAAGACGGACTAATTAAAATTTTTATTTTCAAAAGTTGTCAACATCCCTATTATATTGTTCTGTGAAATCGTTCACTGCTCAATATATATCTAACTTAAAATCATGCAATAATTTAAATTGAAAAATATATATTATACAGAGATCGATTATCGTATTTTTGCTTTAGAAATTGTTTTATTTTATTGTTTGTTTGAGATTGTACAATATTCTTGTTCAACTGGGGGCTACCTTGGCCGTGTTTCCGAACGTATCGGGCAAGTTTACGAAGTTAAACGTCTGCTACTTTAAATGCAATACGTACTAACTATAATTTCGACAAACAACTTATAGTGAAGAGAATCTTGATTTTTTTAGAATATAAAGCAACTAATTTTTATATATCTGTACATAAATCACACAAGGAAGAAAGCGTAGCTAGAGACGATAGGTACGTTCGAAAACACAATCCAAGTGCCTCCCAGTTGTTGTAACCGCTTGCGGAGCGATGTCATTCTAGAGCATGCTGACGAGTTAGCAAATCGAATTTGGGATGAATGTATGCAGAATATTGATAAATAAACAATTATTATATATTGAAAATCGTTTTATTTACTTTTTGGTACCTAGTCACACTATAAACAATTTACAGACAGGTAAAAATTAACGACATAGTTATTATGATAATATTATCTGTTATTTACTTCTTACTTATGTATTCTGTAATTACATATTATAGTATAGTAACATCGAGCTGATCTGATGATGGAGCAGCTCCATTTTAGGGATTGAAACTTCCTGAAACGGTAGGACAGTCGAATTTGAGCTAGTCTGTATTGTTGCCATAATTACACATGATGATGAGGGTCAGATGATGTAGGGGGAAGACCTTATGAAGCACAGCAAGTTGATTCCATTATTTAAAGCCGGTAGTACATCTGATCCCAATAACTTTAGGCCAATATCGATATTGCCAACTCTTAGTAAGATTTTTGAAAAGATGATGTTGGATCAATTGCTAAGCCATTTTTATAGGAATAACTTGATGCATTCCAAACAATATGGTTTTACTCGTGGTAGCTCAACAATCGATGCTGGTGTTAAATTGGTTGAACATGTTTTTGACGCTTGGGAGGACTCACATGATGCAATCGGTATCTTTTGTGACCTTTCGAAGGCGTTTGATTGTGTGCACTATGGAATCCTGTTGAGTAAGCTGCACCACTATGGTGTAAAAAACCACGCACTTAACCTTTTGGGCTCGTATTTGAACAACAGAATTCAGAGAGTCGATGTCAATGGTGAGAGGTCATCGGGGTCCGCGGTGTGCATGGGTGTTCCACAGGGTTCGATTCTTGGGCCATTTCTCTTCCTCATTTATATCAATGATTTGCCATACTCTGTAGAGAATAAACACGAAATTGTATTGTTCGCCGACGACACCTTGCTTTTCAAAGTTAGAAGACATCAGCTAAGTTTAGACGACGTGAACAATGCCATCTCAGAGGTGGTTAAATGGTTTACAGCTAACAACCTCCTTCTAAATGAAAAGAAGACCAAATGTATTAGATTTTCTATGCCTAATGTTAAGACAACAAAAGTAAATATCCTCGTGAAGGGTGCGAAACTGGACCTTTTGGACTCGGCTGTGTTTTTGGGTATAACCATCGACTCTAAGCTGCAATGGGGACCTCACATAAAGACTTTAGCAAAGAAACTGAGTTCTGCAGCATACGCCGTTAGAAGGATTCGACATTTGTCGGACGTAGGCACCGCGAGACTGGTTTATTTTGGTTATTTTCACAGTCTTATGGCTTATGGTATACTTTTGTGGGGTAACGCAGCGGATGTTCATTCATTGTTTGTATTACAGAAGCGGGCTGTTCGAGCAATGTATAAATTAGGACCTCGTGATTCACTTAGAACTAAATTTAAGGAGATTGACATTTTGACTTTGCCATCGCAATACATTTACGAAAACCTATTATATGTAAAAAAAAATATAAATTTGTTTAAGAAACGTAGTGACAATCATAGTTATAATACTAGAAATAATGACAAACTTATTGGTTATAAAAGTAGACTGCACAAGTGTGTGGGGCACAGTGACCTGTGACTGATACGGCTAGATATGTTGATTTATTTGTTTATTGTATATCAGGGTGATTGTCTATGATAGATGTTGTGGTCGGCACGGGACGCGGCTGGCGAGCCGATTCGTTTGTTATGGATTAATTGATAGTATACCGACGCCCGTGACCGACATGAATCGACTGCCGCGACCGGGCCGTAGGAAAGCGGCTCGATCGCGTAAATCGCTGTCGAAAGCAGTGTTCGGTTTCACGCAGTGGACCGAACATGCTCCCGACCACGAGATGAGAGATGAGATAAGATTAAATGATTACAATTAAAATGATACTCAGAAATGATAATGATTATAGCAATTGACATAAAAGCACAATAAAACATACAAAAATTCGTAATGATCACGTAAAGTCTCTATAGCTTTGATTCATCAAGGACCTTAAAATTACACCTTTTTGGTTTAGGCGAAGTTGCCCGATCGACTAACTCTACACTCGATTGACTTTTCCTGCCCGCACTGATCTCACTTTCGTTTCGCGCACTCACTACACTCACACGCACGTCACTGCTGGCTCTGTTCTCCGCCTGCGCGGGGGGAGGGATGCGTAACGCCCGCCTCCTCCTCCGCCACCAAATGCTCGCTCCCAGGACAGCTGCAGCAGCTATGATCACGTAACTGACCACATATTGATGAATGTCATGTCCTGATATTGATATCTCTGAAGACTGAACCTTTTCCTTCATTGTCGCTATTTGATTATGTAGTTCAGCTAAGCTTTGGTTGATTTCCTTTTGCTCTGGCGCCTCGTTCTCAATATTTGACTCATCTAAGCTGTTTAAATGTTTATTTATTGCTTTATGTTGCCTTGCTACCATTTCTTCCGTTCTTTTTAATAAATTATATTCCCCTTCGACTACTGATGTTTGATTTCTCCATAATGATTCTAGGTATCTCTGATTGTTCTTTAATAATTCTATATCCTTTTTATACTGTTCTGCGAAACGATCGTCTAATACGCCGAACAACGTATTCGCAATGTAACCTACTCCATTGATAATGCCCCGTCGCTGTCTCGAGATCCCGTTACCTTCCTGATTCAGCAAAAGTTGATTATAGTATTGTAGCTCAGTCTGTTCGTGACGTAATTGTAGTAAAATCATCTGGCATCGTGTTTGTTCCTGGAATTTATCACATGTTCTTTCTAAGTACTGCGTGAATTTGTTAACAGCTGTTGCACCTTCCCAGTATGGAGACATATTATAGTATACAATCATAGTCCAGTCGTCACGAATAAGTTGTAAGTTGGCTATAGAATCGAAGTATAAGAATTGGTCTTCATTAAATTTTGTTACGTTAAACAATGCACTCGCCGGTGATACAATCGTCAGGAATAAAATTAGTGATATTCTTCGTGCTTCTATTTGTGCTAAAATCGTGGCGTACTCTTCAAATGACAATTTTTGCTCTCCAATTGTCCTCCTTAAATGATATTTAACGCTGCGTACTGACCTCTCCCATAGACCTCCTACTGAGGGCCATGACGGCGCATTAAAATGCCCAATGATATTCAGTGATGATATTTGTTGATAAAGGCTATCGTTAAAAATTTTCTTTAACTCCTGATATTCTTCGCTGATAATTCTGTTAGCTTTGATAAAATTTATTCCATTATCGCTATAAATGTGATGAGGAGCACCTCTCCTGGCAGCCATCCTCCGAAGGGCTGCTAAAAATGCTTCACTACTCAAATCGGACACCAGTTCCAGATGTACGGCCTTGGTGACCATACAGATAAAAATCGCTATATATCCTTTGGTGGTTTTTATTCCTCGTCCTTTATTTGCTTTGATATCTACAAATCCTGTGTAATCCACTCCGGTATGATAGAAAGGTGGAGCTGGATTAATTCGAGCTTCTGGTAGATCTCCCATGAGTTGATATTTACGTTCTGGATTGTTTTTTCTGCAGATAATACACTCCCTTAATCGTTTTTTGGTTGCTCTATTCCCTCCAATAATCCAATATTTTTGCCTTAAGTTTGATAACGTGAGCCTGGGTCCGCTGTGATAAGTTAACTGATGTGCCTCGTCAGTTAAAAGTTGCGTTAATTTATGATTATGTGGAATAATAATGGGGTGTTTCATTTCATACGGAATGTGTGCATTTCTTAATCTCCCTCCGACTCTTAATATTTCTTTTTCGTCGATAAACGGATATAAATTCAATAAATTACTTTTGTTATCCACTTTGTTATGTTTTCTTAATTGCTCAATGTCCGTTTCAAATACAACATATTGCACATACTTTATTATTTGTAACTTTGCATTCTTCAATTCCAGTAATGTGAGATAGGTATTTGCAGGTTTCTGTTTACATTTGAATGCTCGTCGTATCCATGCAAATACACGAACAATTTTTATGAACGAGTTATGTCCATCTAATAATGTTGCTATAATATTGGTATGACTGTCTGTTTCTACGACATTGCTTCTATGTACTTTTAATACATGATTAGTCGAGTAATTGATTTTGTCTTCTTTTTCTGATATTGATAGTGATTGTAACCATTTCGGGCCTTTCCACCATAGTTGGAGATCCTTTAACTGTGTTATATCCGTACCTCGACTAGCTCTGTCTGCCGGGTTTTCGTTGGATTTTACATAAAGCCAATTTTTTGATGATATCGCTGTTTCAGGATAGCTGCTCCTTTCGTCAGTTGCTAGTTTCTTCAACGTCATCATTGCCAAAAATGGTGCTGCCTTCGTACCATAAGTCACTGTCGTCAGTTGATAATCTTGAATAGGCTGCTGTTGATAGTCTCTCCACACGATTTTTTGATACTTTTGATGATGTTCACTGATATAGATCTGCCGGTACATCTTCTCAATGTCCGCAGTGTAGGCATATTTATACAGCCTCCATTTTAGAACTAGAGCCTGTAAGTCTTGCTGTAGGTTGGGCCCTTTATACATTACATCATTTAGACTCATCCCTGAGGACGTCGTTGCTGACGCGTTAAATACTACGGGTAATTTAGTTGTAGTCGAATCTGTGCGATGTACTCCATGATGCGGTAGGAAACATTCTGTCGTATAAGTATTTTTTGATGGGACCATGTGACCTAGTTCTTGATATTCCTTAATAAATGCTTTGTAATCAGTTGATAACGCTACGTCTCTGTCTAGTTTTCTTTCCAAATTTTTAAACTGAGCTATTGCTAGCTCTTTTGATCTCCCTAATTGATATTTCTCCTCTTCTTTGAAAGGTAATTCGACCTCATATCGCCCATCGTCACGTCGCTTCGTCGTTTTATTATAATGTTGTATACAATGTTGATCTTCTTCTGATATGTTTGACGCTTCATTGATATCCTCTATCTCCCAAAATTTATGTATATTTTTCAAGTTTGATAACACCACGTTACAACGAAATGATTTCATATTTCCACATAAAACCCATCCCAGTTGAGTTTGCTGGGCAAGTGGTTGAGATAAATTTTCTCCCCTGATGATGCCTCCTAACATGATAAGTGCATAAATATCTGCACCAAATAATAAATCTACCGGTCTGCTAATATGATATTCTGGATCGGCTAAATTAATATTCTTGATATACTCCCATGAGGGCTTTTCAAATGATACGTTGGGCAGATTTTTAATTAAGTTGTTCATGATATATACTTCGGCCTTAAATGAAAACTCATTGTAAATTGAGTTACATTTGATATTAAGCGTTCCTTTACAGTTACTTTCTCAAATGTGTTTGATAGTATACCGACGCCCGTGACCGACCTGAATCGACTGCCGCGACCGGGCCGTAGGAAAGCGGCTCGATCGCGTAAATCGCTGTCGAAAGCAGTGTTCGGTTTCACGCAGTGGACCGAACATGCTCCCGACCACGAGATGAGAGATGAGATAAGATTAAATGATTACAATTAAAATGATACTCAGAAATGATAATGATTATAGCAATTGACATAAAAGCACAAAAAAACATACAAAAATTCGTAATGATCACGTAAAGTCTCTATAGCTTTGATTCATCAATGACCTTAAAATTACACCTTTTTGGTTTAGGCGAAGTTGCCCGATCGACTAACTCTACACTCGATTGACTTTTCCTACCCGCACTGATCTCACTTTCGTTTCGCGCACTCACTACACTCACACGCACGTCACTGCTGGCTCTGTTCTCCGCCTGCGCGGGGGGAGGGATGCGTAACGCCCGCCTCCTCCTCCGCCACCAAATGCTCTCTCCCAGGACAGCTGCAGCAGCTATGATCACGTAACTGACCACATATTGATGAATGTCATGTCCTGATATTGATATCTCTGAAGACTGAACCTTTTCCTTCATTGTCGCTGTTTGATTATGCAGTTCAGCCAAGCTTTGGTTGATTTCCTTTTGCTCTGGCGCCTCGTTCTCAATAGTTGACTCATCTAAGCTGTTTAAATGTTTATTTATTGCTTTATGTTGCCTTGCTACCATTTCTTCCGTTCTTTTTAATAAATTATATTCCCCTTCGACTACTGATGTTTGATTTCTCCATAATGATTCTAGGTATCTCTGATTGTTCTTTAATAATTCTATATCCTTTTTATACTGTTCTGCGAAACGATCGTCTAATACGCCGAACAACGTATTCGCAATGTAACCTACTCCATTGATAATGCCCCGTCGCTGTCTCGAGATCCCGTTACCTTCCTGATTCAGCAAAAGTTGATTATAGTATTGTAGCTCAGTCTGTTCGTGACGTAATTGTAGTAAAATCATCTGGCATCGTGTTTGTTCCTGGAATTTATCACATGTTCTTTCTAAGTACTGCGTGAATTTGTTAACAGCTGTTGCACCTTCCCAGTATGGAGATATATTATAGTATACAATCATAGTCCAGTCGTCACGAATAAGTTGTAAGTTGGCTATAGAATCGAAGTATAAGAATTGGTCTTCATTAAATTTTGTTACGTTAAACAATGCACTCGCCGGTGATACAATCGTCAGGAATAAAATAAGTGATATTCTTTGTGCTTCTATTTGTGCTAAAATCTTGGAATACTTTTCAAATGTCATTTTTTGCTCTCCAGTTGTCCTCCTTAAATGATATTTAAGGCTGCGTACTGACCTCTCCCATAGACCTCCTACTGAGGGCCATGACGGCGCATTAAAATGCCAAATGATATTCAGTGATGATATTTGTTGATAAAAGCTACCGTTAACAATTTTCTTTAACTCCTGATATTCTTCGCTGATAATTCTGTTAGCTTTGATAAAATTTGTTCCATTATCGCTATAAATGTGATGAGGAGCACCTCTCCTGGCAGCCATCCTCCGAAGGGCTGCTAAAAATGCTTCACTACTCAAATCGGACACCAGTTCCAGATGTACGGCCTTGGTGACCATACAGATAAAAACCGCTATATATAGTCCTTTCGTGGTTTTTATTCCTCGTCCTTTATTTGCTTTGATATCTACAAATCCTGTGTAATCCACTCCGGTATGATAGAAAGGTGGAGCTGGATTAATTCGAGCTTCTGGTAGATCTCCCATGAGTTGATATTTACGTTCTGGATTGTTTTTTCTGCAGATAATACACTCCCTTAATCGTTTTTTGGTTGCTCTATTCCCTCCAATAATCCAATATTTTTGCCTTAAGTTTGATAACGTGAGCCTGGGTCCGCTGTGATAAGTTAACTGATGTGCCTCGTCAGTTAAAAGTTGCGTTAATTTATGATTATGTGGAATAATAATGGGGTGTTTCATTTCATACGGAATGTGTGCATTTCTTAATCTCCCTCCGACTCTTAATATTCCTTTTTCGTCGATAAACGGATATAAATTCAATAAATTACTTTTGTTATCCACTTTGTTATGTTTTCTTAATTGCTCAATGTCCGTTTCAAATACAACATATTGCACATACTTTATTATTTGTAACTTTGCATTCTTCAATTCCAGTAATGTGAGATAGGTATTTGCAGGTTTCTGTTTACATTTGAATGCTCGTCGTATCCATGCAAATACACGAACAATTTTTATGAACGAGTTATGTCCATCTAATAATGTTGCTATAATATTGGTATGACTGTCTGTTTCTACGACATTGCTTCTATGTACTTTTAATACATGATTAGTCGAGTAATTGATTTTGTCTTCTTTTTCTGATATTGATAGTGATTGTAACCATTTCGGGCCTTTCCACCATAGTTGGAGATCCTTTAACTGTGTTATATCCGTACCTCGACTAGCTCTGTCTGCCGGGTTTTCGTTGGATTTTACATAAAGCCAATTTTTTGATGATATCGCTGTTTCAGGATAGCTGCTCCTTTCGTCAGTTGCTAGTTTCTTCAACGTCATCATTGCCAAAAATGGTGCTGCCTTCGTACCATAAGTCACTGTCGTCAGTTGATAATCTTGAATAGGCTGCTGTTGATAGTCTCTCCACACGATTTTTTGATACTTTTGATGATGTTCACTGATATAGATCTGCCGGTACATCTTCTCAATGTCCGCAGTGTAGGCATATTTATACAGCCTCCATTTTAGAACTAGAGCCTGTAAGTCTTGCTGTAGGTTGGGCCCTTTATACATTACATCATTTAGACTCATCCCTGAGGACGTCGTTGCTGACGCGTTAAATACTACGCGTAATTTAGTTGTAGTCGAATCTGTGCGATGTACTCCATGATGCGGTAGGAAACATTCTGTCGTATAAGTATTTTTTGATGGGACCATGTGACCTAGTTCTTGATATTCCTTATTAAATGCTTTGTAATCAGTTGATAACGCTACGTCTCTGTCTAGTTTTCTTTCCAAATTTTTAAACTGAGCTATTGCTAGCTCTTTTGATCTCCCTAATTGATATTTCTCCTCTTCTTTGAAAGGTAATTCGACCTCATATCGCCCATCGTCACGTCGCTTCGTCGTTTTATTATAATGTTGTATACAATGTTGATCTTCTTCTGATATGTTTGACCATAGTCCAGTCGTCACGAATAAGTTGTAAGTTGGCTATAGAATCGAAGTATAAGAATTGGTCTTCATTAAATTTTGTTACGTTAAACAATGCACTCGCCGGTGATACAATCGTCAGGAATAAAATAAGTGATATTCTTTGTGCTTCTATTTGTGCTAAAATCTTGGAATACTTTTCAAATGTCATTTTTTGCTCTCCAGTTGTCCTCCTTAAATGATATTTAAGGCTGCGTACTGACCTCTCCCATAGACCTCCTACTGAGGGCCATGACGGCGCATTAAAATGCCAAATGATATTCAGTGATGATATTTGTTGATAAAAGCTACCGTTAACAATTTTCTTTAACTCCTGATATTCTTCGCTGATAATTCTGTTAGCTTTGATAAAATTTGTTCCATTATCGCTATAAATGTGATGAGGAGCACCTCTCCTGGCAGCCATCCTCCGAAGGGCTGCTAAAAATGCTTCACTACTCAAATCGGACACCAGTTCCAGATGTACGGCCTTGGTGACCATACAGATAAAAACCGCTATATATAGTCCTTTCGTGGTTTTTATTCCTCGTCCTTTATTTGCTTTGATATCTACAAATCCTGTGTAATCCACTCCGGTATGATAGAAAGGTGGAGCTGGATTAATTCGAGCTTCTGGTAGATCTCCCATGAGTTGATATTTACGTTCTGGATTGTTTTTTCTGCAGATAATACACTCCCTTAATCGTTTTTTGGTTGCTCTATTCCCTCCAATAATCCAATATTTTTGCCTTAAGTTTGATAACGTGAGCCTGGGTCCGCTGTGATAAGTTAACTGATGTGCCTCGTCAGTTAAAAGTTGCGTTAATTTATGATTATGTGGAATAATAATGGGGTGTTTCATTTCATACGGAATGTGTGCATTTCTTAATCTCCCTCCGACTCTTAATATTCCTTTTTCGTCGATAAACGGATATAAATTCAATAAATTACTTTTGTTATCCACTTTGTTATGTTTTCTTAATTGCTCAATGTCCGTTTCAAATACAACATATTGCACATACTTTATTATTTGTAACTTTGCATTCTTCAATTCCAGTAATGTGAGATAGGTATTTGCAGGTTTCTGTTTACATTTGAATGCTCGTCGTATCCATGCAAATACACGAACAATTTTTATGAACGAGTTATGTCCATCTAATAATGTTGCTATAATATTGGTATGACTGTCTGTTTCTACGACATTGCTTCTATGTACTTTTAATACATGATTAGTCGAGTAATTGATTTTGTCTTCTTTTTCTGATATTGATAGTGATTGTAACCATTTCGGGCCTTTCCACCATAGTTGGAGATCCTTTAACTGTGTTATATCCGTACCTCGACTAGCTCTGTCTGCCGGGTTTTCGTTGGATTTTACATAAAGCCAATTTTTTGATGATATCGCTGTTTCAGGATAGCTGCTCCTTTCGTCAGTTGCTAGTTTCTTCAACGTCATCATTGCCAAAAATGGTGCTGCCTTCGTACCATAAGTCACTGTCGTCAGTTGATAATCTTGAATAGGCTGCTGTTGATAGTCTCTCCACACGATTTTTTGATACTTTTGATGATGTTCACTGATATAGATCTGCCGGTACATCTTCTCAATGTCCGCAGTGTAGGCATATTTATACAGCCTCCATTTTAGAACTAGAGCCTGTAAGTCTTGCTGTAGGTTGGGCCCTTTATACATTACATCATTTAGACTCATCCCTGAGGACGTCGTTGCTGACGCGTTAAATACTACGCGTAATTTAGTTGTAGTCGAATCTGTGCGATGTACTCCATGATGCGGTAGGAAACATTCTGTCGTATAAGTATTTTTTGATGGGACCATGTGACCTAGTTCTTGATATTCCTTATTAAATGCTTTGTAATCAGTTGATAACGCTACGTCTCTGTCTAGTTTTCTTTCCAAATTTTTAAACTGAGCTATTGCTAGCTCTTTTGATCTCCCTAATTGATATTTCTCCTCTTCTTTGAAAGGTAATTCGACCTCATATCGCCCATCGTCACGTCGCTTCGTCGTTTTATTATAATGTTGTATACAATGTTGATCTTCTTCTGATATGTTTGACGCTTCATTGATATCCTCTATCTCCCAAAATTTATGTATATTTTTCAAGTTTGATAACACCACGTTACAACGAAATGATTTCATATTTCCACATAAAACCCATCCCAGTTGAGTTTGCTGGGCAAGTGGTTGAGATAAATTTTCTCCCCTGATGATGCCTCCTAACATGATAAGTGCATAAATATCTGCACCAAGTAATAAATCTACCGGTCTGCTAATATGATATTCTGGATCAGCTAAATTAATATTCTTGATATACTCCCATGAGGGCCTTTCAAATGATACGTTGGGCAGATTTTTAATTAAGTTGTTCATGATATATACTTCGGCCTTAAATGAAAACTCATTGTAAATTGAGTTACATTTGATATTAAGCGTTCCTTTACAGTTACTTTCTCTCTCACCTACTCCAAAAACGATCGCTTTACTCTGTCGTCTTTTAATTCCTAATGTTTGTGCTCCATGCTCCGTGATAAGAGACAATTGCGACCCTTGGTCAATCAAGGCTCTCATCCTTATGATTGATCCATCTGCGGCCTCGACATTAACTAACGCCGTAGATAATAAAGTTTCCATTGTTTCGTATTGCGATACATGCGACATATTTGTACCATATTGATTTTGATTACTTCTATTAAATGTAACACGTTTTGCAACTTCGTGACCCAATTTTGTTGGTGGCTTCCTTTGCCTATAGGCGTCATGTATCACCGTATGATGATTCTCCGAACAAATGCGGCATCGTCTTTGTGAGGTACATATTTTATCATAATGTGGATATAAGCAATTCTGGCATATATTCCTTTGTTGTATCATATTTAATTTTGCGTCATTCGTCATACTTAAAAAGTTTTTACAATAAACTAATGCATGTTCCTGATTGCATAACGGACACCTTTTGTTCCATGCCGATGACGGTGCCGTTGCATAAAAGGATCGCATAAATGGCTTCGGCGAGTTATTATTCCAACTGTAATTTGAATACTTGTTATAATACTGCATGTTCTTTCTAGGGCCGTGGTACATACTTTGATTAGTTTGATAGTTGTTACTCTTCTGATAAATATTGTTCTGCGTCCTGCGTCCTTGTTCTAAAGTTGTGAATTTGCTTTCCAAGTAGTCTAGAAATTCTTGTAAAATTGGTAATTCGCGAGAATTTTTCAATGACTCTATGTACTCTGTATATGATTCACCATCTAATTTTTGTGACAAAAGGTGAATAAGTAATGGATCCCACGTACCTATATCCACTCCAAGGTTTTTTATAGCGTTTAATGTTTCTAGGGTGACGTCATGCATTTTTCGAATTTGCCCTAACGACTGTTGTTGTGACGTTGGAAGGCTTAACAGAATGTTGAGGTGTGAAGTAAAAATAAGTTTTTTGTTGTCATACCGATGGTTTAATATATCCCAACATGTATCGTAATTTTCTGTGCTGATCGGGAGATGTTGTATGAGTCTTTCCGCTTCACCTCTTATTTTGTTTTTTAAAAACTGCATTTTTTGAGCCTTTGATAGGCAAGGATTTAAATGTATTGCTTCCTTGAATAAGTCTTTGAATGAGGTCCATTGATGATAGTTACCGGTGAAGATAGGGATGTCCACTTTGGGTGTGGATTTTTCTCGATGCGCTACGGACCATAGTTTAGTGTTGATAGCTTTTTTCAACTGAATATACACATTTTCATGATCTGTGAATGCCCTTTCATACTCTTCGTTGTCGCCCTCTAGTTCGGCATAAATTTTCCAATGCTGTGAATCTATAGTTTCCCATCTAGTTTGCAATTGCGAAAGTACATCTTCAAATTCCCATTTCTCGGAGATATTTTCGATTTTGATACCATTAACGGTTCGCATAAAGGCTGTAAAATTGATAGTTTGAACATGTAACATGTCATCCAACTTGCTGAATGACCCTTGTGATTTTTACTTTACCGATCCTTGTTTTTCATAATTATTCTTCGCACCTATCTCTTCGCTTGATACGTTCCCCTCTTCCTGATAAGCGTGGCCTGATTCTTCCACTGATAATTTCCCTTTTTGATATTGTTTACTCGTACTTGCGATTGCTCCTTTTGAATACGCACTCGGCTCTGTTGCCGAGTTATCCATGATGTATGTTTTAATTTTGCGATACAGCTTCTCCGTTTTTTCATAGTATTTTCCTTGAAAATACGGCTGTTCTTTGTCTTCAGCCTTTAAAATTTCATTATGATTACCCTGATATTCTCCCCAATACGATTCTAAAGTCTCTAGTTTGCGTGCAAAATAGTTAGGGGTGGACTTACGTTCCCTTCCATCTATTTGCATGTTGCTCTGCAGCTTTTCCATGGCTGCATAGAGCTCAGCTTGAGACTCGTACCGATACTCTATGTTGAGACTCATGATACTCCTAACACAGATATGAACTCTTGATAGGCTGATATACCCCGCTACCCCGATATACTCCTGATACAATGATATGCTCTTGATCCCCTATATCCCCTTGATATGCTGCGCACTGCAACGCTTGATAATCCCCGATATAACCCTTGATATGCTGCTCACTGCAATGCTTGATAATCCCCGATATAACCCTTGATATGCTGCTCACTGCAACGCTTGATAATCCCCGATATAACCCTTGATATGCTGCTCACTGCAACGCTTGATAAACCCCGATATACCCCTTGATATGCTGCTCACTGCAACGCTTGATGATCCCCGATATACCCCTTGATATGCTGCTCACTGCAACGCTTGATAAACCCCGATAATTCCCCTTGATATGTTGCTCACTGCAACGCTTGATAACCCCCGATATATCCCTTGATATGCTGCTCACTGCAACGCTTGATAACCCCCGATATATCCCTTGATAATCCGATGTTCCACTATTCACTCATGTCCACAAAAAATTCACTGATAATGTCACAGTTTGTCACTACACTCCACGAGCTCGAGAGTCCGTCACTGGTACCCAATTAATAGCTCGAAGGACCAAAAATGTGTGTGTTTTTTCAAGATTGTTAAATCGTTTAAAGGGCAAAGTATACAATTTTTTAATAAAGTTCCCACTGACATCCAAAATCTAACGATGGAAAAATTTAAAACAACGATAAAGCAAAAACTCTGCAAAAAGGCTTACTATACAATATCTGACTATATAAATGATAAATTGCCATGGGATTGAGCAGCCCTTAACTTTAATTTTATTTATTTATGCAGTTATATTCCAATATTTTATAATTTCATTGTAAATTTACTATTTCAATTATGTTGCACAATGCACATTGTTTAATTTTAATTTTAATAGCTGTGACATATTTCAAGAGTTATTATGTAACCTACGAAATAAAAATAAATAAATTCTAAATTCTAAATTCTAAATTCTTCTAAATTCTAAATTCTCTGATGAAAACTGCAAAGGATTTTTGGTTAGATTCTTGTGTTCTCATGAGTACCTACCTACCTACTTAAAAAATAAAATTAAGTAATAACTAGCTGTCCCCCGCGATTTCATCCGCGGTAATTTCGGAGTTCCCGCGGTAATTCCGGGAAAAAGTGCTGTAGTTTACGGTGATAAGCAGTTCCCCGCATTAATTCCAAACTATCCTATCTTTTAAGTTGGCCCATATTGTAAATGGTTACTAAATTTTATCAAAATCTGTTCAGTAGTTTCGGAGTCCATCGCGGACAAACAACGTGACACGTGATTTATATATATTAAGATAAGATTAAACCGACTCTGAGTGCGGCCGTTAGTTTTCTGTACGTTAATGATTATATGTTATACTAGCTGTGCCTCGCGGTTTTGCCCGCTTGAGATTCGGAATTCCCGCAGCAACTCCAAAATAGTGTAATTTACTCCTTATAACATCAGCTAATTAGCAGTAAAAGTCCCGTCAAAACCGGTCCTACCGTTTCGGGGAATCACCCGCGTGAGTTTCGGAATTCCCACAGTAAATATGTATATTTTCTAAAATAAAAGTAGCCAAAGTTACTCTTACACTACACATTTCAGATGCTTCTTTTTAATACATTTAGTTTTTCTTCCTTTCTTTCTTTCTTTCTTCCTTTCTTTCTTTCTTTCTTCCTTTCTTTCTTTCTTTCTTCCTTTCTTTCTTTCTTTCTTCCTTTCTTTCTTTCTTTCTTCCTTTCTTTCTTTCTTTCTTCCTTTCTTTCTTTCTTTCTTCCTTTCTTTCTTTCTTTCTTCCTTTCTTTCTTTCTTCCTTTCTATCGGTAAAGCAACGCCGAGGGAGTCCGCACGGGGATGAGCCTGGTGCCCCCGGGCACGCGCAGCACCCAGTACTCGCGGCCGTTGACGACGGCCCGCGCGGTGCGCGCGTCGATGCTGTAGCGGTTACTCGTCCCGAACAGCGCCTCGTAGGGCGGCGGGCGGCTCTCGGCTTTGAACGAGAAATTCTCGAGCGCGGCGTCCTTTGTGTCCTTTACATTTTCCTTCTCGTCTAGCTTGGACTTCACGCATCTTCTTATTATGATCTGGGAGGGGGGTTTCGCTATTAGTTTTACCTCAAATCGGTTTTTAATTAAGTAGGTAGGTATCTAATTAGGTTATTTGTAAAACTAAGCCGGTTTCGGGTTTGCAATAATGTTCCAGATGATCTTTTGTATAATATAGGTTTAGAAAATCAGGTGCGTTTCAGTGAGCTTTGACCGTACAGATAAGATAGATATAGTATATATATAATAAGCATGTGTCCAGTCCGGGGATCCTAAGTACCCACCTACTATTATAAAATGCGAAAGTGAGTTTGTATGTTTGTTACGCTTTCACGCCTTAACGGCTCAATCGATCGTCATGAAATTTCGCTTACACGTTTTCACAGGTACAGAAAAGACATAAGTGGTACTTTTTATTCCGGAATTGCCGCGGGATCTTCGAAATTAACGCAGGTGAAACAGCTGGTATGAAAATGAAAATTTTATTAAGTAAGTCCGTCAGTTTGATAATAAAAAATAATAGACACGTATATTTTGCTTTTTCAAATTAACAAAAAAATACTGAGATAAAATTTAGAAATGGGGCCTCGTGACGTCATAACACTCGACACTCGTAACCCTGTAGACTACCGGATCCTGACGTCACGCGACATTTCGTCTTTCGACCTAACATAACGCCGTCATTTTTCGATGACGAAAAAAAAAGAAAAGATACGTGTCCATAATTTTTTACTATCGCCATATTAGAAATTATATATTGATTTTCAAAATAAACTATTTTCTATCTGACTGACGGTTTATTCCAACTAGTTAGACCAGTAGAGATCATCGACGTTTGGACATTTTTTTTTTCCAAGCTGTCAGACTGACTAGTTGGCGAACTGTGATTTATTTTTTCCAAGACTGACTAGGTGAATTTCGTAGGTCTTTTTTTCCCCACTAGTTATACCAGTAGTTAGATCATCTGACTGTTTCTGACTTTCCGGTAGGTAGGTACTTTACGCCACATAATTGTGACTTAATCCATCAACACGAGACTGCGAAGTAAAACTAAGTCTATACAAGCCCGAAAATCTGTTTTGCCTAACTAAAACACTTGTCACAGAACATCAACATTTTAATAAGTATAAATAAGGTGTATAAGACGTATAAATACTTATTAAAATATTAGCTGTTCCCCGCGGTTTCACCTGCGGTAATTTCGGAGTTCCCACGGGAGTTCTAGGATAAAAAGTATTCTATGTCCTTCTCTGTACCCCTGACAACGTGTATGCCAGATTTCATTCAAATCCGTTCGGCCGTTTTTGCGTGATTGAACATTTATAATATTAGTAGGATTCGATACTCCACAAGCGAGCGCTTCAGCTAGGCTCGTATGGAAGGAGCACCAGTGCCTATAGTGCGGCCTGTGGCGTTACCTCCCCGACGAAGGCGGCGCCGGCGGCCGCGACGCCCGCGCTCATGAGCAGGTACGTCATCAGCAGGTCGCTGTTGCGCAGGCGCCGGTCCTTGGACTGCAGGTCCAGCGGGCAGATCCTGGCGCTGGGCAGCCCGCGGCGCTCCAGGAAGTCCACGATGCCCGCCTGCAGCAGGGACGTCAGCCTGCGGAGTGGGGAGGCAGACCGCCACCGAGTTTCTCAGATAAATCCCAAAGGAGTTGTGATTGGGCATGTTGACTAATTTTTTTTTAGTCCGTCTTGTGTAGATTATTAAAAAATTTTGGATACGTATTTTTTTCTTTTTTTACGTAGGTAGGTAATCAAAAAATAACGGCGATATATTGAGTTGAAATTTCGCGCGACGTCACTATTCTGACAGTTTGTATGGCGGTTTTAGCGGTTAGTGACGTCACGACCCCTTCACCAAACTTTAATGCGTTTTATCTCTGTATATTTTAATTAATTTGAAAAGGCAAAAAATATGTGTCTATTGTTTTTTTATTTTCTAACTGACGGACTAATTAGAATTTTGATTTTCAAAAGTAGTCTACATCCCCATTCTCTGCTTATGTTGACGATTTAATTGGACAAGCAACTGGTGATGACCTAAGGCGTGAAACGTAACAAAAAAACTCACTTTCGCATTTACAAAATACCTACTAGCTGTGCCCCGCGGTTTCACCCGTGGTAATTTCGGAGTTCCCGCTGGAATTCCGGGATAAAAAGTATGTCCCTATGCCCTTCTCTGTATCCCTGACAACGTGAATACCAAATTTCATCCAAATCCGTTCAGGTGTTTTTGCGTGATCGAGTAACAAACATCCACACTTTCACATTTATATTATTAGATAGTAGGATAAAGGATTATTAAAGGACCTATTGTAATTTTTGAAACTCCGCAATTAACGCGGGTGAAACCGCAGGGAACAGCTAGTAAAACAACGTTTGTTCTAGTAGTAGTAGCTAGTCTACTCACACGCTATCGAAGAGCACGTTCAGCGTGGAGTTCTTGGGGAAGGCGAACGCCCTCATCCTGGTCATGAAGGCGGTGGGCGCGACCACGAACGTGCAGCGCTCCGCCTCCGCGACGCCGGCGCGCAGCTTGGCCAGGTAGTCGCCGTACATGAGCGCGTCCACGGCGCCGCGCTCGCGCACCAGCACGGCGCCGCGCGCCACCGCCGCCAGCGCCGCCGCGGCGGGGCCGAGCGCGCGGAGCGAGCCGCGCCCGCGCCGCACCGTCGCGCTCAGGTAGTGCAGCTCCTCGCCCGGCTGGCGAGCGGTGGCGTTCCTTCCGTACGAGCCCAAAAGCCTGTTTTGCCTAACCAAAACACTTGCCACAGCTTCAGCTAGGCAGGCCGGGCTTTTGGGCTCGTATGGAAAGAACGCCACTGCTGTCGAGGCGTGCAGGTGACTGGTCACCACTTGCCACTTGCCAACTTTACCTTCTAACGGTGCGTACAGACTATGTAACATGTTAGACAACTTTTGTTATACGTATAACATGTCCACGTTATGTAGTGCAGCAGCGACTGTTGTACCTACTTTTCAATAACAAAAGAAAAACAAAAAGAAAACTAACGTAACCACGTTATATGTATAACATTCAGTGTCCACATTATCTGAAACATTTATGTATTTACTAGCTGTGCCCCGCGGTTTCACCCGCGGTAAAATCGGAGTTCCCGCGGGAATTCCGGGATAAAAAGTACCCTATGTGTTAATCTGATGTATATGTATGTATCTATAAGCTATATTAAATATGTTCTGATTAGGTACCTATTACGAAATGTAATAATAATAACTTCTAAAATACGATCGTACGATTTAAACCGTACCTATACAGTTGTCAACCTAGTGCCAGTAAGGGAGGAATACGTATAGGGAAAGGTATACCTGGGCAAATAAGATGAGAATTTTTTTTAGGTAAATAGGCATGTTGCCGGAGGTTGCCGGCTTATGAAAATCAAAATTATATTTAGTCAGATAATAAAAAAAATAATATATACATGTAGGTACAAAGATAAAACGCATTAAAGTTCAGGAGTCGGAGTTATAACTACGTATAAAGTGTACCAAATTAAACGAAACTCAACGGTGTTCAGACAAATGCGATGCTGGCGCGGCATAGATTTCTTACGTCCATGACTGCGAACTGTACGTAGCTGCCCTCGGCGGCGAACCAGCGGTAGTTCCTCTTGTACAGGTCCTGAGGGCTCTCGATGTCCAGCGTGAACTTCGACAGCGTCAGGAAAGCCGTCAGGTTGGCCGTGTAGAAAGCGGACAGCAGTATCACGAATAACCACCATGTTGCGAACAGCACGCGGGTCGTGTCTAGATACAAACTATAGAATGAGACTCACGCTCTACCTATATATACAAGATAGCATTAGATACGTAGACTTGTGGTGTTTTCTATCCTATATACAGGATGTCCCATAAATCCACGTCAAGCCAGAACCAGGTGATTGATAGTCTTAGTCATAACAGCTGTGCTATGCCTATTTAAAAAAAAGGACAGTCATTAAGAACTGACGAAAGCAATAATTTTGAAAACTTCATTGGCAAAAACTTAAATTTTAAGCATTAGTAAACACTATTCAGGATACACAATAAGAAGAAAATGGAAAAAAAGTTAAGGGTGTAAATTTTTATAATTTTTATAAACTTTAAAGATTTTTTTTTTAAGTTTTTCTATTAAGTTATGACTTAGCCTATCAGCCGGTTCTGGCTTGACGTCGATTTACGGGACAGCCTGTACTATTTTCTCAGGGACTGGTTTCGGCGATGATGATATAGGCAGTCGTCGTATCTTGCACGAAAAATTGCCCATGTTACAACTTACGGCCTACGTTGCGCTAAAGTAGGTACCTATCTACTTCGTTCCTATTCATAAACTTACTATTCATAAACATTCATGTACTCGTAGAAGCCTACATAGTAGTAGAAATCAACCTAAGTACCATGTAATAGTAACTAACAACTATCTATTCTTTTTTACAACAACTATTCGTTTTTATATATTTTTGTTCTTCCTTTAGCATCATTGGTTGTCTGCAAGAGATCGCTACTATACGATAAGACCGCCATTTGTATTTTCCTTTCTTTTTGTTATTGTAATGTTTGGTATTGTTACTTTATGTGCAATAAATAATTAAATAATAATAATACTCTTTCCGGTTATAGAGACAGGTTTTTTAGGATTTTCTCAAAAACTATAAATTACAAAGAAACTAACTATCTACCTATCTTTTTTGGGGTTTAAAGGTTCTATTCTTGAACCTGAACACACATGCTCTTAAATGCATTTATAATATTTTCTAGTTATTAAAGCCTCTACTGCTGTAGGTAGGTACTTATTAAGTACAAACAAAAACATACAAAGAGATGCCTATTTTTAAGTTATCAATCTGCTTCAAAAGCGTCCAAATATGAAAATGGATTCTAATAACGACATGTAATTAAGGTTAAACATTCGTCATGGGAAAGTGATTTTAACATAATTACAGTATGGACGGCGTTAGCATTATTGAGGTGTGACGAGTGATGGATGATGTAAGCCATTAGTGTCCGTATCTGATGCTTTTTGGATAATCGGCGCCGGTGACAGCCTGTCGTGATTGCGAGGTGAGGGCGTCACGGTCAGGGGTGGCGTGGGCCCCTGCCGTGGTTATGGCACAAACATAATTATTTTGTAAGGTGATTCAATGTAAACATTATCCAACGTTTAATGCGTCAGCGATTGATTTTCTTGTCAAAATTAATTTAAACCTTATGCTACTGCTCCACCTGCGTAAATTAGTGCGCTAAATAAGGCATTACGTAGATGTGGCCAACATTTTAACGGGTTAACTTACTAACGGCATTACTAATGACGTTAAACGTTAAGCGATGCGAAGCGTATAGCTCAGGTGTCGGTTTTTTGGACACATCAAAGGGTTTTAGTGCGTTATTTAGCGCACTAAGCGGTGTTAGCTACATTAACGCCTTCTCATTCTGCGTGGCGCACGCGCGGAGCAAGACCGTATTTACTTTGTTTTGGCGGGAACAATAAAAACACGACAATGGAGTGGTCTAAAATTACAACTGCTTCTACCTCCATTGCAAAAAAACAGCTGTTTGAAGCTTCGACCTCCATTTTGTGTTAACGCGTTAATTCACTGGAAATCAACGCTTAACGGCACGTTGCAAACTAAATGTAGCCAACACGTATTTTAATGCCTTAATTAACGCGTAGTTGGACATTAACATCAACGTTAACGTTAACGCAGGTGGAGCAGTAGCACTAGTCTAGACAGTATCTATTGTCTACTACCTAATTCCGACCGCATATTTACACAAAATTGAACGACGAAATGTTGTGTGTCATAGAGATTAAGGGCCATGGTTTATTTAGTATTATATTTATTTATTTATTGCACATCCATTAAGTAACCTAAGGTTTATCTTATCTTAGACAATGGGGTGGGCAAGCAAAGCCTCGGCACCTCGACCCTTGGGATCTTTTGTACCATCCCCATCCTGTGCTCCTCCCTCTACTCCCTGAAAACCTCGGCGGCGAAGGCTAGTGTGCAGTGGAGGGGTAAGAGCCTAAAGTCCTCTGGTTCTGGGTAAGCCATCCCCAGGAGGTCCATTCGTTTACGAGCCAAGGCATCGCACTCGCAAATAAGATGTGCCATTGTTTCCACCTCTACGCCGCACTTCCTGCAGGATGAGTCGCTTAACATAAAGTTTACACGTCTTTATACCTACCACGATCGTTCATATACTTCTACGTCTCATTTGCCACAAACTACACATTACTTGTAGATTGAATAAACCTCCTTCCTAATGCAAATTGTTCAGTAAACTTGTTCGTCAAAGGAATACAAATTCAACTACAGAGTGCTTAAACGTAGTATGGATAAAAAAAAGTCAGCTCAAGATTATAATGACATTATTATTGTCTAAAGGGTTTTACCAAAGGGTTTTTACCAATAGATATTCTGAATACATCGGTAAACTTCCAAAGAAGAACCCTCGTAACTTAGTTTGACACTATTCTCTTCCTCTCATTACTCAAAGCCGGTTTTCTATTTTGTTTAGCAGTTTAATATGCCTACGTGTGCCTTCCTGCTAATCAAGAGATTCCGGGCTCGATTCCCGGTAGGCGTGAACTTTGTGTGATGAACACAGGACACAGGGTCAGTCTGGGCGTGCTTTAACTATATATCTATTTTCTATCTATATATCTATTAAACATTATATGTCGCAAATAGAAAGGAAGAGTAGTAGCAGATAACGGCAGATAGTTATCTGCTATTGCAAAGATAGCTGACTAACTGATGATGATAACATAACACAATATATATAAGTAACTAAAGGCAGGTAAAGGTATGACCGAGACTGTTAGCTGAGCGACACATCTAGAACGAACTAGAAACTATTACAATTAATCGCACCAACATAGTAAGAAGTCGTACACCATACCAGATGCCCGTAGGGAACACGGAGCAGTGCCTGGGACTTGCGGTCCAGGTGTGGGTTTAATGGGGCCCCTTTACAATGCATGAACGCTCACCTTCACTGCCCGTGCTCCCGACTTAAGCAAACCTCTGGAAAGTATTAGATGGCACAGCACACGTAATCACTATAGCCACTCTAGATTGATACGACACTGATACGACACTATAACTGCACTGAACCGAACACAAAATAACAATGAACCGTCGCTTACGCATACCCGCAGTTTATATCAAGTTCTAACAAAGACGATTCGGGCAATGGAGTGGAGCGGGGGAACGAACTTTCTACAACCGCTATTCGACGGCGGGAAACAACAGTAATTTTTAATGAAACTACCCTCTCGCCGACATATATAAAAATCGCTATTTCCCTTGGTCACGCTCGCGCTCACGGCATCACGCGTTAACGGTTCGACCAATTTCAATAATTCTTTTTTTTTTGTAAGGAGAAGAAGAATAAAAGAAGTTCGGGTGAATCTCCGGAACGGTTGGACCGTATTTTATGGGACTTTTACTGCTAAATAAGGAGTAAAAAATATACCTATTGCTTGGTTTCCACGGCACCAGCTATAGTATAGCTTGTTTAGACAAGCTAAAATGACGCGCTTCACTAGGTACCTTTTTAATCTGGGGGCACGGCAGTGCCCCCGCCAAGTCGAGCAACAAAAGCGGCACGGCCGTACTATTGTGTATTACTTGTGAGATATATTGTGTTTTCACGTGATAAAATGTTATTAGATTAGCTTATAACATGATAACTTTAGACAGAAGGACCCTTAAGTAGGCACTGAATAAATTAACCGACTTGGTATTACATTGATCTCACAACTTTTTACTGTAGAAGAACTGAGTTGCGAGACTTGGGACTTTTTTACAAGTTTGTTTTTGATGGGATTAGCAGTTTTAGATGTGCGAGAACATGACTGTATTGATTCAAAATTCAAAAAATTCAAAATTCAAAAGCTATTTATTACTTAGGATTGCTTGTTACAATCACTTATAAACTGTCAGCAGGTTCTTAGAACTATAAATTACCGTGATAGTGTCAGTGATAGTATCTCTTTAATAGTGTAACGATATTTTAACGGTTGTGCGTGTGCGTACACCCGATGGAGGGGCGCGGCGTTTTAATTTAGACAAGCTCTACCTTAGTGTGGACTGTGGATTCCACACTAGGGTAGATCTGTGTGTTGTGAAGTGTTTATTTATGTTACTCACTGGCTTCCGGTGCCAACGTGGTCCCCTGCTTGATGAACGCCCCGTAGACGAACCACACGCTGGGCGCGAGCGGCACGGCGCGGGCGCGCTCCGCGTCGCGCAGCAGCCGCGCGCGCAGCCGCGTGAGCAGCGCGATGCAGGGCCCGTACGCCGCCACCGCCGCCAGCGTCAGGTACCTGGGGACGGCCAGCCGGCCGCGGCCCGAAGGGGGGATCACGGGAGACATGTCACATGACCCCTCCCCTCAAAATCCATTTTTTTTATAATGTGCGCAATAAAATTGTGTATTGTGCAATCCTACTAATATTGTAAACGCGAAAGTTTGTAAAAATATGGACGGGTGGATGGATGGATGTTCGTTACTAGATCCCGCAAAAACTACTCAATGGATTTAAATGACTTTACAATAATATAGCTTAAACATCAGATTAACACATAGGGTACTTTTTATGCCGGAACTTCCCCGGGAACTCTGAAATTAACGCGGGTGAAACCGCGGGGCACAACTAGTATTAAATATCGGATCAAATGCCATCTGCCCGCGTAAATTCACGTTTTTATTTAAACTCAACATTACATTCAGTATATTGAAATTAGCATAATATACATACGTTACCCCATTGTCCTCCGTGCGTTACATACACGTTAACTTCACATTTACAGACGCAAGATAGCGACGCGACGCGGTTTGGCAACAAACTAAGTAGGTAGATAAACAAGGTTATATGTAATTCAACGAATTTCTTAATGGGTATTGGCAGAAACATAAGCTTTTATCATCAGATTTTTCCTTGGTACTTAGGTAACTTTAAACAAAGTATGTTTAGGTAGGTCGTTTCAGGAGTGTAACCCACCAAACGCCAGCTTCGAAGGGCGCCAGAAGACCGGAGCCTGCCGCGGACTCCTTGGGCCTCCGGAGCATCATCTTCCACACGCCCTCGTCAATGTCCGTGGAGAAGGTGACCAGGTTGCGGTACTTTTCCACACTCGGCAGAAACGCCGCTGCCATATCCACTTGCTAGATAAATAGGTTAAGATGAAAACATTCATAACAGAATAATGGGCTAGATGACTACATATTTTTAGTTTTTGTCCTTCGTATAGAATAATAAAAAATATTAGACATGTATTTTTCCTTTTTTACGTATCTACCTATCTAATCAAAGAATAACGGCGATACATTGAGTCGAAATTCCAGGTGACGTCACGCCCTTATGACGTCACGATCACCCACTTCTAAACTTAAATGCGAACTATCTCACATAACGCTTTTAGCGGTCGTGACGATTTCTGCGAAATGACCGCAATTGTTCTTCTTCGCATAAAACATTCAGTAACGTAAAGAAATGTATTAAGTAAACGCTTTTTGGTTAGGTACGCTTTTTTACTTACGGCCGCACTCAGAGTCGACTTTAATGATTACTTAGTTAAGTATAGATTTTTAAAATAAAACTGCCGCAATTAGCGACGTTTAGTAAATTAATGTTAATTGGCATTTAATGAGATGTAACTTAATTAGTTAAATACCAATTAACATTAATTTATTGAACTTGCCTGATTGCGGAAGTTTTGTTTTAAAAATCTATACTTAACTAAGTAATCATTAAAGTCGACTCTGAGTGCGGCGGTTAGTGACTTTTTCCAAAATTCACAGTTTTGGAAATATTGTGGGACACCTACTAGCAAAAGAAGTTTTAGTTTCTTTGAAACCGTGGTGCACCTGCCCCGCCTATCTACCCACATATTGTCATCTCTAGCCAATTTCTTTTCTCTGCGAGTTTAACAGACTCACATTGTTGACGACGAGGCTAATGAGCGAGCCGTCGGGTCCATCCCCGCCTATTTCATAGTTGTTTGTCGGCACCACCACGTCGAAGGTGAAGTTGAACTTCTTCCGCAGTATGTCCACTATTTCGAAAGCGACGCCGTGGCCCGTCAAGTTGCCATTCTTGTCGCTTTCTACCCAACTCAAGGGATAACTCTAAAAAAAATATTGCGTCTTCAACTTGCAATTTCGCCTACGTTAATTTCAGGGCCTTTATTTACTATGGCCATAACACGTCGCGTCAAAATTACATCGTGTCTTGTGGCATACCTAGTTAATGCAGAATATTAATTTCTAGTATTTTGTCATCTGGAGCGTTTAGGATTGTTTTTGAGATGCGCGTTACGGGCAAGGAATGTTGTTGGTAATCCTGGCCTGGTTTATCTTGTGGAACTCTCTGTTGTGCCGATAGATATACAACGTGTTAATGAATTGACTGAAAACTAGAAAGTAGTTTGTTCTGAATCGACTTCCGAATCCATCGCACCATGTTTTATTATAGGTTATACTATTTTAATACAGTTGCTCAAAAAGTGGCGTATTGCAGGGACGTTTAGCGTTCGGGATGTGGGCTATTACATACTCGAGCTTTTTGTTTACCTTTCCCGAACTCGTGCGTTCTCTTTGCCAACTGTCAAATGGCGACACAACTTTGACACACTTTTTTGCATTGCGAAACGTAGGTTTCGCATTACCAATACGACTAACGCCATCTCTTGATCACAGTTGGAACTTAGTTGAGTTTGTTGTGTTTTTGATATTTTATTAAATTTCTTCATTTTTTTCGCAACTGTATTAAAAATAGTTGTTCAGTACACGTGCGGAACCGTCATTGCAACTAGTTCCGACTGTCAACCCTCACCTTCGGCTGCGCCTCGGCTCGGGTAGACATATGTCGGAACTCTTTGCAATGACAGGCTTTCCGCACTTATAATGAAATATACTATTTCATTTTTATCAGCCCATGTCTATATTATTTACACCTTACAATATTTGGCGCGTACGCCGCCCGTATATAGCAAAAAAATCGAATCGATCATTAACACGTAGGCGCGGGCGCAGCGCTGGAAATTTCGTAGATATTAATTTTTTCGACATAATTTATATTTTAATCATTTTATGGTTTATTTTTTTAAATGGGGTGTATCGGGGTTTTGGTCAATTCATTAACACGTTCTCTCCAAATCCTGTCTCCAAAACTCATCATCAGATCTACTTCTATGAATTTTAAATGGGACCATTTCGGCATAAACCCCTTTCGAATAAAAAATAATTTTGCAAATCTATGATATTATTATGATGGAGTTATGCCCGAACATACATAAAAAATGTATATATAAACATCCGAATTGATAACCTCCTCCTTTTTGAAGTCGGTTAAAAAGGTGCTTGTACCTACTTACATTGTAAGTGCCAATCCTCAGATGTTTTCCATTGACTTCATTGGTCAATTGTATAAGCTGTTTTTGATTATTCGAAAGACGCGTATCTAAAATCAAAACATTAATAAAATAGTATCTAGTAAAGAGCGATCAACGTGATAGCTAGAGATTACTACAGAAGTTTGATTTTACTACCAAAAATAATAATTAGTACCTAAGTATATGTATAGGTAGGTACTTACGATATTTTACATGCCTACATATCTATTAATATCAAAAGTTTATTTTAATTTTGAACTGAAACTAAAGTAAATGAAATTTAACTATTATTAATTTATTTTATTTACCTACATTTATTTTAATTATATTTTATTAAACTCTTCGGCAGAGTAAAAATCGTGTCGATCGCACACTATTTAGATTTAGATCTTACCACCGCACTCAGAGTCGACTTTAATGATTACTTAGTTAAGTATAGATTTTTAAAACAAAACTGCCGCAATCAGACAAGTTAAATAAATTAATGTTGATTGGCATTTAACTAATTCAGTTACATCTGATTAAATGCCAATTAACATTAATTTACTGAACGTCTCTGATTGCGGCAATTTTGTTTTAAAAATCTATACTTAACTAAGTAATCATTAAAGTCGACTCTGAGTGCGGCGGTTAATATAGAACGAAGTTCTTTATTTCACGGTACCTACGGATGGGAGTGAAAATTCATTTTCCGTCACGGCAACATACGGCTGCTCTACGGAAAAAAAGCAAAATGTAGATATTAAATTTTTTCGAAATAAGTTTTTTTTTTGTATTTTTGCCTCTTTTCACACAATTTATCGGACTCAGTTTAATATGAAAAATACTTCGTTCTAACCAAGTCAGCCACGACACTAACGCATTTTTTTTATTAATATTTTATACCTACTGTAAAAAAACTTAAATAAAAATTTTACGTTCATCAAATTGGTTTTAGCAATGCCGACATCAGTCACCCACGTAGGTAGCGGTTTTTGTGCACTCACCCAGTGATTATTTGCTCAGTGCACTCACCTAAAAGAGGATTGTCGTAAACACTCTCGCAAAAAGTGGCGTTGCATATGGCCGATATGATTAGGTCCATGCCAGCGGCCGCGGCACGTGGAGGCGTGGAGTGACCACTGACCATGCGACGGGCGGGAGGGTTGTGTTGTGGCGCATGCCGCATACGTGATGCGACCGCCGATCGTCCGACCGCATATAATTATGTGTCATTTGCTACCATTAACAATAGGTAGGTACATACGCTTATTTATTTACTAGCTGTGCCTCGCGGTTTCACCCGCGTCATTTTGAGGAAAAAACCCATAAAAAACCTACTAAAATATATTAATTCACAGCGCAGCGTACCTGACCGTTTGCGCAGCGTACGCAATGGAAACTATATATATAAGGGAATAACTTTTCCCGTTTTTACAACATTTATCATTGATGCTCCGCTCCTCATTGGTCGTAGCGTGATGTTATATTATAGCCTGTATCTAGTCTTCCTCGATAAATGGACTATCCAAAACGGATTTTTCAATTCGAATCAGTAGTTCCTGAGACAAGCGCGATTAACCAAACAAACAAACTCTTTAGCTTTATAATATTAAGTATAGATGTATAGATTTTTTTAATAATTTATTTTCTTTACAATGCAATTAATGCACAGAAGGACAACATAAACACATACCAAAAGCGTAATCATGTACCTACAAGGGTCATCATCAGGTCATGCTTACTTATTCCATAACTAGAGTTTCTTCCAGCAGACCCGCAACAGGAGCAACGTCTTTTCGTAGACCTCTCTATTTAGGTAGTTAGATACCTACATTATAACAAGAGAAGAGTCTGTAGGTTTCATTATTCAATAATATCTTTGTTCAGACTTTAGGGGTATAACGAATACAATATCGGATCACAACTTACAAAACACAGATCCATGAAAAGAGGGTTTATGTAGGTAAGTAGTTTAATTAAACTATATAGTTTAATTGGTCCATGGTAGGTACTAACTATTTCTCGCGGATTCGCCCGTACTTTCGCAGTTCCCGAGGGAATTACGAAACTCACACGAGTATAAATCTCCGAAACGGTTATAAGGAGGAGATTAGGCAACTTTGGAGTTCTTGTGGGATTCCAAAATTAACGCGGGTATTTAATAAAGAATAATTATTATTCCTTTTTCAATATCGGTCAAAACAGCTGGCTGTACCTATTTGAAAGATATAATATAATAATCATCAATGTAGACGTACCTGCGTTGGAATAATATGAGAATTATATAAGAGGACTTTTATTTTTGACGCGCACTTCTTTGGGCAAAAAAGCGGTACCTAACTTATGTAATTAAACCGTGGACAATCTTAAAAATAAAAAAATATAAATAGACACCTATAAATTTTTTCGGAGTTCCCGCGGGAATTCCGGAGTAAAAAGTACGTACCTAGGTACCTATACATATAATGGGCATGTTGACTAATTTTTATTTTTTAGTCCGTCTTGTAGATTATTAAAAAATATTGGACACGTATTTTTTCTTTTTTTACGTAATCAAAAAATAACGGCGATATATTGAGTTGAAATTTCGCGTGACGTCACTATTCTGACAGTTTGTATGGCTGTTTTGCGGTTAGTGACGTCACGACCTCCTCATCCTATACTTTTATGCGCTTTATCTCTGTATATTTTAATTTATTTAAAAAAGCAAAAAATACGTCTCTATTGTTTTTTTTATTTTCTAACTGACGGACTAATTAGAATTTTGATTTTCAATAGTAGTCAACATCCCTATTTCCTTCTCTGAACCCTGACAACGATAACAAAAAATAATTCCCTAAATCAAAAGTGGATTTTGTTGCTGATGTGTTTTTTTACAGTGTTGCATCCGTTGCATCGGACAATTTTAAGCAGTGACGGTTTATTTGCACTCGATCTCAGAAGAATACTGAGCACTCGATAGAACATTTAGAACTGACTCTTTCAGTGCCGTCCATCAATAGTCTTGAGAATGGTTCAATCAACACAATCATATTGCAATTCCAACTATACAACCATAATCAATGTATACAACACGCAACAATATAAGTAGGTATTGAAACTGGCTAGTAAAAAATTGAAGAAAAAGAATAACTGCCAAATTGCGTCAAGTGGTCACCACGTAGTGATTACCTTCTCTCTCCTCAGAAACGCCTCAGAACAAGTATTGTTCTGAGCGTCCTTGACGCTTGACGGCTAGGGGGCTCGCCGGCCCAGGGCTTTTGGCGGGATTTTAGCAGTGACGACGTCAGTTGTCAGTTTTATTTCTCTGTTTTGCAAATTAGTTTCGTGATTAAGATAACTTTAGAAGAAAATACTACTGATTTGGCTGTATGGAATTATCCTCCTTCGCTTTTTCCATTGGGGTAAATTTAACAAAAAAAAATATAACCTTAAAACGTAGTGATTATTTGCTCAGTGCTCAACATATGTCTAGTTAATTTGTGGCTCAAAACTTCAAAAGTCAAAAACTAGAGTTTTGCTAAATTAACGTATTGTGAAATGTGAATTACAAATACATTCAAAAACTAGAAAACTGGCTTTTTCAAATTTAATTTAAATAGAAATAAAAACAATTAACCATGAGAGATATTTTTTTATCTAATTGTGAAAAAGGTTTTTTGCAAAAACTCATATCTGGAGGTTATGTGAGTTACTTAACTTAAATCTACATTTCTTAATAAATTAGATTTTTGTGTTGGTTGTGTTAGTAAAGTTTAAGTTATTGTTATGTTATTAGTATAGTTGTGATATTTTTTCAGCGGTTAGATGGGCGAAGCTTTAACGAAAGCAGAAAGCTTGATATAAGATTAGGATCAGAGTATGGCAGTTGTATGGTAACTTTAGGTGAAACCAGGTATGCTATTGTCTTAATAATCTTATGATGTCGGTAATATACACAATATTTATTTTCAAATCATATATTATGTATAGCTTAACTAAACTAAAATGATGCACCCCAAAACTTCAATAGCAGTTTTAGATGTGCGTGATCATGTATCAGATAATATATATTTAATAGTGTGAGTGCGGCGACAGTATTGCGCACTTGTGATGAAAGACAGGCCAGATTTGTGTCGTATCCATATTTTTTAGATGATCTCTACCTACAGTAAATATTTCTATGGTGAGAATGAAACAATCTATAGTTTTTTTCAGGGTCTTAGCACAAGTATCATGTGAAGTCGTTCAGCCTAAACAGATAAGGCCTAATGAAGGAATTCTGTACATCAATGTGGAGCTCGGCCCTATGGCCGCACCTCAGTTTGAGGCCAATAGACAAACAGACCTGTCAGTGTACCTCAATAGATTACTAGAGAAATGCTACAAAGACTCCAAGTGCATTGATCTGGAGTCACTCTGTATTGTGGTTGAAGAAAAGGTAATTTCTATTTATTTTTCATTAACCTTAGGTGAAAGGTCTCGTACTAATAAAAAATCTTAAGATTAGCAGCCAGCATTGCTGCACTGATGAAATCATAAGAACAAGTTGAGTCAGTTAATTTATTGGGAAAAACCTAAACTATTTAACCAATTTGGATGAAATTTCTCCAGGAATAACCCACATGAACAATTTTTTGCCAACAGAGTGGTTGCACCTTGGAAAGGGCTACCAGAAAAAGTAGTCTTGGCACCTAACATTAAAAAAAAGTTTTTAATGTTAGGTGCCAAGAAAAACAGACCAGATAAATATTTAAAACAATTATAAAATAATAATGAATAACTGGATACAGGCACCTATCAGTTGCTTCAACTGCCTGTCTGTATTATGAATAAATAAAAAAAAATATTAGCCCACATACAGTGTCTTAATGAATTAACTGAAAACCTGATACACCCCATTTAAAAAACAAAAAATAATATGATCAAAATATATTTTATGTCGAAAAAATTTATACTTTAAAAGTTATTCACATTAGTTTGGAGGTGACCTATCTACGAAATTTCAAGCGCTACGCCCGCGCCTGCCGGTTCGAACGTGGGCGGCGTACGCGACTAAGATTGTATTATAAATAATTTAGACATGGGCTAGTAAAAATGAAAAATATAACCTATATTAAAACAAAGTGTGATCGATTCGCTAGTCGATTCTGAACAAACTACTTTCTAGTATTAGTTTTATCCCTGGAAAAGCACAAGCATATTCAAGTTAACACACGTGTAAATGAAGAACCGCTACTCAACTATAACAATACCTATCATTTTTCTGGTAATTCAAACAGTAATGCTGTGTATGATATGGTCGGTTGCAGGTGTGGTCTCTTCGGGTGGACATAAAGGTGCTGAACCACGACGGCAACCTGGTGGAGTGCAGCAGTGTGGCGACGCTCACGGCGCTGGCGCACTTCCGGCGGCCGGACGCCACGCGCCAGGGCGACGCCGTCACCGTGCACTCGCTGCAGGAGCGGGACCCCATCCCCACCGTGCTCTACCACTACCCCATATGCTACACATATGCTATATTTGACAACGAGTGAGTTATATTATAGTACCTTTACCGTGCTACTGCCCATTATCAGACGTACGCATAGCTAAACAATTAACAATATTGATGAATTATTTATTGTTTAATCCCTATCGATTTGGGGGTGATGATCACTATAAAAACTAAGGTGAATCGTGGTGACGTCATGTGGTAAAATCATACAATTGTTTTTGACAATGAATTGATATTTCTAATTTATCTCCATTATTTCATTTCATTATTTTACGATTTCATGAATAAAAAATGAAAAAATACGTGTCCAATATTTTTTATGTCCCTATTATTTATTATCTTTTTTTTTTTTTTTTTTTTTTTTTATTATTTATTTACTCAGAAAAAAGTACAAAAATTTTTACGTCAGACACAAAATCTACACATGATGGAGTAAAAACTAAAATTTAGTATTCTCGATTCTCCCCGCAGGATCCTGCTGACGGACCCCAGCCAGCTGGAGGAGAGCGTGTGCGTGTGCGGGGAGGGCGAGGGTGTGGGCGGGGGCGGCGGCGGGGGCGGGGGCGGCGCGCTGCTGGTGGTGGGGGTGAACCAGTACCGCGAGCTGTGCCTGCTGGAGCTGGGCGGCGGCGGCGCGGCGTGCGGCGCGGCGGGCGCGCGCCGGGCCGTGCGCGCCGCCGCCGCCCGCGCGCGCCCGCTGGTGGACACGGTCAAGCGTGTGGTCGCCGCCGACGACGCGCTGCGGTGAGGGATTTATTTATTTAAGCTTATTGCACAACACGACACGGTACAAAAGGCGGACTTAATGCCACAGTGGCATTCTCTACCAGTCAACCTTCACGGTGTTCAGAAAGTGTGCTCGGTGGTGCTTGAGAGGAGTTAAATATAATTTATTAGTACAATACAATATTATATACATACATAAATTATACATAAAACAAAGCTGGGGCAACAATAAAGAGCGAAAGTTTGTGCATTTGTGATGTAGGGGGTAATCTCTGGATCTACTGAACCGATTTTGAAACTTCTTTCACTTAAAGGAAGCTACAGTGATCCTGAGTGACATAGGGTACTTTTTATCCCGGGATTCCCGCGGGAACTCCGAAATTACCGCGGGTGAAACCGCAGGAGTCAGCTAGTCTACTACATATATACATCTGGACATGGTCGGATCCCAACATCCTACCGAAATATGAAGTTTTTAACAGTAATCTGTTAAAAAAGTACTATTAGTGTTAAAGACCACAAAGTAATTTGGTCGGATGTTGAGATCTGACCATATTATGCTTTTCATGTCCAGATTTATTGTATAAATAAAATTGAAGTGTCTTTTTGTAATGGAGATGTGGACTACTTTTGAAAATCAAAATTCTAATTAGTCCATCAGTTAGAAAATAAAAAACAATAGACACGTATTTTTTGCTTTTTCAAATAAATTAAAATATACAGAGATAAAGCGCATTAAAGTTTAGGGTGAGGGGGTCGTGACGTCACTAACCGCTAAAACCGCCATACAAACTGTCAGAATAGTGACGTCACGCGAAATTTCAACAATTTCAACTCAATATATCGCCGTTATTTTGTTTACGTAAAAAAAGATAAAATACGTGTCCAATATTTTTTAATAATCTACAAGACGGACTAAAAAATAAAAATTAGTCAAAATGCCTATTCCAAATTAACAGCTTTTCACTAAATGCATATGAAAATATATTATCATTTTTTTATTATAGACTAGAAACTTTCGCTGATGCGCCTATCTACACAATATAATAATTATTTTTATTTTTTGTCTATTACGTTTGTTCGGGCTAATCTCTAAAACAGCTGGACCAATTTTAAAGGGACTTTCACTAACAGATAGCTGATGTTATAGGAGTCGACTACATTTATATTAGAAATTAATTCCTGTGCGGGAATTCCAAAACTCCAGGTGAAACCGCAGGTTAATTTAGATTCTGTCTGCCTTAGATCAATTCTCTATTCCTCGAGAATCTAGCCCTATTTTTTTTAAATAAAAAGTACCTATCGTATTTCTTTTTGTTTACTCCTGACAACGTGTATGCGAAATTTAATGACGAGAGGTTGAGTAGCTTAGTGTTGCAACGCGTGAAACCGTAACAAACTCACATTCGCATTTAAGCTAAAATATAATATTATACGGTCTACTTTTTGATCGCTGCACTATCAATACATTCATGTACAAATATTTACTTTATCTTCGTTTTAAGGCAGAAGCGTGTGAAAATCAACTTCGGCGATGTGATAACGGACGACCACGTCCTGTCGCTGAGTCGGCGCGACCTCAGCATCCGCCTGCAGGCCTTCGCCGCCGGGGGCCGCGCGGGGGCGGAGGGGGAGGACCACGTGGAGGACGATACGGAGACCAGCAAGTATGATGGTAAGCGCCGAGTGTTGGGTCGACGACAACGACCAATAAACGCAAATGTTTGTATGGATGTTTGTTACTATTTCATAAAAAAACTACTGAATGGATTTTAATAACATTTTACAATAATATAGCTTATACATCACAATAACACTTGGGATAAAGAGTATTTTATGCCGGAATCCCTGCGGGAGTTCGGAAATTAACACGGGTGAAATTTAATTAATCCTACTAATATTAGAAATGCGAAAGTTTGTAAGTATGTATGGATGGATGGATGTTTGGATGTTTGTTACTCTTTCATGCAAAAACTACTGAATGGATTTAAATGAAACTTTACAATAATATAGCTTATGCATCAGATTAACACATAAGATACTTTTATCCCGGAATTCCCGCGTCCGATTTTACCGCGGGCGAAACCGCGGGGCACAGCTAGTACTGCATATTACACATCGTCAGAGGTACAGAAAAGAACATAGGGTACTTTTTATCCTGGAGTTCATAGATAGATGGCAAACATGATCGTAAGGGTATTTTTCCTATAATAAGCTAAAAAAATATGCAGCTTTATGTAGGTGATCGGCTGCTCTACGGAAAAACAAAGCAACAGGGATGTGGACTACTTTTGAAAATCAAAATTCTAATTAGTCCGTCAGTTAAAAATAAAAAAACAATAAACACGTATTTTTTTGCTTTTTTAAATAAATATAAATATACAGAGATAAAGCGCATTAAAGTTTAGGGTGAGTGGGTCGTGACGTCACTAACCGCTAAAACCGCCATACAAACTGTCAGAATAGTGACGTCACGCGAAATTTCAACTCAATATATCGCCGTTATTTTTTGATTACGAGTCCAATATTTTTTAATAATCTACAAGACGGACAAAAAAATTAAAATTAGTCCACATGCCCACTGGCATTTTTTGCGAAATGAGTTTTTTTTTGTATTTTTGCCTCTTTTAACGCATAATAGATCTTATGGAAGGATTTCTGCTTCTTCTTCTTCGTCTTCTTTTTTTAAAATATGGCTTCCACTATGTTCACTCACAGTGACTCCGCCAGTGTCACGTAGTTGAAAGTAAACGTAGGAGGACAAGTTTGTTCGGTGGAAATGATATTGCCAAGAGCCTGAGTTTACCTACAAAACAAAAACGACAACACAAAAGTTAGTAGACATAGTTAGTAAGGGAAGGTATGTTATAACACAGCAGAGATGTTGAGGAAGGCAATAATTTGTAGTACTAACTACATTACTATTATAGTACCAATATTGCTTCTCCGGTAAAATTTATTCTGCTGCAATCACTTTGTTTTCCGTAGGGAAGCCGTGATGTAGGTAGTAATAATGGATACAATAACGCCGCTGTTTCCCTCCAGTAGTGCGGCGCGAGCTGCGCGTCGCCGAGCTCGTGTCGAGCGCCAGCTCCAAGTGGGTGGAGGTGGCGTCCGACTCCGACGACGAGTGAAAGCCGCTCCGAAAACACGCGTCACGTCTGTCTTCGTTATTTCAGTCACTTTTCAGCATCTATTTTGGACCCGAGCAGGAAACTGGCTTTCAAGAGAGCCATGTTTTAACTTGGGGACCAATCTAACGTTGTCATTGGCGTTTCGCCATAATTGAAGAAGTAGATGAAGAGATTTTTGTTAATAGGAAACATTGTCATTGGCAAATTATTATTATAGACGCTATTATTAAAGACAAAGAGCGGGACTTCTGCGGAACTTCCGCGGCCGAGCGTATCAGTGACGTACACAGATGGGTAATCAACCCGGTGCTTGGGTTTTTAAACCTGATAAAACTTAATTTTAACTCGGAAACGGCTTATATCGGGTTTAAACTTTAAAGCCGAGCACCGGGTTGATTATAGCGTTGGGAAGGAGAGGATTTCGTCCATTCAAATTTCAACTTTGCACGCATTGTTTAAGGTCGAAATTGCAATGGATATAATAATTTCGATGTTACTAAGTCGATCTTGCACTACCAGACTACTGGCTACTTGACAAAATTTTTTTTTGGCCGTCGTGTACATCAGTAAAAAATATTGGAGACGTATTTTTTCTTTTTTTACGTAATCAAAAAATAACGGCGATACAATGTGATGAAATGTCGCGTGACGTCACAACCCGGTGCAGTCTGTATGGGGCTTACTGAATATTGACGTCACAAGTCTCCCACCCTAAACTTCAATGCGCTTTATCTATGATTATTTTCATCAACTTGAAAAAGCAAAAAGTACGTGTCTATAATTTTTTATTGTCTAACTGACGGACTAATTAGAATTTAGATTTTCATATCCTGGGAGAATACCCAACTATAGATGGGCAATCCAGCCGGTGCTCGGGCTTAAGCCCAGGCGTTTACGGGCTTTTATCGGGTGTGAACCCAAGCACCAGGGGGATTGCTCATCTATATTAATACTATTTTTGCAAATACATAGATATGAAACATTTACTATAAACTTGGGTATTGAATCTGCAACTCGTGGCGTGGCCTGGCTCTAAAAGTCTCTGATTGCGGCAATTTTGTTTTAGAAATTTTTACTTAAAATTAAGTAATCATTAAAACGACTCTTAATAATGTACCATATAGATAAGTGACATGATGAAAATAGTAAATATAATTTTATGATGAAATAATATTAATGTATTTACTTTTATTTAACGCATTTCAATTAGTTTGTTAATTAACACACGTAGCCTTTCTATGAGTAGACGTATGTAGATATTTACACGTTTTTATGGTCAACAAGATAATTACTCTGGGATTTGCTACTTTCACCAAATTCACCATTCCAAATTTCCAAATTGGTTGAAAATTTTAAATTCCTTACATACTAAACATCGAATTGTATAAAAAAATGTAAATTAAGTAACATGGGGAAAAGATTTGAGTTTTTGGTTGAAACTAATGGACCGATTTGAAAAATTCTCGCTACATTATCCCAGAGTTACATACTTAGGCTATATTGTAACCCGGAATTCCCGCGGGAACTCCGAAATTGCCGCGGGTGAAACTGAAACTGCGGGGTACAGCTAGTAGAGTAACAATAAAATAATAACACATTGAAGTAAGGGGAATGGGGGGGTCATGACCCCCACAGTTGGGGTAGGCAGAGACTAGAGATGTGTATTGTGTAGTTTTAGTTACACTCACCAGAAAGTTGAGCAAACTTTATTACATTATCATTTGCCAGTAATTAGTGGTGTACCAAAAGCATTGTTTACAAAATTCTTTAAAACATTTTAGACTTAATACTGAAAACATGAAACTGATTGTACACTAAGCATTTTAGACAGCACAAACTTATCTACAATATAAAAAGAAAGAAACTTAAAGAAACAGAGATAATTATAATATCAATGCAAAATTTATAACTCTTTATATTACTTGAAGCCTAACATTTAAAATATTCTATTTTCATTATTTTTACAGCTAAATCTATTCAGTAATAAATAAATTAATAAACACATAGATATATGACAGACACATTGCACTTAGACTTATTATTGCTTTTCTCTCTCAATTGAATTAGTATTCCATGTGGTTTTGATTTTTATAGGACAAATTTATATGACATCTAAGTTCCACTATTCAACTTTTTTCACAATATTTCCTCCAATATTGATTACACATTGTCCCTTTTGAAGGGTGCATAATCTTGTGCCTTTAGTCATATATTCACTAATAACTTTTTCACATAATATTATTAGGTTTCAAAAGATTTCACATGTTTCCTAAATTGAGTCGGAACTCATGCCATTCTTCTGGTCTAATTTATTACCATTAGTTTTAACCATATAAATAAAGTAATTAATTATTTCCTTCTCATTTACTGGCAGAGTCTTGAAATGTTTTTGTATAGTCTGTAAACAAAAAAAAAAAAATGTTAGAACTGTTTTTTCTATTTTTTTTGTAACCCCTTATAAAAATGAATAGAACCAATACTTTTTGATATTAAAAATAGAAAGATCAAAATGAAAATGTTAAATTTATTTTGTACTTACCTCAATTAACTGTGGTTTACTCACACCCTGTCGTGTTTGTAATTTGAAATGTCTTTTATATCGTTTTAACGAATTGGGCTGTAGCTGTGAGAAGTCAACCTCGGGCGTGTCAACATCTGCTTCGTTGCTATCATCCTCTGAGTCCCGTGGACGCCGCTGCTTGGTCCTTGCACAGGAAATCATACTCTTGTGAAAATCACATATGTATGTGTGCCTCGCCTGCAACATTAATTATTGTAAGACTAATTAGGATTTTAATAGATAAAATCATCAAGAATTTTTTTATTACAGATTAAATAATTCGCGTCACAATCGCTCCAACTGATTCAGAGATTAGCCGGAATAAACAGATTGACAGAAGTTGCTTTTTTTGTTATAAGTAATTTGTATATTTTCATAATATACAAATGATAAATATACAAATAATTGCATAATACATGTTGTCAGGGGTATAGAAAAAGATATAGGGTGCTTTCTATCCTAGAATTCCTGTGGGAACTCCGAAATAGATGCGGGTGAAACTGTAGGGAATAGCTAGTAAATATATAACTTAATCACAGGCTAAGCAACCTTCCAATTCCAATTTGTTCTTTTTATGGCTCCACCGTTTTGACGATGATTCTGCAAATGTCACAGAAAAGCCACAGCATAGAGTTGATTTGATTAACCGGTACTTTTTGTATATGATAGCCGATGTATTTATTTATTTTTTGGCCTGCACGTGAAATTCTGTAATGAGCATACTTCTATAGTGTTTTTTCAAACTTTGACATTGACAGAATTGTTGGCAAAACAGTGGAGTCATAAAACCACAAATTGGAATTAGAATATAATTTTATGTTACAATAGTTACTAGGGATGTAAAAAATAAATAAAACAGATCATACCTATACATAAATAAATAAACATAATATGGTAATTTTCTCATACCTGCTGATCAATGTTGAGTTTCAGTCTCCGCTGGGCCACAGTTTTTTGTATACGTTTGCTGTAGGACGCGTTGCCAGCCGAGCGCCTACACCGCTCGTTGTCATCGACTAGACAACATATCTGATCCGAATTGCCCCGGGAGTCTTCCTCCCCCGTACTGAACCCGTTATTCATCGGGTAATCTCGTTGAATCATATATGACAAATAAAATAAACCACTATTTTAAACACCGCACGACGGCGTAAAAATACAATCTCTATTACAGCTGTGACGCTCTGTAAGTGACAACACGAATTAACGAGACAAATAGGCAGTCGTTATCGTTGAATCGGAAATATCAAGATATACAATTTATATGCACATATCGTCGATTGAGAGCAGTATTTCGATACACAAAACACATATGCACAATGAAATGTAGAAATGTAAACGTATTTACTTCACAATAACACAAATCGACCGCTTGTTTTTGTAGGTACTAAATTGACACGGGGCACTTCTAACTTCTAATTGAGAAAGGTTAAAGGCCTAGCAACAATAGATGTATAGATTATTTAACTATCAAATAACTATAAAGTTTATCGCTTGTAGGAGCACTACTCAAATATTTTCTCTTGAGTTTAGACAAAGTCAAACAGCTGCAGCGTCTTTCTGTTAATGTAGGTATTATTCGGCAGGATCAGCAGACAGCAGCCATATCATCGACTAGCTTCAACGAAAAGACAAGGTCGAATGAATGAAAAAGATTGAAGAAATGACGAAAATTTGTTCTTTCCTCACTTTCATTCTTCGTCTACGGTTGTTCATTCATTCTTTTTTTTTTGTTACTCCTTTTTTTTTTCGTGAAGTTTACCCCTTTCGGGGAAGGCAGAAGGAAACTTAGTCCATAAAGCCAATTCAGTGGTATATTATTTCTTCTTCTGAAGTTACTTATGTACATCGAAATGCATTGGTGAGATGCATTTCGATGCTTTACCGGAACTTTTGGCAGCAAATCTTCGCAGTTGAATTAGTATAATTAGGACGCTCCGTGGGAAGTTGTATAGTAAAATGAAAACCTCCCGATGAACACCCTATTTCATCTTATTTCACTGTTTCCGCACACTGTTCATCACTAATAGATCACTATTATGCAAAATTCACCACATTCACACAATATTAATCACGATAAACTAATTTGCAAAACAAAGAAATGAAACTGACGTCCTTTCTGCTAAAAATCCCGCCAAAAGTCCTAAATTTACTCCTTTTGGAGCTCATTTTGGAGAAGGAAAATCAATCTAAGTCCATACAGCCAGTTTAGATGTCTTCCTTTTCTGAAGCTATTTACATTGAAATACATCGGTAAGATGCTCCGTAGAAGGTTATAATTATATTAAAACGATGACCTCCCAGCGAACACCTCAATTCATCTTATTTCCCTGTTTCCACACACTGTTTATCACTAATGGATCACTAATTTGCAAATTTCACCACGTTTACACAATATTTACCACGATAAACTAATTTATAAAACAAAGAAATAAAATATATGACGTCCTTTTTGCTCAAATGCCGCCAAACAAAAGTCTGTTACCAAATACCAACTTACCAACCATCTCTCTATGTAGTTTATGGTTGTCAATTTAAATTTTTATTTATTACATCCTTCAGCCGTCAGCTTAGAAGCAGTTACATAATATGTGGCAGTGAGAAGAAAATAATTTTTATTGTACATTCTTCTTTTGTTCTTCTTTAATAAATGGTAATTTTTTAAAGTGAAAGTACATCCGTTTAAACAGTTGACACTTGACGTTTGAAGGTTGACAATGGCAAAAAATTACTTGCATTTATAAATTAACTCTTTCATTCATTCGGTCAGTGGTTCAGTAAAGCGATAAGAATACCAATTGTTATTGAATTATTACCTATTCATGCGTTTTTCCTCTCGCTCTAACTGCTGTTATGAGATTGACTAAAAGAAGTTTTTATCTCCACTCCAGGTAAATCACACTGCAAAACCAGAAAACTTATAAGAAATTTATAGGTTTTAAGTATAAAATAATAAATATGTATATACTAGTATAGACTAAAGTACGTCGCGTCGTATGGATGGGCCACAGCCCACAGCCCACAGGGTCAGCTAAAGCTACATTGATGTGTATTTGCGTATTATAACATTTGTTGTACGTTTCACTTGCTAGCTCGCGATGTTTTGCTTAACTAAACAAAAAATAAAGCCAACTTATACCCTATGATTGGTCGTATTTAGGCGGCAAATTCAGTTCCGACCAACCACAGCCGGTTCGCAATGACATCGCTTACTCGTGCATTCGGCTACAATAAACGCGAAGTTCCCTACGTAATAAGCGCTGAAATCGTGTGCTCGTGTTTCATGTCAACATACTAGGTAAGTTTTATATTTTCATAGATTTTTCATAAATTTTCATCATGTTATATATGCTGTGGATTAAGTAGCTATTTTCTTAACACTTAGTAGTGTTGTCGAGAAGTAAAATGAGTATTTATAGACTTACAATCTAATTTTGTTAGCAAATGGCTGCCGAAGTAAAGTGACACTATAGATACACATACATACCTATATACAAATGAAGTAGATAAGTAGCCATATTATATCGATGTTCTAGTTAAATGTCATTAAAATACATTTTATTTCGTTATACTATTACATTTTACACTATTTCAAAATGTTTTTTTTAGTAAAAATAGGCAAATTTATTTTTGCATATTTTTTCTATCATATAAAGTTTTTAAAGTTATTCGCCAAGTTTTTATCGAAACAATATTTTTTGATAGTCACCAGATACGATAATCGAGATGCGCGATACTAATGGGTGGACATGTACTTCGTTAGAACTTAGATCTATTCGATTTAAAGGTTGAGGTGCAAATTGTAAAAGAATAATTATAACAGCTTATGATTACCATAATTTTGGTGACTTATACGGTCTAGAGACAACAGCTGAAGGAGGGAAAACAATATATACCATTTCCAAAATTTGATTATCTACTTGTAATCTATTTATAATTATGAGATTTTATTGACTTTAACAAATCAAAACTATTTTTATGAAAATTTACCTGCATTCCCACCAAAAATAATAGTACTTATTTTTTTTTTAAAGGGCTTGTTAATATGCGACGTCTGAAGGTGGCATCATAAGGTGCAAATATATTTCATCTTTGCTATAAATCTACATTGGCGATGTCGTCGGTGAGTTTATCTTACAATGCAATTTATCACCATCAGCTTTAGTCGCTAGTCTTATCATTGTTATTGCTTTCATAGTTGGTAACAAATAAAAATTGTACAATTTAAATGTTTTAAATTACTAGCTGTTCTCTGCGGTTTCACTCGCGTTAATTTTGGAGACCTCGCGGGTATTCCGAGATAAAAGTAATACTCACGATGTGTATGTAAAATTTAATAAAGTTTCACTCGCGTTAATTTCGGAGTTTTCGCTGGAATTCCGGGGCAAAAAGTAGAAAAGTACCCTATGTCCTTCTTTGTATCCCTGACAATGTGTATGTAAAGTGCGATGGTCCGTTGAGTCACTGAGGCATGAAAACGTTACAAACAAACAAATAAACAAAAAAAACCTCGCATTTATAAAATAAAATAATTAGTAAGGATTCACCCGATATGCTGGATTCTTAAACTTGATCTTTTAAATCTGTAAGTATTGGGAACAGTTTAGAATTTTTTGGAAATCTTTAGTACGACTCATAATTTATGATAATGGTGAACTAGTGACTTTGAACCTTCATTGGCATATAGCGTCACTCTTTCTAGAACTTTTCCGGTCTTATCAGCATAAGTCCAAATATCTTCTTCTGTTATATCTTACAGTGAATATATTATTAGACTATATCGGTACTTATAATAAAACTGTAGCGAGGTCAATTCTGTACATTGAATATATATTCAAAATTAATATTGGAGGATGAATGGTGATCGATACTGATGCTAAAAATGCAATCAGTAAACTTTTTGACTATCATTATGTCTGTCTGTCTGACTGTCTGTATGTGCACGCATAGGTCAAAAACTACTGAAGGGATTTTAACCAAACTTGGTACGATTGTAGTCCATACTCCTGGGCAGGTTATAGGCTATATGACATTACGCTAAGACACATAGGAGCTGAGCAGTGACGATAAATTTGAAGCAAATCGGATGAAAATGCGCTTTCGAGCTCTTATCCTCGCATACGTTTGCTCAAAAACGCAAAAACGGCAGAACGGATTTGGATGAAATTTGGCATGCACATTTTCAGGGGTACAGAGAAGGACATAGGGTACATTTTATCCCGGAATTCCCGCGGGAACTCTGAAATTACCGCGGGTGAAACCACGAGGCATACAGCTAGTTCTTCAATATTTTCATTTCAGTAATAGGATATCTCTCCTCTTAACATTCATTCAATATTTTACATAGAATAATGAACAAACAATTAAATTTTCAGTTTTGCGCTTTCTTAATTTTGATTTTTTTTTCATATAACCAACAATAAGCATATTCTCTTTGCCATTGGAGCAAATAAAAGATCGATATATTTTTCTTCATCTCTACGATTGTGATACATAAATCATACTAATATTATAAAGAGGTAAAGTTTGTGAGTTTGTAGGGGTATACTCTGGATCTACTGAATCGATTTTGAAAATTCTTTTACCAAAACAAAGCCACGTTATGTGTGTGTCATAGGCTATATTGTACCACGGAATTCCTACGGGAACTCCATAATTGTATTATAGACTGTTATGATAGAACACATTAAAGGACGCTTATGATTCAAAACTCTCAAGCTTGAACTAACACTCGCAGTAAATTTGCTTGTTTAAGAAGTTACATCTTCATAACGCTTGTATTATTTGTGGCTGGATGAAAAGATTGCCTCTAGTAATAAGGCCGCCTTTTGCTCTGTGTTTTTCTTCTTTGCCTTATTTATTTATCGTTATACAAGTTTATCTTGGGATAATAAACTATACTTAAATTTGAATATAGTAGCCAAGGGACAAAGTAGAACATAGGTTCTGTAAATAGTGACATGAAATTAACTGATAAAGATGTTAGTTGTTGTGGAACTATGAATAATGGTAGTGAAATTATCAGCTTAAAAAAATGCTAACTTTTTTCTCGATTGTGGGTGGCCAATGGCCATATTATTATTTTATTAGATGAATAAAACTAATATTATTTTAAACCATACCTATTATCGAATATGAAAGTTTCAGAAGTTAAATAGGTATGTAACCAAATTGCAAATCTTCTTTCGTTTTCGGTGAGGCATTCATCGGCAGTTCAAGGTCTTGTTGTGTATACACTATACATGTTAGAATGTGTATTTAGGTGGAGAGTCGAAAACATTTTTAGTTTTGTAGGACAAATAAAATAATTGTAACAATTATTATCATTTGAGTTAAACTAAATATAAGTTTATTAAAGCTATTAACTCCTCTATCACATTTTAATACCAAATTATGTTTTAAATTAAATTTATCGTGAGTCAATTTAGGTCTTAGCGTTAACAAATACAAGCCTTGTTTTAAGGCAAGTTGGGGCACTGATCAGATTTCTTATATTTACAGAAATCAGCGCAACAAAGAATAATGTTTCATTTCCAATTAGGTACAAGCTCAAAATAGCTATATTAAAATCTGACTACTTTGATGAGGCAACTCTTCTTCTTCTTTAATAATAATAATGGCGTCTATAATTATAATTTGCCAATGACAATGTTTCTTAATAATAATAATCTCTTCATCTACTTCTCAAATCGTTGTTTTATAAATGACGTATAGACGTAAGGTGAAAATCATGGTAGGTGAGATGATAAATTGTCTTTGTCATTGCTTGTTACATCATTCTATTAGTAAGTGCCTATGCCAGCCTATGCCAAAACCAGTTTAGTACGATTTTGTTAGTCGTATCATTGAATTCAGCTTCAGTTTTTACCATTCCCTACATAGTTTTACTAAAAACTCGTTTATTACAATTATCATGACCATTATTTGTGTAGACTGCATTAAAAATATTGATAATTCAGTAGTTAGAGTTAATTATGCTAATATTAGGTATAGACTATAGGTAGGTAATAATATTATTGTGGGCAGCAAAATCTTTTTAAGGTCAGTTAATGCATTAAATTTTACAATAAACGTGATTTCTGAAAATATTGAAGTATGTAGTTGTATTCTTAATAATATTATGAAAAAATTAAGCTTCAACATGAACAAAAGAATTTCAATAGGTACCAACGCGGATCGCCATGGCTGCGCTAATCGTCTTATTGACCGGTTGCTGGACGAGCTTGTTGCCACTTCGTGCAACTTCGGCCCCGCTTCGGGTACATTCGTATGTTTCCGTAGCGGCCGCTGCGCGTTGAGGGCGCCTCTGTTCACTTGTTTAGCGTCGCGTTGTGCGACGTTGCCAACTGTATTGACATAAAAGTGGGAACAAACGAAGACAAAACGTACGCGCGTGGTGTAGAACTTAAACCGGCAGCTTTTAACCAAACGAATCCTCAATTCATTTAGGCCTACCGTTAAACACAACTAAACTTCAAAAGAATGTGGTGCACCTGAAAGTTTCGTGTCTTTGTCATAAAAATTGATTTTTAGTAAAAGTGATAGTGTTTCGTGTGAAAACATAAACCATAGTTAAACATAAGGTTAACGAACATAAAACCATAGCACTGCAGCGAAGGGGACATGGTTTTAACAATCACGAAATATATAAGTTAAATTTTATAGTAGGTGGAGTGGCATAAAGAAACTGGTTAGCCGAAAGCGGTGATTGTTAAAATGGGGGACCGAGGCGCGGCGGGGGGCGCTTGGGGTGCGCGCGACGACGCCTCGTGGTGGCCGGCCGGTGGCGGCGCAGGTGAACTGCAGCACCGGCAGCAACTGGGCGAGGACATAGCGCGGAGCACGGCCGCCGCCACCCATCAACTTTACACTTACAAAATGACCGGTGGCTTTTCTAACAGTGGCGGAGAAAATTCTAATGCCAACTATGACTATAGTATAATTGCTGGCTCAAATAATAGAGAGGAATCTCCTCAGCAGACGTGGTGGTATGCTTCTGGTGCTGTTGAGCCACAGCAGCAGACATCATCACCGACGGTAGGATGCTTGAATATACTATCATTAGTACAATATTATTATCTTAAGTACCTAAATGAGATGAAAGTTTTTTTTATCGTATTAAACTAACCATGTCAAATTGATCTTGACGCTAGGTAAGTTACTTAAGTAGTTTTTTTTTAACTCAATTGAACATGAACTTATACCAGGTTTAGTCTACTCTGTAAGTAGATACTTACTCTTGTACGACTTTATTTTTCAAAGGAAATGAATTGTAGATGCTTTGCTAAAGATTAAATACCTACCTATATCGTTTTTAAATACTACATAAACTACATGGTAATGACTAAATACGGAACTTGTTGTTTTGTGGCTTCGTTAGTATAATTATGATGATTTTTCCAATTAGTACTTTTGGCATAGTTTGGAACATCAAAGTTGTAAAGCTGTGATGCATATTTACATGAGTAGAAAAATGGCACAACAAGAGCATCTTATTCCTAATCAGGAAATAATTTAAGAAATCTTAATTTCACGATAATTGCTATTTAATCCATTTACTTAACGTTTGAAAAAAGATAAAGTTTGCTTTTCTATTCTATGTTATTAATTACGAATGTCATTTATGTCGACTGATACCTATGTACCTATTTTTAATTCGACATTATTGGTGACGAGGATGGGATAATAATATTATGGGAATTGTTAATGAAATCCTGAAAGTAAAATCATTGGTTTCACTTCTCATTCTGTTATACCTACCTAATGGAAATAATTACAAACTTCGTGTTAACTGAAATGTTTTTTCAATTTACAATTATAATCATTGTTCAAAATTAAAAAAAGTTAAAGCATAAGTACCGGGAGTAAGCGTAGGTATTTACAACAATCATACCACTTCATACTTCATTTCAAAATCAATATTTTAATTTTGTTTTTCATATTTTTTAATCAACTGAAATAGCGAATTGAAAACAAAGGTCAGTATCAAAGGTATAGAAATGCAAAATTGTGTTGAGTTCGAAGAATACAAAAAGGAACATACCTACCAATATTGAGTTTCTGTGCCGCGAGTTTACCGTAGAACTATTTCCAATCTGGACTAAAATCCCCATTTCTCAAGTGCCACAGACTTCATTATAGTTTGAATCATAGACAAAAATTAGGCTTCGTTTAACATTTCACTAGTAAACGAATGAATGAATGAATGAATTACAAGTGTTCCTTCCGGTTCCATAGATTCTTTACAATCTTATTTTCTTTGGTGATTACATGAAATTAAAATCGTTATCATTTTAATTGACTTTCTTCTTGTGTGTTCAAAATAAATAATTGCGTAAATTAGTAAAAAAAAAACAGTGAACAGCAATATTGAAACTGAAGGCTACAAAAAAATATATATATAAATTCTCTAATTCTTTAGGCTACCTACGGATTGATTTGATTTAAAAATATAGGCACCTAATTTATTTGTTACTAACTACGCATTTCCCCAAAGTTCAAAGTAGTTATAATCACTACGTTTCGTGCCACAAAAAGCTCTGTCTCCTACCAAGTAAGTGTCTATAAAATAATTATTAGTTTTGCCGAATGTCAGCACCGTCGTCCGTCAGCACTGCACACGCAGCGTAGGCAGACCTGCCACAAGTTGACAGGAGTGATCGTCGAGCTGAAGATCAGGTGTCAGTTAAGGGTAGTACAGGTGGAGATTCTTAGGTCTAGTGCTTACCACTTATGATAGTGTTTGTGTTAGTTTTGACCTACCACCACTTATTTACTAATGAAGATATAGCCAGGCAGCAGATAAATTAAGGGTGATTCCTTATCAATTTGAAAGTTAGGTAGGTAGCTTTTGCCTGCTGTTTCGTTTTGATAAATTCACAACATAGCTACTTTAGTCTCCATATTGGTAATGATATCTACTGATATTCTATAATTGTGATCGTTTTAGAGCAAGTCAATCTTGAATTTTCGATCCCCAACTGTTGTAGATTTGAATAAATAAACAAAAATAAATGGACTTTGTTTTGTGGACACAGCATTATATTTTTTAATCTAGGTGTGTCCTACTGTATTGTATTTCAAAATCTATACTATGTATTAATATGTATAGCAATATCTGTTTAGTTCCCATCATCTGAGTGCTAAGCTTAGAATGGAAATAAGTGAACTATTTATATATGTGTATGGTACCTATATGCTGTGAATTAAACTATTTTATTAATATTGTTTTTGAGAAAAAGTCGATTCATATTCATTCATTTGTCAAAAGCAGATAGATATAGATTGTAAAACATCCTCTTTGTTGCAGTCACAAAGCCAATCCAGCCCGGACCCTGAGCAGGGTAACCAGGCCAACGGTATCCAACAAGGCCAGTCGCTCCAACAGCAACAACAGCATCAACAACAACAAGAGCAGAACCAGGCAATCCAACAACAGAGCCAGCTGCAGCAACAACTCCAGCAACAGAACTTGCAGCAAGTGCTGCAACATCAACAGAACCAATCACTGCAGCAGAGCCTCCAGCAGGAGCAACAGAGCCAGCAGCAGACACTGCAGCAGATGCTGCAGCACCAACAGCAGCAACAGCAGCAAGTGTTGCAACAGCGGCTGTCGTTGCAAGTCAACCAAGCTCTACAGCAGCAGCACTCAATGCAGCAGCAGCAACAACAGCAGCAACAGCACCAGGCGTTGCAGCAGAGTCTGCAGCAGACGTTGCAAGTGAGCCAGGCGCAGGCGCAGGCTATCCAGGCGCAGGCAGAGCTGCAGCAGCAGGTCGCTCAGTCGCTGCAGCAGCAGTCGTTGCATGATCATATACAGGCTGTCCAACAGCACCAAATACAGGCCGCTCTCCAAAGGAAATCAGCCACTTTACAGGTATGCAGTTTTAAAGTCATTAATGTAATACCCATTTCTTTTTGGTCACAAATTTTTTGGTTTTTGGTTTTTACCTAAACCAAATTCTCATAGTCTTTTTTGTTAGGTAATTTTTGCCATACACTAGCAGCTGTGACAAGACACACAGCAAGAACGGCCATTTATGCCGCATATCTTTAGATTGTGTTGACCTGGAAGTTTGATTATCTCATAGCTTCAAGGTATTGCAGACTTGTGTATTTGATGTGAGTTTCAACGTGATACCTCTACACGTTCCTGAGGAAAATGGTCATGACAGACAGACAGACACATCCATAGACAGACAACAAAGCGATCCTATCAGGGCTCCTTTTTTTAAAAACAAAAAGTTCTGCAAAGTTAGCACATTTTTAAGTTTAACTAAAATCTTAAGTAAAAATATAATCCCAACAAAAACATTTTCATGTAAAATGTTGCCAAGACGAGACCATATGCCAGCACTTTCAAAAAGTTATCAGATCTTATGTAGAGCCAAGCTTCTAACTCTACACGCCTACACTCTACAAGGTCTAACTTCACAAACTCTACACCTTAGCCAAAATATGTGGCTTGACCATTTCGCTACATTCACATGGCCCTTAGGCCCTAAGGTGAAAAATTGGTCCATTTTTCATTACTTTTCTGTTATATAATAATAGTTCTTTGTAGTAACGAAACGGCCAAGCCACATATTTTGGCTAAGGTGTAGAGTTTGTGAAGTTAGACCTTGTAGAGTTAAGGCGTGTAGAGTTAGAAGCTTGGCTCTACATAAGATCTGATAACTTTTTGAAAGTGCTGGCATATGGTCTCGTCTTGGCAACATTTTACATGAAAATGTTTTTGTTGGGATTTCATTTCTTTTTGTAAGTCAAAATTGCAGAAGTCTCATACAAACTTCCATCCCCTAATTTAAGGGGTTGGGAGATAAAAGTTACAAGTTTTATAATTTTTTTGTTGTTTGTTTACTAATACTAGCTTACATACCAAATTTCAGCTTTCTAGGACATTAGGAAGTACCCTAAGAATTTTGATGATCATCAGTGAGTCAGTGACGAAATCGAGGTTTTTTAGATATCAATAAAATCTAAAGGATGGGAGCTATACAATTAAAACTTTATACATTTAATAAGTCTGCTATTGACAACATATTCCGAAAATTTTGTTTATCTGGTATAATCCAGACCCAAGTTACAAGGGTTCAAAAAAACGACGAAACGCTTCGAGAAAAGATAGGTAGTGCCCTTGCGCTTTGCTGGCTCGTCTTGGCGGGGGCACTACCGTGCCCCCAGATGATGTATCACTTGAACTTTAATTTTCAATCAAACCAGTTGTTAAGAAATTGTGTGTCTGTGTACTTAGCAGAGAATCGTCTTGCGTATAGCCAGCTAAGTAAAGTTATTAGTTGACTTACGGCCGCACACTAAGTCGTTTTAATGATTACTTAATTTTAAGTAAAGATTTTTAAACAAAATTGCCGCAATCAAGGACGTTCATTACATTAATGGTAATTGGCATTTTATTAAATTTAACTTAATTAGTCAAATGCCAATTAACGTTATTTTTAAAATAAGTTTAAATCATAGAGTGGTGTTTCATTTACAATTCCGTTGGAAATTAAAGCACAAAATTGATGAGTGCATGGAACGGCGCGAAACTACAGAGAGATATAGGACTCAGGTGCGTGCGTTGAATTTCGTGCTATATACATTAACTCTATATCTCTAAATAAACCATTGATAAAATCTATCGTACGAAAAAAAAGTGAGAAATAACGCCGAATGGAATTAGAGAAAGAGAATAAAAAAAATGTTGTACAGTACTTAACCCCACGTCTATCTCCCAGAAACTCCCATCTCCAGGAAATCGTAATTTCAGTCTTTTCTTCAAAATGTTAAGCGCCTTTGGAGTTATCTTGCTTTTTAGGGTTCCTTACTCAAACGGTAAAACGGGACTCTATTACTAAGACTTGAAATTTTCACAGATGATGTATTTCTGTTGCCGCTATAACAACAAATACAAACAGAGGGCTCTCCCATACAACAAATGTGATTTTTTTGCTCGTTTCTGTTCCTGTAGTAGGTATGAGCTCTTAAAGCAGAATCCAAATTGAATTGCTTTAAGAGCACCACTTCTAAGCAGGCCTGCTTAAAGGTGGTTATCGGCTAGTTTCCTGGGTAAAAAAATCAAAATTCTATTTAGTCCGTCAGTTAGATAATAAAAAAATAAATGACACGTATTTTTTGCTTTTTTAAAATAATGGAAATATGCATAGATAAAGCGCATTAAAGTTTAGGGTGGGGGACTCGTGACGTCACAGCTCGCTATAACGTGCGAACAAACTGTAGCGAGGCGTGACGTCATGTGAAATTTCGACTTGATATATCTCCGTTATTTTTTGGTTACATAAAAAAAAAAAATACGTGTCCAATATTTTTTAATAATCTACAAAACGGACTAAAAAACAAAATTTAGGAAACTAGCCTATTCAATTCAGGTTTTGCTTTAAGAGCTCATAGTAAGCCCGCTGCTCGATATTGGTAACGACAACAGGTAGATTCTTGAAATATTCACAGAATATTTAGTTTTATATTCACTTTAAAAATAAATAGTTAAATTAAAATAAAACCAATATTTAAGGGGGGCCCTCATACAACAGACATTATATTTTTTGCCGTTTTTATAGGTAATGGTACGGAACCCTCGTGCGCGAGTCCGACTCGCACTTGTTTGAGTTTAATGACACTTTTATTCGTGAACGTTCATAAAATTTATGATCAGTAGGTATGTAGCTATCTGCGTTTGGAACTTTTATGTCTTAGCTTCCTTCATACTTGATATTTTATGATCCAAACACCAATGTATATCGTGATGATAGTTAAAATGATCAGTTTAATGTTATTAGATGGCTTATCCTTACTATTATAAATGTGAAAGTGTGTTTGTTTGTTTGTTACACTTTCACGCCTTAACGGCTCAACCGATCATCATAAAATCACGTGACCTACACGTTGTCAGGAGTAGGTACAGGTACTTTATCCCATAATTTCCGCGAGAACATCAAAATTCACGTTGGTGAAACTACATAAAATTATGCATACTACAGTTCTCGGAGGTACAGAAAAGGATATAGGATACTTTAATCCCAGAATTCCCGCGGAATCTCCGAAATTAACGTGAGTGAAACCGCGTCGAACAGCGTGTTGTGTTATACAATGGAGTTCGCAGGTGAAGAGACCGTCTCGTCGTTTATAGTACAACACTAACAATTTCGGGCTTCCCGCAGAAACTCCGAGACAAACAGTACGCTGTTGGAACTTAATGCAATATTTCATGGTGATCGGTTGAGCCGTTATAGCGTCAAAGCTTAACGAATAAACAAATTCATATTCGCATTTATATTATGGAGTTAAGGACTAGCTATCTTGCGAGGTTTCACCCCCGATAATTTAGGAGTTCCCGCGGGATTGTTCCATACAAACTTTGCCCCCCCTTTTCATTCCCTTACGGATAGAACTTCGGAAATTCCTTTCTTATCGGATGCCTACGTCATACAAAGAACACACCCTCCAAGTTTCAGGTCTCTACGATGAGCGGTCTACCATATATCTATCATATATCTATACATACATATCTCTGCCTAAAGTATGTGAAACCGGCTCTTGTTCGGCTGTGTATTTTATATATATACTTGATATCGGTATATACTTTATATCGGTATTGATATATTATAGTTAAGAAAGAAGCCGTATAAATAAACGTGCCAGCGAAATTAAATATCTTTTTGACACGTGTGAGGAGTTCGGGGGGGGGGGGGGGGCTCGTGACGTCATAACCTCTTCGTCTTAATCACTGTTTCGAATATCTACAATTTCTGAAATATTGTGGAAAATATACTTGGGATGCCAGCATTCGCTCATGATATCAGATCATCATCATCATCACAGAAACGCACCGCTGTGTTGGTGGAAGTGGTGGTGAATAGTGATGTGCCGGATATCCGTATCCTTATCCGCGAATATCCAAGGCAGAAGAAAGATCCGTATCCGTATTTTTTAAAGGATCTTTTTACCTTATTAATTTCTATACATAGGTGATTGGTTAGGTAGCAATGAAAAGTTATTAAATTCCATTCAGATATTGTAAATAAAACAAAAGAAAGACCCGCGCAATGCAAGTCGAAACACTTGGGGAGAAATGAATTTATAATGGATAAAAAAAACGTATCCTGACACGCAAAGTGTTAAGTGGCGTCGGCTATCGTTTCAAAGTTACGCGCACTGACACCGACCGAGTAAATAAGTTAAGATCCGTATCCGCGGAACTCGACCCCAAATATCCGTATTTGTATCCGCGGATCTCGGCCCCAAGTATCCGCATTCGTACCCGTATCCGCGGATCTCGACCCCAGATATCCGCACTCGGATCTGTGTCCGCGGCCGGATATCCATTAGCATTGGCCCGCGACCCTGGCGGCGCGGCGTGCGCAGGAGCTGCAGCAGCAGGCGCAGCAGCAGGCGCTGCTGGCGCAGCAGGCGGGCAGCAAGCCGGCGCGGTCGCCGCGCGCGCGCCCGTTCAACAAGCCGCGCGGCCGCATGACCGCGTACGCGTTCTTCGTGCAGACGTGCCGCGAGGAGCACAAGAAGAAACACCCCGACGAGAACGTCATATTCGCCGCCTTCTCCAAGAAGTGCGCCGAGAGGTGGAACGTGAGTCTCCCGGACACATTATTTTAACTGACAACATTTCAATTTTAAATAGGTACTTTAAATCGAAAACCATTTCGATTTAAAGTACCTATTTTTTCACACATTTTTTTGACCTTTTTTATTACTTATTTACGAAATATTCAACGAAAACTTCGTGAGGTGCAAAGTTAGGATGTACACCGTAAATAACTTTGCGCTCACCGTATATACCTAAATTAAAAAATGAAGTGTCAATGTTATTCTGTTAGACAAAGTTATTCTAGATTTTTTTCGCTATGTCAAGTGGGGCAAAGGAAATGTATATGTTCAATGTTCATCCTGACATGAATTTTTTTAATATTTAACATTTCAAATTAATTTTTGAATAACTTAGAATGAAAATTTCGGGAAAAGAAAAAATACGTGTCTGCTGGTTTTTTAGATACTATTTATTTAGCATGAAAAAACATAAGAAAAAAAAGGTCAATTAAACCAGGGTCCTTACTCATTATGACCCATAACATTCTTTTCCCATAACATAATCCTCCAAACGCTCCAAATGCAAAAATATTAGAAAATGAATATTCTATGTGTAAATGTATTTTTTTTATTTCTTTGATCGCGAGGGAAAAATCATTTTTTATGGCGCGACGTGTTGTGTTGTGGTCATAGTGAATTAGGGCCCAGCTGTTTTCCGCGGTTGTCGGGGACCCTGGGCTTTTTCTGACAGCTGTAATGCAAAGTTTCATGACGATTGGTTGAGTAATCATGGCGTAAGCCTTAATAAACAAACTCCCATTCTCATAAAATACCATAGCTGTTAGTCGCGTTAATTTCGGAGTTCCAGTGGGAATTCAAGGATAAAAAGTAACCCCATGTCCTTATCTGTACCTCTGAAAACGTGTATGTAAAATTTCATGATGATCGATCGACGGCGTGATGTGTTTTCTTCTGGGGTTACTTTCCTTCCTGATGACGTTGTACATGACTGTGTACATGTGTGGTGTCGTGTCGCCGCGTGCAGACGATGTCGGAGAAGGAGAAGGCCCGCTTCCACGAGATGGCGGAGCACGACAAGCGGCGCTTCGACCTGGAGATGCAGAGCTACGTGCCGCCCAAGGACGCGCGCGTGGGCCGCGCCCGCAAGCGGCACCAGCTCAAGGACCCCAACGCGCCCAAGAGGTCCATGTGAGTTGGCCGCCGTGTACTGTCGCATAAAGGTGTCCCCCCGCGGTTTTACCTGCGGTAATTTCGGAATTTCCGCGGGAACTCGAGGATAAGAAGTATTGGCAAAAAAAATTTCAAAATCGGTTCAGTAGTTCCAGAGATTACCCCCTACAACCTCACAAACTTACATACATACTCATACACTTTACCTCTTTATAATATTTAATAGTAAAGATATACATATACATAATAAATTATACATATTATACATATATAAATTACTAGCTATTCCCCGCGGTTTCGCCCGCGGTAATTTCAGAGTTCCCGCGGGAATTCGAAGAATAAAAGAACCATATATACCTTCCCTGACAACATGTAGTATGCAAAATTTTATGCAGTTTTACCCGCGTTAATTTCGGAGATTTCGCGGGAATTCCGGAATAAAAAGTATCCTATGTCCTCTTCGGTATCTCTAATGAAGTGTATGCAAAATTTCATAGTGATCGGTTGAGCCGTTAAGGCATGGAAGCGTAACCAACAAACTTACTTTCGAATTTTTAATATGTAGTAAGGATAGAATATCATGTCAGATATCCGGTACACACATTACGAGCTCTGCTGTTTGGAACCAGGTGGCGCTGTGTCATAACGTCCTCGCGCTATTATTATTATTAAATGTTACAATAATATGTCGCACTGTTTGTTCGCAGCTCGGCGTTCTTTTGGTTCTGCAGCCACGAGCGCGCCAAGGTGAAGGCGGCCAACCCCGAGTACACGATGGGCGACATCGCCAAGGAGCTGGGCCGGCTGTGGGCGGCGGCCGACCCCGCCACCAAGGCCAAGTTCGAGCAGCTCTCCGAACAGGACAAGGCGCGCTACGACCGGGTATGTTTATACTCGGCTACCTGCTCTCACTAATCCTTGCTTCCTGCTCACTATTAAATGCTCTCTACTCAATGCTCCTGTTTTGTTAACTACTCTCTGCTTGCTACTCACTGCTCTCTTTCTCACTCATCTCTGCTTCCTGCTATCTACTCACTGCGCACTAATCCCTGCTCCCTGCTTATTGCTCCCTACTCTCCGCTCTATTCACTGTTCACTAATCCCTACCTGCTCTCTGCTCTAGTCAATGCTCACTAATCCCTGTTCCCTGTGCATTGCTCCTTGCTCCCTGTTACCTGCTTTCTGCTCTCAACTTACTGCTCACTAATACCTGCTCCCTGTTCATCGCTCCCTGCTTTCTGTTTATTGCTCCCTGTTACCCGCTCTCTACTCTCTACTCATTGCCCACTAATTCCTGCTTCCCTGATCGATGCCATAACGATCATAGATTGTCAACTTGGCTAAGGGGCTCGTGTATGTTTAGTATAAAGTCCCCAAACTGACAATGGGTCCGTTAAAAATTGCAGCAAATGACGGAGTACAAGAAGGGCCTGGTGCCCGCGCCGCCCGCCCCCGGCGCCGACGCCGACGCGCGGGACTTTGACGGCGACGAAGAGTTCAAGTGAGCGTCGCCGTCGGTGTCAGTGCAATGTCAGTGCAGTGTCAGTGCAGTGTCAGGGCAGTGTCAGGGCAGTGTCAGTGCAGTGTCAGTGCCGGCCACAGACCGCCAGCGCGCTCTAGGCTAGCTACGGCCTGCGCGGGAGCCCCCGCCCGCCTCCCGTCCCTACACAAGCGTTGGCATTGTCGAGGCGTTTTTTTGTTGCGCAATAGCAATGGTCACGGTTTTTTTTTGTTGATAAAAAGGGATTTTGTAAAGACGTTTGTCAACCGAACAAATGAAATGTCAGCTGATGCGTTTTGTATTCATTCTGAAGTTTTGTGTTGTCATGAAGTGCTGGTAACTTCTTTACGTGTCGATGTGAGTTTTGATGTTAACGTTTCGTTTGGAAAGTTTTAATCCAATAAACATACTTAATATAATTGTAACAACGACAAATAGTTTTCAAATTTGCGAATAAGAATATTTTAAGGTTTCAGTTGTGTCGAACGAAAAAACGCCTGACAAATAAATAATGAACACATTTTTTGTACACTTGGACATTTTTGTACGCAAAACGGTTTTTCGTACTTAGTCGAATGATTATAACTAATTTGCAAACGGAAGCTAAGTTCTTAGCAGTATTGTTAATATTAGGAGTCCTTGTTAATTTTACCTGTTGAAGTATTAAAATTCGCGAAAATAACTTTACAGTGAGTATGTAGACTTTGTGATTTGCGTCTAATCTATTATTATTTATGGCGTACTTTGAGTGTACAGCCAAGGTAGCCATTTTAATTTTTTAACGACTTTATTGTTGAAAAATTCACGTTTCTTGTGATTTTAATAATAAAAATTTTATTATTATTCCATGCAAGTTAATAAATATTCTAAACGTAGAAATACGACTTTAATTAAACTTCAGTGTAAAATACAAAACGGACTCCACAGCTGAAAGCTGATGTTAGTACTAGTGATAAAGTTTAAGTTTTTCATTTTTTGCATTGTTTCTGTTACATTTAGTATATATTATTATTTTATATAAAACTATTAGTGATTTTAATATTACTTTGTAAGAATTAGGTCAGTGATATAGGAGTATGTAATTCAATAAAAATAATACATTTTAATAACTTCGAGAGCTAGTTTATCACCAGTTGAAAAGTTATTTGTAAATTTCAATTAGATTCTGGCAATATTTTTCTTATTAATTACTAATTAGTTAGCGCGAATGTTTTTAATTATTCGATCAATTATGTTTCCTTTTTAATGCGAATTTTTAATTACATTAAAACATTGTATTTCTTCCAAAAAAAAATGTTACAGATATTTTATGTAGGAACTTGAAAGGTTTTCAATTCCTTTTCATTGTATAAGAAGAACCAGATATCTATTATCTCCTTCTTTACTTTTACTTTATCGTAACTTCATAAAAGGAAGCAAACTTAAGTTACATGATCGTTTAATCACAAAACACGTAATTAATGTACAAAAAATACTACCATTGTTAAAAACGGTTCAAAATTTTTTCGACGGGAGAAACAATGTACGTGGACAAATTATAAGAAATTTCAAAGACAACAAAAACAATTAAAAGTGTAAATAAACTTATAGTTAAATTATATATTACTTTATTAGCGTAAGTCAGATTTCTATGGGTTTGTTCTTAGAGCTATTCAAATTTTTGATTGTTATGAGAAATGTGTTTTTCTTTTTTTTTAAATATTACAAATAAAAGTGGACTGGAAATCGTGATAGTACTTAAAAGATGTATAAAATAGATACTTACGTATGTATCGAGTCGCGCTAGAATCTCCTGTTTTCGCTTTCCGTTTCATTAGCATAGAGTAAAGAGTAAGGACAGTGGGCCGGCTCCGAAACTAAACTGTTACCTACCATAGTAAAAACGTCGGTTAAAGTTTTATATGTGTATATGCACGTCTGGATGGATCATCGAGCGCACAAAAACTTCTAAAAATCGACACCCAAAAGAAATGTCGTTACTCGCTTTTTGGCAATTTTGAGTTACGATCATAATATTTTTAAGAATAAATTTGATTCGCCGCTATTTTAACAATGAAACTTAAGATGGAGTTAGGGTTTAACGGAGCTTAATAAGTTTTGGTTTGTTTTTATTTTGACGTTCTCCTGTAATATTACGAAAAGCGAGTTACGATGTTTTTCCGTATGTGTGTCGAAATACTGTTTTTGTTGATATATTTTGTTAGAACCAGTAACGCCCTAAGTGAAGCTGTTTTTCAAAGTTTGTAGCGTCCCATTCCATCTAGACATGCGTATAAATAATAAAATGACCTTTATAGTGGGGAAAAGCTTAGTCGAATGTAGAAATCAAACCCGTCTGCTATTTTCACTGAAATTGTTTCGAAACTATAATATTTTATTGTTGTACAAATAATATTATGTCAAACTGTCTTTGAGAAAACAGCACACTGGCAGTCCGAGTCGATCCCATTCCGTATTAACAGGTTACAACAGTTCAAAAAAACTGATGTCAAATTGACCCAAAATCATAAAAACTTTGATTTGAATAAACTACGGAAGTCTAAATATCAAATTTCAAATGATATCTGGAAGGAACTTGAGACGGGTTAGTAGAGGCCCTAGGGGTGTACTTTCTTTGAAATATACGCATTTTGCGAAAAATTGGGATATTGTGGAACGAAAATAGACCCTTTTCGAACTGGAAAGTTTGCGATTTGTGACCTTTCTAGTAGACTTTGGTAAATTGTTTAGAGTTTCTTGGTCAGACACAGAGTCAGAAAAGAAAAAAGGAAAATTGAAAGATTTTACTGTTTAAAACGTGCACACATTTTCTACATTTTCTACTGCATTTTAAAATAACTTAGAGGTCACAAAATAGCGCATATCTACTGTCTGGTTTCAAGGATCCATCTTGCCTCACCTAAGGGCTCCGCCGTCCAGTAGCGAGCGACCGCAAGCTCGCATGTCCGCACTAATACGTCTATAGAGATCCAGTGACGTCGAAGTTTGAACACCCCCGCCCCCGCCCCCGCCCCCGCCCCCGCCCCCGCAGCGCCCCCGCCCCCGCCCCCGCCCCCGCCCCCGCAGCGCCCCGCTGGTCTGCACACGCTCGGTCTAAATAATGTATTATTTATTACCTCACGGTAGTAAAATGAACAATCGAATGAGCAATTTCGGTGTCGAATATTGTACATACTGTAATAGTTAAGTTCTTTAGTCTGTGGCTAAGAAAGGCGACGTGTATTGTTTTGAATGGGAATGTGTAAGCGGCAATGTTCACTGTACAATGTACATACAAAACAATATAGTAAATCTTTTTTCACAGTATACTTCTTTTATTTTCTACAAGATATTTGTCTGTCTGTGAATTAGGCGGGCTGCGTGCCTATTAGTATGGAAATGTTCATGGAGTCACAATTTTGCTTTTTTAAAACAAAAATGTTGCGTTTTCAGAGTTTCCGCAGGAACCCCTTTCCTTTTCCTACCCTATGACTTCTCTGTACCCCCGACAACGTGTATGCGAAATTTAATGGTGATCGGTCAAGTCGTTCTGAAGTTATCGCGTGTGACCAAAGGAAGTAGGGATTCATTTATAAATGCGAAAGAAATTCTGTATGTTACGCATTCATGCCTTAACGGCTCAACCGATCATCATGAAATTTTGTACACACGCTGTCAAAGGTACAGAGAAGGAGAAGGTACTTTCCATCCCGGAATTCCCGCGGAAACTCCGAAATTAACGCCGGTGAAATATCATGAAATTTTGCATACAAGTTGTCAGGGGTAAAGAAAGCACATAGTACTTTGTGTCCCGGAATTCCTGTGGGATGCGGGAGTGTACTATAAATATAGATATTATTATCAAAAGTAATTATTTGTGATTATTATTCTTTAAGCATATTTGCGAACGCGCTGAGCATTTTCACAAACATCCCTGTCTCGATTCACCCTATCCTATAATGTCCTTTTTTGTACCCCTGAGAACGGGTAGGCAAAATTTCATGATGCTCGGTTGAATAGTTAAGGCGTGATAGGGTAACAGAAGAGTTACATGCGCAATTATTAGTATAGATTTTTTTTAATTGACTAAACCAATACCACCGTGGGTTTAGTGGTTAGCGAACTTGATTGCTACACCAGGAGTCGCGGGTTCGATGCCTGCATCCGCAAACGTCATGAACGTTCAAGTTTACCTTGAGTTTCGAATACAAGCTCTGTTTAGTTTGGAACTCATTATTATTATTTGCAAGAATCTTTGGCGAATATTTGTCGGTGACCAAAGGAAACCTGGAACTCGCATTTCGCACCAGAGAAACAGATTAGTGCATCAAATTAAAAGATAAAAATCATACGATCAAGTTTTAATCGTAGGTAGGTATGTATTTCGAACTTCCAATCCAAACCCGACCTTTTAATCTATCTCTTAACTCTTTGAGCAATGTCGTTTTGTCTTTGAAGTTCTTGGGTCAAAACGACTCTAGTAGTTTCTATGAAAGTAAACTTCTGTTTTCTTTGTTCACCGGTTTTTTTCATAACAAAGGGGTTCGCTGTAAAAAAAAGTAAATTAAAAAACCTTCGTTTGAAACATCATTTATTTTATAAAAATAAACATTTTGACGACAATAAGTTTTTAATATACGGGGCCGTCTCCAGTTCACTCTTCACCTTCCCTCGTCAGGGGTCGTCAGCCGGAAATGCATCGAGACATGGTAAAAAATTCAATTTATATTTTGTTTCTTTATTAATAATAATAATTAGTTAAGTATACATATTTTTATACAAAAGTTACTATTCTTCTCATTTAATTTATATCTTAAAACATTAACAACGTTACAATTTTCACATCTAAATCTAATAACGATCGATCACGTTTTTTTTTACTTTTTACACAGCGTAACATTTTATCTTTTTGCCTTTATGAAAATAACTTTCTGAGGGCGCACGATGGATCTTTTAAAAATGTTCGAAGTTTTAAGTCTTCGGTTGCTCTCAAGAATTTTTTGTGTATTAAATATCTAAATACATAATATTATGATCAAGGTAATTCCCGCCACGTGGCGTACATAGGTACGTACGTTCACAAAAGATGGATAGATACTTTTATCAATTTACAAACCATTTTTTTGTCTATCTGAGAGGAATGAAAAACCAAACATTAATTTGGTTAGATCTCAAAACCAATATCAAAACATACATTTCATATTTTAGAAAATAGCAGAGAAAAATATCTTTAACAAAGACATAGACACACACAGATTTCGTGAAGTTTATAATATGCAAACCAAAAATGAATCTGATGGATATTTTAAGGTAATTTCGTCTTTTTCTCGTGATCAATTTGAAACTACTTTAACCGAAATTGAAACTTATTTCCAATTGGCTGTTTCATTTGAGTTTATCACGTTGTTCTCTTGCGGTTGGATGAATTGTCATAAAAACTAGAGCTTTTTCATTTAGGTTCCAGCTTATTATGTGCGATAGTGAACTGCTGGAAGCTAGTTTGTCTACCACGCCCTCATCACAAAGATAAAGTTTTTATTTTCAATGAATAATCTACACAAGTATTACAAAATCATAAATTTATACAAATAAAAAATCTAGGCCTATCTATGTTATATGCGGAATGGTCATAAAGTACTTAACTTATGGCAAAAAGATCATTAAATAAAAATAAACAGTTGTCTAAAGGTTTTTCTAAATAATATCAGTAGTTTATGTTTACAATTTTTCTTTTCATTAGATACAAATAAACTATGATAAACACATCTATAATAATATGACTAGCAATTAAAAGCCGTTACGATATTTTTACTCTTTCACATCTAATTAATAAACAAATTAAAGGTAATTTAAGATTTGATTATGAAGCTCGTTACTTGAAACGATTCTGTTTGTTAATTTATTGTGTTGTAACTTGTACTTAGCGAAAGTCATGAATGTTCAGTGTACCCAAGTTATTTTGAAGTCGTTATACCTAATACCCCTCTCCATTTAAGGCATAACATTTTCAGTGGGTCCTTGCTAACTCTGTATGCCTGGTACTTTTCCTATTTCAACTTTGTCAATATAGTGTGTGACCGGCTCTTATTTTGAATCTTTATCCGCGTCTGTTTGTCTGCTTAGTTCTTCTAAACTACTCAACTGATTTTTAGGCAGTTTTCACTATCTTTAACAGAATATCTTCCGAAATGTATCTGTAGTTAAATTCGAAATGAACTATATATGTATTTTTATGATTAATGTAAGAGAGGTACTAAAATTATAGTCAAAGTATGAGATACCCTGAAAATCATAGCTGGTAGGTTTAAATATTACGTATCTATAGCTTATAAATGTATATGAATAGGCGTTTTGTTTTGAATGGACAGTTAACATTTTGTCACCGAGGTTTTTCGTAGAAAAGGACATGTAATATATACTAAACAATGCTATTTACATCGCTGATACAAAGTCTAGATATAGTGTAGGTAACCTCCCAAACTCCACTGTGATAGAGAAAGAGAGAGAAAGAAACTGTACCCAGATATACTCGAAAGAGTTTAGTTTAATTCAAACTTCAAACCATAAAGAAATATGGTCGAATTTTAATTGCACATAAAACGTAGGTTACGTACAATGAAAATTAGACCTTTTTTATATTCTTGTGTATAATAGTTTGCATCAAAAGCGGTTTTCATGCGTCTCTTCGTACCCTGTCCATCTCTTACTCACTGGAATCTGCGTGGCTTACCTACTGAGTCAGAGTAACTTAGATCTTTGATTAAGTTTCAAGGAAAGTCTACGGTTTTTCCTATTGTCAATCAGACCATGGATAGATAATCGCTTTTAGGTTTACACATTCATAGATCTGCTCTCAGATCGCTGTGACCACAGTCATTATCAATCTTAGGCACGAAATCAGTTTGGCCGAAAAACGAACTCCAGTTCGCTAGATTAGTACGACTACCCTAGTCACTATAGCCCAGGCCATAGTCACAGCTGCAAAAAGTTATAAGCACTTAATTTTTGAGGACTGCTTATCCTGTCGTTTTAGCTTGAACAATTTTGTCCAATATACCACACGTAATGTGGTCACTTGTTCCTAGTGACCTACGCATAACACGCAAAACTCTAGCCCGTCAATGTTAAAGATATATTTTGTATGGGGTAGTTTTAAACGCGCTAGGAGATAAACATCTCTTGATTGTCATAGAAAAAAAGCATCATATTGTAACAAAATTAAAAAAAAAAAAACAGTTTAAAAGTACGAAACCAGTTTATGGGCCCATCCATACAAAACATACGTTTATATTTTAAGGGCTAGTTCGCGCGACCTTCCGTTCCATCGACCTGCAACTCTCGTCTAAGCTACGCCTGCACTGTCCCTGCCACCTCCACTTCCTATTTTACTCATTCAAGGCTCTTATCCGTGCGGCAGCGCGTGGGGCCGGCCGCGCCGCTATGACGCGTCAGCGGGGGCGGGGGCGGGGGCGGGGCCGGCGTCGTCGTCCTCGTGCGGGTCGGGCGGCTGCTGCGGGATGTAGTTCCAGCGCGCGCGCACCTGGGCGGGGGCGGCGGGGGCGCCGGTGGGGGCGGCGGGGGCGCCGGTGGGGGCGGCGGGGGCGGCCTGGGCCCGGCGCGCGCGCACGACGGCCAGGTGCCGCTGGATGTAGGCCTCGTGCGGCGCGAGGCGGGCGGCGCGCGCCAGGCACGTCTCGGCGGCGGCCAGCGCGCCGCGCTCCACCGCCACCACGCACAGGTTGTGCAGCGCCTGCACGTTGTCCGGCTCCAGCTCCAGGATGCGCCGGTAGCACTGCGCGGGGGGGGGGAGGGTTAAGTAGTTTATTAGAGAGCGTATTTAAAAGGAAATAATGACAGGAGAATGATAATAATTTCCATCACGCATTACGTAATTTGCAGTTTCCTTGTAATTCCTTAAATTTCAATTCGATTCACGGCAAGAAAACGCTGATAATTAAGTTCAAACGCAAAAAGTAAAAAAAAAAAACATGTCTAGCCGCTGCCAGCGGTACCAGGCGATCAAATCGCTAAGGGAGCTGCCACTCTTTCTTTAACGTTAGAAACCTACGCCAACTGTGCGGACAGCCGTACTAGGTGATCAGATTACTAAGGGAGCTTTTACCCTCTTTGTAGCAATATTTAACGGTGTCGATGTTGTCACCGAGCGCGCGTAGCCCCGACCGCGATTGTACCAGTCGATCAGATGGAGCTCTTATGTCAATGTGTACGTAGATAACGCCGCCTACAGCCAGCGTGCAGCGGCACCAGGCGGCCAGATAGCTAGAGGAGCTCTCACCGTCTCGGCGGCGTCGAGGTCTTTAACCGCGTTGATGTAGATGTCGCCGAGCAGCACCAGCGCCTTGACGTGGCGCGGGTGGTGGCGCACCAGCTGCGTGAGGAAGGGCGCGGCCTCGAGCGGGCGGCGCCGGTCGGCCAGCAGCAGCGCCAGGTTGAACAGCGCCGAGCGGAAGTCCGGCTTGAGGTGCACGGCGGCGCGGAACCAGCGCTCCGCGCACTCCGCCTCGCCCTCGTCCATGCACACCATGCCCAGGTTGAAGTGCACGCGCTCGTTCGTCGCTGCGGGCCGCAACACAACCGCCACGTTACGACCAGTCATGGCAACGAATACTATTACAAACTAAAGAAGCGACACTCTTAGCCCTCAGCTAACCTCGGACTTCTTAGCGTTCCGCCACGAGCACGACGTAACGGCGAGCCTAGTGGTTATAGCGGTGCAGGCTGTCACTGCTGTGTGTGTGTCGGACAATATCAACTTGAATGTCCGGAGAGTTCGATCGGTTTACTCGTATAGGGGCTTCTGTCCTACCGAACTTGTTCGAAGTAAGGGTTAATGAAGGCAAACTTATAACGTCCATCAATTTATTCCAGTCAACCTTTAACTATAGGATCTGCGTGAATTGATAAAATAAATGTGTAGCAGAGAAAAAGAGATGCCATGCCCGTCTCACCGTCCTTATCCAGCAGTTTGAGCAGCCGCTGCCTCGCCAGGTGCCGCAGGTCCGCGGCGCCCAGCTCCTGCAGCAGGATGGCGGAGTTGAGCAGCGCCTGCTCGTGCTCCGGCTCCAGCTCTAGCGCCTTGTCCAGGTACGCGAGCGCCTGCGACGCCTTGCCCTGCTCCAGGAGCACCACGCCCAGCTGAAACCATGGGTGAAGATCAGTGAATAAATGAAAAGTTTAGTCGCGTCAGTCCGGGTTAGACGCGTTTTAAATGTGGTGTTGGCGCAAAATATTGGGAATTCCCAGGACTGCGAGAAGAACCAACGCGTCGATTCTGACCGAACTGAACATCTCGAGACTGCACGGTGTTTATCCAGCGACTTTAATATCTTTCCGATTAACTTTATGTATAGGTACTTAATAAAAAAACATAATATTATATTTTTTCCATTTCGTCACAGATAAATTCTAATCATAAAAACATTTGGTTCTAAACAAGAAATATTTATTTATTTATTTATTTATTGCACATCCATTAAGTAACATAAGGTGTTGAGGTAGTTAGTATACAGTTCTTTATGGACCCTGTTTATAGGGCACAGTACAAAACATTTCAAATTCGGAGAGAGCAAGATGTATCACATAGGTACTTTAAAATTAAGTAGTTGGCATTTTGAGTAGGTATTTATTTTTATAAATATTATTTATCAATTTTAAGATAGTATAAAGTTTATACCATCTCTTTTTATAATAATATTCTATTTATTTTTTGTTCCTCAGTAGATACTACTTATAAATAATTTTTTCAATATATTTATGATGTGAGATTATTATGTATTATTTATATCTAACAAGAACAAGAAATATGCTTGAAAGCCTAAATTCAATCAGGTTTTTTTTTGGTGAGGTAGGTATCGAAAATGAATTCCTCTCGTAAAATAAGAGTGATGAGTATTGTAAGTTTCAAGTATCACTTTAATCTCGACTAATGCTGTTAATGTGGGAAAAAGGCCACAAACTTACATTGTAATAAATATCAGGGTTCCCGCTGTCATACAGGAGTGCTCTTTCATACACCTCCTGCGCTTCTTTTGTCCGGTTCAGCTTAATTAAAATATCACCCCTGTTTATATAAGCCTGGGTGTAATCAGCTCTCATGCTTATAGCCTGTCGGTACAGCATGTCTGCTTCTTCCAGTCTGGTCGCGTTCTTTGATATCAGGTTGGCTAGATTTAGGAACACGTTCAAATGGTTAGGGGCTATCCTCGCTTGGTAGGATTCGCCTGGCTTGGCTTTTGGAAGTAGAGATTTGGCTTTCACATAAGCGTCTTCCGCCTCCTGGTACCGTCCCAGGTGGTTGTAAGTTCGCCCCACGTTGATGTGGGCGCCCACGTCGTCGGGCTGGACGTTGACGGCGGTGTTGAAGAACTCCAAGGCTTCCGCGTACTGACCCTCGGCTTCCAAAGCGTGGCCGACGTTGTTGTACAGTTTTGCGTTATTGCGATTTACCTGGAATTAGCAAAAAAAAATTCTTTATGATTTTCTCGAGGATTTACAAAGATAGGATAAAAAGTGACTTTGGTAAAAGGATCTTTTTTAGCATAGTCTGATCACTGATATCAGTGATGTCCTTGTCCAAGTTTATCACGTCTAAAATGAACCGATGATCAGTCATATAAAATGAAGTTAGTTGACTTAATTGTTTTAGTTCAATATTGGACTGGTAATTTCAATCTAGGCTATAATATGCTCAAACATTTCAAAAATTCCCAATTTGACAACATAAGTTTTTAAAGTTTACGACAACGTTAAGCTAAATCTATTTTTCTTTCAAACTGACTCTACAAAGTGCGATTTGGATTGAAGTTTGCAACTTTTTACACTGGAGTGCCTTCTTACTTTCAGTCCCGATGCAAAAATAGTGTATTCGGTCCTCCAGTCCCAGTTACGGGCGTAGGTCTTGGCACTGAAGGCCAGCAGCAGGAACACCAGCCCCGCAGCCGCTAGACGCGCGCGGCGCCGAGCTAGCAGGCGCCAGCCGTGCGCCGCCAGCAGGCACCAGCCCATCGACGGCATGTACAGCACGCGCTCCGCCACCACAAACCCGACAGGGAAGAACAGGTTCGACGCCGGCAGGAATGGCAGCACGAGCAGTGCTAGACCCTGGAAATATTCGGTGCGGTCTCTGGTTAGAACCATCTTTGTCGATCGATCAGGCAATAATAACATTGACCGATTTTCGGAGTAAGTTTTGATGTTTTCTATAAGAGCACTTTTGCTGTGGAATTCAAAGAGACAAAGTTTTACGCTACTGATTAAACTAAAAGGATTAGAATTTTAAACTTATCAAAATAGAGGTACAGGGGGTGTGGGCAGATCTTTCAAAAGGCAAAACTGACAGTCAAAAAGTAGTAAGATTACGAGTCTCGCTTGGATCGAAGAAGAAGCGGTGGTAATAGCGATTTTTAGGTGAGGTCATCGTGCAACAGTTTTCATCCGCCGGCTGTCATGATGATGACTCATCAAAGAATACTCACTCACCAACTCACCACCACCATCTCCACCACACTGTAGAAACGAGCCTAAGGTAATAGCGGGGTGAGTTGTTGCTGCTGTGTGTGTCGGACAATATCAATTTGAATTTGGAACCTCCCCTCGCAGAAGTATAGTGGTGTAGTGGGGGTCAGTAGTAAGTGTCACCCGAGTCGCCCGCTGCAGTGGTATCAGGGTGTCAGCCTCACCATGGAGAGCGCGGCGGAGCGCGTGCGCAGCGCGTGCGTGGTGGCCGCGCCCAGCGCCGCGAGCAGCGCTGCCGTGGCCAGGTTGCGCGGGTCCCGCAGCGCGCGCACCAGCGGCACCGTGCCCATGGTCCAGTCGCAGCACAGCGCCGACGGCAGCGCCAGCAGCCACGCGTTCAGCGCCGGCAGGTACAGGAACGTCAGCTGCCTGCAGGAGAGAACGTAGTTTCTCTTTTGATCATCACTTTACTTGTAAAGGTCTGTTAGGTAATTTTATAGATTAACTGAATTCCTCATCTCGCGAGAATCTTTCAGGTTATGCATAGAGGGAAGATCACAAGATGGGGCTGGTACAAAAGACCCAAAGAGTAGAAGTAACTAGGCTTTATCTGCATAGATAGTTAAAATAAAATAACATAAGATACATATAGTTGCCAAGTGAAGAAACCCGGCAAGTGTCTGCCAACTGATAAGTAAGTTGTGTCACCTGGCGGGTGTGGGCGCCGCGCCGGCCGGGTTGTCGAACCGCGTGAAGACGGGCAGCTGCGCGCCCATCACATGCAGCCGCGCCGCCAGCAGCGCCAGCGCCGCGCCGCCAAGCGCGCCCAGCCGTCGCGCCGCCTCGCCCGCACCCGCCCAGCCCGCGCCGCCCTTGCCCCACCACTCGAACCACCACCATCTACTCCCGCCGAAGCCGCGACGCTGGCCGAGCGAGATAAGGACAATGTTGTTTGTTCATATTAATCACTGCGGCACTCGGAACCATACTGTGTGAAAGGTTAAATAAATTTAAAAGAAATACTATTGTATTTCTGCTTGACTTTTTAGTCAAATGAAGCTATTCATTGAAGATCGAAAAGTCGAAAGGTCACCTACTCGCTGACTAAACAGAATCGCTCGCTGAATGCAGCAGAAATTTGGTAAGTAGTTCATTCACGAAAAGTATTTCACGGAATTCCCGCGTGAACTCCCAAATTAACAAGGGGAAAGCGCAGGGAACAGCCAGTAGAGTATAAAAGAATTTCTCACTTTCTGCGCTACGAACAGCTCGTAGACGACGCAGACGCCGGTGACGGTGATGCCTTGCTCCTTGCATAACATGGCGACTCCCACGCATGCTACACACGCCGCCAGGTGGCGCCAGTCTGCGGTCGAAGTAAAAAGCAAGCTGCTTACTGGCAGTTGGCACACCAATTAATAGGACCTTCTTTTCCCCCTTACTTCCGGTTTAACTCCTACATGCATTACATATTGCTCTGTGCAGTCCACACAAGGACAACACCAATAGAGATCACCAAAACAGTAATTATTCAATAACTCTGGAACGATTTTCAGTAGACTCGCAGCAGGTAATTGGATTAGATTGAATTTTTATCTAATTATAGAGTTTCAATACGGAGCCTGACAATGAGTGTAAAGAGATACTTAACTTACTTAACTGATATAACCACAAATGTAGGTACTGGTATCATTACATACCTGTGAACCTCCTTCTGCTAGAAGCCCGCGCGTAGCACAGCAGCGCGCCCAAGAAGAACACAGAAGATAACATCTCTGCTCGTCCCACTACGCCCGTCACCTGAAGAAAGTAAAAAAAAAAATGATAAATCCAACCTAGTATGAACGAAATTGGAATGACCTTTATCCCTAAAGGAAGCGTGAAAGCCTAAAATCTGTAAAAGTCAAGAGGTAAGACCGTAATCAATAAAAACTAGACATGCCTAATACCTATCCTACTATTAATATTATAAATGTGAAATTGTGGATGTTAAGATGTTTTAATGTTTGGATGTTTGTTACTCAATCACGCAAAAACGGCTGAACGGATTTGAATGAAATTTGGCATGCACATTGTCAGGGGTACAGAGAAGGACATAGGGTACTTTTTATCCCGGAATTCCCGCGGGGACTCCGAAATTACGGCGGGTGAAACCGCGGGGCACAGCTAGTAAGTAATAAAATAAAACTGCAGACTAAGACGTGTCTGTACTGTGAATTTGGGAGTAAGTATTAAAAAAAAAAAAACAATTTCGATCATTACTTATTATTCAAAATTAGATCGTTCATCTGTCTGTTTGTTATAGTTTATTTGAACGCGCAACATAAAAACTATTGCACAGATTAAAATGTTTGAATAAACTTGGCATTCGTATAATTAGACTGTTTTCTTAATTAACATTTAGGATACTTTGTATCCCGGTATAAATAAGAGGTCCCTAGAGACTAGACAATCATGGAATAGAAACACAGGAAACTCAGCTTACATTCGCATCTCTAGATATCTACTTACATACATACATTTTATACGGAGAAGTTACAAGTGTTACATGGCATATTAGTAGAGGTAGTTTGTTTCAACTTTTTAGTTACCTACCTACAAAGCTTAAATAGGTACTATATATTTTATACTATTATTATATACTATACTAGCCGTCCCACGCGGTTTCACCCGCGATAATTTCGAAGTTTTCATCCCTTTTTCATCCCCTTGAGGGTTGAATTTCGAAAAATATTTTCTTATAGGATGTCTAAGATATAGAAAGAATACACCCTCCAAGTTTCAGATCTCTACGATCAGCGGTTTAGGCTGTGCGTTGATCCATCAGTCATTCAGGACAAAGCATTTTATATGATCCATAAAGAACTGTTTACTAACTACCTCAACACCTTATGTTACTTAATGGATGTGCAATAAATAAATAATACTAGCTGTCCCCCGCGATTTCATCCGCGGTAATTTCGGAGTTCCCGCGGGAATTCCGGGAAAAAAGTACTCTAAGTATGTCCATTGTATTTGAGGAATAGCTGAGTGGACTGTATAAATGATTTGCTGCAAAACCAACTAAGATTTCGAATGCTTTATTGCGAATTTTATGATACAACTATTCTACTTCGCTGCATTAGCATTGCTCATGTTAAATAATTAGGCGCATGTAACTTTGATTCTGAACATGCCCCCCCGCGTTGAAAGGTGTGCCTTTCAACTAGATTACGGATTCTCCCTCGTTCATGATTGGTAGAGGACATAGCTTGTGAACTGCTCTTCGCACAACGCCCTTGTTCGTGCGAATATCTGCCACTCGAATTACGTTGTCCTTGCCCAGGTGTACCTCTTCAACTCTGCCAAGACACCACTTCATTGGAGGTAAAGCGTCCTCCTTCACAAGTACCATGGTGCCCTTTTCGAGGCATCCTTTCGAAGTGCGCCATTTGGGTTTTGTCTGCAATTCGGTGACATATTCTTTATGCCACCGTGTCCAAAAATGCTGCCGTAGTTGCTCAACTCGCTCCCAGCGTTGTAGCCTGAGTGGATTGATGTTCTCAACACTTGGACTAGGCAGTGCTGTCAAAGGTCGTCCAACCAGAAAATGACCTGGAGTGAGGGGAGAAAGGTCGTTGGGATCTGTGGATATGGGTGCAAGTGGTCGAGAATTTAATATTGACTCTATTTGAACTAAAACTGTGTATAATTCTTCGAATGTAAGATTTGAATTGCCTAATATTCTAACTAAATGATGCTTAACTGACTTTACTCCGGCCTCCCACAGACCGCCAAAGTGGGGTGCATAAGCAGGGATGAATTTAAAATCAATGCCATCGTTAGCCATGGTTTCTACTAAAATTGCGGAATTTCGCTTTATAAATTGAGTAATTTCGTTCATGGCACCTACAAATTGCGTACCATTGTCGGAAAACATGCAGGAGGGTTTCGAACGCCGTGCGATAAATCTACGTAAAGCTGCTATATATGCGTCTTTGGTCAAATCTGAGACTAATTCGAGGTGGACTGCTTTGGTGGTGAAGCACACAAAGATCGCAATGTAAACCTTGACTAATCTACATCCACGACCCCGTCTGTCAGCAGATAAAAGTGGCCCAGCATAGTCCACACCAGTGGTTTGAAAAGGGTACCCAGGATCGAGACGCTGCTGAGGAAGTTGACCCATGATGGGGCTGATCGTTTGAGCTCGCATCCTAGAACACCTAACGCATCGGTGTACAACAGATCTGGCCATGTTCCGTCCGCCTAGCGGCCAAAACCGTTGCCTAATAGACGATAATAGTAATTGTGGTGCGGCGTGGAATAATCTTAAATGTCCGTCGAGGAAAATGAGATTTGCGATTGGGTGCTTGCATGAAATTAAAATGGGGTGCTTCATATCGAATCCGAAGTTTGAATTTTGCAATCTACCACCTACCCTAATTAAACCTGAATCGATGAATGGAGACAACCGAGTCAACCTATTCTTTTCGGGCAATTTTTTACCATTTAAAAGCAATTGATATTCTTCAAATGATTGCATTTGTGCGATTCTTAGTAATGCTTTGAATGCCTTATCCATTTCATTTGCGGAGAGTGAGCCTAGTAATCTGGCTTTAGAATTACTTGGTTTGCTATTGTGGATGAACCGTAAAACATATGTGAACGTTCGTTTTAATTTTGACAGTTTGGAGAAACGACTGAATTCTATGGGTGTCTCTATAGATGTTAGGTGTACAATCAGTTCCGGCAGTGGTTCATAATCTTGATTCGAATTGAGTTTTGGCCAATCTTTTTCGTCTTTTTGCAGAAATGGCGGTCCCGTCCACCACAACTTCAACTCATTGATTTCAGACATGTTAACGCCTCGAGTTAATAGATCTGCTGGATTTTGATTAGTGGGTACATGTCGCCACTCATGGTTCTGTGTGAGTTCTTGTGTCTCTGATACCCGATTTTTCACAAAGGGTTTCAGCTTGTTTGGATTAGTGTGCAGCCAACCCATGACTATGGTCGAGTCTGTCCAAAAAACGCATCGATGGATAGGTAGTCTGAAAGCGTCCATCACCTTTTTGCCAATTTTGCTGCAGTTAGAGCACCACAGAGCTCCAAACGTGGGATGGTGACTGATTTTATGGGCGCCACCTTGCTTTTTGCGCATAACAAATGTGTCTGCGTTTCTTCGCTACTTCTCCATGACCTGACGTACACACAAGCACCGTATGCATCCTGTGAGGAGTCGCAGAACACGTGAAGTTCGATGCTAGTTGGCTCATTGCAAGTAACGCATCTAGGAATATGCAATGAATCTAAATATGACAAATCACACATAAATCGAGTCCAAGCCTGTACAATTTTGCCTGGTAAATTGTCATCCCATGACACTTTAAGTAGCCACAGCTTCTGTAGAAGAATCTTAGCCTGAATCACGAAGACACTAAGAAGACCAAGTGGATCAAATATCTGACCGATCGCGGATAGAATGGACCGTTTGGTTGGATTGTTCTGAACGCTTGGTCTCTGAGAGAAATATAAATGATCTGTTGGCGATGTCCAACCAAGACCTAGTGTGTTTGCCGAGGTTTGCTGTCCTAGATTGAGGCTAGTGCCTGAATCTGGTTCCGATGCAGAGAAGTCCTTGATATTTGACCTGATTTTGCGTAGATTGAAGCATCCCGATGACAGTTCGTTGCATACACTGTCCCGAACGGCTCGCAATGCAGCTTGTGACTGCTGACCTGTCACTAAATCATCAACATAAAAATCCTCGCTGATGATCTGTGCAATTTGAGGATCCTTACATTCTAGCGCGAGCTGCTGTAAACAACGAATGGCTAGAAAGGGTGCAGATGCAGTGCCATATGTCACGGTGTTGAGTTCGAATACTGCTAGCTCGTCAGAAGGATCTTCCCTCCACAGGATTCGTTGAAGATGTCTATGAGTTTTATGAACTTGCACCTGTCTATACATCTTCTCAATATCACCGCTCATAACGTATGTGTAATGTCGAAAACGAATTAAGATCGAGAAGAGATCGCTCTGTATAGTTGGACCTACCATTTGTAGATCGTTACATGATACTCCTGTCGTTGTGGGTGCGCTGGCATTGAAAACTACCCTTAGTTTTGTAGTTGTGCTGCTTTCACGCAACACTCCGTGATGTGGCAAGAAATATGAAATATCAGACGTGTATGGGTGTGCAATAGCTGACATGTGTCCTAAATCCCGATATTCTTTCATGAATTCTGTATACATTTGTTTTAATTTGGGTTCTCGCTGTAATCTCCTCTCCAAGGACAAAAAACACTGACGAGCCCTATCGTGAGAATTGCCTAAAAGTGTTTCAGGTGATTTCAGTGGTATTGCAACTGAAAACCTACCGTCAGCCATGCGTTTGTAATTCTGCACAAAGTTCTCCTCGCATAATCGCTCCTCCTTTGAATAAACTGGTTTATTGATATTTGGTGTTTCTTCGAGGGACCAAAACTTGGACAATTGATCCTGAACATCTGCATTCTCGTTGTGGCTAACATTACATGCAACGATGTTACTATTGGTCTTGCTGTGTGTGTGTTTGAGACCACTAGTGGGTCCTGAAATAATGTATCCTAATTTGGTGAGTTGCAGGATGGGACAGTTGGCTCCCAGGCGGATTTGACCCTGATCTAGTAACTCCCAAAAAATGTCTGCGCCTAACAATATCTCTATGTTTGACGGATTGTAATATTGTGGATCTGCTAGCTGCACCTGTGTGTGAATCTGTAAAGGATTGATTGGTACGCTCTCTTTACAAAAACTTGCAATACTGTTTAAAACCAAAAATGAGATTTCTGCTTTAAATTCATTGATTCTTGATTCTATAAATGTTTGACAACGCTTTGTGACTTGTGATACTGAATTATTAATGCCGATTACCGATGTGAATACTTCCGTGTGTTTTAATTCCAATTTGTGTAATAATGCTTCCGTCATAAACGATGCCTGGCTCCCTGAGTCGAGCACAGCTCTAGCTTCATGACGCCTATTGAATTTGTCTCGTATGTATATGACCGCTGTGGAAAGTAGGACTCGCTCTGCCATTTGGGCTGAGAGCGCTGTGCTGCTACCATCCATTGTTGCTACTTCGTGTGAGTTTATCCGTGTTTCTTCGTGTAATAATGTGTTATGATTACCTGAGCATTTTGTGCACTTGCCTGATCTACAGACACGAGCTCTGTGACCAAATCGCAGACAATTTAAACACAGCTTCAATTTTTGAACAGTGTCTTTTCTTTGATTTATAGGTTGTCCTAAAAATGTGTCGCAATTATAAATCCGGTGTTCTTTAGAACACAAGGGACAAGAATTATACTGTCCATGTCCAGAATTTACAGCCGTAGTAGTTAGCCCCTTAACGTTCTCCGTGTGATAAACCCTATGCCTTTCAGTCTTGTTGTTCATATTAATCGATTCAAGTAAATCAGCCCTACCCTTTAAAAAAGACATGAAATCTTCGAGTGTAATTTTATTCATACTACATTTTTTCTCCTCCCACTCTCTCGATGTCTTCGGATCAAGCTTAGAATTGATAAGGTATATAATAAGTGTGCCCCATGACTTTGTGGGTTCGCCAAGAATTTCTAAGGACCTGAGATTTTTTGAAAATGTATCGATGATGCTTCTAATTAATTGAGCGGATTCTCTTTTTATTGGATCCATGAGAAAAAGAGACTGAACATGATTTTGAATCAATAGCTTTTCGTTGTTGTACCTATCGCAAAGCAGCTCCCACGCAACTATATAATTGTTAGATGAGAACTCCAACGATCTTATCACCTGAGCCGCGCCGCCGTCTAAAGAGGCCCTTAAATAGTGAAATTTTTGAATTTCAGATATGGTTCGATTTTCGTGAATTAATGACACAAAGGTGTCGCGAAACTCGAGCCAGTCTGTATACCGACCGCTAAACTTAGGGACCTGGATGGTAGGTAATTTGACTCCACGCCCACTGCTTACCCTTCTGTGCTTCACCACCGTACCAGTTTCCGCCCTACCTGACGCCTGTGAATGGGAAGAAGACGCGTCATCATCATCATTTGCGATAGTCCTATTGCAGTCGAAAACCTCCTGCGCCTGAGCTACGATGGCATAATATTGATTTTCAAATTCGCGCCTTTCCTTGTATTGTTCTGGCATATCATCGTCGTCATCAACGGCAGTCTCGATACAGCTTTGAATTTCATCAAACTGTGAAAACAACAATTCCGCTTTTGTTATACGAAGTTTTAATTCGGTAGTCTGAACGGAGCTTAAAACAGTTTTTAAACTATTGACGTAATTAACAAACATGGTGAGGCGACCCTTAATTGATCCCCGTTTTTTGATTAATTCCTTTAAATCGGGCATTTGAAAACAGTAAACAAAGATGCAAAGTATCAGTTACGCAGTTAGTGTGCAATCGTCTTAAGTTAACCCACTGATTGATACTATAACTGTATGAATAAAATACCTACTTCAATTCAGACAAAATTATAATATTTAAGTTCAATAAAAATAAACGGTAACGTTTGTAGAAACGTAACGTAAGTAAATCGTAAGTATAAAATTGTAAGTGCGTTTTTAATCCTGTAACCCCCAATCTAATTTATCTGTAATTATTATTTATAGCCAATATTTTGTGATGGCTGTATGACCTATGTTTTCTTTCACAATCGATTTATTGACGTTAAATCGTTATGCTAATTACAGTGATAATTGAAGTACAGATTCTAACTATTTTAAGTATTACGTCTACGTTAATTTTAATAGGAATATAAAATGAAATAAGCTGATAAATTAATAAATCTGACGTGCGGGTGGTTAATAAATGATGACGAGAAATTAACGGAATCTCGATTCCACGCGCTGCACACGATCGATCTGCGTGATAGGTACCTACCTACTTAAACGAAACAAAGACTAAAAACTACAATTTAAGTAAAATTTCGTGGAATGAACTAACTTATAGGAAAATAATTTTTACAATTAGTTTAAAAATAATTTTACAACAACAACACTTAATTTTTATTTTATATATTTTATTAATCACTTGCATGGAAATAATGAAGGAATAGAAAAGGGCATAACCGGAACGAACTCACTTTGAACAACAAGCTTCGTCTGTGCTGTGGCCAATCTAATCCTTTTGGTAATTGATATCCTGTGCGTTTAAATTTGTTTCCAAAATCCACTGTTTTTGACTTCGGCTCGAAGGTCCAATGTATTTGAGGAATAGCTGAGTGGACTGTATAAATTATTTGCTGCAAAACCAACTAAGATTTCGAATGCTTTATTGCGAATTTTATGATACAAAATTTATGACAAAAAAATGCGTATGTAATGCGTTGAGTGCCGTTAAATTGCAAGTGAAGGTGACATGTGTGGCTCCCTGCCTCCCGCGCGTTTCTTCTCTCCGTCTACTTCGCTGCATTAGCATTGCTCATGTTAAATAATTAGGCGCATGTAACTTTGATTCTGAACATCCATCTTTGTACCCACCCCTGACAGTAGTTTACGGTGATTAGCTGTTCCCCACATTAATTCCGGAGTTCCCGCGGGAAATCCGGGATAAAAACTATCTATTATGTTTAGCGTAACTCTGTGCTTGTCGTCACGGGCGATTCCGACGGGACGGAATGTGAAAGTAAATAAGTACTTATTGTGGCCATCGCCGTAGAACACACGTTTTATTGGTAAACTAGCTAACCCCCGCGGTCGCACCCGCGGTTATTTCGGAGTTCCCGCGAGAATTCCGGAATAAAAAGTACCCTATGACACTCAGGATCCTATTCCTAGAAGTGAAAGAATTTTTAAAATCGGTTCAGTAGATCCAGAGATTAGGTACTCCCTACAATGCAACGTCACAACTCACAAACTTTTGCTCTTTATAATATTATAGTATATATGTTTGGTTTATATACACCTTGATTAGTGTCGAGTGTATGTAAGAGTAGCGAAATCAGTTAAGTGGTACATTGTTAGTTGATAAGTGAAGTCAATATTATAAAACATGTAAAAAGAAAACCGGAATGGAGAATCACCCGCGTACACGTTCACCCACGTCGAGATAAAGCTTTGAAGCCTTTCGGTGGGTGCTGGAAATGAACTCGTTCGAGGTAAAAGGCGAGTCCTAATAGAAATAACAAATACGTAGAGAGACTACAGCCGACATTGTGGGAAGCTCTCTGAGTCTCTGCCTTGTCGCTGTACAAGTTTACTGCAAACACCTTTGTGGACAAAACGTAAATAAATTTACGCTTTTGTAGAAAATCTTCGATTAAAAAGCACTTACCACGTTAAATTTAGACGCCGTAGTTTTAGAATCTAGTGTCAAAGAAGCCTCACAAATTGAAATTTAATACAATCTGCGATGGGCCAAGTGATAAATGAGGGCAATGTAATTAATAACCTATTTCTCAATGTCTTTTTACCAAAGTGAATAGATTTTCCAGAAAATGAACTTTAGGTAGATGAGAGTTTTAGGAAATTTGGTTGTTAGACCCTCAGACGAAAATTTCGTCTGAGGTTAGACCGTGTCTTTGTCACCACTAATAGGATCCGTTTTGCCACTTTATGGACTTTGTTATGCAATGAAAATCAAACTGCTGCACTCAGACGAAATAAAAATAAAAACTTTTTATTTCGTCTGAGCTGCTGCATTGCTAATCTGTTTATCGCTTGTTCCGAACTTATTAATTGATTTTGTCACACGCCATGCTAAATGTTTCGATAAATGATTATTTGCTTTGAAGTTTTTTCTTTGGCTCTACATAATATTATAGTTACAATTATATTTGAATCTATAAACAATATTGTAAAGAGGTAAAGTTTGTTCTAGTAAGGTTTAATCAGGAACTATAGAATCAATTCTGATAATTCTTTCACTAATAGGAAGTCTTTGAATTTTCGAGGGAGTTCCGATTCAAGTGAGTCGCGATAAGGTCTTTGACTAGGGCAATTTTCAGCACGATACAAAAAGTTCGAGATTTATACGTATAACACCTACCTAGGTACTACTTACTTAGTCGTTTTAGACATAATATGTTTTTGCTAGCGTTTGTTATTTGTCTTGTATTGCTTAAAGAAAGTTTTCAGTTTACTAATGTCAATGCTCATTCTAATATTATTGAATGAACCTGTCCCCCAAACTTCTCCACAACTCGTCTCAGGCGCTGCTAAGTGCTGCGAATTCTTTTCTCTTTCGGTCATAAATTATTGAATTATTACGAACGTTCCGTTGGATTTTGAGGGCGAATATTGCAGAGGTCTAATGAAAAAGAAAATTTATTCTCGGGCAGGTAAATTATCTTTACGACGCTTTTACTGTAACAGCTGATACCTTTCTCGCCAGAAAAGCTCATAAAGTAGCCTTGTTTGTTGCCTGCCCCAGCTCGGCGAAGTAGCTGAGTGTAATATTCGCAAGTTACAATATGGAATTGGGGCCGCGTTTTGCTGACGTCGATTGGTTTCGACCACGTGACGTCAACTGGGGTGGGTGTGCAGTGTACAGTCGGTGTGTACATTTTCGTGGATAGTTGGAAAGAGGGTCGACACTTTATCAGAATCAGCATAGTGAGAGCTAGGTGACCGAAAAAATTCCTTATTTCGGCCATAGGCCTGAATTGTCAGTTGGAACACTTCTAACTTAAACAGATAGTCTGCGTAATTTTACTATTGTTTAACCATATCAGTTTCTTTATTCTTTAAAAACAGAAAAAACTAATGGCCATACAGCTGAGCATATACAAATCAATGAAAAGTCCTTTAAATTATTAAAAAGGAATGTAAATTATAGTATCTACTACAGTATAAAATGGTCGTGATCACTAACCAGGGCTACGAAGCTGGTTTTTTTCTTATAAGATCCCCAAGCAACCCAGTATCCTATACTGTATCTTAAGAAATCACTACCTACCTAACAGAATTATATCATGAAAGTCAAAGGCCTTTATTTTAAAAGTAGCTGTTCCCGTGGTTACTTAAGTTAATTAAGGAGATTATTTATTTATTTATTCTTTATTGCACAGTACGTACAAATGGCGAACTTAATGCCTTACCTTGGAGTTCCCGAATTCTAGGATAAAAGTATCCTATTTGCTTCTGTGTACCCCTGGAAACGTGTATGCCAAATTTCATAAGATATTACCGGCGTTAATGTCGGAGTTCCCTCGGAAAAACGTACCCTATGTCCTTCTCTGTACCCCTGACAACGCGTGTGCAAGATTTCATGATGATCGGTTGAGCCGTTAAGGCGTGGAAGCGTAACAAACAAACAAATCACCTTCGCTTCGCTTCGCAATTCGGCTAAAAGGAATAATTGAATATTATGAAAAGTCCACGAGGAACAACATAACGATTCACTCTCTTCATATCGAATACGAAAGTGCTCACTCCGCTCCTCATAAAATATTTCAGGGGTGGTTCAACTCTATGCTTCCATAGATACTAGAGTATAAGGGGAGGGGTAACTGTTAAGTTTACTGTCCGCCAGTTAACACGGAGCAGACGCAAGACTGCACCGTCGGCGTCGGCTCGCGTGCCGATGCACAGTAAACCGAAGTGATAGCGATTACGGCTAACTTGATAGACCACTAAAGTTATTGCTTGCTTCCTTTCCAGATTTGGTTTTATCTAGCCTCTAATTCTATTTCAGTGGCTCGAAAACGCGGCGACCGATAAAATTTGTCGCAGCTTACGAGTATTGTTTGAGTGCCGCTCAGCTGCAGTTAGATACAAATGGCTACTTGAAAAATAAGTAAAAAAAATTGGACTCGTATTTTTTCTTTTTTTACATAATCAAAAAATAACGGCGATACATGGAGTTGAAATTTCGCGTGACGTCACAACCCAGTGCAGTTTGTATGGGGCTTATACTGAATATTGACGTCACGAGTCCTCCACCCTAAACTTTAATGCGCTTTATCTATGTTTATTTCATTAATTTGAAAAAGCACAAAAATATGTGACTGTTATTTTTTTATTTTCTAACTGACGAACTAATTAGAATTTTGATTTTCATACCCTGGAGAACAATTTTATAGAATTTCAATAGTCGTAATGTGGAAGATTGTTATAAAACTAGGCAACAATCGAGTAAAATTGACACTGAAGAAAAAGTAACTCGGACTTGATTTCGGAGGCGGGAAGTTATTTTACTTTATTATTTATTAGTAGCAAAAATGGCAATGATTTTTACAAAAGAGCCTTATTATTTTGGTATAAAGGTATAGATACCTTATTTAATTTTAAGCATGCAACTCAAAAAATCTGTAAAGTTTATTATTGGTTTCGATGCCACTTGAACTGTGAATTTGAATAAAACAAAAAACGTGAAACGTCAATTTTTTCTATTATAATGTCAATATTGACAACTTTTGGGAAAACTTTGAGCGGAAGTTTCAGTTATTATACCCACAGAGCGGAAAATAACTGATAGAAGGGACATCAACTTGGTTTACTATGAAAACCGGCAGAAACCAGGGTGATTTTCGCACACAAAACTATTCATCACGCACTAAAACAAGAAATGTAATCAACGCTTTTTGGCTACGTTTTTACCTAAGTTAAGTGACTAATCACTTTCATAGTTTTGGGAATATTGTGGAAAATATACTTGGGATACCAGCGAAAAAAGTTTTGGTCAAGTTAGAGAACTTGCTCTAACTTCCTTTGCAACCGTGGCACGCTTGTCTACATTATTGTCATCTCTAGTTAATTTATTTTCTCTGCGATTATACCATTTTAGTTATCATACATTAATCCATAGCTATGTCTACAGGAGGACGATCGCGCTATTTTATAACGACATTACCAAAACAAAACCAAACGTCACACGTTCAAACGTCAAATTTTAAATTAGTATTTTAAGCATATTTATTTATTTTAAAGATAATTATATATTATCTATACTATATGATACTATAATAAAAGAGTAGAATCCGCGATTCTGTACATTGAATATTTTTAACAAAAACTGACAGGGGACGATAAACGAAGGTAACCAACCACAAAAAAAGGGTTTTTAAAAATCATGTCTGTCTGTCTGTCTGTTCGCGATAATCTCCGCATCTACTAAACCGATTGTCATGCGGTTTTTACAGGTAGATTAAGCATAGCCTCGAGCTGCATATAGGCTTTGTTTCACTGAAATCGGATGTCGGGAAAAAAAGTTGTTGTTTAGAAACCTTTCATGCGGGTGAAACCGCAGGGTACAGCTAGTTTTCTAAATAAGAGTTGAATCGTCATCTTTAAATTAATTAACGCGACACGAAATATGCTTAAAATATTAATTTAAAATTTGACGTTTAAACGTGTGACGTTTGGTTTTGTTTTGGTAATGTCGTTATAAAATACCGTCTCCTGGAGGGCTAATTGAAGACAATATGCAGCAACTACTCCATCATAGCTGTCTGCCACATTCCTTCGAACTACGACCGCCGCAGCTGCTGACTCCCGCTCGATAAAGTGGCAGTGCTGCCTAATCTCGACATTATATGGCGCAAAGCTGCAATATATGTGTAAAGCTTTGGAGTGGAACAGCGCTCGTGCACTTTATACGTATATATGGCGCCAGCGTCACGTCGGTTCACTCCACGCTTTATGACAGCCATTGCTTCCACTGACAACTGCTTCCACGGTGGCCGGATAGTGCCACTAAAATAGAATAGGTTTATTCACGTCCTCACAAGGCGGGCGTTTTATGTGCATCTTCAAAGTATTATATAAATAGGTAAAAGCCCTTCAGTTTTTTTTTTTGTTGTTGCCAAGAATGCGTGGGTAAGACGTGAGGTCTTTGTAAACCTCATTTGTATTGTGCTGAAAGAATGTATGAATAGACATACGTCATATAAGAACGTAGTTTTTTCCTTAGCGCAGAATTTTTCTCGAGACCGTGCAAGACGTGACCATCCTAATCCTTTCCTATTTAATGCAGTGATATCATGTTATAGGCCAAAAGTGTGTTTCTTGGTCTTCCTCCACATCGCAACTGAGCATCACACTGATGTTAGGCTTTCTACAAGCTAGTTGCAGGGCCTTAAATGATTGTAGGTCACGCTTGAAATGCTTAATACGCAGCACTGGCGGACTTACTACACATTTGCCACGAGTAGACTATTCAAATTTTGCAGCTCCTACCGACTTACAAAATCATGTTTTATTGTATTTTTTTATATCAATGAAATTGTAACTTAATGATTTGTGTAATAGTGGATCAAGGTCTCAGTTCCTAGATTTGTATGACAACCCAACGAAATAGTTATGATTGCACTAGAAATAGTTTTTTTGCTACCCCTAAAATCTGCCGCCCTAGGCTTGAACCTATTCAGCTTGTTGGTAAATCCACTGTTACGTGTGCAGTGTGCACAGTTTTACTTTGTTTTGATTCTTTTCATGTACCTGCCTACTTAAATCAGAAATCGGGAATGAGATCTGTACGAGCTTGGTATCGAAACACAGGCCCTCTTTGTATTGTAAGTAATCACCGGGGTTTTACGCACAGAATATATTTCATTTATATAATACACAGATAGCCAAATGTAAGTGGATTGAAATATAAAAAATAATAATACGGAAAGCATTTCCTCGTTTCCGAGTAAAAAAACTCGTATCAGTGACACGTGCATGGAGCTTCATTCAGCGAGGGCGGGCCGTGATGCCCGTACTCAGAGTACTCACATCCCTCACCCACTGTTACTACGGGGGCGCATTGACGCATTGTACCTACTCACACATTGTTTCCTTACCCTTACGTATAGTATTATATTATCTGTGCCCTTACTAATGTTATTGTGAACGCGCCTTCTGAAGGCCTGGAGAACCGGTAGCCGCGGACAAGCGTACAAAATGGCGACAAAAGCAGTGTCCAAGCGTGCCACACAGGCGACTCTCGTCGCGCCTGTTCACCAATTTAAAGCACCACACAACTTAAATAAATAGTTCACCAAGCGTGCGGTGGGCATGCGTCCATGAAAAGCTGTGTATTCGAGGGTTGAAAGCAAACACCAAAGGGTCACTCCAGAGTCCGGCACTCGCGAGCGAAGCTAACGCACATTGAAGAAGACCACCTGGGAGCTGATCATTTGGTGTCAGTCAAGTAAGTCCGCCTTGCATTTGGATATAGGTTTCGGAATTTATTTGCTGGTTGCCAATACTGGGTGCTTACATACCTACCGGTTCTCCAGGCCTTCAGAAGGCGCGTTCAATCAAATAAAAAGATGTGAACGCGCCTTCTGAAGGCCTGGAGAACCGGTAGGTATGTAAGCACCCAGTATTGGCAACCAGCAAATAAATTCCGAAACCTATATCCAAATGCAAGGCGGACTTACTTGACTGACACCAAATGATCAGCTCCCAGGTGGTCTTCTTCAATGTGCGTTCACGCCGCAAGCTTCTACGGCGGAAGCCGCGGACAAGCGTACAAAATGGCGACAAAAGCAGTGTCCAAGCGTGCCACACAGGCGACTCTCGTCGCGCCTGTTCACCAATTTAAAGCACCACACAACTTAAATAAATAGTTCACCAAGCGTGCGGTGGGCATGCGTCCATGAAAAGCTGTGTATTCGAGGGTTGAAAGCAAACACCAAAGGGTCACTCCAGAGTCCGGCACTCGCGAGCGAAGCTAACGCAGAGCAGCACGTACACCTCAGTACACAGTCGGGAACACACCCGTTGGCTCAGCCGGCGCAAGCATCACAAATTAATAAGACTTATGTCTAAGCATGAGCCAAAAAACGAATGCAACGCCGCCATCATGATGTTGGGAACTACCGCGCCCGCGCCGATTGGTCGAGCGTTCAGTCCACCCATGGATGGCATAGGCGCGAAATTTAAATACCGGGTTGCCAATATCTAGATTTATAAATAGCCCAAACACAGCCCCCGGCTTGAAAGGTTCTCTTTCGAAAAGGGAAACCAAAATAATCCCAAGCTAACCTATCATAATAAAGACTTAAACTTAGGAATTAAGTGACGAGAAACCGTCAACTAAGAGTAAACTTAATAATACTAAGAGAATTATCCGAATAAAGTACGAATAACCCTAGAACTATCGCTAATAAGCTACTACTGAGTAGGTAGCGGACATAACCGCACAATCGGGCGCTTAAGCGTACCATACTTGGTCTTTACCAACGCGACCCGAATTTTTCCGTCCCTACCTGCATAGGTTTCCTGAATTCGACCAAGTGGCCAATGCAGTGGCGGGGCATTATCCTGCCTAATTAAAACCACTGTCCCTACCTTTACGGATTGAGAATCCGACGTCCACTTTCCTCTGACCTGAAGGGTATGGAGGTATTCGGTGCTCCACCGCCGCCAATACGACTGTACCAATTTGTTCAACAGTTCAAAGCGAGATAACAAATGTTCGCGCTCTTCAGTTACTTCAGGAGATGGAAGCGAACGCAAAGGAACTGCATTTAGAAAATGGGCAGGAGTAAGTGGGACAGGTTCGCCAGGATCTGGACTAAGACCCACACATAGAGGTCTGGAATTCAAGACTGCCTCTATTTGGCAGAGAATCGTTAAAAGCTCCTCATAAGTAAGGATTTGGGGACCTATGACCCTAAACAGATGCGTCTTGAATGATTTAATTGTAGCCTCCCAACTACCACCAAAGTGGGGAGCGGAAGGTGGAATCATTTGCCAAGCAATACGATTAGCTGCCAACTCACCCTGAAATTCCTTCAGATATTGGGAAGAGTCTAGGAAAGCATACAACTCTCGAAGGTAGGTACGAGCACCTACAAAATTTGTACCGTTGTCCGAGTAAAGTCTTTCAACGGGTCCTCGACGGGAGATAAAACGTTTGAAAGCATTCAGAAATGCTTCGGTACTCAAATCTGGGGCCACCTCAATGTGCACCGCTCTAGTGGAAAGGCAAATAAACACACAAAGGTAGGCCTTTTGCGATCGAACGCCACGTTTACGAGTTAACGTTATAGGTAACGGCCCGCCATAATCAACTCCCGTATGGGCAAACGGTTTGGATATATTTAACCTGCACTCGGGTAAATTTGACATGATTGGTGGGATCGCTACTCTAGGACGTGCTTTAAAGCAAAAATTGCAAGCATGTACTCGAGCACGTACTATGCGACGACCGGAAAAAATCCAGAATCGTTGCCGCAAAATGGACAACAAAAGATTTGGACCTGTATGACAATTTCTACGGTGGGTATAATCCACAATCAACTCAACGACATGATCCTTACGAGGCAGAAGAATCGGATGCTTGTGGTCGAACGACAGACCACTGTTCTGAAGCCGACCTCCAACTCTCAGAACTCCGTCTACTAGCATCGGATTAAGTCTTTGAACTGCCGGGGAGCAATCGTCACCCTTACTAACAGCTTTTATATCATCCGCAAAATAAATAGATTGGACGGATCGTAATATAGCTAGCTCAGCATAACTTATATCAGCTGAGGTTATAGTACCACGAGAAGATAACTTCTTAACGAATCGTAGGACATACACCACAATACGTAGTAACTTGAACCAAGAAGAAATTCTTTTGGCAAGGGAATACAAAACAGGTTCATCAGCAATTACTGCCGGTAACGCAATCGATTTAATTTCAGGAATATCCGAAATAACATCAGATTTGAAAGGTGTAACAGGCCAACGGCCAATATCCTCTTGGGCCCAGGGTGGACCATGGAGCCACAATGGATGAGAGATAAGCTGAGCAGGCATAAGGCCACGCGATAAACAGTCACTCGGATTTTCCTTACCAGAGATATGGAAAAAATGCGAAGACGATAAATTTTCATGAATCTTGGCCACGCGATTAGCGACAAATGTCTTCCAACGATGTGGACTGGAATGAATCCAGTGTAGTGTCACTGTCGAATCGGAAAAGGCAAAGATACGACTAATTAAATATCGGGGAGAGATAGTGCTAACTACACATCGAACTAACTTCGACATGAGCAACGCGGCACATAGCTCTAACCGGGCTAGCGAAACGCTTTTTACTGGTGCTACTCTTGATTTGGCACACAGAAAGTTAACGGACGTACTTTCTGGGCCCTCCACATGAAGATAAATAACTGCTCCATAAGCATTTTCACTAGCGTCCGCGAACGCTAAAAGGCTGACTACACATTCTGGCACCAAACCTACGTGACGGGGAATACTGATTTGAGTTAATAAAGGCAACTCCTGTCGAAACTTACACCAAGTATCAACAATTTTCTGAGGAGGAACCTCATCCCAATCAATTTTGAGAAGCCATAGTTGTTTTATCAACAACTTTGCGTATAAGACAGCTGGAGCAACAAAACCCAGCACATCCCATATCCGAGCAATAGCAGATAAAATATTCCGCTTAGAACACCTATCTTCACTAGAAGCGATATCAAAGGTGAACGAGTCCTTACTGGGCTCCCATTTTATACCAAGAATCTTTTGACTCGCATCGGGGTCAAAAGAGACCGACTGAGGATGGAGATGTGTATCAGGTAGGTGGGTTAGTAACTCGCTGGAATTGCTCGACCACTTGACTAAATCGAACCCTCCTGCTTTAAACATGCCTATCAGCTGAGACGACGCCTCTGCTGCATCGGACACCGTGAGCCAGCTTTGCACCAGATCATCCATATAGACATTTCTCTTCACTACGTCTGCAGCCACTGGAAATGCCACCTGTTCATCCCTACCGAGTTGCTGGATCGTACGCAAAGCGAGATACGGGCTTGCGGAAAGGCCAAAACAAACTCGTTGAAACTCGAACAAGGTAAGCTCGTCATTTGGATGAAAACGATATACAATTCGTAAAAACTTATGATGTTCCGGAAGAACCTTTATCTGTAGGTACATTTGTCTGACATCTGCGCAGCAGGCAACAGGAAACAAGCGAAATTCCACTAGAAGAGAGAAAATATCCGCCTGTAAGTTCGGACCTATATGCAATATTTGATTCAACGATACACCGCTGTCAGTGCGGGCGCTAGCATCGAGCACCATCCTCACCTTAGTAGTCACCTTATCCTGACGAACGACGCCATGATGTGGTATAACATACCCCCCTGACTGACCATTCTCCTTTATAGCAACGATATATCCTTGCTTAAGATATTCTTTGACAATGTCATCATATGCGGTACGCATAGTAGGTTCCGCTTGGAGCTTACGCTCTAAAGACAGGAAGCGCCTCTCTGCCGTACCTAGAGAACAACCCAGCAACGCTGGATCTGATTTGAATGGCAACGCCACTGTATATCTACCCGACGAATCACGTGTGGTAGTTTTATTGTAAATATTCTCGCACTCCTGCTCCTCCTTGTTAAGCGTTGAGGATTTGTTCGACGAGAACTCCTCTAACTCCCAGAATTTCTGTAACACAGCATCTATAGGAGTCTCTGACACAGAGCAGAGTGCTACCGAACGTTGACGTTGATTAGATGTATGGATCGGTGCCTTGCCCATGACAACAAATCCTAACGACGTCTGAAGCGCGACTGGAAATCGTGATGGACCCTGTACGCGCCCAGGAAGTAATAACTGTGCGAAAAGTTGCGCTCCAATTAGTAAATCTATGTCACCAGGTATATGAAATGTGTCATCAGCTAAGGACACACTTGACAGATACGTCAAAACCGAAACATCTATTTCAGCAGTCGGCAGCTTGTCGGTAATACAATCGACCACGAGAGGATGAATTTCATAAGAAATTTTATCATTAAAACGCGAAAAAAATTTAAAATTTGTTACACCCTGTATAACATTTGATGTTCCTCCAAAACCATGTACGGAGACAGGGCCTGGCACTGGATTTAATTTTAATGCCAATTTATTGCAACATTGTTTTGTTATAAAATGATCTTGTGACCCGTTATCTATTAAACAACGCAATAAGTGAGAACCACCCCTAGCATCAACAACACGCACACGAGTCGTAGCTAAAAGCACCGTCGATGGTTGTTGCAACCGCTGTACACCAATCGCGCTGTCTGACTGTACCGAACATAGTGAAACTATGTTATTGTTCGTACTACTAGCGCCACCTATCGGCGTAACTTGGGAACTATCAGACTCCACTTCGGCGGCCCTTGGAGTAGTTGTGATGGACTGCGACATCAAAGTCGATGAAGATATAACATTATTATCGGGGAAGTGTAAAAGGGAATGGTGTGTTTTAACATGACAATGACTACAAACACTAGTCGACTTACATGTGGGGGAAGTATGATTTAAACTTAAACAACTTACACAACCACTAAATTTTTTTACAACCTTGTACCGTTCTCTCGCTGATTGTTTAAGAAATTCCGGACACCGAGATAACTGATTATGATTATTATTATTACATAACTTACATAAATTGGATTGATTTGCAGTCACATAAGATTGAGTAACCTTTGAGGACCCGGGCCTAGTAACACTAGGTTTAAATCCTTTGGGTACAGAAATAGGTTTATTATTAACTTTAGATGAACTTTGAACCCCAGTTCGTTCCATTATTTTGGCCTGTTCCTTTACAAATTTAACAAAGGAAGCATAAGTAGGTAAGGTTTCACTTCGAACATGCTGTTCAAACAAACGAGCAGTCTCTGAGTCTACCTTTTTAATTGCAAGATATAAATAAATAAAATCCAATTTATTTTCAATATTTAATCTTTCAAATGCCGAAATTGAAACGGAAAACTGATCAATAAAAGAGTTTAAACCATCCATGGATGCAGACTGCATCCTTTTAAATTCAAACATCACATCCAAATAGGCAGTACCTAACGAACGGACATCTTGATACTTTTCCACTAAGGTATCATATATGACATGATAATTATCGCCAGTAGGAAGTAAACCACTTATAGAAGCCAATGCCCTACCCTCTAATAAACTAGAAAGGTAATAAATCTTTTCTGAGTTACTAAGTTTTAAATTGTTATGAATTGTGTTATTAAAACACTCAAAAAAGGTAGGCCATAATTTGGAATCACCATTAAATTTTGGAAGTTCAATTGGTGGCAGTTTTAACTTTGCAGGGGTCAAGGTCGGTTTAATTTCACCAGACTGTTTCCCATTGAACGAATCTACTACATGTTGAACTTGAGAAAACAATTCATCAAATGATTGCCAAACACCAAAACTTGGAGTGAACTTTGGATCCGCTTCCATCTTAGCCAAATTTAACTCTTCAACAACCAAATTAAATTCCTTCCGGAGCGATACAATATTAGTAGCAGAAGCCAGAAACAACTCCTTATCAGTAGAAGTTTTAATACGCTGAGATGCATCATAAATAGATTGCAATCTAGCAAAATAAGAACTCTGCCGGGCCTCTAAAATCTTAATTTTAGGAGAAACCATCTTTTCTTCCATTAAAGGCATTATAGATTACTTTATTAGGAACTTAATACAACTATCTTATTGTATTCAAAGAGAATTAACTTCTACCTACACCTTATTGGAAAAATAATTGAAAGATATTAATCTAATTTAAACTTATTTTGTTTTATTTTAAATTATTCTTAAACAAAATGAATTTAGTTAAACTATTTTAATTTGGTTTAAGAAATTACTAAACAAACTAAATACCACAAATTAAATTTGTAGTTATTTTAAGTAGGTATATAATATGTACTCTGCACAAGAATAATACCTATGCAGTATGAGTTCAACGACCCTAACAATTACTACCAATTAAAATTAAGTTTATTTACCCAATGACTTTGCAAAATTGAACAAATAGGTAGGTAATTTAGATATTTTAATAATCTATGGACTGAGGTAGGTATCTACCTTAATAATCAATCTCAATTAAAGTTATGTATTACTAAAAGTATGTAAATACACCAGTGTAGAATTCAGGAAACATATTCTATACTCATAGCTCGGTATAATGTGACACTAATAATGGTACACTATTACATAACACATCCTATGAGTTTCAATAAACCTAGTAATGGTATATAAAGTGACACAAATATGGTACACCTATGACACTCGCGATTGAGATATAAGAAACGAATTCACTAAATCTTAACTAATTTGGTAATGTACAACAGACTTAAGTTTATAATTTAGAACAAATTTCAATAACCTAACCAAATAGGTAGGTATTAAGTAAGTGAAACTACCATAGAATAGGACAACTTTACTGGTCAATCCGTTGGACCACTAATAAAATTAATGTACTTTAACCAGCGGATGAGCAGTTCTGGACTATCCTAACCCTGGGCTTCGGTTCGAAGGACCAAATAAAAAGATGTGAACGCGCCTTCTGAAGGCCTGGAGAACCGGTAGGTATGTAAGCACCCAGTATTGGCAACCAGCAAATAAATTCCGAAACCTATATCCAAATGCAAGGCGGACTTACTTGACTGACACCAAATGATCAGCTCCCAGGTGGTCTTCTTCAATGTGCGTTCACGCCGCAAGCTTCTACGGCGGAAGCCGCGGACAAGCGTACAAAATGGCGACAAAAGCAGTGTCCAAGCGTGCCACACAGGCGACTCTCGTCGCGCCTGTTCACCAATTTAAAGCACCACACAACTTAAATAAATAGTTCACCAAGCGTGCGGTGGGCATGCGTCCATGAAAAGCTGTGTATTCGAGGGTTGAAAGCAAACACCAAAGGGTCACTCCAGAGTCCGGCACTCGCGAGCGAAGCTAACGCAGAGCAGCACGTACACCTCAGTACACAGTCGGGAACACACCCGTTGGCTCAGCCGGCGCAAGCATCACAAATTAATAAGACTTATGTCTAAGCATGAGCCAAAAAACGAATGCAACGCCGCCATCATGATGTTGGGAACTACCGCGCCCGCGCCGATTGGTCGAGCGTTCAGTCCACCCATGGATGGCATAGGCGCGAAATTTAAATACCGGGTTGCCAATATCTAGATTTATAAATAGCCCAAACAGTTATAAATGCGAAAGTGAGTTTGTTTGTTTGTTTTTTTTGTTTGTTACGCTTTCACGGCTAAACGGCTCACCACGAAATTTTGCATACACGTTGTGGGTTACAAGAGAAGGACATAGGCTACTTTTTACCGGAATTCCCGCGGGAATTTTGAAATTAATGTGAAATAAACTACATTAACTTTTGCATACTACCTATCTACATGTTGTCAAGGGTAGATACAGAAAAAAAATATATATGGTAAGAAAAAAATATAGGGTAATATTGTAAGTACTTGTATCTCGGAATATCCGCGGGATATCGGAACTAACGCGGGAGAAACCGCGAGGAACAGCTATAGTATCATAAATTTATCTGATCGGATTTTCCACGTGCGTTAATATTTCTCAGAACACAAGGGTAGGTATTTAGTGAAAATATAAATACAACACCCCATAAAGAATGAGTTTGTATTGAGTAACATCAAATAATAAGTAGGTACCAATTATTGTAAATTTTATAAAAATCTCGATAATAAAGAAGAAGAAAACGAAAGAAATGCGTCACGCTTATTAAAAGAAAAACTACCGAATTTTCAATTCCATTTTTCAGTACTAGACACGCCTATTTTATCAGCTTAAGCCACCGATAGCAGTTAATGAATCATCAAGTTGTAAAGAAAAGAAGTCCTCTAGTTAACTATACTTTTATTCTCACTATTATAGTTATTACAACCGCACATATACTATATATACAATATAAATAGAACACTTATTATGACCACTTAAGTCGAGCAGAGTAACTAGAATGAAGCTCTTCTGTGCTGACACTAGTATTTATACCCACAACCCCACCAACAATTGTGGGCGTACACTACTTTAATTTATCAAATGGAAATGAGGGTACCGACTAAATAACAGTGTTGCCATGACATAATGCTAGAATTCCCTGAAATAAGGAACGACTTAATAGAAAACATGACAAACTCGTGTTCACCATGAATTTCGGTGCTAAGGTGCCATGTGAAAAAAAAAAAAATTGTGTGCATCATGGTGTGGTACCCATATTAAAAGGAGTGCTTAGTACGAGAGTATGGAACCAGATGGCGCTGTTTGATAATGTTCAAGCATTATTATTATTGAGATGTAGATATTAATATGACGTGGGTACTCACAGCTTCAGTGTGTATCGGGTGTACGGCGAACAGCATGGCGGCGACGAAACTGGTGAACTCTGGCAGGAACATGGCGCACACCCTGCAACAATACGAGTCGCAACTGGGTCAGACACATCGCAAACTCCGCACCAGAGAGAACGGAATACATCAACTAGAGAGGCGACGTAGTAACCGGTATCGCTACAGAAAACTAAGGATATTATTTAAACTAAGGTTTATTTCTTTGATTTATAGTATTTTTTTTTAATCCTCGTAGTTAATTTTGGTATGGTAATAGTGTTGTTCTTCCCCTTTCTGCTCCAGAGGGGAGTGATAGAAAACCAGCACTGCTTGGCGCTGCACCTGCCACCTATCATTTTCTTTTGCGTATAATTTGTTAAGTTTCGTGTTTTTTTTAATCACTGTTTTGATGGCAAAAAACAATTATATTTTATTTTTATTATTATTATTATCGTCATGTCACAATAAGATATATTATCCTTTCTATTTATAATATTGTGTGTGATACTGGTTCACACATGGGTGGGTGGGTTATGTCAAATAGCGTGACTAAAAAGTTATAGAGTTATCTCAACGAACGCAACGCGTGACCGGTCCCGTCCTCCTAACTCATTTTTACTCCGTCGTGTGTCACATTTGGTGACCTTTACTTTACAATTAGCTTAAAACGTACATGATAATACGAGTAAGTCATCACGTCGCGTGTTAATAGCGCCGGATGGATGGCGCGTGTTGTGTTTGCTCCACCCCAGGGTTGCCATGTGAAACTTCAAAACTCCTAACTTTATGGCGTTATTACAATAAAAATGCTAGAATAAATAATATCCCACTAATATTACCTATATTATACATGAAAAAGTTTGTTGGTCTGTTTTTAATTCATGCAAATCTTTAATGACATTTGGCACACAGTTTACGCGGGTAAAACTGCAGCGAACAACTAGTCCACATTGTTAGTTTATTTTAATAGGTTTTACCAGACATTTTACTTTCCATAATGTACCTACCTACAGAGAGAAGGTAATCACTACGTTTTAAGAGACGGGACTTCCTTACTTGGTTTTGGAATCCATTTAGCAGACCCAGAAATACCAACACAGCGAAAATTTAAATGTCAAAATACTTCATAACTCATGGGTACCAACATTAACGAATAGGGATGGCCACATGTAGTTAGTTCCTGATTAAATCGATATCGATAAATTATCATTAGAGCATCGTGGGCTTCATACCAGGTGAATTAAATCTACAACGGGGAAAACATTTGTCGTAAAATTGAAACAATAAATTATTATTTTTATTTATTTATTATTATTCCAATATTTTAGTTTGTCATGATGATGATGTTATTAGATAGATAGATATTTATTTTCTCTTTAAAAATTACATTTACATTTTATGCCAAAATTAAATAACCTATTTGGGAAAGTGATTGAGGAAAAAGATTCCTGAAAATGAAACAAACACACTAAAATCTGTTCTAAATTCTCAGTACCTGTCAAATCCAAACTATACCTATGCAAAAGTTACATCAAAAAACCTGGAGCCTAAATCACAGCAAAAAGAAAACATTATCAATGCCAATGCCAAGGAACCGAGTGAAACTAGAGATCTATTAGAAATGATGCAAAAAATTATGCAGCAACTAACATCTGTGACTAACCTACTTGTAACAATGATGTCAAAATTGTCAAATTCGATTCATTAAAAATAGTTATATGGAATGCCAATGGGCTGTCACAACACACTCTAGAAGTGAAATCTTTCTTAGCAACTCATAATATTGACATACTATTGATTTCTGAAACCCACTTTACCAAAAGGAATCACTTTGACATACCACAATACAAGTTTTATCAAGCAATGCATCCTGATGGAACTGCACATGCTGGCAGTGCCATACTAGTTAAAAACAACCTTAAACACTATGAAATGGCACCATACTGTACGGAGATGTTTCAGGCCACAAATATAGTTGTGGATGACTGGCACGGACCCCTGACAATTTCTGCCATATATAGTCCTCCTAAACATAACCCTAAGAAAAGTGATTACAAAACGCTATTCTCTCTACTTGGAAAAAGATTTATCGCTGGTGGAGACTATAACGCAAAACATACCCAATGGGGTTCAAGAATAATAACACCAAAGGGTCGCCAGCTTCTCCAGGCCATTGATGATTTACACCTAAGCGTAATATCTTCTGGTAAACCAACGTACTGGCCAACAGACAGAAAGAAAATACCAGACCTAGTCGATTTTTGTATATCCAAGGGTTTAAACACTAAATTGTGTATATGTAATACTAGTACTGAACTCTCATCCGATCATTCACCAGTATTCGTTAATATAACCACAAAAGTTAAGAACACTTCTCTAGATTGCAAGCTTCACAACCATAAAACTGACTGGGAGTTTTTTCGGCTGTCAGTGGCTTCATCTATCAATACAAAAATTCGACTTCTAAATGAGTTCGATATTGATACAGCTGTTGAACACTTTAATTACTGCATCCAAAAATCAGCCTGGGAGGCCACACCGGATTACAAAACTAAAGAGATACCTGAGTGCCCCATCACAGTAAGAAAACTTCTTGCCGAAAAGCGTAAATTAAGGAAAATCTGGCAAAATAATAGATATCCCAGCCACAAAAAGCGACTCAACGAAATCACCAAGAAACTGAAGCAGCTGTTATCAGACTTTAGAAATGAAGGCATAGAAAATTACTTAAGGAATTTAGAAGGTACTTCAAAAACGGATTACTCCTTATGGAAGGCTACGAAAAAGTTAAAAAGACCTCATTCTCACCAACCTCCCATTCGTAAACCTGATAATTCTTGGGCAAGCAGCAATGGCGAAAAAGCGGTGGCTTTTGCAAACCATCTGGAAAAAGTTTTCACACCACACCCAGATGAAGGATCTACAAAATCCCAGGAAATCAATGACATTTTAGCTGCCACACATCAGCTTGATCTCCCAATACAAAAATGCACTAAGGAAGAAGTACGAATAGCGATAAGACACTTGGATAACCACAAAGCACCTGGCTATGACCTGATCACTGCTACCGTTTTAAAAAACTTGCCTGAGGAAGCGGTTACTTTTGTTACATACCTTTATAATGCTATACTTCTTCGGGCTTATGTGCCTAAACAGTGGAAAGTTGCCCAAATCATAATGATTCCCAAGCCTGGTAAGCCGATAACTGACGTGGGGTCATATCGCCCAATAAGCCTACTACCTGTTACAGCCAAATTGCTAGAAAAACTATTTTTAAAACGACTAATGCCTGTGATAAATGAAAATAAACTGATCCCAGAACATCAATTTGGTTTTAGACAACATCACAGCACGATTGAACAAGTGCACAGATTGGTAGAAAAAATAAATTATACATTTGAAAAGAAGGAATACTGCTCGGCTGTATTCCTAGACATATCGCAGGCATTTGATCGTGTTTGGCATCAAGGCCTACTTTCAAAAATCAAAAGCACATTACCAACAAATTACTATTTGTTTCTAAGATCATATCTAAATGAAAGATTTTTCTTCATCAAACATGAAGACGAGGTCACAAACCTAAGACAGATACATGCTGGAGTCCCGCAGGGAAGCGTTCTAGGTCCAATATTATATACACTGTACACTGCAGACCTGCCTGCCAGCAAGGATGTAGTAACTGGAACATTTGCTGATGATACGGCAATACTTGCTGCGGATGCATGTCCAAACATTGCCTGTGCTAAACTACAGAGAAGTCTGAACGAAATCTCAAAATGGCTTAAAGACTGGAGGATCAAAGCCAATGAAACCAAGTCCTTACAGGTTACATTCACCACTAGACGGGCTACATGCCCACCAGTAACGCTGAATGGTATGCAAGTGCCTCAGGCAGACGACGCAAGATATCTTGGCATATACTTAGATCGAAGACTAACATGGAGAAAGCACATATTTACAAAACGCAAAGCACTTGGACAAAAACTTCGTAACTTGTACTGGCTCATAGGGAGAAAGTCTCAAATGTCACTAGAAAGTAAACTGCTACTATATAAGTGTGTCTTGAAACCAGTCTGGAGCTATGGTATACAACTGTGGGGAACAGCTGCCAATTCTAATATAGAAATTTTGCAAAGGTTCCAGTCAAAAACTCTCCGATTAATAGCGAATGCACCATGGTATGTCACAAATGAAAGATTACACCATGATCTGAAGATAAAAACAGTGAGAGAAGAAATAAAAGAAAGTGCCTCAAAATACAAAAAGAGATTAAGTGTGCATCCAAATCAAATGGCGGTGGGTCTAATGGAAAATACATTTACATTTGAAAGACTCAAAAGGAAAGTACCCAAAGACCTTATGGATAATTAAAATTGGGATGAGACACTGGTCTCGGTCCTTGCATGCCTGGATAACCTGCCGATGAAGATACAAAAATATTGCTGAATGTCAAAGACAGACAGATTGCAATAAAAATTGAGAGAAAAAAAAAAAAAAAAAAAAAAATATTTGGGAAAGTAAATGATTTACTTCGCAGTGCCTCCTTGTTGAGCCTTGTTTAAATTATCGGTAGAAATATCCTCCGAAAGCGAAAAACTTTCGTTTATCTTCCGACATTCGTTCCTTACATCTCCACAGACATATTTTATATCGTGAAGTTTTTCGATTGGAATGTAAGCTAAGTCATCATTTCCAGTATTTTTTACCCATTGTCGACATCTGAAATTAAAATATTTATTTATTTATTTATTTATTCTTCTTGCACAAAATAGTACAAATGGCGAACTTAAAATATCGAATATCGAAATTAAAATATCTATCAATCATGCAAGTACACTTAGAAACAAGATAGAGTATAATATAGTTCTTTATACAGAAGACGAGGTTCACTTTATTACAATACGATCATAATACTTAATGAAAACTGCAGTAAGTAATAAAAAAAGTATACGCAGCAGCAGCTATACAGAAATATTCCAAAATATTCACTATAACAGCATCATTCATTAAAGTTTATCGACTCACTTTATCGATAGTGAAGATTTACATCACTATGGTTTACAAACATGCAAATATTTTTTCTCATTTCAAAAAGATAGTGTATTATTTTAGTCTTGCTGATAGCTGAAGAGAACAAAATACTTTATTACTTTACTCAAGCTGTACTTACCGGTCTTCATCTATAGGAAATTTCGTGATAAATTTCCTTTTATTTAAATTTTGTCGACTCTATCTTTTTCTACAAATTACATACGTACTACATCGTCTAATCGGTGCTATTTCACTACCCAATCACAAGAAAATAGTTTTTAATAGTCATACTGCACTTTTCAAAGCGTAAATCACACAAAATTTTTAAAAATCACACAATTATTTTCCCAAATAACAACATGCGTCGCCATGACAAACAGATGACAGATTGTAAGAAAGATTCAGAGACAAAAGACTGAAATAGCATGTGAGGCCATCTTTGATGCCATGGAAAAAAAAAATTAAAAAAAAAAATGAGTGCTAAACACGAACAAAATTTAATTTGTTCCTAGTTGCGTTAGACTGCCTACCTACTTATTATTATGATTTCATAATTGACATTTCATTTTATTTCGACATATTATCCTGATTTTGACTAGGTACTGATATTATCATTCTTTATCTTTTTCTTCTTTAATAATGGCGTCTATTAATATAATTTTGCCAAAGACAATGTTTCTTAGTGATAAAATTATCTTCTACTTCTTCAATTATGGTGAAACGCAAATGAAAATTTACCGAACATTGGAAAATCCTCAAGTTAAAAAATGGTTCTGTTTACTGCTTAGGGTTCAAAATAGATGCTGAAAGGTAACTGAAATAACGAAGGCAAACTTTACACGCGTGTTTTCAGTACTGCTTTCAACCTTCAACAACCATTCTTTATCATCAAAATGTAGTTATTTTTCGTGATCTTATATTGTTTTTATCTCTTCACAGGCAGGCACATAGCTATTCTACTTTTGCTGTTTACAGTCAGTGTGCGCAACATCCTTAGTTATTAAGAAGTATAATTATAACATAACATTGTTTTATGTTTATTTTTGATATTATTATTGGCGTTCGCAAATTCTTATATGAAGCTTAAGTATAAATAAAAACGACTCATTCAATTCAATACTCAGTGTTTCAGTAAGAGCTCGTAAATGGCAGTAGCTAACCATAATCATTAAAAAAAATTAATAAAAACAATCAGGAGTTGATTGTCTTGTAGAACTTCAATTTAATTAAGTGAATTTCGGGAGCGTAAAAGTTTTAATATCATGTGTAAAAGTTGAAAACTGGAGTGGTAACCCTACAGCCAGCAGGATCCGGGCGGCCGCGGCACCGGCTGGCTAATATGAAAAGTTTCGTGGCTCCTCCATTTACACGGTAGCCGACGTCACTGGGTGTAGTTTACACGGCGACGCGACGTATCCACATAAAGCGGGTTGCAGACCGAAAACTAAGCTATTCCAAAGCTAAGCTAGGGAAGCTAGGCTAAGCCAAACTAAGCTAAGATAAAATAAATGGCGTGCACACAAAGAGCTAAGTCACGAAACGACCGTGCGTACGACAAAGGATACTGGACAGCACTGGCGAAGGATGTGCGAAGGGCGTGCGGGGAAGGCGGGAGGGACATAGCTTAGCTCGCGTAGCTGCGCATCGGCATACACAACTAACATAGCTTCGCATATTTTAGTTAGCTCACATAGCTTAGTTCACATAGTTTGCGGTCTGCACACAAGTATGGAAAACTGCGTCAGCTATGCGAGCTAAGCTAAACTAACTTAGCTTAGCTCTTGGTCTGCAACCCGCTTAACTGGCAACACATGGATAGCAGCGCGACGCGGAAATTAGATGCCACGGCGAAATGTATATACATACCTACACACCGATATTAATTCACTGTGATATTTAAGCGCGTATTTGTGAAAAGATATACTCAGTATGGAACGACGCTTTGTATTTTTTATTTAAGCTTGATTTGATTTAACTTTAGCTATTAAATAACCGCCGCACTCAGAGTCGACTTTAATGCGTACTTAGTTAAGTATGGATTTTTAAAACAAAACTGCCGCAATCAGACATGTTTAGTAAATTAATGTTAGTTGGCATTTAACTAATTAAGTTACATCTCATTAAATTCCAATTAACATTAATTTACCGAACGTCTCTGATTGCGGCAGTTTTGTTTTAAAAATCTATACTTAACTAAGTAATCATTAAAGCCGACTGTGAGTGCGGCCGTTAGAATTTAATTTATATTATGGTTTGGTTAGTGACGCTTATGTATGTAGGTAGGTACTTATAAAATTGTCCAAAATAGGAGTGGAGGGGCCCTGGGTTCTATGATACAAGTTCGCTTAGTTTAGAACCCAGGTCACCTAGTCATTCGTATCCTGCCTCTGAAACTCTATAATATTGTGATGTGCCCATCATTGTACATTATGGTAGGTATAGGTTACGAACCCTTTACCAAATAAACGCATTTTTAATTTTTCATTTCATTTTTCATTGTAAAGTTAATAATAATAATAATAATAATCCACTTCACAACACACAGATCTACTTGATCCCACACTAAGCTATAAGCTTGTGTCGTGGATACCAAGCAAACGTGGTATACACTACACATATTATTACATATATATTACTATAGATATATATATACACACCCAGACTGGAAAATGGAACCCTGTGTTCATCACACAAAGTCCACCCCCACCGGGAATCGAACCCGGAACCTCTTGATTAGCAGGCAGGCTTGGTAACCATTGCGCCAATCGGGTTAATAGCTGTTCCCTGAGTTTTCACTCGCGTCAACATGAGAGTTCCCGCGAGAATTCCAGGAGATCCTTTCTTAGCTGACGTCCCCTACATATAAACTACCTACCCACCAAATTTCATGTTTATAGATAGGTCACTAGCTGGCCCCTTGCGGATTCACCGGCGGTAATTTCGGAGTTTCCGCGAGAATTCCAGGATAAACTATTATAGATTTACACCTTGCTCATGAATCACTGTATCTAATGGCGAAAACCGCATGAAAATCCGTTCAGTAGTTTTCGAGTTTATCGCGAACAGACAGCGGAAGCGACTTCATTTTATACTATGTAAAGATAAACAAGTAGTTTTTGAGATTTTGTGTTTAGTCATTGAATGATATACTTCAGGTTATATTTCCGTTAAGAAAATTAATTAAAAAAAAAAACTGTTTTACTTTTTATCACAATCGGGCCCGAGACTCCTTTGAGCTTTTTTTTAGTCTTCGTAGTTCCGAGTTTACTCAACCACGCCCAACTTAAAGTTCAAGTTTCTTTTAGAAACTACGACCAAAAGCTAGTTTATGATAATAACGTCACAACCATAGAATAGATAGAAGGGGCATCAGTCAATCAATACGTCAAGCACACATTTAATAATTACTTCTTCTTTTTTTATGTCATAGGGGGCAGACGGGCAAGTGGTACACCTGATGGTGATTACCGCCGCCCATAGACAACTGCAACACCAAAATGCATGCAGGTGCGTTGTCGACCTGGAATAGGGACTGGCTTTCAAGTTTCTTCTTTAATAATAGCGTCCATAATTATAATTTGCCATCGACAATGTTTCTTAGTTATATTAGATTGTTCTCTTGAAAGCCAGTTTTCTACTCAGGGTTCAAGATAGATGCTGAAAAGTGAGGTACAGCTTTCACTCGTTAGTAACCTATTTACTTATACTGTTTTCCAGTGCGTGGCGTAGTTTTACACATGCCAGATGCTAGAGCAAAAAAGATTTGAGAACATAATATAGCATATGCTCATAATCATGGCGCCGTCTAGTTATTATTTTCATTTCTCTGTAGTCATATCGAAAAACTTATTTACACCCCAAAAAAACCTATACACACTATATCATAAAACACAGAACGGGTGAAATCCAAATGGTAACAAGATCTTCAAAATCGTGTTTTGTGTGTTCGAAGTGGATTTGGAATAGGTGTTCGAGCCCGCGCTCCGGCTACGACCAACTTCTGCCGGAATTAAGGCTCTCGTTAGTGACTTTTTGCGAAACAAGCCAAATCTCTTGAGAAGTTAGCGCGGAAGTATGTACGAGTATTTGGACATAGTTAGTAGTGGACTTTTAGGTGGTTGAAATAACTTTACAATGCGCTTTGTCACATATAATAACTGGATTATGCTCGCGGTTCAGTCTTCACGTGTTTCGGTATTTCCTCGGGAACTCTGCGTACCTATACCTTTATTTATTTTTTATTTTACCAGGATATACTTACTGATGTTGTAAGCGGACCTTATGTCCTTTTATGTAGGTACTTTTGAAAACGTGTATGCAAAATTTCATAATGGCCGATATGACCAAAGTAAATAGTTATTAGATTAAAAAAAAAAAACCAGTAGATCAGTTCATCCAAGCATGTCATCTTTTTGATATTCTAACTGTAAGGGTATTTTGTGTCTCTCATATAAAGATATCTACTAATAAAATATTAAGGACTGAATTTTCAAACTAACATAATATTATATTTGCTATCTAGTAAAAATGCAGGCGCGGCCTCATCGTCCCCCAGACTTCAGAGCAAGAAATTTACTAACTACTCGGGTGAATGGGCAAAGTTATCTTCAACTAAACTTCCCCGTGATGCACTCCCGACATGACTTGCGAAAGCTCTCAGCTCGTATGAACGTGTTCCAACTTTGAGCTTTTGTACACGTATAATAACAAATTCTTAAACGTACACAATTTTCGTATGCAACGAACGAAAAGTTCAGCAGAAGTAATACCGGTGGGCGAGGACTTAATGCAGTCGCGATGAGCTTCTGTTCGACGTAGGACTTCGTCGCGACTCGTGGAAAAACTTTAGGAGACATATTTGAATATCTTGAGAATAAGGCCAATCGCATCAACCAGGTACAGCGCACAGTGGCGCGTCGTGGAGTCTCCGTGGGAGGTCAGGAGAAAGAAAGAAAGAGAATACAATATCTATTTTAGCACACTGCACAAGTGTACAACACACAACAACACACAGGAAATAACAAACAAGTGCCTAACCTAATCCCATAGGCACACTCTGCCAAAATAGTCACTAACTCAGCATTAGCTGGGCGCGGGTACACCTAACGCTTGATTTCAATTGTAGTGAAAGTTTATAAAAATACTTATGATACTTTTGATATTTAAATATATATATCAAAAATATCATAAGTATTTTTATAAACTTTAAAATCAAAAGTCATTTTGATAGTTCCGATAATTTTGCAGGCGGAACGTTGGGGCTCCACGTAAACTAATAAGTTACTACGGTCGCAGCACATGCTGAGTGGAGTCCCTTTTAGCAAGGCACTGCACCATATAATATTACCATTTTTTTACCTTTATATTGTAAAGCGTTTGTTGCGTGGTGTATGTGTTTGTTCTTGCTGAATAAAGTTTATCTTATCTTATCTTTTATCTCCCAGTGGGAATCGAACTCAGACCCACGGTAATAAAGGGTCTTTCAATAAGGACGGGTCGATTTTGACATGAAATAAAAAAGGCCGTGTGTGAGATTTTAACGATTTTTTTTTTTTATTTGAAAGAGCTATATATGCCATTATGTGTGGAAAATCAAATCGTTTAAATGTCCGCCGCGGCTTCTCACGGTGGCACGAATTCGAGTTGTCCAATGTTCAACAACTCTGCCGCATAGTTCGGGTTGAATTTCAGCGATAGCCTGAGCTATGTTGACTTTAAGGGCATCGGTCGATTGTGGCTTATTGGTATAGACCTGCGACTTAAGAAAACCCCACAAAAAAAGTCTAAAGGTGATAAGTCGAATTTGGCCACCAAACGTTGGAGAGTCGACTTTGAAGGACCACCTCGTCTGCCGTAAAATGGGCGCAATGCACGTAACGTTTGCACTAACGAACACTCATTTTGGTAATACATTTTTAACATTTGGACGTGTTGCTCAACCGTGTATCTTGCCATGGTGATTTGGCATTACTAACTGAATAAAAAAATATAGGTTAGAAAGACGACGTTAAAACAACATGGCCGCCACAGGCTGCCAACATCGACCCGTCCCTATTGAAAGACCCTATAAAAGCACGCTTGAAGCCACTCGACCAATAAGGCAGCGATACCAACACAAACACTTTAACACTGTCACGGATAACAAGCTCCAAATGGTACTAAACTGTCCTGTAAGTTATTTGCAAAGATAATATTTATAGGAAGTTGGGAAGCTATGTCGAGAAATGTTATCATAGGGAATCCTCTGTTAGTAAGAACTTGTATTGATAATAGTATTACAGTTTCAATCTGATACAAGTTGCGGAGCGGCAGATATCCGTGCCTACGTAAATATAGCGTTGTTGGAGATGTGCCGAGATAGGATTGAAACCAACGTTGCTTTTTAAAATCAATACGGAATAAGAAGGTTGACAAGTTATATTCTAAAATACAAACATGGAAAACAAACATTCTCATTCTAGATACAAAAAAATATGATGTTCTTTTTTTTTGTTTTCTTCGAATAGCCAGTATTTCAAAAACACTACCACAATAATCAAGAGAAGCTTCGGTTATAGCAAATTTGAATACATAATATGACAATTTCACTTTTATTGAGCGATCCACAGTACGGTGTATTGAATACAAAATGCTCAATTCCGCACTGAATAAGTAATCTACTGGACAAGTCTATCTAAATTGTTACAGCCGATTCGAAGCGTGATTTGGACAAAAATACCAGATGTACATTTTTTTTTATGTCATATTGGGCAAACGGGCAAGTGGTACACCCGATGGTAAGTGATTACCGCCGCCCATAGACATCTGCCACACCAGAAGGCATGCAGGTGCGTTGCCGACCTGGAATGGGGATGGGACATGATCGAGATAGGGCATCTTTTAATCCAGTACATCAAATTATTTCCAAGGCAATCTCGAATTCTATTGTGCCATTGACGATAATCCAATTTTTTATTACAGCTCTGTTTATATAACCCAACACGTCAGCCCATCAAAACCATGTCACGATTTAATTAACAAATTAATGACTTAATTATTTAGAATCTCTCGCATTACGTGGAAATTAATTAGAAAATGTAATTTATTACATACGTCGGTGCCTACATTATACATACATATATAAGACAAAAGGGGTTGGGTGTAATTAATGGCTCCGGTTCATGACACAGCGGCGGCAACGTAAGGAGGTTATGAAAAACTAATTTAAGTCGGTGGTAAAAAGTTGCGCCCTCCCAAAGCGCGCCCCGGCTTCATTAAGCACAATAGCTGAGAGAGCTTGCTCGCGAAACGAAATTTATCTTTCCAGCTTATTACTTAACTCTGTTTAAGGAAAGACTCGGGACTCTTGCTAAGGGAGTTATCAAAAAATACTTATTATTCAAGCTTAAGTCAGTAGGTACTTATACAAGTTAAAAGAATATTAATGCGTCAATTTGCTATAAACTCCCAAGTCACATTGCTAAGTTACATAAAGAATCGATTTGAACTTAGAATTAGTTTTTGTGAAAATACTAACGTAGGTGTAGGTAGTATGGCAAGAAGGAAAATAATATGTCGCTTAATCCTACTAATATCTATCTAATATATATAAATCACGTGTCATGTTGTTTGTCCGCGATGGACTCCGAAACTACAGAACGGATTTTGATAAAATTTTGTAAACATTCATAATATGGTCCAACTTAAAAGATAGGATAGTTTTTATCCGGGAATTCCTGCGGGAACTCCGGAATTAATGCGGGGAACTGCTTATCACCGTAAACTACCGCACTTTCTTCCCGGAATTACCGCGGGAACTCCGAAATTACGCGGATGAAATCGCGGGGACAGCTAGTAATATTATAAATGTAAAAGTGTGGATGTTTGTTACTCAATCACGCAAAAAACGGCTAAACGGATTTGGATGAAATTTGGCATTCACGTTGTCAGGGGTACAGAGAAGGACATAGAGTACTTTTTATCCCGAAATTCTTGCGGGAACTCCAAAATTACCGCGGGTGCAACAGCGAGGCACAGCTAGTATACGCATAAAAGAGAGTTCAACGCTGACGGGTGAATCTCGCACAAGTACCTACATAGAATGTTCCAGACTTGTTGCAGATATAAATTGGTGCAAAGCAGGCAAAGCTGAGTGAGTGAACTCTGGGATCGGAATCGTAAACCGTTGGTGCACAAATGTTGTTCGTACTGCATAGATTGTCCAGTAATATAGACTTCAATGGGCGAACTACATATTATTATATACTAGCTGTGCCCCGCGGTTTCACCTGCGGTAATTTCGAAGTTCCCGGAGGAATTCCGGGATAAAAAGTTCCCTATGTCTTTCTCTGCACCCCTGATAACGTGCATGCCAAATTTCATCCAAATCCATTCAGCCGTTTTTGCGTGACTGAGTAACAAACATCCACACTTTCACATATTTTATAATATTATTAATAGGATAGACACGGCCAGAGATAGAACCTCATGACTATTCGGGTGTTTTCTCACTAGATAACACTCTCCTATGTATTATTTACTCTGTGACGTTACCGTAGACATGACAACAGCAACGCACCGATTCGAGGTGGAGCAGATTAGAACAGGTCTTGGAAAACATAGGTTTTGCTTGAAGGGGTTGTTGAGTGATTATAAATTAAATTTTTTGTTCTCATCTTGTTACTGACGGCTTCAAAGGTTACGTGAACTCGCTTTCTTACTGCCTTTATCCTGCGGGTACCGTTTTTGTGTAAATGTCCCATAGACAAGGCTTGACTTTTTATACTGACACACGAAAATTTATAACAAAGACTGACGGCCGCCCTCCCAGTCGTTTTAATTTAATAATTATCTACTAAATTTTAAGTAAAAATTTAATGAACCTATCTGATTGCGGTAGTTTTGTTTTAAAAATCTTTACTTAAAATTGAGTAATCATTAAAACGACTCTGAGTGCGGCCGCTACTTTCTTTTTTATTAACTGTACAGTTACCTCCTATTGTACCGTGATAGAAATCAGTTTAAATAAATAAATAAAGTGGTTGTCTATTAAGAAATATCGTAAAAATTATATCGTAAAATTAATAAATAAAGGTTTGCCTGCCTACATAAAGTGAACTACAGAGGCATAGGCCCCACCTACCTACCCAACAATAGGTACAGAAATAAAAGTTATTATGGAAAATAAGCAAGAAGTTTTCCGAAAAATTTCCTAGCTTTCTCGAATAAATCCTTTCAAAATAAACATGGCTTGACTTACTCTAATAAAAGTCAGAAAAAGGCCCTGCAGAAATCAAATATTAAATCTAAGAATTCTATTTAATTAAATTCTTGTTGAGAAAGCACAGATTTCCCGAGGGAGCGCCTCGGTTCTGTTGCTATTTGCGGCTACGATGTTTGCGGTTAATATTGTTGCTGACACTGGACACGGCGAATTCCAGCTTCTGATCAGAAGTAGGATAAGCATGATATTTACGCCTCAATCCAATTTGGTTGCGACCTCGGTTTTCTAATGTTATCCTTTTAATGGGTAATAGAGGTGTTATATCATTATGTCACTAGTTTGTTAAACGTAAACTTCGTATTATGGAAGGTAGTTAAACATTAGCTTGAAACACTAACGAGCGTCAAGAACTCTAAGTGGCGTAAACAAGTTGACGGTTACTCACTCAATATTGTATTACGTACTCGTTGAGCGTACACGTCGTCTATGATTAAATTTTTAACGGCTCCCTATTCCACATTAAGTATGGTTCGGCAACTCTTATAGCGACGGTATTCGAGTTATTGGCATCTGACTGTTCTACACGGTTTCACCCATGTTAGTTTCGGAGATCCCGCGGGTATTCCGAGATAAAAGAACTAAAACCACTTAAAAACGTGTATGTGTATGCAAAATTTTATGTAGTTTCTTCCGTGTTAATTTCAGAGTTCTCGTGGGAATTCCGGGATAAAAAGTAGCCTATGTCCTTCTAGTCTGTACCCTTGACAATGTGTTTGCAAATTTTGTGATGATCGGTTGAGCCGTTTAGCTATATAAAGCGTAACAAACACACAAACAAACTCACTTTCACATTACTTAGGGATTATTAGACGACTCAACTAACATACTTTTCACTGAGATGCTCATAACTAACTGTTTTTGCATCTGCATGTTTTATTTTGAACAATTTAGAAACAATCATCTATCAGTAGTTCCCTCAAAAAATACTATTGTAAACTTCATAACGCAAATTTAATTATATCTAAAGCGACTTGAACTTTGTAAAGCTCTCTGTTAACCTCAGGTTTTGATAAGTTGCTTAGGGACCGTCAATATGGCATAACAATTTTCAAGAAATATTCATAGTTTTATCAGACTTATCTTCATTTACTGGTCAGTGTTATCACGCGTATACATTTTAGGATTCCTTCGGTATCTTTTTCTTGAAACTTTACCTCGGATTATAGGTAAATAGGTAAGTGTAGAGTCAACATATACATACCTGTAGGTATAATATAGGTATACGTTTCAAAAGTCCGAAACTGGCGCATCAGAGTTCCCGTGAAAATTTGGATATTCACATAGGAAAACCATCGACAAAAGCCAGTATAGATTTAATAAAAAAAATTGAGTACTAGAACGAGTTGAGAATAGAGCATATTCTGTTATAACGAAGACCGGCGGATATTCGCTCTCATCTTGTTTGTTCCAGCGACGGCATGTGTTCAACGGACGTATTTTAAAACGGATTACTTTCATAACATGAACAAGTAAATATGGCTCTGCCGTTCGCGGCGCTAAGGAACACTTGAAACAATATTATTCCGTGAAATAGAGATGCAAGTCGAACCTCATTTAGCTAACTGAAAGCATGAGTGGAGTTCGAGCTTCTTTTAAAATGGAATACGATTATTTTTTAATTTTTACATGCAATTCTTAGAGCTGCATGCAGACCCTTTCCCAGTGGGCATTTTGGGCAAGTGCCCGGGGCCCCGCGATCGATAAGGGCCCCCCTCAGATCAAATAAAAAATCCCTAGTTCCTGTCAAATCACCAAACGATAACCGATATTTATTACCAAAAAACTTACGTAATTCACTGACATCGAACCTAAATTACTGACTACAATACCAACATACTAACTTTTACATGCGCGAAGCTATTCTACTCTCGCCCAAAAGTTAGGTATTTAACCTTGTTTATATACTTTCTTTGTCTATTCTAACAAAATAGTGTTCTGTCAAAGTCATAGGAGCCCCATTATCCTGATATGCCCAGGGCCTCCGATAGGTTAAAGACGGCCCTGGTTGGGTGTCATAATCCTACTAATATTATAAATGTGAAAGTGTGGATTTTGGATGTTTGTATTTTAGTTACTCAATCACGCAAAAACGGCTGAACGGATTTGGATGGAGAAGGACATAGGGTACTTTTTATCCCGGAATTCCCGCGGAAACTCCGAAATTACCGCGGGTGAATCCGCGGGGCACAGCTAGCATAATAATAACACCTATAATGAAACACGATTATTATTTTAGTATTCATAACTTATTTTAATCACATTTTATGTCAAATAATAACAACAGCTATCATAAAAAAAAATACGATATTCAACAATGCAGTTCAAACAAAACAATAATCACCTCTGTGAACATCTGTTCCTATAACATAGTCCCCTGGAGATTGGATGGCGCGACTTATTTTCCATCAGAAAATGCACATTTTCAACGAAGCCAAAGAAAGACAAAACCATCAAAAAACCTACAAATGAAGGTGTTCGAATATCGAGTAATTATCATTCTAAACGTGGACTGTAGTCGGGATACAACCAACGAACAACATCCATTATCAGGCTCACCGAAGTTATTTTACAGCATCCGGCACCGAGCGTTTGTAATTCGCAACGAAACTAAGGGTATAGAAACTTTGTCAACAAACCGGACTAGAAAAGATAATGAGCGTACGAAAATCAAATTGTTAATAGGATTTAGCCAACAAATTGGATATTGAACGTAAGCCGCACTAAGTTGGCAGCCGCCGGTCGCCGGTCGCCGGTGGACACGGCGAGTATCCCTAATTAGCAGTAACTAAGAACGGTGCCTGATTAAAACCGGTTTAACCGGAGCGGTCGGCTCGCTCCCCTCTCTGAACCCTCACTGTCAGTTTTTTTTAATGTGTTCAGCTCTGGATAGGTACCAACGGTTACAGAAATGAATTTTTGCATATCTATCTATCTTCTATACTATAATAAAAGAGAAGAATCTGCGATTCTGTAAATTGAACATTTTTAACAAAAATTTACAGGGGGTGATAAAAGAAAAGTAACCAACCACAAAAAAAGTTTTTTTTTATTATTTTCTGTCTGTGTTTGTTCACGATAATCTCTGAATCTACTGAACGGATTGTCATGCAGTTTTCACAGGTAGATTAAGCTTAGCCTGGAGCTACATATAGGGCAGGCTTTGTTTCATTGAAATAGGATGTCGGGAATAAAGTTGTTGTATAAAAACCGGGTGAAACCGCGGGGCATAGCTTGTTGTCGCTCGTCAGAAACCAAGCGACGTTTCTTTTATTTCTAAGATATATATCATATTGATTAAATATAATATTATGCAAACGAATTTCTGTGGCGCCGCCGCCCTTATTCCTCACACGGTGTGGCTGGATGGTCACAACTCGTAGCGAGGGTGCTGAGCTCCAAAAGGTTTAACGTTTGTTGCTGCAAGGACGCAGACAGCTTAAGGATTAAACAGAGATTTATATGAACGTATACGTTGGTATATGTTGGCCAACGTTTGGTTAGTTCCCGTTTGCTTTGCTTTACTACACTAGTTCAAGTTACGTATAGGTAGGTATACCTACCTACTTAACATAGGTAAATGTTCACTTTCGTATCTGATGGAAATTTTATGACAAATCGCTAATTTTAAATTTTGCTCGTGGTTTTTTTAGGTTTATCTGAATATTGGGATCTTGTTTTTGCGGCAATCAATCATCGTCAACTTCAGTGATTCGCGCGTAATGATATGTCATTATACGTAGATAATAAAATGTATTTCCAATACGATTTCTCATAATATCGTTAAAATTGCCCAATAGAATAAAGGAGTAATCATCAACCGCTCAGATAAACTCTTTACCCGCTAATTTAGAGTAATTTATGGTAAATCCCTTAAAATATACGTTCAGAGGGAAATAAATGAGACGAGATTATATTAATTACGTTCCATTCTGCTTAAAAGGTTCCATCGTCTATGATTAGAGGTACCTACCTTTTATTAAATAAGCAATTTGCTGCGCAAAATTAGATGAATATTTTTGTATTCAAATGCTATTTTTGTTAGAAATGGTTATAATGAAATATTTAAACATAACCAATACAATTTATACAACAACAATTTAACAACAGTAACAAAAATTTAGCGATCTCCGTACACGATCGATCAAATCTTTCGGAGAGTAAATCTTATATTATCTTCACTTCTCATACGGTTACTTACTTCTTATACGGTTTGTGTGAATGGGACTCATCTGGCGGGTGGGTTTAGAGTTTTCCGATTTCAATCACAATATTATCTTGAACGGAAGAGGTTGGGGGCTCTTTACATCCTACGGCCTGCCGGCGCGTGCCGCCGCGGGGCGAGGTTACGGTGGCAGCTTCATGGAATATTCGAGGCCTTGCCCCTCAGGTGGTTTAAGAGAATATTTCAGTCAGAAACAAAGAAGGTACCTAATGTAATGATAAAAATAAAAAATGTAACATAAAATACGTTAACTAAACTGTAACTAAGTAAGTAATACGAGAGTAGTGGAACACTCGGATAGAACGAAGTTTCTGCACTTCGTAATTTCCGAGAAAGAAAAAACCATTATGCAACCAATAAATAATAAATGTTCCAAAAACCATTAACCAATAACCAATGACGTCACCGTGACAGAAAATTTCTTTCAGGCATAACCTAGCCCTCATCCGTACCGTGCGATAAAGAACTTCGTTGCAAACATCATGAAAACAGATTTTGCATTTTCTGAAAAAGGTAAAATATAAATAAGGAACTTACTTGTCATGTCACGTGGTCACTTAAAAATGAACTGACGACAAGTTCCTTAGTTTTCTATAGCGATAATGACTAAAGAATGTCAACTTGACTAAGGGGGCTGGTTTGTTTAGGAAGTTAGTTTAGAAAATAGTAAGTAGAGCTTGCACAATTACCGGTAGTAGAGCAACGAGACGAGGGCATGCAGCATCAGGTTGACGAAGTGGTAGCCGGCCGGCTGCAGGCCGTGGAGGGCGAAGTTCCATCTGAAGGTGAGCACAGTCAGTGGCCGGTATGACTTGTGAGACTGCTCCTGGGGGACAAGCAAAACACCTGGTCAGCAACTGGCAAGCAATGAATGGAAAAAAATATGGTCGGTTCTATTTTTCGTATTTATTTGTATGGAACTGTAAATCTAGATACGAGTACAACGTAATTTTTTTTTACATCAATCACTTATCATTTATTATATTGACTCTGCTTGATTCAGTCAGAGCGAATCATATCTATCTATATTAGAAACGTAATTTATTGTACAAGGGTACTGTTTTTCCTACAAAGAAATGGATTTTTTTAATATTGGAAGAAACTTTATATTTGAGTTGTTATTTTCCAATTTCAAGTAAAGGCACACCTGTTCAGGGTTTATTATCATATAAATTGAAAGGGTAAAAACAAGCTGGAAAATGATTTGAGGTGATTAAAATTTAAAACCCAAAATATCGACGGTTGAAAGGCTATTTGTTTTAAGCAACAAAAAATGAAATTTGCAGAAGAGCAATTTAAAGTTTTATTTTTCGAAACGAAAATATCATTACACAAAAAGTATTGAATAAATTTTAGTGCAATTAATCCTTAGAACATTTTCGTTTTATAAATATACGAGCTTAATTTTCTGAAATGCATGTTATTTAGCTCAATATTCATCCAATCTAGACTAAAGTTAAACAACCAACAAAATGCTCGTAAAAATTTGAAATCAAACGAAAAAAATAGCTGATTCCAAATATAGGTTATATATAACTCAATATCCCAAAAAAATTCGCTCACTACAAAATATAGCCCTTCACTCGTCGTTATGAAAGCCAATCTAAATTTATTACTCTGCGAGTAAGTATGTATAACTATAAGACACACGTGGTGAAATTTATCTTGAAATAAATAAATTTCCATTTTATCACAAAATATAGCCACAATATAAGACCAAGGAAAAAGAAGATGGCATTTTGTGCACCGTTGCAAATTGCAGTGTGTGCACTGGAGTTTTTCATCTTTATTGCTCTGCATAAGAGCACTGGATAAAATATTCAAGTCTCCGAGGACATAGCGCTAAAGCCTCTTCTAGAATGCACCTGTCTTATAAACATGATTCATGCGAGGATTTTGCAGACACGTGCAGTGTGTTAACGAAGTTTCTTTTGTCATACCCACGCTACGTGCAGTTTCAAGATCTAGTGTGAAGTTTGTCAGGGAATCGTGATAAAATAACGGGTAACACAGCGTAAAGTTATTGTTTGACTTGTGTTTGCGCATAGAAGTCATTGGTCTACGGTTTGTAATCTGCTGTTGATTTAATATAAAGAGAATAAAGTAAGAAAAGTAAAATAAAGATATTGATAAAAAATAAAACGTCTATCTATTGTAATTAAATTAACAAAATTTCCGCAGACTCTTGATCCATCATTAAAAATAATATACTTATTGCCGTATCTGACCATCTCCGATTTATATTGTACCAAAATGTTATTTTTGTTGAGGCAAATCAACCTATAAGGATGTCCCAAAAACGACGGCTCAGAAAACTTTTGTAGAGTTTAAGAAATCCTGCACTTGGATCGGTCTTATTTGTAACTATAGCTGTGCTTGTGATGATTTCAAGACATAAACTTCTGGTCCCTAGTTTTCAGCCTGATACTGGGGTTTGAAATCATGTAATACGAGTAGAACATATTAATATTGGTAGACGCGAGACAGGATTGATTGATATATGGAACAAAATAAAAGTAAATCAACTGACCCCCGCTAATTGGTGGAATTATGAGACCATGTCCGACGTTATACGTATAATGAACGGAACTCGACAGCCACTATGTGGCAGCTAGACTCGTGGCAACAAGACATCCATCACGCTCAGCAGTGGGAACGAGTTAATGAATATCAGCTGTCAGTGCCCACGGGATCCTATTAGAGCTAACGCACACTATGCGACACGCGACAGCAACAGCTCGACGACTTGACGCGACAACAGGCTGCCTACAATTTTCATATATTTTGTTCCAAGCTCCGCACACTTGGCGTCAGAGTCGCAGAGTCCCAACGATAAGTTAACGGAATCGGCGCGAGCTCTTTCGTTCGCGGTGAAGTCGCGGCGACAAGACGCAGAGCTGTCGCTTGCGTCGACAAGTCGTTGCGACAAGACGCATCGACATGTCGCGTAGTGTGCGCAGGCAATTAGAGCAGGCGCAACCCTCGCCCCTGCACTGTAGATAACAGAAATTAATGCTATGCTATTTAATATTTATTTGTTGTCTAGCTGTACCCCACGGTTACGCCCGCGTGAATGTAGGAGTTTCCGCTGTGATTCCATTAAAAAAACTACCTTATCCTTCACTTTACTCCTGATGACAACACGTATGCGTTTGATGATAATCAGTTGTAACGTAATGCGTAGCAAACAAACAAACTCAACTTTGGCTTTTAAAATACATACTGGCTGATCCCCGTGGTTTCACTCGCGGTAATTTTGGAATTCCCACGGGAATTCCGGGCTACAATATAGCCTATGACATTCAAAAATAACGTGGCTTTCTAATGGTAAAAGAATCTTCAAAATCGGTTCAGTAGATCCAGAGATTTCCCCATACTACGTCACAAACTTTAGCTCTTAAAATATATAGCTGTTCCCCGCAGTTTCACTCGCGGTAATTTCGGAGTTCCCACGGGAATTCCGGGACAAAAACTATCCTATCTTTTAAGTTGGGCCAAATTACAATATAGTGATCAAATTTCATCATGATCGATTCAGTAGTTTATAGTCCATCGCGGACAAACAACGTGACACGTAATTTATATATATTAAGATAAGGGATTTAGGAACTAATTTAAAACAGGACTAAAAAATATACAAAAATAAAATCACTAAGCTAGCATACTGAATGCTAATATTGTGTCGCTCCAGATGCTCACCATCAGATTTAATAAGCATTTAAAATTAGCACGTCTTAGCATAATAATTTGTTTAGAGGGGCAAGGAAATATCTAATTTGGTATTCATTGAAATTTGCGTTGATATAACTATCTCCCGTACAGCATGATAACTGGCTATTAGCATGGTGTACATCAATGTTGATTTATCAATCTCTATTGAATGGCGGCAGCCTGGTTTCACCGGGAGCCAAAACAAATTGATGGGTTATGATAAATAATAGGTGTTGCGATTGGCACGCGTGCTGGCTGGCCGTAGCTTCTGACAGCTGCCTGACAGTTCCCGCGCGTGTCGTGCGTCAATGTCAGCGCAGCCGATGGCGTCGGTGCGCGACAAAGCGCGTCACAGTCATTTGTTTCCCCGAAGCGTACCTACGCCCGATTAAATATTCATCCAGAACGGTCCCGCGAGTCAACTGAAGGTAAACTGACGATTGTGTTAGTCTTTTTTCGTACGGCAACGCTGATTTGGAGTGGCGTTGCCGTTGGAGCGAAAATTGGTTTTACTATTTCTATAAATCGATTTTCAAGGATAGTGTAGCTACGTATAGTTTTAAATTTGAACCGTCAAAAGTCACTATTGTAGGTAGCAATAATTATTGAAAAAGCTTCGATAATTAATTAATCAAATACTGTCGAATGAAAGTATGTAGACCCTCATTTAGGTGGTGTAAAAGCAGTCCTAAAGGAAATTTCTTTGGACGAGTCACTGATTTTATTCAATTTAGAACAAAACGCTCGCAAAGAGACGACACAAATCTAGTACACTACAGTCTGGCATCAAAGTTTTACAGCTCTTATTTTCATTTGAGTAGAAGTTCTAACTCTGTTCAACCAGGTGCCTGGTATTCAAGTATTTAAGTACCTATTCAAGTATTTCATATATATCAAGTACCTACTAACGTTTTGCGACCTGAAAGTTGAAAATTAGCTCCAATAGTTCGCCTGTTTATAAAAGTTTACAAAGAGACAAAACACCATTTTAATTAAAACCTTCTAGGCAGGTATAACTTTATAATGAATATTCTCCTTCCCGACCAATCCTGTATACAGACTGTAAGTTTAAACGAGGGATTCAAGCCCTCGATAGTTAATTCATGCTTACATTCCTACGTAATATAAAATAAAGCCACTAAACTCAAGAGCTACTAAACAGATTTTTATGTCATTTTTACCAATAGATAGAGTGATTGATGAGGAAAATTTAGGTATATACATATAATTTGTCAAGGTTTTTTGTAAATTGTTTGAAATATAACGATAATTGTTGGAAGTGTCGTAAAAAGTAGGTACTTTATTAAGAAAAAGAAGAAGAAGAAAATACATTCACGCCAGAAAATTTAATACTCAACCGATCATTATGACATTTTGTATAGGTACACGTTGTCAGGGGTAAAGAGAAGGACATTAGGGTACTTTTTACCCCGGAATTCCCGCAGGAACTCCGAAATTGACGCGGTTGAATCCACGGGGACAGCGAGTCATAAATCTAAAATATAAAATTCTCGTGTCACAATGTTCGTTCCCATACTCCTCCGAAACGGCTTGACCGATTCTCATGAAATTTTATATGCATATTCAGTATGCCTGAGAATCGGCTACTATCTATTTTTCATCCCCCTAAAGGGAGTTCCTACGGGAGTTCCGTAACTCACGCGGGTGAAACCGCTGGGCGCAGCTAGTATACGTATAAAGATGATTATTATGTTTTTTCATAACATAGCTCCCTCGAGATATTTATAGCGCTACTATTATTTAAAGCAAAACGTATTTCCATTTATAATTTACACCGTAACTAACAAGATTCAAAATTCAATAACGTCTGCGTAATTAATATTATTGATTTACAAGTTCGTAACCCCGCGGCAGGTCGAGCGACCTTCAACCCTATGTCCCATTATTTATTCGAGTGGGAAATAATGGATTGTTGACAATGTCATATCAATTATTTAACGCGACTCCAACTTGATGAATGGTGGGTGCGTGTGTTGTCTTTTAAAAATAAGTGTGTAGTGTAAGTATATATATTATGTACATAGCAAATAGCATTCAGCCATCGTGTAAATAGGGATGTTGACGACTTTTAAAAATCAAAATTCTAATTAGTCCGTCAGTTAGAAAATAAAAAAAACAATAGACACGTATTTTTTGCTTTTTCAAATAAATTAAAATATACAGACATAAAGCGCATTAAAGTTTAAGTTTAGGGTGGCTCGTGGCGTCTTAACCGCTAGCCCACATACAAACTGCACCGGGTTGTAACGTCACGCGAAATTTCAACTCAATGTATCGCCGTTATTTTTTGGTTACGAAAAAAGAAAAAAAAGTGTCCAGTATTTTTCATTGATCTACAAGACAGACTAAAAAAAATTTGTCAATTCGCCCATTGTAGTATTTATTATTTATTGTGTTTTTAAGATGAAAAAAATATAGTTGTGTATTAAATAGGCACCTACATTATTGTTGAACAAGTATCGCAAATAAATCAAATTGGTTTGAATTGGACTTCTACGGTCAGTGCTTAGGTTTACTCCTCTCAAGGACAGGCGTGAAAGTTAGATAACCATAACTATATTTTGATTTGGAACGAAGTATTTCCGCAAAAATAAGATTAGATTTGGTAACAACGTATATTTTTTTATTAAAAATTTTAATGATTTGTGTATAAAAAAAAACGGATGAGCAACTTTAACTTCCATTTACTACTTCGACATAAAATTAAGCTTTTAGGCGCAAAGCTGAAAAGATTATTAAAATCAACTTAAACTTATGTACCTACTTAAGGAATTGTTATTTTCCTTTAGCAATGATGAAGTTTAAGGTAATAGGTACTAGGTATTCCCCGTGACTTTACGCGTTAATTTCGGAGATCCTGCGGGAATTCTGGGGTCAAAAGTATCCTATGTTTTTCACTTCACCCTTGTCAACGTGTACGCTAAATTTCATGATGATCAGTTTAGTTGATAGTTAAAGCGTGAAAGCGTAACGAAGAACTTTTTCTGACATTACCAAGTATTATTATCATCATTATATTTCAACCAATTATATACTTAACCCTTCCTCATGAATTACTCTATCAATTGGTAAAAACCGCATGAAAATAGTAGTTTTTGAGTTTATCGCGAACAGACAGATACGGATATACGGACAGACGCGGCTGAAGATTTTTTTTTTATAATATGTAAGGAAGTACCTACACATAATATCATGGTAAAATATAGCGCTGCTCTTGACTGAGAATATAATGTTGTTTGCACGATATTGAAAGAAGTTGAAAGTTACTGGAATCCAACAGTATTCGATAATAATCGAACTTTGTGATTCGATTAAGGGCGGGCGCCCACGAGCAACTTTTGTCTTCGCAACTAATTTGTCTTTCACATCAAGTCTACGGGTTAGTATGAAAGTGCGCACATGTAGCGACGCGACAGTCAGGAGACTTTTGACGCACTTTCATACTAACCCGTAGACTTGATGTGAAAGACAAATTAGTTGCGAAGGCAAAAGTTGCTCGTGGGCGCCTGCCCTAAAGCACAAAGTTTTTAAAAAATTGAGAAAAGAAAAATTTGCGGGACAGCTGAAAATCGATTGGTTCGTTGCATTTTTATTCAATTTTCATTTTGCGGTGATCCATCAAAATAAGAAAGGTTGTAAATTTATTAAAAGTCTCTATATACCTACGTAACTACAGCGTGTCGGTAAATTCAGTTTATTTATTTATATTCAATAACGAAAATAGGTAGGTATATCTTTATCCTACTAATATTATAAATGTGAAAGTGTGGATCTTTGTTACTCAATCACGCAAAAACGGCTGAACGGATTTGGATGAAATCTGGCATGCACGTTGTCAGGTGTAGAGAGAAGGACATAGGGTACTTTTTTCGCGGAATTCCCGCGGGAACTCCGAAATTACCGTGAGTGAAACCGCGGGGCACAGCTAGTAACCAATAAATTTATATTTCGTGAAACCGCTAATTTTAATTTCTAAGTCCGTACTAAAGTAGAATCAACGGCACGGTATTGGGTTAGATGCAGTTTTAAAAACAATACTTACGATTAGATCTTCAAAAGAAATTTACCATGCAGGGGACCCGCAGATTTATCCTACTAATATTATAAACGCGCAAGTTTGTAAGTATGTATGGATGGATGGATGGATCCATGTTTGTTACTCTTTCACGCAAAAACTACTGAATGGGTTTAAATGAAACTTTACAATAATGTAGCTTATACATCAGATTAATACATAGGGTACTTTTTATCCCGGAGTTCCCGCGGGATCTCTGAAATTAACGTGGGTGAAACCGCGGGGCTCAACTAGTGTTAACAATAAAAAAAATCCAACTGCATAATTAAAAAAAAAAAAACTAAAATAAACCATCACATCGTACACCGAAGTGCAACGAATCCTTCGAATATCAATGCATAACGTATTTTTATTTTAAAGTAAACGAAATAAAAGCAATTTCATTAGCTATATAGCATTCCTGAACCATTTGGGCGTCGAACAAAAGGAGATTTATATATGGGGTAGAGGAGCTTTCACCGCAGGCACTTAATAGGGGAACCCCCGGATGGATTTGTTTGTCAGCCATAAAATAAATCTTTGTTGACACCACGTGACGCGCCGACTAGGGTTGCCCCCTTTTTTGGAAAATATATAGTGTTTGTTTATGAAAAAAGATGCAACAATATAGTACTTTTGCTAAATGCAGGAAAAAAATAGTACATAATTATATTTATCTTTTTTTTATTACGTCCTATTCTAAAGGTGCAAAATGTTGCCAGTACGATTCAGTACTACAATGTTATTTATATATTCGAATTGAACGTACTCATATAATATTGAGCGAACTTCATTTTGCAAGTTCATTTGATCATATACTATACTAACTGTCCCCCGCAATTTCATCCGCGGTAATTTCGGAGTTCCCGCGGAGGTTGCGGGAAAAAATACTCTATACCCTTCAGTTCCCGAGGGAATTCCGGGATATAAACTATCCTATCTTGTTGGACCATTTTATGAATGGTTACAAAATTTTATCAAAATCCGTTCAGTGGTTTCGGAGTCCATCGCAGACAAACAACGTGACACGTGATTTATATATATATTAGATTATCTTCATAATGCATCCGGCAGCATTCATCTACAAATTATTGCTAATTTGACAGTTGACGTTTTGTTGCCGCGTAAACTATATTATTTTTCTATAATATATAGTGGATACAATTTCCTGAAACATAGATACTATATTATAATACAGTACGGGTAGCAACCCTACGAGGGACCCTCCCTTCCTCCCTTCAAATGCTGAGTAATTTGCCACAGCCATAAACAAAGTGTGCTTATTGCATACGACGCGACTGCATGCGGGAAAGACGCAAAGATGGCGCGCAAATTAATGATAATATTTGGACAGTTTAAAAACAATTAAGCACGTTGAACGTTTGTTTCCTCCTGTTTAGTCAACCACAGATAGTATAGATAATACTGGTTAAACCTGAGTTGAATTGTACAAGAGCGCCCGATACTTCCGACTTTTTTTCTTTAAAAGCAAAGAGGTTTGTTTTGGAAATCACAACACACAATAAAGAAATAAATAAATAAATAAAAGATTGTATGTATCAGCCGATCAAAGGTTTCTGTGTTGGAGTGAATATCTATCTATACATATAAAATGCTTTGTCCTGAATGACTGATGGATCAACGCACAGCCTAAACCGCTGATCGTAGAGACCTGAAACTTAGCGGGTGTGACGTAGGCATCCAATAAGAAAGATTTTTGAAATTCAACCCCTAAGAGGATGAAAACGGGTTGCAAAGTGTGTATGGAACAATTCCGCGGGAACTTCGACACTATCGCGAGTGAAACCGCGCGGGACAGCTAGTAGAAAAAAAAAAAGAAAAAGCCGCCAAATAAAAGAAGTTTCAGCTTATTCACCATACCTACCACTGAACTGCGATTTACCATTTTTTTATTCTATTTTATTGTAATTGGGTCAAACGTAATTATAATTTGAAATTACCACTACAGTTTTTAACGTTACATGAAAAATATCAAAGGTCGTTTGAGCTTTTCTTTTTTTTCCTTTTTCTGAGCAAAAGCTAGTTGCAGCTCCGACCACGCCCCAGTGCTCGAGGGTCTTTGAGTCTGGGTACGTCGGTATATAGAACTGTTGCTTTGCTACAGTGAAAAAAAAAAAAAAACAGTTAAGTGCGAGTTGAACTTATGTAGTGGGATCAGTATTGCCAGTATGCTAGCAGCGTTTAATTCTCATACGTATATTTCTTTTGCTTTTTTGTTTAAGCTTTTGCGATTTAAAATCGGTACTTTTCCGATTATGTATTGCTTTGCTTGGAGCACTTTAGTAATAATTATTATTAATAAGGATGAATAATAGTCTTATGGGTAATCATGAGACCACACGTGGACTAATTAACTGTTTTTGGATATTCTTTCACTTAAAATAACTATTTTAATATCCCCATTGAGTACTTAAGTGTCTAGTTTCGTCTAGTGTGATCAAAAAATCGATAAACAAATGGTAAAAAGCCAATTCGATACCTTATTTTCCTTAGTTTTCACGATACAAGCTAACAGCTTAGTGTGGGTGGAACCTCCTCGACCCAGATTCGCGCTATTTGTCACTAAATGCCTATAGAGGACCTCAGTGACGCCGGACTAAGACTGTGTGTCAAGTTGTCAGCAATACCTGGATGGTGTTGTTGAGCGCATTTCGATGTTGTATACAGAAACATATTATTGCATTTGGCGATAATTTCGCTGCTAATCGTATCTTAAAATATAACATGGGTAAATATGAATGCGTGGTCTTTGGAGTCATATGGTAGCCATATGGCCAAGATATTTAAATTGTGACACTATGTTTAACGATGATCCGTTTAATTTACTTGGAAAAGAAAAATCACGTCTGATCTTAAAGATGATAAAGAGCTAATGTGATTGTCTCCAGGTTCATTCTTATATACTTAGGTACCTACCAACAATAATATCTTAGGTATAATCATTAAGTTAACAATTCGTCATAAACTTCCACAGTTTTCAAAGATAAAATTTGACTCATTGTATCCAACTTTGCCCATTGCTATTTTAATTTTAGATCGTATATTTATTATTTAGTGAGGAGCTCCGACGCTTAGCATGGTAATAATTTGTAGTATTAGCAGCTGCTAAGACTAATTCAACCGTGATAATTATCATGGTCATTGATAATTAATCGATAGATTCCCTTTTGTTTTTTGCTCATTCAAAAAACACGTCTCGTAAATAACATTACGTGCAAAGAATAAAAAACAATGATTTTTAAATTACTCACAGATGATTTCCAATTTGTGTTATTGTCATCACTGTTATTAGTTTCAAATAAATAAAAGAATATGAACGAAGTATAAAAGTAACAAGCTTCTTCATCAACCTTACCAAACAAACCACAGTGATCTCCGAAAGTAATTTAGCCTCCCACGCGATGTTTGCACGAGTGACGTCATGCCGGCTTCGTGGGCATATGACTTCCGTCGGATGCTAAAACGCTTACACTCATTCGTTTGTTGAAAAATTTTCTTTTATATTTATGCGATTTCAGAGATTCCGCTCGATTTCCCGTATAGAAAGTAACCAATCCTATGTCCTTTTCCGTAAAATTTCATGATGATCGGTTGAATAGTATAAAAAAGTAACAAACAATCTTACATTCGCATGCATTTTTTTTATTTATTGATTTACAAATAGCTTTAAAACTTGGCACATAGGTTGTTAGTTTATATTCTGGGTCAAATTATTATAATAATAATATACTATTTTATCCAAATAGGTACATCAAAGATTCAAAATTCACTGGTTAATCACCAACTGGACACTAGATAACTAGTAAGTAAAATTAGAAATTATATGTTCTGCTATTTTGCTTTGCTTTGCTTTATAAAGCAAGCACTTACTTTCTGTGTGTAATTTACGTACTGTTATGAGGTCACTTTAGAAACACTTTTTAAAAAAAGATGTTTATTATACACATAAATGATTTATTAAATAATTGGGAACTTTAGATAATAATAGAGTTAGTTTAAGCAAATAGATTATGAACTAGTAATAGAGCAACCCAAAGTCATGGGGAACCGTCCGTGACGGAGACTCGACCTGAACTGCCGGATGGACTGGCGATGCGCAGGAGTTAGAGATTGCTAGCTAAGCAGTATTAGATGAGGGGAGCGTGACGTAAGGGGGTTAGGGTGCATTGCATAGGTATAACAACCCCCGGCAGAAGACGGAACTTCCGCGAGTAAGGCGAAGTTACGAAATTAGAAAATTTAAGGTTATAGCGAGGTGCCGTGACTTTGAGTTCCTTAGTTAGTGATAACAATAAGTCTAAAGGGGTTAGTTGATGATTATAAAATTTAATATTAATTATACAATAGCGATTATATGAGATAACTTAAGGAAATAACTTATAAGAACTATGCTATGGTTAAATAGATTTACACTATCCTAAGTCTTGGTTCTGGAATAGAGTTTTCTCCTACATTTTCCATTGGGACATTTACACTTTGATTGGTTTTATGAAAGCAAGCTAATAGTTTATTTCTGAAGCAGAATAAGGTAAGGCAAATGATTATCATAACTGGAAGCAGACAAGAGATAGGGGTGGATATGGATTGAAACTTTTTTATCTTGTCGAAATCGTTTAGAGCTCTTATGAGATCGTTAGATTTCCTCTCAAAACCTTTAAAGTTTTCCACGTTTAGCTTAGAAATTCTGGTGTGGTTAAATTGCAGATTAGATTTCGTGAATTTGTCAAGGGTACAACAGGTGTCATCTATAAGGTTGAAATCGGAATGTACTGCTTGTAAATTTATTTGAGGGAAGGATTTTGTCTTGAGTTTAGTGTTTCTGCAGAAGGCTGTACAATTAGGTTGCAACGAAAGTATTCCGGTACCATGGAGATTTAGTTCTGATAGTTCTGATCCGCATTCTACAGTTAATTTTGTGGGTTTAGATTGGGTAAATATCCACCTATTATCTCCTAGGGATTGCCAGATATCAACATGACCTGATATAAATTTTGTTGTGCAATCATGAGGTAGTACATTAATAACTTTAGTCATAATTTCGGTTTCGCAAATAGGTTCGTCTACAATTGCATAGTGGTCTCCTTGCTTACATAGATATATTCTGTTAACAATTACCTTACAATAGTGTAGATCCTTAAATACACAATATTGAGACTTATCGCTACTTAAAGCTAGGTACTTATATGTAGGTACAATTAAAGAATAGGAGGTAGCTATGCTTACGTTGTGGGGTACTGGAACTGGAATATTCCTATACAAGTTATACGTGGTACTATCCACAAGAGGAATTTTAATCGTAAATATTAATTTATTGTTTACTGTAAATGATACAATTTCGGAAAGGCTTAGTAGTTCGTGAATATTATTAAGTTCAAGACTGACAGGGAAAGTTGTATGTTCGGGTAGATAATTAGCATTTTCAGTGAGTTCTTTATATAAGTCTCTAGGGGACAACACAGAAGGATGTAAAGTATTGGTTTTTCCGAACAAGATAATATACCTAGGTTATCGATAGCGTCATCCAAGCGTTTTTCGTTTCTGTTAATTTCTGCTAAGGTAGAATTTATATTTAAGATCGCGGATCTAGACATTATTATACTCTGTTTCAACATGACGGCTAGATTTTTATTATCTTCTTGTAAAGCTTGGATGGCCTTATCGTATTTAATAGCGTCGTCTTCATCCATCGTTCCGATAATGTGTTTAAAAATGGATCCGATGCCTGCGAACCACGCTCTCTTAGAGCGGGTCGAGATTAAGTGCGAAATCGCGGAATAATCTCTATCGATGTCTTTACATAGCGACGTAAGGGGTTGAACCATATTTTGGCATTCTGTATCTTCTATAGCAGTGCTAGTATGACAAATGTGTCGAGTTGTAGACAGGACGCCTTTAATATTATCAATATGTGGTTTTATGTATTCTATTTCTATGGGAATGATTATATCTAAGTTATCTACAGCTAACCTAACGATACCTACAGGATTAAAGAAAATGCCAGGGCTCTGAGAAATAACGTCAACCATCGCTGGCGATCCCAGAGAGAGACCAACAACAGCCATCCTGAAATTATAATATGCTATCGTGAATTTGTTGAATATAAGCTAAGGTATTATTAGGTGTTACGAATGAGTTTCTCTCGCGTCAGCCAGCTTGATTTCATCGTAATGTAGCTTTACGTGGCGACGATTTACAAGTACTGAGAGGGTGTTATTCCCATGAATCTTGACGACTTTGTAGGGACCTTTCCACAGTGGGGATAGTGCTTTTCTTAATCGAAGATGGTTTTTTATAAAAACTTTATCACCTACTTTATATTTTATAGCTCGGCTTCTTTTATCATAATGAGCTTTAGATATCCCTTTAGATTTAAGCATGTTCTCTATAGCTTTCTGGCGGGAATATGAGAGTCGTTGTTGTAAGATACGGACATAGTCAGGATATGTTGCTTCGAGTGCAACGTCGTATATAGAGTCGGGTATGTGCGGTTTGTGTCCAAAGACTAATTCGTAAGGCGTATAGTTAGTGGTACAATGTACGGTAATATTATAAGTAAGCATTGCTGTGAATACGTATCGAGGCCAGTTCGTTTGGTTTTCGTCTACATATGATTTAAGGTACTCCTTAAGTGTGGAATGGCTCCTTTCAAGGGCACCTTGAGTTTGGGGATGATAAGCAGAGCACCAAAGTTGTTTGATCTTTAAGAAACTACATGTCTGTTTGAATAAGTCCGATGTAAAGTTAGTGCCTTGGTCCGTTAGGATGGATTTCGGGATTCCAAAGATTGAAATGTAATGCACGAGGCATTCAGCTGTCTCTGCTGCTGTAGCGTTGGGTATTGGATATGCTGTCGAGAATTTTGTCAAGTCGTCTTGTAACGTCAGTATGAAACGATGTTTCGCGTCTCCTGCTTCTGGTAAGGGGCCTACTACGTCTAGTGCTACTCTTTCAAAAGGTTGTGTTGACGTACTCGTTATTTGCATAGGGGCCCTATTTAGTCTTCTCAAAGCTTTATTGGTTTGGCAGGGTATGCATTTTTTTACATAATTTTCAATATCGCTACGCATGTTCTTCCAGTAGTATTTTTCCTGGATGCGATTGAGCATCCGAACTGAACCTAGATGTCCGGCTATAGGTATATCGTGGTTTTCCTTTAGTATTTGTGGAATCTCTGTGAGTGAAGGATAGATAATGCTATTTTTATATATATGAATCGTAAAGTTAGTATTATTGAACAAATAAAGGATCATATTATATAATTTGATGTATTGATGTTTGTCGTATGGATTTCTAAAGTCGGTTAAGGCAATTTCAGATTCGGATTGGGATATGTTATGTTTTACAACTTCATTTCTAAATGATCTTAGACTTAGGTATATATCTTCGTAATTGCAGCTGTCGAAACAGTGGACTTTAATGAACAGTAAAAAGTATGTTTTGTTGTTTTGTTCGAATTTAATGTGTGAGAGAAGTGTTCTCTCTTCGTTGAGAACATCAGTATTTTGAAGGTTGCCTAGAATTTCCGCAATGTAATGGTTTGATTCGTCCATGTCTATGGAGGTTGGTATCGCTATAATTTTTGCTTTTGTTTTTAGGATGTTTTCATTATGTTCGTGTATAACGACATTGGATTTGAAAGATTTGTCATTGATAGATTTGAGGAATTTGCTATATGAAACATCTTGAGGGCTATCATTCAAAGGGTCAATTGGAATACCAGGCATGTCTGGTGACTCATTCCTGGTTTCGATTACAGGGTCGTTTGTTTCTTGAGGTAGATTTAACTCTTCCAGATCTGTTAATTCTGGTAGTACGTCAGGAGGTTGAAACAGATTATCAGTCGTTGGTGAGAAAGACGGGAGTGTGTCAGGGTTAAGAAGGTCCTCTAAGGTGGGTGAATTAGTAGTTGGTTCAGGAGTTTCGTCGTTGTTTCCAGGTTCTAAGGATATTCCTGTCTGAATGGGGTTGACAGGATAACGAGAGAGGGCGTCGGCGTTACTATTCATTTTGCCTTTCTTATATTCTACTTCGTATTCGAACTCTTCTAATTTTAAACGCCATCTTACTAATCTGGAGCCAGGTTCTTTACAATTGAAAAGCCATTTTAACGGCCTATGGTCAGTGACGATTTTGAATCGTCTACCGAATAAATAAGGACGGAACTCTTTTGTTCCATAGATAATTGCTAAACATTCTTTTTCCGTAACAGGGTAATTGCATTCCGTTTTATTAAGAGTACGGGAGGCGAAAGCAATGGGTAAATCTTTTCCGACTTCTCCCTGAGATAGAATTGCTGATATCGCATAATTTGATGCGTCACAAGTTAAAACAAATGGTTTGGTAAAGTCTGGGTATACGAGAATAGGGGCTGTTATTAATTTGGATTTAAGGGTTTCAAAGGCGACTTGTTGTTCATTTTCCCAGGCAAATGGCGTGTCCTTCTTTAAAAGAGAAGTTAATGGTTTAGATATTTTGGAGAACTCTGGGATGAATCTTCTATAGTAAGAGACGAGACCTAAAAAGGATTTAATGTCCTTTGGCGAGGTAGGAACGGGATAATCGCGAACAGCTTTAGTTTTTGCAGGGTCAGGTTTGACACCGTTCTCGGTTATAACATGACCTAAGTAACCTACCTCCTTTCTCAGGAATTCGCATTTATCTGCTTGGAGTTTAAGGTTAAATCTACGAAGTCTCTGGAAAACAGATGAGAGGTTTTTCATGTGGGAAGTGAGGTTATTTGAGTAGATTACGATATCATCTAAATAAACGAAGCATCTTTCTCCTTGAAGACCCGAGAGTACGTTGTTCATCAACCTCTGAAAAGTGGCTGGGGCATTCTTTAGCCCAAACGGCATCCTATTGAATTCAAAATGTCCTTGCGGGACGTTAAATGCTGTTTTGCAGGAATCCTGTTTCGCCATTGGGATTTGGTGGAACCCAGAGCAAAGGTCAAGGGTCGAGAAGTATTTTGACTGTCCTAGTTGGTCAAGAATTTCTGTAATGTTAGGAATAGGGTAAGTGTCTCCTATGGTCATGTCATTGAGTTTCCTGTAGTCTATAACAATACGCCATTTTTGTTTACCAGACGCGTCGAGTTTCTTAGGTACTACCCATATGGGTGCTGACCATGGGGATGAGGATGGTTTTATTATTTTGTCATCTAACATTTTGTTGATCTGGACTTCTACTTCTTTTTTATGGCATTCAGGGAACCTGTAAGACTTAACGTGAACTGGTTGGTCGGAAGTAGTTTGAATTCTATGTTCAAGGGCTTCAGTTGCCGTTAAAAGTTCGCCAGGTAAGTGGAAGATATCAGAGAATTGTGAACAGACTTCCCTAAGCGATTTGTCTTCTTCTTTATTGAGGTGAGAAGTGCGAAGTAGTTTTAAGATTTCTTTGGTTCTTTCTAAGCTACTTGGATTGTGTGGAGTAGTAATTTCTTCGTTGTCTTCGATTGGGCACAAGGTCAATAATAAATTCGAGATTAGAGGAACAGGCTTGTCGGAGATATTTGCAACTGATATATTTATTCTATTATTGGATTTTACTCTAACAAGACAATTAGCTACGAGCAATGAATCGGATAAATGTTGGTCGAGGATAACTCCTTCTCCTAATTCAGGGTTTTTTATGGAGCATTCTATTATTGCTTCACTTCTTGGAGGTATGATGTAGGAAGGTTCGTTAAAACATAGTGCTACTTTATGTTTGCTTATTTCTAGACATCCTGAGGTATAGTCAATTTTACAATTATGTGCACTGAGGAAATCATTACCTATTATTCCATCGTAGGGAATGGCGGTTTGATCGAGGACATGAAAAATATGTTCTACGGAATTATCGTCTGAAAATAGTAGATTGAGGTGTAAATGACCTTGGCTTTTTATTGATGTTGCTCCTATACCGACAACAGTGATTATTTTGTTACAAAGACGTGCTTTTCCTTGTATGCTGGATTTTTTTATGATACTGATGCTGGCTCCGGTGTCTATTAAAAAGGATAAGGGTTTGTTATTGCACACGGAGGATTTAGTATTTACGAAAGGCAAGTATCTCTCACTCGCGATGACTTCGAATATAGAATTAGGATTATCATTGATTATGTTGCAAAGGAATTGGATGTCTGAGCCGCTTGTTTGGGGCTGATTACCCGTGTGGTACTCAGATGAGCCGCTTATTTGGGGCTGGTTACCCGTGTGGTGCTCGTTATTGAAATTATTAAATGAGCCGCTTATTTGGGGCTGGATACCCGTGTGGTGCTCTTTACTAGATGAGCCGCTTATTTGGGGCTGGTTACCCGTGTGGTGCTCGTTATTGAAATTATTAAATGAGCCGCTTATTTGGGGCTGGATACCCGTGTGGTGCTCGTTATTGAAATTATTAAATGAGCCGCTTATTTGGGGCTGGTTACCCTTGTGGTACTCATTATTGGATTTAGATTTGATTTTGATGCGCGATTTTTGAATTGGAATTTGGGAGGATGGTGCGCTGGTGTCTAGCTTTATTTTTGGGCTCGGGCGACACCGAATCGAACCCGGTTTTAGTTTAAATCAGTTTCGTCTACTCCCTGATCTGTTTCTTGTGGATTTTGGATTGTAGAATCACCGGTGTTCATGAAATTTATCTGACGAGACTGATTTGGGAAGTTTCCGAAGCGCTTGTTGTTGTATTCCCGTTTGCGGCACTGTTCGATTGTGTGCCCAGGTATTTTACAGTATCTACAAACAATTGGGGAATAGTTTGGACGATCGGGATTACGTCTTGGCGTGTACGTTTCTGTTGGTCTAGTCGGTTGGTTAGGTCTTCTATACGAATTTTGTCCGGTGGATCTAGGCGATCCACTTTGGGTATTTTGAAATCTGGAATTAGCGAATTGCGATCTTTTTTCTTCCGCTTTGGCAATGTTTATTGCTTCATTAAGTGTTTTAGGATCTTTGCAAACGATAACTGTGGATAATTTTGGATTAATCCCCATAATAAACGCGTTGAGGGCAAGATCTTGTATAGCCGCAATGCGTCCGGAAAGTTCAGTTTTGTTAGTACAGGATATAGTTATTTCGGCTAACAATTGAGATAGTATCGATTCTACTTTAAGGGAAAATTGGTTTACAGTTTCAGTTGAGGCCTGTCGGCTCTCTTGTAAGTCAGTCAGTAGGTGAGCGTAGTGTTTACGTTCTCCGAATTGCGTTTTTAGGAATTCCTTGAGTGAAATCCATGTTTCGAATACTTTAATGGAACAGGCAGTTTCCGCTTTGCCTTCTAATTGACTTATAATATATTTTAAAACAATT